>OX451737.1:1449839012-1450439012 GCA_948472305.1 Vicia faba | reverse complement strand
TTCAAGGGTTCGAAAGTTCAAATTTGTTGTAGACAAAAAGAACACACGTTATCATTAAGAAATCATTATTTAGTACATCAAGGCCTCATGGGCAAGCATTACAAAGTAAATCAATCCCAAAAGACACTACACATCCTCTTCGGAGTAATGTAAGTGTTGAGAGTCTTTTCCTCGTGCAGTAGGCGCGTGAGCTCCAAGACCTTCTTCTCACTAGCATGTAGACTAGACTCAAGAGAATTGCGTTCTTCCTTAAGCTGGATCCAGCTCTTCTGCATTTCTTCCCAGGAGGTTGGCATGTCAGGATGTTGAATGGTGTAGGACACCTCTCCTTCCAAAACTGGCTCTTTGATCACAGGGAGAACATGAGGATAGGGCATCACTAACTTCTGGGAGCGGGCCCGTACCCACTTGAGATAAGGTTCCAACGGGATGGAGTTCCTATGCCCCAGTGTCTTGCTACCTATCCTACTGGGCATCATCCAAGCTCTGATAAACCTCTGGCGAAGTCCTTGTGCATCATTGTCGAAGTCAAAAACTATGTCAAGAATTAACATGTCATGAGGGCCGTCCTTCCAAGCATAACCAAACTGTCTCCAAGCCAGACACGGGTTGTAAGTAATACCTCCTCTGATTCCAAGTAAAGGAACATTAGGAACTCGCCGCAACGATCAATAATGGTGACATCCTCTCTGGACCGAGAGCACCAATGTATATCAGCATGTGTAAGGGTCATTAATCATTGCGACCATCTCAAACCCCACTCATTCTTCAAAACTGATTGTGGAAGGTGCGAAATAAACCACCTTCCCAGAAGAGGAGTGCAGCACATAAGAACACCTCTTTTTCTCATGGTTCGAGTGTAACATGAGTGAAGGATGTCCCCAAGCAACGTAGGTATAGGATTCCTGGACATGAAGATCTGGACAGCACTGATATCTATAAGCTGATCGGGATTCGGGAATAAAACCAATCCATAGACAAGGAGGGCCACAACTTCTTCAAAGGCTTGTAAGTCAAGGGAATTCCAACATTCTTGGGCCTTCTCAAACAGAAACATGGCTAAGAACCCTTTGATACCCCTTCTAACTTCCCAATGTCCCTTGATGTCAGATGGTTGTAGGCGTAATGCTTTAGCAATCTCTTCAAGTTTGGGTTCCTTTTTCGTACCGTTATAGGGTAGATGACTAAGGATAGGGATCTTCAGAAGCCGGGAGAACTCCTCCAATGTAGGCACCAGTTGATAATCCAGGAAAGTAAAGCAGTGATGCAGAGGGTCAAAGAACTGGAAGAGGACCTTTATCATATCTTCCTCAATGTTGGTGTTGACCAAGCTGATGAGTCTTCCATGCCTCTCACTGAAAGAAGAGCTCTCGGGAATCCTGGATATAAGTTCCTTAAGCTGAGGAGGGATCCTTACAAGGCTGACCTGAATTGTCTTTCTGCGAACAGTTTCCATGTCCTGCAAAACAAGAACAAAGATGAAGATTCGAACCCCTGAAATGGTTAGTCAATGCATATGATGTTGTATGATGTCATGATGCTATGATTAAACACACCACAAATATTCACAAGAAGCAAACATGGTAAGGCACACAAGTCACACAATACAAGCCCCTTAGAGTTTAGGCCAGCATGGGGTCTGGGTATTCCCCTCTTGAAGTTGGTGGGCTCAACCTGTCCTATCAGAAGTAACCGGGTTCTAAGGGTCCCAACATCATTGGATTGCTTTCATTGTTCATCGTTTCGATTTAGCCACTGAACTGGCGACCGAAATATTCCAAGAAAACAACCCTCAATTGAGTGTAGTGTCGAGTATCAACCAACCTCGGACTGCACCAAAGTCAGTTATCTCACTACCCTAAAGATGCCAAGATGGTTCAATTAAGGTTCCTAAGGTCTGTTGATGCTTCACGACACCACGCGGAGGCCCCGTACTCTCCTTGACTGAACTCAAGGGTTACCGGTACACACCAAAGTGCCACATCAACGTAGCAGACTGCTTCAACCATGTCGGTATACCCCGCACAGTTCCCTCACAGCCTTGTTGCTACTTTCTAAGAAGGTATCCCTAGATCCGGGTTAGGATCTATAGAACTCCCAAGACAGTACCCACAATAATAAAGCAAACAATTGAAAACACAAGTGATCTTAGTCCTAAGGTACACCTCACTTTTAGAAGTATCCCCAGCAGAGTCGCCAGTTCTGTGATCGGTGGATCTGGAACTGACTGTTTAACGCTGGTTCACGAAATGTCGCGGAAGCAAGAGTCGCCACCGTCTTTTATTTTCTCCAACATGGACAGGACAAAAGCACAGCAAAATTCCTTATGAGATAGTTTCTCGGTTCGGGAGGTAGATTTATAGAAAGGGAAGGTGTTAGCACCCTTTCTATCCATGGTTATCCATGGGCTCTTAGATACTTGCTCATTTGTGTTTTCAAAATGGTTTGCTTTTCAATTGTGAGTGGGTTTGAAAAAGTTTCGTTAAAGATTTCAGATCGACTCTTGTATCAGTCCTCAAGAGTGTTTGAAAAATTGTTTTGAAAGCTTTGTGAAAAGTGTCGGTGTGAAAAGAAGTTTTGATTTGTTTTGAATTAGAGCAAGTATCTATGAGTCATCCACCTACCCTAAGGAATTAAGCTGTGTAGAAGTCCTTAAGGTAGTGCCATCCCACCATTGAGAGGTAGGTAGCACCACCGTTGGAGGTGTTCGGGTCAATTCGTTTATTAGGGACATTGTGGTCACCAGAGCAACAGCAGGACACCTTAGAAGCTACCCTTATGCCATGGGTCATGGACATAAGGACTTACTAAAACATCCTATACTCGACGACCACGTCTCGAAGGTAAGGCAACAGTGAGGCGTACCCTAAGAGTGGTGTGTGAATTTGTGTGTTATTTTCATGTCATGTTTTATCTTGTACATGTATCATGGTGATCTACGCTTTGTTTTTAATTTAAGCCATTCATTCTTTCATGCAAAGTTTAGAATTTAAAAGTGCGGAAATTAAAGTGCGGAAAATAAAGTCCTACGCTATTACAAGGCGCGGGTCTATACATCGCCAAATTAACAAAGACCCGTTTTGAATAAAAATGCGAAAAATAACTAAATTCCTAATGATTATTACAAGGCTTGAGCAATTACATAGTATTCACAAAGGAAAATAAAATAAATGCGCGAAAAGAAATTGAAAGTGAACGTTCGAAGGCGTTGGACCCTTTTGAGAAATTAAATGAAATTAAAAGCTAATTAATTATTTAATTAAGAAAAGAAGTTATTTTTTTTGTGGTTTTTGGTATTTATGAAATAAAGAAAAATAAATTAAAATTAAAAGAAACCCTAATTCTAAATATTTTATTTGTTGAAGAAAAAGATTAAAGTTTTAACCTAATTTACTAAAGAATTTATATACATGTTTATTTACAAAGTTAATTAATAATTAATAATAATGATAATAAGAAAAAATTATTTAAAAAAAAAATGCTAAAAAAACCTAATTTCTACATATTTTAGTTATTTAAGAAAAGATTAAAATTAATAACCTAATTTTACTAAATTAATGATTTAAAGATTTATTTACAAAAATATAATAATGAATTAAATGTTAATAACAATAAACATGTTTTTATTTTTATTTTTTCTGTATTTTTATTTTATTATGAAAATTATTTTTGTGAATTAAAGAAAATAATTAAAAGAATTAAGAAAGAAAATCAAATAAAAATAAGTAAAAAAAATGTGCAAACCATGGGGTATTCAGGCCCCAAAAGGAGTTTTATTGGAGTAATTTTTGGCCCATCAAAAAAAGGCCTTAGTTGACTTTTCTGATCATGCGTGTGAGGCTTGACTGAGGTCCACCCTGGAATTCACGTTATGGCCATTGGATGAGTGATCATGAGCGCGTGGCAGGCTAACATGTGAGGACGTATGATGGACTTTGGGGCGTGCACTGCATGGGAAAGGATTAGAAAAAATAACAACAATTGTATGGGGGACCTGGGAATCGAACCCAGGTCCCAAGGCTTGCAACACATGTCCACTACCAACTGAGCTGCTGTACGCGTTTGTTAACATAATGGAACACAAATATTATAATAAGAAAACAAAAGCTAATGATATAAAACAACAAAAAACGCGCCAGATTCAAATACTCCAGTCACATGATAACACACTAGCTTCGTCTTCGGTTTTGTACATGCAAACATGAACAAATAGCGGGGGTTTTAAACCCCCACAAACTGCAACACCTGAAAATAGCGATTACGCCTATGGATCAAATAAATTGGGTGCGAGGTGTTGGTTCGCTTCGTCTTGATACCACGAATTCAATGACATAGGTTTTAAGGGCCAATTTTTTCATATGTGAGAACCCCTAATTTGGAGCTTCTGAAACCCTAGGTTTCATCAATGGTAGATTTTGATATAGGATGCTATAGTTCAATTGAATGGTACCAACAGCTTCAGAATGTCCCTATGAGTATGAATCAATCCAAAAAAAATGTTAAAAGCGCATGAATGATGGTATACGAATTTAGAAAATATAGCAAACCGTGTCACTTGTATCTTCTGATTCTCTGCGTGTTTGGAATGATTCTTGATGTTAACAGGTTCCTGGAAGGTCTACCAATGTATTAGAATCGTTTTTAGGCCCTGAATTATCCGCTAACCATGAAATCAGTTTCAAGCTTTTTAATGAAAATTTGCAATTTGGTTCTGCCTCCTTGAGCACCTTTTCGTGTGTCTCAGCATTAGGTTAGCTTTGCATACGTATGAGGATGGAATTAGGTCAAGAAAACCAGGCCCAAAGTCTATGCATTCATGATTCAAATATTTGATTTTGTCAAATCTTTTCCAATCTTTTTTACATGCCAATTATGCCAAATATGGAAGATATTGTCCCTTTTGATTGATGCACGAAATATTTAGGTCATAATGAGTGAATTGGCTGCACAAAAAGATTTGAAAACATTGTTTAGTATTTTTCTCATAATTAAATTTAATTAAATGAATTAATAAGATTAAAAATTCAATTAATTAATTAAAAATAAGAAAATAACTCCATTTTAGCTTAATGGGTCGTGCATAGCCTTTGGGTAATGATTCATGGAAGAAATTGAGGCCCATTAGCATTTTTGAAGCCTTTTGTGCAAAGTTGACTTTTCAAAATTCCCAAATATTTCCCAACTTCCACAAGGCATATCTTGCTCAATGTTTAAGCTTTGATCATGTTCTTGGACACTTTGGAAAGTTCTTGAAGTCCTTTAACCAATGCCTTTGGTCCCATGTCATTTTGATTTACCAATCTCAAGTTATGGTCTTTGACTTAAAGTGCCTTTTTGTTGACTTTTGAAAATGACCTATAATGTTGAAATTGATAACTTTTTGTGAGAGCATTTCTTGGACTTGAAGTGTGAAGATGAGTTGTAGGAAATATCATTCTCTTCAAAATGAGCTTTGTATGGGATTTTTCTGATAAACCATGAGGAAGTTATGCCCTGGTCAATTTGCAATTGACTTTTTCAGCTGTCCAAAAATAGAAACTTTTGCATCTTGAGACTTTTTGAGCCATGCTTGTGAAATCATGATCAAGAATTGATCAAATTATGTTTGGGGCTTCAAAATAAGATGTTGACCAAAAATTTGGATTTTTGACTGTCAAATGACCATTTTGCCCCTGCAGTTAACTGTGAAGCATTTAGGGTTTTTGACTGTGCAATTTGATGCTGTGAGTCTTGAAACTTGGAATATGGATGCTTGACAATGTATGTAGGCATGTGGGACTTGATTGGACACTTGGAAACCTCAATTTCTTTGCCAGAACCAAAACCCTAATTTTGACTGTATTAGGAGGCAATTGGACTGTGCAACCCTTGAGAGCTTTTGAAGCTTGATCTTGCCAAATCTTGGAGAATATGGGAGGGCAAATTTTGGGGTACAACAGAAATGTTGATGAAATGAGAGGGCAAATTTTGGGGTACAATAGTTGCCCCTATTCAATCTTCTTGAACCTGAAGAGTTAGATTGGCAAGTTTGCCTTTCGCGACTCGAAGGTAAAAGAGGATTGGACACTAGAGTGCCCATAAATTTTCACTTGTCAAAATATAGCTGAGGAAATGGGCTTAAAGATGCCATTGGAGATGGTGGAATATTGCTGGAGATGGGCTTAAAGATGCCATCCAAGAATGTTTGTTGAATTGCAATGTTGTAGGTCAGAAGAATGAGCATCAAAATGGTATCCGTGTCTGGAATGCATTTGAACTGTATCTGGAGACTGAGTCTGTATGAGCAAAAGAATGGCGTCCGTGTCTGTAGCGTATCTGAGCTGTATCTGTATTTGAACTTTGAATGAATATCAGAATGACTGCCGTGTCTGGAGTGTATCTGTATTGTATTTGAAGTTGAGATCTATATGAGTAGCAGAATGACTTCCGTGTCTGGACTGTATCTGGAGTGGAAATCTGTATGAGTAGCAGAATGACCTCCGTGTCTGGAGTGTATCTGGAACTGTAACTGGGATCTGAATAAGTGACAGAATGACTTCTGTGACAAATGCACTGGGGAGAATCAAACTGCTGGTGTAAAGGCCAGAATGGCGTCCGTGTTTGGAGCGTATCTGAACTTGAAGTTGATAGTTGAATCTGAATGAGAGATAGAATGGCCGCCGTGTCTGGAGCGTATCTAGTCTGCATTGGATTGCTGAAGTCTGAATGAGTAGTAGAATGACCGTCGTGTCTGGGGTGTATCTGTACTGTATTTGACTTGAAATCGTGAATGAGTAATAGAATGACCGCCGTGTCTGGGGTGTATCCATACTGTATCAGGAAAATTGTTGATGATAGCCTTTTAATCTTATCCTGAAGAAGGGTAAAATGTTAGCTAAAACACAAAGTTATGTTGCATGATATGTATGATGCAATGAACTGTGTTTCATAAATGTTTATGATATATGGATGTAATGGTTATGCATGTAAGCTGAGTAGCTGTCTTGCTGAGGAGAATAAATCCTTGATAACTGGAGACAAAGAAATCCTTGACTACTGCCAGGGAAAGTGAATCTTTGACCAATGCTGAGGATTCAAAAATCTTTGATTGCTGAAGATGAGAAATCCTTGCTGACTGCTTGGGGATTAAAGAATCCCTGACTATTTGAGAAATGAGAGATCCTGGGACCAATGCTGGGGCTTGAAAATCCTTAGTGACTTGTGGGGATTAATAAGGCCTTTGACAACTTCTGCAGGGAATAAGAATCCTTCATGACTTTCCCTGGGAATTAGGGAAAACTTTGAAAATCTCTACTGGGGAGTTAAAAACCTGGGAGGCTTCTGCTTGGAGAAAAGAGGCCGAGAATCTTCAATCTGCTGGGAAATAACTCCGTGGGGAGAATGTTTACTCGACCGGTGAAATCAGGAACTTTGGGTTGTATGCCGAACTACTGGGGAAGCATCCTGGTTGGGGGATAAACCAAGAAGTTAACTATTATTTGCTTGGTTTTCAAACTTTTAAGATAGCCCGCTGGGGAAATTGGGGGAAGTTGAACAGTTGGAATTTTGACTTCGCTGAAGAAGAAGATTTAGAATATTTTGGCTCCACTGGGGATTGTTTTCAGGGTTTTTGGGCTCCACTGGGGATCAAGAGTTTGAATTCTGATGGGAACTTTGAAACTTAACTCAGCTGGGGAATCAAGTTTAGAATGCATTGGCTCCGCTCGGGGATCTTGAAGCTTAACTCCGCTGGGGACTTGTACTCCGAGGTTTTAGCTTTGTTGAGGATCTGAATGATGTATTGTAGGGGATTTCTTCTGAAATAGCATAAGGATATCTTCCTACACTTTCAACCTATCAGTAATCAAGCAGTGATTATATTCAAATGCATATGCCTATTCAACAAAACATTGGACGTTTTCAAATAAAACATAAGTGTAAAAAGAAAAGAAAGGCAAACAAATTTCTGCACTTTGAAGTATCTTTATATTAACTTTTGTGAGTATCTTTGTACAAAGGAGACATACATCCTAGTAAGAGAATGTTGTCGTAAAAATTGAAAATTTTTTTACAAAAGAAAGATGGCTATGTGTAACAATTCCATGGGATTCCCATTCTGCTATAGCCTTCACAACTCTGAATATCTTGTCCATTCGCTGCTTCATCTGCCGATGACTGGATTGATCAGTAGCTTGGAGCTTTGTTGGTGAAGAGATTTTCCTTAAAGTGATCCGACGAGACATAGTCATACGCTTTAATTCCCTAACTTTTTCCTGGACCTCCCTTTCGGGTTTTCGATCCACCGGGAAACCCTTTTTTGCCCAAGTCGCCCTTTCGGGTTTTCAACTTGCCGGGTGTACAGATTTTTTTTGTTTTATCCCTAATTTTTGCTTGAACCTCCCTTTCGGGTTTTCGATTCACCGAGATGCCCATTTTTTCCCAAGTCACCCTTTTGGGTTTTCAACTTGTCGGGTCGTTTTATGCGTAGTATCTTTTGACTATGTCTGTGTTCGCAGGGTGCGGCAAATCGTCGCCGTCCATGGTGGTAAGAATCATTGCCCCACCAGAAAATATGCTCTTGATCACAAATGGTCCTTCGTAGGTAGGAGTCCACTTGCCCCTGGGATCACTTTGCGGTAAGATGATCCTCTTGATAACAAGATCTCCGACTTGATATATTTGACGCCTGACTTTCTTGTTGAAGGCCTTGATCATCCGTTTTTGATACGTATGACCATGACAAACAGCAGTAAGTCGTTTCTCGTCGATCAAAGCCGGGTATGAATCCAATCGTCTTCACTCAAGCCAACATCCTTCATAATCCTCAAGGAAGGAATCTGAACTTCCATGGGTAGAACAACTTCCATGCCATACACCAAAGAAAATGGGGTTGCCCCTGTTGAAGTATGTGTCGTGGTACGATATCCATGTAGAGCAAACGGTAACATCTCATGCCAGTCCTTGTAGGTGACTGTCATCTTTTGAATGATCTTCTTGATATTTTTTTTCGCGGCTTCAACAACACCGTTCATCTTCGTCCGATAGGGAGATGAATTGTGATGATAAATCTTGAACTGCTCGCACAGAGCGGTGATTATAGTGTTGTTCAAATTTGTACCGTTGTCTGTGATGATCCTATCGGGGATACCATACCGGCATATCAGATTTTGCTTGATGAAGCGGGAAACCACATTCTTTGTGACGGAGGCAAAGGAAGCTGCTTCGACCCATTTGGTGAAGTAATCAATAGCCACCAGGATGAAGTGATGTCCATTGGATATCATAGGCTTGATCTCTCCAATCATGTCAATGCCCCACATTGCGAATGGCCAAGGAGCCGTCAGAACATTGAGAGGAACAGGAGGAATATGTACCTTGTCAGCATAGACTTGGCATTTGTGACAAGTACAGGAATATTGATGACAGTCAGCTTCTATGGTAGACCAGTAATAGCCTGCCCTTAGAATCTTCTTAGCCATCGTATGTCCGCTCAAGTGGGTGCCAAATGTGCCACTATGTATTTCGGTCATGATCAACTCCGCTTCAACCTTGTCCACACAACGAAGTAGAACACAATCATGGCTGCGCTTATAAAGGATGCCATTGCTTAGGAAGAATTTGGCAGCAAATCTCCTTAAGAACTTTTTATCATTGACTGGAGCTCCTTCAGGATATTCTCTAGTCTGGAGATACCTTTTGATTTCATGAAACCAAGGTGGTTCCACTACTTCTTCGGTGTTAATCTCATGACAGTGTGCAGGGTCGTCCATTCGCTCGATGGTAATTTGGGGAGCCTCGTTATCCCAGTTGAGTTTAAACATGGAAGACATTGTAGCCAGAGCATCTGCTAGCTGATTTTCTTCTCGCGGGAAATGCTCAAAGGTAATCTGCTCGAAATGAGGCAACAATGTCAAGACGTGTTCTTTGTATGGGATAAGATTAGGATGTTTAATGTCCCACTCTCCTTCGACTTGACTGATAACCAAAGCCGAGTCCCCAAATACGACCAAAGATTTGATTCCCAAGTCTAAAGCAGCCTTGAGACCAAAGATGCAAGCTTCATATTCAGCCATGTTGTTGGTACAGCTGAAGCAAAGTCGGGCAGTGAATGGTGTATGGTAACCTTCCGGAGAAATGGGTACCGCACCGATACCGTTGCCAAGTGCATTTGAAGCACCATCAAAGTACAGGGTCCATCGGGATCCTTGTTCAGGTCCGTCATACGGTCTGTTACCTTCAATGTTGCCCAATGTCATGATGTCCTCGTCAGGGAAGTCGAATCTCATAGATTGGTAATCTTCGACAGCTTGATGAGCTAGATGGTCAACTAGTACACTCCCCTTTATAGCTTTTTGGGTAGTATACTGGATATCATACTCAGTCAGGATCATTTGCCATCTAGCGATTCTTCCAGATAAAGCAGGCTTCTCGAAGATATACTTCATTGGATCCATTTTGGAAATCAGCAAAGTGGTATGAGTCAACATATACTGCCTTAGTCGGCGAGCATCCCATACCAAAGCGCAACAAGTTTTCTCGAGCAGTGAGTATCGAGTCTCACAGTCGGTAAACTTTTTGCTAAGATAATAAATGGCATGCTCTTTTCGGCCAGACTCGTCATGTTGGCCCAGTACGCACCCCATTGAGTTATCCAAAACAGTTAGATACATGATTAATGGCCTTCCTTCTATGGGTGGCATCAAGATAGGAGGTTCTAGTAAATAATCCTTGATCTTATCAAAAGCAACTTGACAATCATTGTTCCATTCAACTACCTGATCTTTCTTCAACAGTTTGAAAATTGGCTCACAGGTAGATGTCAGGTGAGAGATGAACCTTGCGATATAGTTTAAGCGTCCCAAGAATCCTCTGACCTCCTTTTCATTGCGGGGGGAAGGCATTTCTTGTATAGCCTTTACTTTAGCTGGATCAACCTCAATGCCTTTGTTGCTGACAATAAATCCCAAAAGTTTACCAGACCTAACTCCAAAAGTACACTTGCTTGGGTTCAGTCTGAGCTTATACTCCTTCAACCTGGAAAACAGCTTTTGCAAATGCTCAAGGTGTTCTTCTTCTGTCTGTGATCGAGCTATCATGTCGTCTACGTAAACTTAGATCTCATGATGTATCATATCATGAAACAAAGCTACCATGGCGTGTTGATAGGTTGCCCCTGCGTTCTTTAGTCCCAATGGCATCACTTTGTAGCAGAAGGTACCCCATTGTGTGACAAAAGTAGTTTTCTCCATGTCCTCGGGGGCCATTTTGATCTGGTTGTATCCCGAGAATCCATCCATGAAGGAAAAAACCTTGTGTTGAGCTGTGTTGTCAACCAAGATATCGATATGTGGCAGTGGAAAATCGTCTTTAGGGCTAGCCCTGTTTAAATCCCGATAGTCCACACACATTCTGACTTTGCCGTCCTTCTTAGGCACGGGCACAATGTTAGCAACCCATTGTGGATAGGAAGTAACAGCTAGAAAGCTAGCGTTGAATTGCTTCATTATCTCAACCTTGATCTTCTCAGACATGTCGGGTTTCATTCGGCGGACCTTTTGCTTGATCGGTGGACAATCTTCTCTTGTAGGGAGACGGTGAACCACGATATCTGTGTCCAATCCTGGCATGTCTTCATAAGACCAGGCGAAGATTTCAACATACTCGTTCAACAACTGTACTAAGCGCTCTTTGACACTTGGTTCCAGGTTGGCACCCACTTTTACTTCTTTCCTGTCTTCTTCTGTCCCCAAGTTGATGGTTTCTAGCAACTCTTCATGAGGCAGAATAGCCCTCTCTTCTTGTTGCAAAAGTCTGGCTAACTCTCTCGGCACTTCACAGTCTTCGCCAACTTCGTACTCAGCATGATTAACCAAATCTTCAGAGTTATCGAAGGCTAAAGCAGAATAGTCACCCATGGAATCCGGAGTGGATGGGTACCTGCATTTGTGAGTGTGGGTGTGTGTAAGGGATATCCATCCTTAAACAAAATAAAATGCAAAAGGAAAGAAAATGAACACAACAGTTTAGATGAAGACGTCCAATGATTCATTAAAACATGGCATATGATAATGAAGAAAATCAAGCCCTTACAAATGGACCTCAATGCCCCAGGCAAGGCATGAGGTGAAAATAGTGTGTGAATTGTTTAGTTATTAAAGACCATGAATGAGAAATAGTTCAAAGATAAAATTACTGGTTGATAAAGGTGATGGGAATAAAATCCTTTGCTTCCCAGTTGCCTAAACCCCCTTCGACGGTTGGAAAGATCCAATCTGCGAAGTTGTCCTCTTTATCTTCATCTTCTACAACATTAATTCCGTGGTGAGTGATCTTGACGGGTGGTCCCCCAGCCTTAGAGCGACGCATAGCCTTCTGTCCTACAGCAGTAAACCCTAACCCAAACTTGTCCGTCTTGTGGGGAAAGTCAGGAAATTGCCCCCATACTGTACTCTTACCTTCTTTAATTACAGCCTCCATGTCCTTGAGAGATGCCATCCTAGATACATGCTTGGGAACGAAAGGCACCTCAACCATTGTCTTCGCAACTGCAACCTCCGGAGAAACTTCCTCAAAATGTTGGAAAGGCGTTTCGATGAACTCTCCAGCCAACTCCATATAGCGGAAGGAATTGAGATGACTTATCATGTACTCTTCCTCGTCGTGCACTGTTATAATCTTACCCTTAACAGGATATTTCAGCATTTGGTGCAAAGAGGAGGTAACTGCCCCGGCATAATGGATCCACGGTCTTCCTAACAAACATGAATATAACAGACGGATGTCCATCATGTAAAAGGTGGAGTTGAAAACTTCTGTGCCTACTTTGATAGGAATGTCAACCTCTCCGTGAACCATTCTTTTGGACCCATCAAAGGCCCTAACAACGATGTTACTTGGTTTGAGGGTCAATCCTTCGCAGTCCAAATGGTCTAAGGCTTTCTTCGGAAGCACATTCAAGGAAGAACCAGTATCAACTAAGATATGGGCGAGGGTGGTTCCCCTGCATTCAACTGAGACATGTAGCACGTCGTTGTGTTTCCTTCCTTTGGGAGTCAAGTCAGCATCGGAAAAGCCAAGGCCATTATCAACAGTAAGACTGGCCACGCATGCCTGAAACTGGTCAGCCGAAGTTTCTTGGGGCACGTGTGCCGCCTTCAAAAATTTGTCCAGGGTCTTAGCATGGGCCTCAGAGCAGAGTAGAAGAGCCAACATTGAAATTTTAGAAGGGGTCTGCCCTAGCTGTTCCACGACGTCGTAGTCACTCTTTCTGATTATTTTCAAGATTTCATCCATTTCTTTCTGGGTGGTTTCGGGGATAACCACAACATGAGCCTTCGTCCTGATAGGCACTTCTAGTATCCCCTTACCCTTATCGGTAGTATCAACAGATGGTCTTGCTTCGGGAGTATCCAATTCTTCAATTATCGGGTCTCGCACAGATGGCCTAACAGGTGTAGAAGCTTTCGAGGGTCCGAAAACTGCTCGAGGGGGAGCAATCTCCGGAGAAAAAATCCGGCCGTTGCGGGTTATCTTGCTTGTTCCTGCGATGTTCCCTATATCAGGGATTTCCTCTTCAGAATTCTCTTGAAATGCTTCAATCTGTTTGATACCATGATAGAAGATTTCTCTCCCATAGTTCCATGGTATCGTTTTGCTAGATTGATACGGGACAGGTCCCGGCATGGTGATTTTTAATGGTACAAATTTAGGGTCGGGCGTAATCCTGACAGGCCTTTTGCAAGCCTTGGGAGGATTGTCGGAAATGGTTATAATTGCAATATCGTTGGTTGAAGTAGCAAAAGTAGCAGGAGTAACAGGAGTGAAGGTATCAACAGGGGTTTTTTGGAAAAGTATCTCTTGGGTATCCATCAGGCGTTGGACACCTGATTTTAACATTGGGCAGTCAGCTCGTATGTTTAAACAAAAGTAACAGTCCTTCCCACAGCTTGGGAATATCCCGACTCTCATCAAATTCTCTTTAATCACTAGTAACGGAGTCAAAAGATCAGCAACATCAGTAACATGAAGGTTTTCCATAACGGAATGAACATTATGACCGTGCTTGGGCATCGGAGCAGATATCACATTGGGCTTTTCAGGAGCATCAAATTCTACTTCCTTGGCGTCAATCAAGTCCTAGATTTTGTTCTTAAGCGCCGAACAATTATTTGTATCATGCCTAACACTGTCAGAGTGGTAAGCACACTTGGCATTAGAGTGGTAGTATGGAGAGGAGGTGTTAGGATTCTTTGGCGCTTCCTTTAAACTGGTAAGATTCAGCTTTAACAAATGAGGGAGTACTTGAGTTGGCGTCATGTTAATTCGGGTGAACTGCCGTTGTGGCCTTTCTATCCGTTGTTGACTAGGTCTTGACTGATTGCCACGAGGTTGATCATTAGAAGAGTTTTAAATCATCACAGCCCCTACAGTTGGCCGGCGCTCGGTTCTTCCCTGACTTTTCTGAGAGTAAACAACAGAGGCTTCCTTCTTAGCTGGGATGGTTTTCTTAACAGCAGTGGACGCGGAAGTATCTTTCTGAATCTTACCACTTTTAATACCGGCCTCGACTCTTTCGCCGGTCAAAATAAGTTCGGTGAATCCTACGGAAGAACTCCCGATTAAATGATTGAAGAAAGGGCCAGACAGGGTCCCCAGAAACATGTCAACTAGCTCTCTATCCGACAACGGTGGCTGCACCCTTCCTGCCAGATCACGCCACTTCTGGGCATACTCTTTAAACCCTTCATTGGAAGCCATTCCCATACTTTGTAGCTGAGTACGAGTGGGCGCCAAATCAGCGTTGTATTGGTATTGACGGTAAAATGAAGCAGCTAAGTCTTCCTGTTGTACCCTAAAATTTTCCCTCCCATATTCTTCAAGATTTGTCAAGAATCATCTTCAAATTGCTCAAGATTGCTCAAGGGTTGCACAGTTCAAACCACCTCCTAAGACAACTGAAATTAGGGTTTTGGTTCTTTCAAGGAATTTGAGGTCTTCAATGGTTCAATCAAGTCTCATAGGCCTATATACATTCTCAAGCACCTACATGCCAAGTTTCAAGGTTCACAATGCCAATTTGTATAGTCAAAAGCTCCATTTGATCCATAATCAACTGCAAGGGCAAAATGGTCATTTTACAGTCAAAAGTCAGAATTTTTGGTCAACATCTTATTTTGAGGTCACAATCATCATTTGATCAAGTCTTGATCATGATTCCACAAGAATGGCTCAAAAATCGTCAAGATGCAAAAAGTTACTATTTTTGGACAGCAGAAAAGTCAACTGTATCTTGACCAGGGCATAACTTTTTCATGGTTCATCAGAAAAATTCCATCTAATGCTAATTTTGAAGGGGATGACATTTCCTACAATCCATCTTCACACTCCAAGTCCAAGAAATGCTCTCACAAAAAGTTATCAATTTCTATATTATAGGTCAATTTCAAAAGTCAACAAAAGTGCACTTTAAGTCAAAGACCATAACTTGATATTGGTAAATCCAAATGACATGGGACCAAAGGCATTGGCTATAGGACTTCAAGACCTTTCCAAAATGTCCCAGAACATGCTCATATGATCAAAATTGAGCAAGATATGCATTGGAGAAGTTAGGACATTTTTGTGAATTTGCAAAAGTCAACTTTGCTCAAAACACCTTGTTTTTGCTAATGGGCCTCAAATTTATTCTTGAAACCTTATCCAAGGCCTATGCACGACCCATCAAGCTTATTTGAACTTATTTTTCTTATTTTTATTAATTATTTGGATTTTTAATCAATTTTAATTCATTTAATTAATTTAAATTGTAGGAAATACAAAGATTTGATTTTTCAATCTTTTTGTGAAGCAAGAATGACCTAATCATGCTGGCAATTTCGTGTGCAAATCAAAGGGACAAGAATCTCCAAGTTTGGCAACTTTCTTCAATAAAAAAGATTCAAAAATATTTGATTTTCAATCAAATATGCAACCATCAATTCAATGGATTTTTTGTCAAGATTTTGACCTAATTCTATTCTATTATAAATATGCAAGCTAACCCTATTCATGCACACGTGAAAGCTGCTGCAAGAAAGCCATAACCATATTGAAAAAAACTCAAGAAACTTGAAAACTGATTTCCATATTCTAGCGTGATTCAAAGGCTTTTATTGATTCTAATCTATTGCAGGGGTTCCCAGAGACGTATTGCAATCAAAACCAAGCATAAAAGCTCAAGAAACCATCACCTACAGTCTCACGGTTTGAAATTTTTCTCATAATCGCAACTCTTAATTCATGAGCATTTAACGTGATTTTTGATTGTTTTGCATTGCTTGAATCCATATGAAGCTATTGGCATAGTTTAATTGAGTTATAATGCACATAATCATAAATTTCCATTGACAAATTTTAGGGTTCATAAACTTTGAATTTGGGGATTCAGTAACCAGGCAAAATTGAGACCACTAAGGCATATGGTTGAGACCGTCAGAACAAGACGAACATAGCTGGACCCTCGCGAAACATTTATATAGAGCACAACTATATTCGCTATTTTTGGTCACTGTATATTGTGGGGGTTAAAAACCCCCGCTATCTATTTGTTTTTTACAGGCATCAACGAAGAAGATGATGAGGTGGTAGTATACCATTGGGCAATTCAAAACGCGCGCGTGTTTTTTTTTGTTTTACAGCACATGAAGTGATTTTTAAATAATATATTTGCTTGTTATTATAATTACAAACGCGTGCAGATGGCTTGGTGGTTGATGTGCTGGCTGGGTATCATTGGGACCTGGGTTCGAGTCCCAGGTCCACCCAAACGCTTATGTTATTTTTCTTAGCATGTTCTTGTGCAGATTTCTAAAGGAATTCCACCATGTACCTCCAATCATCCAAGCGCCATGTGGCCATGGGCACAGATCTAATGGCCATGAGATGATGGTCATCATAATCCTCAGTCAACATATGCATACCTGATTCCAAAGGTCAACGTGGCTGAAGAGCTTATTGGGCCTCAAATTGCAATCAACACCTCCATAATGGGCCAGCACCCCCCTGGTTCATCATTCTTTTTTTTTTCCTTTTATTTTTCCATTTAACTATTTTTCTAATTATTATTATTATCATTAAAATTAACCAAATTAATTTTTCATAATAAAATCAGAAAACATAAAATATAATATTTTTATTATTATTAATTTCACCTTTAATTTATTATTTTTGTAAATAAATGTAATTAATTAATTTAGTCTTTTAATTAGGTTAATTTCAATAAATTTTTGCAATAAATAAAATCCTTGTAGAATTAGGTTTTTGACAACTTTTAATTTCTTTCCTTTATTTTCATTAAAACAAAAAAAACTAAAAAATACTCTTTTTCTTTTAATTAATTAATTAATTAGTTTTAGGTTTAATTTAATTAAATACAAAAAGGACAAAAAACTCATTCTTTCTCAAAAAAGGGTCAAAACCCTAAGGACTTCTCCGATTCAATTCTTTCTCGCGCATATTATTTTTGATCCTATTTATGTATTTGCTCCGAGGATGTAATAGATAATTAGGACTTTTTATGGCTTCTTTAATTTCTCGCATTTACTTTTCAAGGGTTGTTTTTAGCGATATAAATACCCGACGCCTTGTAATAGCGTAGATTTACTTTCCGCAATTTACTTTCCGCACAATTATTAACTGCTATGCATGACAAGACTTGTACTCAAAATAAAATCAAAACGTAGCTCACCATGACATGTGCAAAGATAATTTAACTGAAACCTGACACACGTGCACATGCCACTCCTAGGGTACGCCTCACTTGGTTGCCTCGACGTGGTCATTGAGTATAGGGTGTTTTAGAGGTCGCCCTCCTGTCTAAATATCCAAGTTGCCTCGAAACAGTTGCCTCGGATAAAAAGGATCTAAGACATTAGGGTTACCGCTAAGGCGTCCTACTATTGCTTTGGTGACCACATGTCCCTATAATCGAATTAACCCGAAACTCCAACGACGGTGCTACCTACTTCTCAATAGTGGGATAGTACCGTCTAAAGGACATTTACACAGCTTAATTTCTTTTGAGTAGGTAGAGGTTCTCAGGTACTTGCTCTTTCAAAACAAAAATATTTTTCGCACCTACACTTTTCTGACAAAAGTTTTCAAACAAACACTTCATATACTCTTGAGGACTGACACAAGAGTTAAATTGAAGTTTTCAAACAAAACTCTTTTCAAAACCCACAAACACAAGAAAAGCAAAACATTTTGAAAACATAGTGAGCAAGTACCTAAGAGCCCGTGGATAACCACGGATAGAAAGGGTGCTAACACCTTCCCTTTCTATAATCTACCTCCCGAACCGAGAAACATCTCGAAAAGGAATTTTGCTATGCTTTTGTCCTTTCCTTGTTGGAGAAAATAAAAGACGGTGGCGACTCTTGCTTACCGCGACATACGTGAACCAGCATTAAAAACTGTCAGTTCTAGTTCCACCGATCACATAACTGGCGACTCTGCTGGGGACTACTAAATAAGTGAGGTGTACCTTAGGATTAGATCACTTGTGTTTGTATTGCTTTGTATGCTTTAAATTTTGTGGGCTTGTATTGGAGTTTCATAGATCCTAACCCGGATCTGGGGCACCTTTAGAAGTAGCAACAAACTATGAGGAAACTGTGCGGGGTATACCGACATGGTTGAAGAAGTTGCTACGTTGATGTGGCACTTTGGTGAGTACCGGTAACCCTTGAGTCAAGTCAAGGAGAGTACGGGGCCTCCGCGTGGTGTCGTGAAGCATCAACTGACCTAGAACCTTACTTGACCATCCTGGCCTCTTTAGGGGTAGTGAGATGACCGACTTTGGTGCAGTCCGAAGTTGGTAGATACTCGATACTACACTCATTAAGGGTTGTTTTCTTGGAATATTTTGGTCGCCAGTTAAGTGGCTAAATCAAAACAATGAACACATAAAATAATCCGATGATATTGAGCTCCTTAGAACCCGGTTACTATTCATAAGATAGGTTTTGAGCCAACTAAACTCAAGAGGGTACTTACCCATGAAACTCCATGCCAGCCTAAACCTAAGGCTATATGTGTGACTTGTGTGCCTTCAAACTTGAACTACTTGTACATTCTTGTTATCTGACAACACGAGTTCCTTGCAGGTTTTGTTTACAGTCCTTATCCAATAATTTGGACTCATTACAGGGCCTACTTACATCACTCCATGCATAGCATACACATCATACCATTTCCTTAACCATTTCAAGGATCTCAAGGGTTTGTGATGCAAGTCATGATGAATCAAATGTCAAACAAGGGGCAAAGGGGATTTATTTTCCTCTAACCAAGGTTGTTTGGAGAGCAAGCACGATAGCTTGAGTCAGGGGCTATGACCCACTCGATATGGTGAGCCTGACTCTTGAAGAAGGACCCTCAGCAACATGAAGTTCCTTCAATCAAGCCGCAAAATTCAAATTCTAACAGGTTTCTTTGTTTACCCCACGAGATCTTTGAAAACATTGCATACATACATATCATTGCATTACATGTACTTTTACAGGTCACTTATCTTCTTCGCTGTTTATTTAAGCAATCATCATGTCTGCCGAACCTTCCACTGAACAAGCTATCAAGGCCCTCCAGGCCCAGAATGCCCAGTTCCAAGAGTTGGTTATGAGCCTAGCCCAGGGTCAACAGGATTTGAAGACTCTGATTCTGAAAGAGAGGAAGAAGAAGAAGAAGAGGACCATCCTGTTCAACACCAGACGTAGGTTTGGAAATGGACTGCAGAATGAGGTTGAGCTGACCACGTCATCTGTAGGAAAAGACAACCCACAAGAGAGAAGGGTTCCTAGTCACGTGGTCTCCGACAACGAGACGGATTATGATGAAGAACAGTACCCTCCTGCCGAGGATCGGTACAAATAGTTGGAAGACCGCTTGAGCGCTATGGAGATACAGAAGGTGCCCGGTCTGGACTTCT
The DNA here is from genome assembly GCA_948472305.1 of Vicia faba. Taxonomy (NCBI): domain Eukaryota; kingdom Viridiplantae; phylum Streptophyta; class Magnoliopsida; order Fabales; family Fabaceae; genus Vicia; species Vicia faba. The sequence goes on along the minus strand of OX451737.1, from coordinate 1,450,419,067 downwards.
AAGACCTAGGCTTATCCTATGGGGTGGTGATTCCCCATAAGTTCAAGGCACCTGCTTTTTCCAAATATGACGGAGCTTCATGTCCTAAGCTGCATCTGAGGTCTTATGTCAGGAAGATCCAACCTTACACTGCTGAAAGAATTTGTGGATCCATTTCTTTCAGGATAGTCTTTCAGGGACTCAACTCGAATGGTTCTATCAGCTGGATGGGGCCAGTATCCGCAACTGGGAAGACCTGGCTACTGCATTCTATAAGCAGTATCAATATAATTACGACCTCACTCCTACGCATACCCAACTCCAGGGTATGTCATTAGGGACGGGTGAAGGATTTAAAGAGTACGCCCAAAAATGGAGAGATCTTGCTGGAAGGGTGCAACCACCTTTAACTGACCGTGAGCTTGTTGATATGTTTCTGGGGACCCTGTCTGGTCCATTCTTCAACCATTTGATTGGAAATTCTTCAGCCGGGTTTACAGACCTGATCTTGACTGGTGAGAGAATTGAAGCTGGTATCAAGTCTGGGAAGATTCAAGAAGCTACACCTTCTGATGCTCAGAAAAAGCCCAACAATGGGAAGAAAGAGTCCAGTGCTGTCTACAGTTCAAGAAGACGGAATAGACCGGAACGCCGCCAAGCTGTCAACGCGGTGGTTATTTCAAAACCTGACGCTACTCCTCAGCATCATAACCAACAAAGGGGTGAGAGAAGGCAGTTCACTCGGCTCAGCATGACCTTGTCCCAGATGTTGCCACAGTTGCTGAAGACCAATCTGGTGACTCTAAAAGAAGCTCCAAAGAATCAAAATACAACGTCACCAAAGTATGATCCAAATGCCCGCTGCGCTTATCACTCTGAGAGCCCAGGGCATAGTACAGATGATTGTTGGAGTCTGAAAAATAAGGTCCAAGATTTGATTGACGCAAAGGAAATTGAGTTTGAGGTGCCCGAGACTCCCAATGTGATCACTGCTCCCTTGCCAAAACATGGCTAGGATTGAAAGACTTTTGTTCATTTGAATTCTGAAGTTGTATTTTTCTTTGCTTATTCAAACAATTATCATGTCAAACTCTTTTATTTCATGAATGCATTACACGTGTTTGTCTTGAATTAATTGTTTTCACTATGCTTAAAACTGCTTCATATTTCCCTTTTTGTGATGATCAACTCTCGATTAAAAAACTCTAAGCCTTTTGAGGGAGGATGACAAAAACGATACCACAATCTACATTATGATTTTGAACAGACCCCGCTGATGAGGTACAGGCATTATTTCAAATCCTAAACAGTGGAGTTATAAGGAAGATAATCCCTCGTCAACCCCTTTGAGCCAAAGAAGTTGGAGTTTTTCTTTTCATAAAAAAAATTAAAACCCTTCATTATAACCTGGGGCAGGGTAGTTTTCTCAGTTTAATCCAGGTGCACAACGAATGGCAATCAAAGGAGTCCTTCCAAAACAAAAGATGGTGATGGTTCCGTATAATCGTAAAGACAGGCAGTCATTATCTCTAAAAAAGGAAAGCCCAATAAGTCAAAACCTATGAAGGAGACTTACAAAACTGAGGCATCCTGCTGACTGTAATCACAAAAGAAACAGTTCAGGCAAAAAGACAGGGATAATAAAATCAAAGAGAAAGAGGTCCTACAAACCCTCAACAAAAAAGAAAATGAATTCCTATTCAAAATAAACTATCAGTATCCGAACCATCACCAGAATATCAGAGCAAAGACTCAAACGGGATCTAAATGCACGATTAGCTGAGTTTAGGATCGAAGAACATCACGAAGAACGGGTGGGTACAAATAAATTTGAGCCTTTATCCTTTGTTTCTTAAACCGTGAACCAGGCCACGTTATAACCCTCAAAAAGTCCTAGATGAAGCATGGGTTAGTTCGAAAGCATACTGTTACAAAAGGTATCCTGACTCCTGTAGGGCTTGCTGTAAAATCCTGAGTTGACATCACATTTTACAAAATTCACTTGTTTTATTGAAAACTGCATTTTCAAAAACCTCAAAACAGACATAAGCTTTTGCATTCTTAAAATAACATTGTTTGCATATGACTATTTGTTTGAACAGCAGAGAACTTCGCACGACGAATATCTAGTGAACAAAAATCTTCTCAACAAAAAGAGTCACCTCAAGTGGAGAAAACACTTCCAACCAAGGGGCAGACGTGATCATTGTCCATCATCTGGGGCAGTCAAGTCAAGATTCAAGGAATCTCTCAAGATGCCAAATAGCCAGGGGCAAATCTCCGCCTGAGTCACTTGGGGCATTGGACACGAATTCCAGCCACGAATCTTGCATGATCAGACATCTTCTGGTGGTACCGCGACACAACACTACTGACAGTGACAACTCCCTGCACTCTGAGAACGTGGACATAGTCGAAAAAATACGACGCATAATCAAAGACCCGCTAGGTCGACCGGCCTAGGCAAAAATATGGGCTTCCCGGTGAACCAAAAGGGTTCGGGCAAAAACAAGGGATAAAAAATGAAAAAATCGTACACCCGGCAAGTCGAAAACCTGAAAAGGCGGCTTTGGCAAAAAAGGGTATCCCGATGGACTGAAAACCCGAAAGGGCGGTCCAGGAAAAAATTAGGGATCAAAGCGTACGACTGTGTCCCGTCATCTCGTCACTTGCCTACCAGAAGAAGATTTGTCAATCGGCAGTTACCAAGCGCCTCCACAGGTACCTTCTCCCGCAGAAACTGGGGCAATAAGAATTGTCCAAACTGTACAAGTCGCTCTGTCCACAAGGTACCAAGGTAGGTTCAGCTGAAGAATATGACCAAGATACCTTCACTCCCCAAGATTCAGCAATACTCTCCCCAAGCAGAGTTGGTCTCCCATCAGCCCTAAAAAGGCACAGTATCCCCAGCAAGTCAGCAATACTCTCCCCCGAGCAGAGTCGGTCTACCATCAGTCCTGGAAAGCTGGGTATCCCCAGAAGATCTTAATATTCCCTAGCAGAGTATACAAATATTCCTCAGCAAGCATCCCCGGCAATCTTAATGTTCTTCGACGAAATATAAGATTGTTCCCCGGCGGAATACAAGATGCCCCCAGTGGAGCCATTTCCTCAAAAGTTTCCCCAGGAGAGTCGAATCATCTTCCCCAGTAGATTCTGGAAGCTTATCCCCTGCAGAGTATAAACGTATCTCCCCAGCCATATTCAAAAGGTTATCCCCACCAAAGTCTAACTGGGTTATCCTCAGCAAATTGCAACGGAAAGATCGTCCTCAGCAAAGTTCTTCCTATCCCCAGCGGAGTTCATCAAAATCCCCAAGAGAGCTGATCAACAGAATCCCCAGCGGAGTTATCATTAAAATCTCAGCAGAACATCTCTTCTCCGCAGAGTAATTCCCCGCAGAGTAATATCTTCACCAGTTTATTCCCCAACGGAGTTCTCCTCTCCTGCAGGTTTATTCTCACAATTATCTTCGTCCACCATCCCCAGCGGAAACAAAGAATTCAACTTTATTCTCCAGCAGCTCCGGGATTTATTTTCCCCAGCTAAAACATTACATTTCCATACATCATGATACATGCATAAACGCATCATACCGCACAATCTCATTTATTTTGAGAACATCATTGCTTAATCCATATCATGCATTGCATATAACTGACCTTTACCTTTCAGGAAAGATCCAGTTGAGTTCTCAGCTATTCCAAGACCTTGCCTGGTCCAGTTAAATCGAATCCTAAAGATTTTTCTGATGCCGATCCAGTCAAAGGCCTTATCTGGTTCAGTTAAATCGAGTCCTAAAGATTTTCCTGATGAAGACCCAGTTGAAGATTCCAAGACCTTTGTCCAGTTAAATCGAATCCTAAAGATTTTTTTGATGCCGATCCAGTCAAAGGCCTTCTCTGGTCCAGTTAAATCGAGTCCTAAAGATTTTCCTGATGAAGACCCAGTTGAAGATTCCAAGACCTTGCCTGGTCCAATTAAATCGAGTCCTAAAGATTTTTCTGATGCCAATCCAGTCACAAGCCTTCTCTGGTCTAGTGAAATCGAATCCTAAAGATTTTCCTGATGAAGATCCAGTTGAAGATTCCAAGACCTTGCCTAGTCCAGTTAAATCGAATCCTAAATATTTTTCTGATGCCGATCCAGTCAAATGCCTTCTCTGGTCTAGTGAAATCGAATCCTAAAGATTTTTCTGATGCCGATCCAGTCAAAGGCCTTCTCTGGTCCAGTTAAATCGATTCCTAAAGATTTTCTTGATGCCGGTCCAGTTGAAGATTCTAAGACCTTGCCTGGTCCAGTTAAATTGAATCCTAAAGATTTCTCTGATGCCGATCCAGTCAAAGGCCTTCTCTGGTCCAGTTAAATCGATTCCTAAAGATTTTCTAAATGCCGATCCAGTTGAAGATTCCAAGACCTTGCCTGGTCCAGTTAAATCGAATCCTAAAGATTTTTCTGATGCCGATCCAGTCAAAGGCCTTCTCTGGTCCAGTTAAATCGACTCCTAAAGATTTTCCTGATGCAGATCCAGTTAAAGATTCCAAGACCTTGTCTAATCCAGCTAAATCGAATCCTAAAGATTTTTCTGATGCTAATCCAGTCAAAGAAGACAAGTCCAGTTAAATTGAATCCTAAATATTTTTCTGATGCTAATCCAGTCAAAGAAGATAAGTCCAGTTAAATCGACTCCTAAAGATTTTTATGATGCTAATCCAGTCAAAAGAGACAATCCAATCGAAAGAGACAATTCAGTCAAAAGAGACAATTCAGTCAAAAGAGACAATACAGTCGAAAGAGACAATTCAGTCAAAAGAGACAATTCAGTCGAAAGAGACAATCTAGTCGAAAGAGACAATCCAGTCGAGTGAAGACAACCCGTCAATGAAGACAACCCATCAATGAAGACAACCCGTCAATGAAGACAACCCGTCAATGAAGACAACCCGTCAATGAAGACAACCCGTCAACGAAGACAAAACTATCCATTACATTTCCAGATGGCATCTATAAGTCCATCCTCCTACCAACAATATCCAGATGGCATCTATAAGCCCATCCTCCTATCCATCACCTCTCCAAATGGCATTTGTAAGCCCATTCCCGACATCACATTGCTGATACTACACCATGCGAGTGCAAATTTCTGGGCACTATAGTGTTCAATTATCTTCCACCTTCGGATCACGAAAGGCTCGAAAGCCAATCTATACCCTCAGGTTTAAGAAAATTGAACAGGGGCAATTGTTGTACCCCAAAATTTTCCCTCCCATATTCTTCAATATTTGTCAAGAATCATCTTCAAATTGCTCAAGATTGCTCAAGGGTTGCACAGTTCAAACCACCTCCTAAGACAGCTGAAATTAGGGTTTTGGTTCTTTCAAGGAATTTGAGGTCTTCAATGGTTCAATCAAGTCTCATAGGCCTATATACATTCTCAAGCACCTACATGCCAAGTTTCAAGGTTCACAATGCCAATTTGCATAGTCAAAAGCTCCATTTGATCCATAATCAACTGCAAGGGCAAAATGGTCATTTTACAGTCAAAAGTCAGAATTTTTGGTCAACATCTTATTTTGAGGTCACAATCATCATTTGATCAAGTCTTGATCATGATTCCACAAGAATGGCTCAAAAATCGTCAAGATACAAAAAGTTACTATTTTTGGACAGTAGAAAAGTCAACTGTATCTTGACCAGGGCATAACTTTTTCATGGTTCATCAGAAAAATTCCATCTAATGCTCATTTTGAAGGGGATGACATTTCCTACAATCCATATTCACACTCCAAGTCCAAGAAATGCTCTCAAAAAGTTATCAATTTCTATATTATAGGTCAATTTCAAAAGTCAACAAAAGTGCACTTTAAGTCAAAGACCATAACTTGATATTGGTAAATCCAAATGACATGGGACCAAAGGCATTGGCTATAGGACTTCAAGACCTTTCCAAAATGTCCCAGAACATGCTCATATGATCAAAATTGAGCAAGATATGCATTGGAGAAGTTAGGACATTTTTGTGAATTTGCAAAAGTCAACTTTGCTCAAAACACCTTGTTTTTGCTAATGGGCCTCAAATTTCTTCTTGAAACCTTATCCAAGGCCTATGCACGACCCATCAAGCTTATTTGAACTTATTTTTCTTATTTTTATTAATTATTTGGATTTTTAATCAATTTTAATTCATTTAATTAATTTAAATTGTAGGAAATACAAAGATTTGATTTTTCAATCTTTTTGTGAAGCAAGAATGACCTAATCATGCTGGAAATTTCGTGTTCAAATCAAAGGGACAAGAATCTCCAAGTTTGGCAACTTTCTTCAATAAAAAAGATTCAAAAATATTTGATTTTCAATCAAATATGCAACCATCAATTCAATGGATTTTTTGTCAAGATTTTGACCTAATTCTATTCTATTATAAATATGCAAGCTAACCCTATTCATGCACACGTGAAAGCTGCTGCAAGAAAGCCATAACCATATTGAAAAAAACTCAAGAAACTTGAAAACTGATTTCCATATTCTAGCGTGATTCAAAGGCTTTTATTGATTCTAATCTATTGCAGGGGTTCCCAGAGACGTATTGTAATCAAAACCAAGCATAAAAGCTCAAGAAACCATCACCTACAGTCTCACGGTTTGACATTTTTTCTCATAATCACAACTCTTAATTCATGAGCATTTAACGTGATTTTTTGATTGTTTTGCATTGCTTGAATCCATATGAAGCTATTGGCATAGTTTAATTGAGTTATAATGCACAGAATCATAAATTGCCATTGACAAATTTTAGGGTTCATAAACTTTGAATTTGGGGATTTAGTAACCAGGCAAAATTGAGACCACTAAGGCATATGGTTGAGACCGTCAGAACAAGACGAACATAGCTGGACCCTCGCAAAACATTTATATAGAGCACAACTCTATTCGCTATTTTTGGTCACTGTATAGTGTGGGGGTTAAAAACCCCCGCTATCTATTTGTTTTTTACAGGCATCAGCGAAGAAGATGATGAGGTGGTAGTATACCATTGGGCAATTCAAAATGCGCGCGTGTTTTTTTTTGTTTTACAGCACATGAATTGATTTTTAAATATTATATTTGCTTGTTATTATAATTACAAACGCGTGCAGATGGCTTGGTGGTTGATGTGCTGGCTGGGTATCATTGGGACCTGGGTTCGAGTCCTAGGTCCACCCAAACGCTTATGTTATTTTTCTTAGCATGTTCTTGTGCAGATTTCTAAAGGAATTCCACCATGTACCTCCAATCATCCAAGCGCCATGTGGCCATGGGCACAAATCTAATGGCCATGAGATGATGGTCATCATAATCATCAGTCAACATATGCATACCTGATTCCAAAGGTCAACGTGGCTGAAGAGCTTATTGGGCCTCAAATTGCAATCAACACCTCCATAATGGGCCAACACCCCCCTGGTTCATCATTCTTTTTTTTCCTTTTATTTTTCCATTTAACTATTTTTCTAATTATTATTATTATCATTAAAATTAACCAAATTAATTTTTCATAATAAAATCAGAAAACATAAAATATAATATTTTTATTATTATTAATTTCACCTTTAATTTATTATTTTTGTAAATAAATGTAATTAATTAATTTAGTCTTTTAATTAGGTTAATTTCAATAATTTTTTGCAATAAATAAAATCCTTGTAGAATTAGGTTTTTGATAACTTTTAATTTCTTTCCTTTATTTTCATTAAAACATAAAAAACTAAAAAAATACTCTTTTTCTTTTAATTAATTAATTAATTAGTTTTAGGTTTAATTTAATTAAATACAAAAAGGACAAAAAACTCATTCTTTCTCAAAAAAGGGTCAAAACCCTAAGGACTTCTCCGATTCAATTCTTTCTCGCGCATATTATTTTTGATCATATTTATGTATTTGCTCCGAGGATGTAATAGATAATTAGGAATTTTTATCGCTTCTTTAATTTCTCGCATTTACTTTTCAAGGGTTGTTTTTGGCGATGTAAATACCTGACGCCTTGTAATAGCGTAAATTTACTTTCCGCAATTTATTTTCCGCACAATTATTAACTGCTATGCATGACAAGACTTGTACTCAAAATAAAATCAAAATGTAGCTCACCATGACATGTGCAAAGATAATTTAACTGAAACCTGACACACGTGCACATGCCACTCCTAGGGTACGCCTCACTTGGTTGCCTCGACGTGGTCATTGAGTATAGGGTGTTTTAGAGGTCGCCCTCCTGTCTAAAGATCCAAGTTGCCTCGAAACGGTTGCCTCGGATAAAAAGGATCTAAGACATTAGGGTTACCGCTAAGGCGTCCTACTATTGCTTTGGTGACCACATGTCCCTATAATCGAATTGACCCGAAACTCCAACGACGGTGCTACCTACTTCTCAATAGTGGGATAGTACTGTCTAAAGGACATTTACACATCTTAATTTCTTTTGAGTAGGTAGAGGTTCTCAGGTACTTGCTCTTTCAAAACAAAAATATTTTTCGCACCTACACTTTTCTGACAAAAGTTTTCAAACAAACACTTCATATACTCTTGAGGACTGACAAAAAAGTTAAATCGAAGTTTTCAAACAAAACTCTTTTCAAAACCCACAAACACAAGAAAAGCAAAACATTTTGAAAACATAGTGAGTAAGTACCTAAGAGCCAGTGGATAACCACAGATAGAAAGGGTGCTAACACCTTCTCTTTCTATAATCTACCTCTCGAACCGAGAAACATCTCGAAAAGGAATTTTGATGTGCTTTTGTCCTTTCCTTGTTGGAGAAAATAAAAGACGGTGGCGACTCTTGCTTACCGCGACATACGCGAACCAGCATTAAAAACGGTCAGTTCTAGTTCCACCGATCACACTTCCGAATTGTGAACCTGTAATCTCTCGAGTTGATAGAACCAGTCCAATTGTGTGCCTGACAAACTGTCTTGGGAAAAGTGTACCTAGAGGTCTTTATCAGATGAGTGGGGTTGGATCTTTCTGACATACGATCTCAGGTGCATCTTTGGGCAGGACATACCGTCATACTTAGAAAATGTTGGTACTTTGAACTTGGGAGGAATAATGATCCCAGCGACCAACCCTAGTTCTTCAAAATCTAAACCAGGTACCCTCTACAACTCCATGACTGCCAATCTATCCTCAAGATTCTTATATTTATCATCCGCCGGGGGATATTGTTGTTCGGAGTAGTCTTTGTTTTCTTCCTCTTCCTCCTCTTCAACTTCAGATTCAGAAGGTTCCGCAGCTCCTTTTCCTTTACCATCCCCTTCATCAGAAGTTGAGGGGAACTCGAGAACTTTCCTAGCATTGCTTTTAAACCTCCTTCCAAAAGTGGCTACTCCGGGCCTTTTCTTCTTTTTCTCTTTATTCTTTTCCAACAGTGCTTTGAGGTCCTCTTGACCCTTTGCTAAGGTCACGAGGAGTTGCTGGAATTGAGAATTATGTGCTTGCAGATCCTTAACCGGGTGCTCCAAATCCATCTTGCTGAAATAAACAGCAGAAATATAAGGAAACTTGGTGTGAAGACCAGTTTATGCATATGATGAATGGTATGTTATTCATGTAATGCATTCAAGGATTCAGAAATTCAAATTTGTTGTAAACAAAAAGGAACACACGTCATATTAAGAAGAAATTGTTAGTACATAAGTGTCCCATGGGCAAAATATTACAAAATTCTTAATGTAAAAAGACATTGAACATCCTCTTTGGTGTGATGTAAGTATTGAGAGTTTCCTCCTCATGAAGTCGGCGGGTAAGCTTCAAAACCTTCTTCTCACTCGCATAGAAGCTGGCTTCAAAAGTATTCAGTTCTTCCTTGAGTTGGATCCAACACTTTTGCATTTCTTCCCATGATGTTGGCATGTCAGGATGTAGGAGGGTGTATGGAACCTCTCCTTCCATAACAGGCTCTTTGATCAAGGGGAGAATGTGAGGGTATGGCATCATAAGATTCTGGGCGCGGGTTCCTACCCACTTGAGATAAGGCTCAAGGGGGATGGAATTATTGTGCCCCAGTGTCTTACTATCCACCTTGTTGGGCATCCTCCAAGCTCTGATGAACCTTTGTCGAAGTCCTTGCGCATCGTTGTCGAAGTCAAAAACTAGGTCAGGAATCAGCATGTCATGAGGGCCATCCCTCCGAGCATATCCAAACTGTCTTAAAGCTAAACAGGGGTTGTAGGTAATTCCTCCCCTAATGCCAAGTAGTGGGACATTAGGGAATTCCCCACAATGATCAATGATGATGATATTTTCTCTGGACCGAGAACACCAATGTACATCAGAATGTGTGAGGGTCATCAATCGTTGTGACCACCTTAAACCCTGCTCATTCTTCAAAACTGATTGTGGAAGGTGAGAAATAAACCACCTTGCTAGGAGAGGAGTACATCACATGAGAACACCTCTTTTCCTCATTGTTCGTGTGTAAAATGAGTGTAGGATGTCCCCAAGCAATGTAGGTATAGGGTTTCCGGATATGAAAATCTTGACAGCATTCACATCTATAAGTTGATCAGGGTTTGGGAACAAGACCAACCTATAGATAAGGAGTGCCACAATCTCTTCAAAGGCTTGTAGATCAAGAGAATTCCAGCAGTCTTGTGCCTTCTCAAACAGAAACTTTACCAAGAAACCCTTGACACCACTTCTGGTTTCCCAATGTCCATTGATGTCAGATGGTTGCAAGTGTAATGCTTGAGCAACATCTTCAGTGGTGTAGGGGGTCAAAGAACTGGAAGAGAACTTTCACCATGTCTTCTTCAATGTTGGAGTTGACCAAGTTGAGAAGTCTACCATGTCTTTCACTGAAGAGAGAACTCTCTGGAATCCTGGATGTAAGCTCCTTGAGTTGAGGAGGGATTCTCACAAGGTTGACTTGAATTGTTTTCCTGCAAAGAGATTCCATGACCTACAAAACAAGAACAAAGATGGAGATCCAAACCCTTGAAATGGTTAGTGGATGCATATGATGCTTTATGATGTTCATGATGTATGCACAAGCACATGTACAATCAAGTCACATAAAACCCTAGTTTCAGGCTTGCATGAGGTTTCATAGGTAAATACCCTCTTGAGTTTAGTTGGCTCAAAACTGTCCTATAAATAGTAACCGGGTTCTAAGGAGCTCAATATCACTGGATTGTTTTCTATGTTCATTGTTTTGGTTTAGCCACTTAACTAGCGACCAAAATATTCCAAGAAAACATTCCTCAATGAGTATAGTATCGAGTATCTACCAACTTCAGACTGCACCAAAGCCGGTTATCTCACTACCCCTAATAAAAGGCCAAGATGGTCAAGTAAGGTTCTAAGAGTTCATTAGTGCTTTATGACATCACCCAGCATCCCCGTATTCTATTTGATTGACTCAAAGGCTACCGGTACTCACAAATATGTCGAACTAATATAGCTATTGCTTCAACCGTGTCGGTATACCCCACACAGTTTCCATAACGTATTGCTATTTACCTATGAATTTTTCCCAAATCCGGGTGGAGGATTCAAACCCAAACAAGAGAACCAAATGTAAAGCAATCAAAGCAAACAATATAATCATGCAAAGGGTGATCTAAGCCCTAAGGTTACTCCACTTTTAAAATCAATCCCCAGCAGATTCGCCAGTTCTGTGATACGGTGGGAGAACTGACTTGGGATTTTGCGTTTGTGTTTGCAAATGTTTCGGTTTAGCAAGAGCCGCCACCGACTTTTTATTTTATCCTAAGGAAAGGTCAAAAAGCATAGGAAAGACCTTTGAGATGTTTTCTTGGGTTCGGGGAGTAGATTATAGAAAGGGAAGGTATTAGCACCCTTTCTATCCATGGGCTCTTAGTTACTTGCTTAGATCACTTGCTTTGCTTTTTCAATTGTTTGAAATGGTGCTTTGTGTGTGGTTTTGAAAGATGTTTTGAAAAGAGGCCATCGTTGTGGCAATGTAATGATTCTTGTTTGAATGTATACAAAAGTGTTTTTGTCTTTTGAAAAGTTTTCAATGTTTGAAAGTAGGGTTTTGAAATTGTGTAGTGAAGTGTGTTTTGAAGATAGCAAGGATGTTTTTGCAAGCTTTGATCAAGTAACTAAGAGTTGTCTACCCTATTTTACTCAAAGATCTTTCTTATGTTTTTTAACCCTTTTAACAGTGTTGTTTCACCATTGTATTTGGTGAACAACCTTGTGTTAGGATGTTTAACGGGACAGGCGCGGGTCATCGTATAGACCATGATAGCAATAGTGTCAAGTATTTTTGGCAATTTTCTTAGGGACTTGATCATTTTGTTTAGGCAACTCAGATAGCGTCATCGAGGGACTATGATCTTTTTGCTTTGTTTTTGTTTTGCCAAAGTACTTGACATGCAACCATGGCCCATTTTTGAAGGCAACAAGTGGATTGTAACCCTAGGGGTGTAACTGTGCATTGTGTTTGTTTTACATGCATTTTTGTCTTTGATTAGGTCAAACTATTTGTTGGTTTTGATTTTTGCATACAAACCCTAAGTCTAATCATGGCATAATTAAAAGCATTTAAAGGTGCGAGAATTTAAATTCTACACTATTACAACATGATATAGGGAGGGGGGTACAATTTTGAATAGGGGATTATTTAGACAATAAATTAAATTCTAAATTATTACAACCAAATTGAATGTGTAAGGCATAACAATTAAATGTACAATATTTAAATAAATACAATAAATAAATATTAAATAAAATGTATTATGCAAAAAAAAGTTTTTATGTATGTAAAAAGTATTTTTAATGTGAAATGTAAATAAATAAAAAGTCAATTTTAATTATTTTTGTTTTTAGGGCAAAAACCCTAATTTCTTAAATAAATAGTATTATTTATTATTTATATACAATAACGTATCAATTTGTACAAAAAATAAAAAGTGTATTGAAAAAAGGTATTTTTAGTATAAAATATTAATAAAAATAAAAATGTATTATTTTTGTGTTTTTTGTTGTAATTATTTAATAAAATATAGTATATATGTATATATATGTATTAAATATATTAAGTGTGTATAAAAATAAAATAAATTATTTACAAAAATGTATATATTTCAAGAAAATATTTTCAAATGTGTATAAAAATAATAAATGAAAATAAAAGTATTATTTGTATTATTTTTAAGTTTAAACAAAATAAATATAAAGTATTTAATGTATTAATATTAGAGATAATTAAAATAAATACCAAATAAATATAAAAATTTATGAAAATATTTTTTAGGCATTTTTTATATTTGGGAATAAAATAATAAAGTCAGAAATAAAATTAAAATGCAAAAATAACAAATATACAAAGAAATGGGCCAGGGGGTGTGAAACTGGAAAAGAGGGTGTTAAAAGCAGAATAAGCCAGCCCAGCCCAATGACTTCATCTTCTTCCTCTGTTCAAACACAAAAAACGCGTGTTTTCCACACAAACTTGTATCTCCTGATTCAGTGCTTTTTTGACAAAACTCAAAACATGAAACTTGTAGAGCATCAAACAACGAATCTAACCATATAAAAAACTTAAGCTAACTCTCAAAGACCAGAGAAAATTTCTCTGGCCCTAATTTCTAACCTAGTTTTTTCAGAAAGTTCATGGATGAAATTCTCCTAGCACGATTAATATAAATGAAAACTAAGCACATGTATGGTTTCAGAGCTATGAATACAACATCTTTCATTCACAAACCTAAGTCTAACTATTCCTAAATAGAGAGATAAAAGTTCATGAAATACCTGTTTCAGTTGACTTCGAGCTGGACAATGCAGCAACTTCCAATGGTGTTTGAGGTTCTTTTGAGCTTGCCTGATGTCCACTGAACCTTTCCCAATGCTTGGTTTGTTTTTAAGTGGCCTGAATCGTGCTACAGAACTCAACCGCAAAGCTTCCAAACAAAAATGGCAATGTGTGTTAATGGAGTTACAATAACTTGTGAATGGTCTGGATAGCTCAGGTATGTTGATTGGAATGTGTTTGAAGTAGTTTTGGACAAAACGCACGAGGGAATTTGATGGTGGCTTGCGATTTGCAGAATTGGCCCTGTTTTGCAAGAAAATGGGGATTTTGTGCACAAGGAGGTTTGAGGGGTCAAGGGCTCGTGCTTATGACTTGCAAGAGTGTATGAAACTTGTTTTAAGTTTTTGCTTGAGTTAGTTTTTTCAGATATGTGAGATGCCTTGTGTTTGACAAGTTTCTTCTTTTTGAAGCAAGAAAGTGAAAGTGAGGTTACAGGCTTGTACATGACATCTTATCACCCTGCATACCACCCTCTTGGCCCCTCTAATTAGTGGATTTGTTTTGCTGCAAGAGATTTGGCTCTACGCTCAAGGATTAGTGGTTTGACATAAAGCAATCTTTTGCAAAAATGGAAATATGCCTTTTACCATTTAGGGATTAAACTTGTGTATAATACCCTAATGACCAAGACAATGCATTAGCTCAATGGATTTGCATTAAATTATGGAGTACAAAATGGTTTAGAGGCCTGTAATTATGTACCAAGCTAGCTTGGTCAGATTTGGCAAGTGATATGAACATGTATTGGCCATGGTTGCAAAATGAGTTTTTGCCAACTTCAAGCATTCGATTCTCCCTAACCACAAAGGTGTTTGAGGAGTTCTTGGACAATTTGGAAAGCTTGCAATATGTACTATAACCCATATTTGAAATGCAACTTGAAACTCCAAGTGGAACTATGTGAACAATGGCCAAGAAGATGGGCAAAATCCTGCCTAAACTAGGGCAAAATTTCTCTAAGTTAAAAGTTTTAGGTACCCTTGTTCCAAAAATCATAACTTGATATCCAAGCTTATTTTGAGAAAACTTTGTGATCAAAGTTGTAGACTTTGTGATGGACTACAACTTTCATGTTGTAAGTTTTGTTTGAATCCATTTTTATCTTGGTGAAAAAATGGGACAAAGTTAGGAAAAAATAAGAAAATTTTATAACTTAGAAAATTTCTAAGTTATGAAAATTTTCCATTTTAAACCCTAATTTGCAATTTTGGGTTTCTTGATGAACAATTTTCATAATTTGACATGTCTTGATGAAAAATAACTCTTGGCACTCGATTTTGACCAAAAAGTCAAAGTTTGACTTTTCAGTGTATAGTCAAATTTTGATCAATTGACTGAAAAATTCATCTGTCAATCCTATGCATTTGAGATCTTTTGAACTTGTTGAATGGGTCAAGACAATGTCATTGAGTCCTTGAGTCCATGGTTGAGCTTGATTTTCCATTGGCTAGGTCAAACAGTCAAAAATTGCCTTTGTGCAGTCAAAACCCTAAAAATGACCATTTTGCCCTTTTGGTAATCTGATCAAATTTCTTGTGGAATTGTGATCCAAACTTGATCAAATGGTTCATATGAATTCATAATGTTGATGTGGGTCAAAATTCATGAGGTTTGACTGTCAATTGGCCACAGTTGACTTTTTCCCCAATACAGTTGATTTCTAGGTCAATTGTCCAATTGACTGGGCAAAAATTTGAATCAAGGCTTGAAACTTGGTATGGACAAACTTGTGGGTCCAATATGAAGTATGAAGGTCACTTTGGGCATTGTAGGTCAAAACATCCCTGTGCATTCAATATTAAATGGAAGCATAACAACAACAATCGCAATTTAATTAATACGGTTACGGATTAATTAATTCACCAAAATATACCAATCATAAAAATCACCTCCATTTGATCGACATTATTAAAAATCTTAAATGCCACGACCGGACCTCCGAAATGCCGCTCGAATCGTCCAAATCAGACTCTTTTTCATCAATTACCGGTCTCCCGATTTTCCCGATTAAATCGACTATTTTTAAATCTTCGTTACCTAATTATAATTCTCATAATTTAGGAATATTTTTCTGTCCGAAACGGTATAATTTTTACTGATACAATAGGGAAGTATATTTTTCTGCTAAATTATTTTTTTGTTACCAAATGCATGTGCTACTGTCAATAATATATGTTATACTGTCAAACAACGCAGAATATGTGCCATACCAAGTGCCCCCCCCCCCTTCACTTCACAACAACATCCTAATTCATTTTCCAGTATCTTTTTCAACATCCTAATTTATTTTGCACCTCCCTAAGCCCGTACTGAAGAACAAAGAAGGAATGGGCTGGGCTTATAGGGTGATGTCTCTTTCTAATAATGACATTATTTGGACTCTCAAAGGTATGGATGAGGTGACTGTCATTGATCGCCGTGGAGAGTATCCTAATGTTCCATTGATCGGAACCCATGGAGGGATTTCTTACAACCCATGCTTAGCTCTCCGTTAGTTTGGAAGAGCCAGAAGAGAAGGGCCTCATGAGATGTTGATGCCTCATATCATCTTTGATTTTCAGGGAGATAACGACGAGCTGCGTCGTAGATTCATAAGGGCTTGGGACAAAGTTCACCAATCTGACCCACATGAGTTGGGACCAAAGACTTCTCTGCCAATGGAGCCATATCTCAGATGGGTCCGCATCCGTGCCCAGAAGCTAGGTATGCCATATGAAGTTGTCAGGCCTGTTACTCTTGAAGTTGCTAATGAGGAGGGGGTTCTTCCAACTATTCTCCACCCTTATATGCCCACTGATATTGGGACACTGAAGAGGTCTTGGATGCAACTGCGGGAAGAACGGGATTCTTAACGAGAGAGGTTCAATGAACAGGAGCAGAAGATCCAGAAGCTGACTAGGCAACTGGAGAACGAGCGGATCCTGAATGATTATGTCCGCACTGAGAAGAAGAGACAATGGGAGAATTGACGGACCTTTGATGATTTCTTTTACAGTTTTTGTTTACTTTTTAGTATTTCCATTCTTGTAACGCCTAAGGGCAATTTGTTGAACAATTTAAATTTCGAAGTTTAAATCTAATAAAGTGTGTTTCCTTTCTTGTTTACAAATTTGAATCCCGATTGTCTTTGAAATCATAATCATACGCATTTCATCCCATGCACTTCAGAAACAGGTACCCTTTTTACAGGTCTCTTATCTCCTTCGCTGTTTATTTCAGCAATCATCATGTCTGCTGAACCTTCAACTGAGCAAGCTATCAAGGCCCTCCAGGCCTAGAATGCCCAATTTCAAGAGCTATTCATGAATCTAGCTAAGGGTCAGCAGGACCTGAAGACCTTGATTTTGAAGGAGAAAAATAAGAAGAAGAAGAGGACTATCCTGTTCAACACTGGACGCAGGTTTGGAAACGGGCTGCAGAATGAAGTTGATCTGACCACCTCATCTAGAGGGAAGGATAGTCCACAAGAAAGGAGGGCTCCTAGCCCTATGGTCTCTGACAACGAGACGGACTACGATGAAGAACAGTATCCTCCTGCTGAGGATAAGTACAAACAGCTGGAAGACCGTTTGAGCGCTATGGAAATTCAGAAGGTGCCCGGTCTGGACTTCAGAGATCTAGGTCTATCATCTGGGGTGGTGATTCCCCATAAGTTCAAGGCACCTGTCTTTGCCAAGTATGACAGAGTTTCCTGTCCGAAGCTGCACCTCTGGTCATATGTAAGGAAGATCCAACCTTACACTGCCAATAAGAACCTATGGATCCATTTCTTTCAAGACAGTCTCTCAGGGACTCAGCTTGAGTGGTTCTATCAGCTGGATGGATCCAGTATCCGCAGCTGGGAAGATTTGGCTACTGCATTTTACAAGCAGTATCAGTACAACTCCGACCTCGCTCCTACGTGTACCCAACTCCAGGGTATGTCAATAGGAATGAGTGAAGGATTTAAAGAGTATGCACAAAAGTGGAGAGACCTTGTCGGAAGGGTGCAACAACCTTTGGCTGATCGTGAGCTTGTTGACATGTTTTTGGGGACCCTGTCTGGTCCGTTCTTTAACCATCTGATTGGAAGCTCTTCAGCTCGGTTTACAGATCTTATTTTGACTGGGGAGAGGATTGAAGCTGGTATTAAGGCCGAAAAGATACAGAAGGGTGCCTCATCTAGCACTGAGAAGAAGCCGTTTAAGAAAGAGTCCAGTGTTGTCTACAGTTCGAGAAGACAGAATAGACCTGAACACCGCCAAGCTGTTAATGCGGTTGTTATTTCAAAACCTGCTGGTGCTCCTCAGCATCACAATCAACAAAAGGACGAGAGACCTCGAAGGCAATTCACTCGTCTCAGCATGACTTTGTCTCAGATTCTGCCACAGTTGCTGAAGACCAATCTGGTGACTCTAAAAGAAGCTCCGAAGAAACCAAGTACCACATCACCAAAGTACAACCCTAATGCCCGTTGCGCTTTTCACTCTGATATCCCGGGGCATAATACAGATGATTGTTGGGTTTTAAGGAATAGGGTGCAAGACCTAATTGATGCAAAGGAGATTGAGTTTGAGGCGCCCGAGAGGCCTAATGTTGTGACTGCTCCCATGCCCAAACATGGAGTAAATGTTGTAGAGGAAGACTTGTTTGTAGTTTCCGTGGACGATATTGTTACCCCTCTGATGACTGTCAAGAAGAACCTGTTGCTAGCTAGTTTATTTCCGGGATGTGGCGAAGGTTGCCATATGTGTTCTATTTTACCTACTGGTTGCCCATTTCTGAAGTCAGGTATCCAAAACCTGATGGATAATAAGGAGATCCTATTTGAGAAGATTGTCGTTCCTTCCATTCCTACTGAAGAAGTTTCCATCATTACCATTTTCAACAATTCTTCCAAGGCTCCCTCGAGGAAGCCTGTTAGAATTACATCTACTCCGAAGATCGCACCCGTAATCATCACTGTTTCGGGGCCCATCCCCTACACCTCTGACAAAGTTGTCCCTTGGCACTATGGGGCATATGTTTATGTTCTAGGAGTTAAGCAAGAGTTGGATGCTGATACCGGCGTCAGCAACATTACTGGGCCTGCTAAAGTCACCCACAGCCGTAGACTTTTTTCACCTGATATTGCTCCACCAACTGTCCGAAGACCTGTTGTCATTACACCTACAAGTGTACCTATCACGATTCCTGATCAAGTTCCTATCCTTACCCATGTCGCCGAGTCATCTAACGCTCGGGGAAAAGGGATCACCACTGATATGTCTGGCCAGACGGAGGCACCGAAAACTATTACTGTTGAAGCTTCCAAACAGGAGATGGAAGAGATTCTGAAGATTATTAAGAAGAGTAATTATAACGTAGTTGAGCAGCTGGGGCAAACCCCATCCAAGATTTCTATGTTGTCACTGTTGTTGTGTTCAGAGGCCCATGCCAAGGCTCTGATTACCTTCCTGAAGACTGCCCACGTGCCACAAGAGACATCAGCTGATCAGTTTACCGATTGTGTGGCCAATTTAACTGCTGATAATGGTTTGGGTTTCTCCGACGCTGATCTGACTGTTAAAGGGAAGAACCATAACTATGCCCTTCATGTCTCCATTGAATGCAGGGGCACTACTCTTGCACATGTATTGGTTGACACTGGTTCCTCATTGAACGTCTTTCCCAAGAAAGCTCTAGACCGGTTGGATTGCGAAGGGTTGGAGCTAAAGCCAAGTAACATCATTGTCAGGGCCTTTGACGGGTCTAAAAGGATGGTGCATGGTGAGGTTGATATTCCAATTAAAGTTGGTTCTCAGGTCTTCAATTCTACATTCTACGTGATGGACATTCGGCCATCCTATTCTTGTTTGCTGGGTCGTCCATGGATCCACAAAGCTGGAGATGTGACCTCAACGCTCCACCAGAAGCTGAAGTACCCAGTCAGAGGGAAGATTGTGACAGTTCAAGGGGAGGAGGAGTACATGGTCAGCCACCTCAACTCGTTCAGATACGTAGAGATGGATGGGGAGTTCATTGAGACCCCATTTTAGCACTTTGAAGAGGTTCCTCAGACACTGGAATCAGCTGAGACTGTGGTTGAAGATTCTCCTATGAAGATGGCTTCCTTAAAAGATGTCCAGGCTGTTATTGAGAAGGGTGAGTGTGCAAATTGGGGCTGACTTCCTGATTTCACTCAGAAGACTAACAAGTTTGGTTTGGGTTTCACTGCAGAAGCTCAAAGGGCTGTTCAAAGTGCAAGGATTGGAAGACCTCCCGTGTTCATCAGCAACTCGGGAGTGAACGCCATTGAAGATGATGTAGAGGAGTCTGAATTCGACAGTTGGATCTATCCTATGACCAACGGTGGACCAAGAAACTGGACAGCAAAGGACTTCATCCCTATTACTTTTGTTACCCAGTAATGAACTCTTTGTTTTGAATTTGTAACAGACAATGTTTTGAAACTTTATGGCCCGGTGTCTTACCCAGGGCACTGTGGTCTCATTTGTGAGGGCTTTTGTGTGCCATTTTCATATATCATTAATAAAAGCATTGGACGTCTTTTGCATTTCAAATTTTGCGCTCCTTGTTTTCTTTATTATATATTGCAAAACAACTATTTTACACACACTCACATATACAGGTCTCAATCCACTCTGGATCTCACTGGTAACGACTCTGCTACTGCTAGTTATGACTTTGAAAATCCGATCAACTTAGCCGAAGACGAAGGTGAAGATGATTGCGAAGTGCCGGGTGAACAAGCAAGACTGCTACTCCAGGAAGAGAGGGCCATTCAGCCACATGAAGAGCCAGTGGAAACAGTGAATCTGGGTACTGAGACAAACAAGAAGGAAGTCAAGATCGGTGCAAATCTGGAGCTTAGTGTAAAACAACGGTTGATTCAAATGCTGCATGACTATGTTGAGATCTTTGCCTGCTCTTACGAAGATATGCCTGGGTTGGATACTGACATTGTGGTTCATCGCCTGCCTACCAAGGAAGATTGCCCTCCCATAAAACAAAAGGTTCGCCGTATGCGCCCAGAGATGTCTGAGAAAATCAAGGCCGAAGTTATGAAACAGTTTGACGCCGGTTTTCTAGCAGTGACTTCTTACCCTCAGTGGGTGTCCAATGTGGTTCCAATGCTGAAGAAGGATGGTAAGGTTCGAATGCGTGTTGACTACAGGGATTTGAACAGGGCAAGCCCTAAGGATGACTTCCCTCTACCTCACATCGACGTTCTGGTTGACAATACTGCTCAGCACAAGGTATTCTCCTTCATGGACGGTTTCTCCGGTTATAATCAGATAGAGATGGCTCCCGAAGACATGGAGAAGACCACTTTTGTTACTCAGTGGGATACCTTTTGCTAGAAGGTCATGCCTTTTGGGTTGAAAAATGTTGGGGCAACGTATCAGCGTGCCATGGTTGCTTTGTTTCATGATATGATCCACCATGAGATTGAAGTATACGTCGACGATATGATTGCGAGGTCCCAGACTGAGGAGGAACACCTTGACCATCTACAGAAGTTGTTTGACAAGTTGAAGTTGTACAAGCTGAGATTGAACCCGAACAAGTGCACCTTCGGGGTGAGGTCTGGTAAGCTACTGAGTTTCGTCGTGAGCGACAAAGGTATTCAAGTGGACCCTTCCAAAGTGAAAGCCATACAAGAGATGCCAGCTCCCAAGACAGAGAAGGAGGTCAGAGGCTTTCTAGGACGACTGAACTATATTGCCCGATTCATCTCGCACCTAACTGCTACTTGTTAGCCAATCTTCAAGCTGCTGAAGAAAGATCAAGTAGTACGTTGGAACAATGAATGCCAGGCCGCTTTCGAAAGGATCAAAGAGTATCTTCAGGAGCCACCCATCCTAATGCCACCAGTTGAAGGGAGACCTCTGATCTTATACTTGACAGTACTCGATAACTCAATGGGGTGTGTGCTGGGGCAGCATGACGAGTCTGGCCGAAAAGAGCATGCTATTTATTACCTTAGCAAAAAGTTTACCAACTGTGAGACCCGATACTCACTGCTTGAGAAAACTTGCTGCGCTTTGGCATGGACTGCTCGCCAACTGAGACAGTATATGCTGACTCACACTACTCTGTTGATTTCAAAGATGGATCCAATCAAGTATATCTTCGAAAAGCCTGCCTTTTCCGGAAGAATAGCAAGATGGCAGATGATCTTGACTGAGTATGACATCCAGTACACAACTCAAAAAGCAATCAAGGGAAGTGTATTGGCGGACCATTTGGCACATCAGGCAGTGGATGATTACCAGTCTATGAACTTTGAATTCCCGGACGAGAATATCATATTGATAACTGATTGTGAGACACCTGGACCAGATGAAGGACCTGAGGAAGGATCCCGATGGTCTATGTACTTTGATGGAGCTTCGAACGCTTTGGGTAATGGCATTGGCGCTGTGATCATATCTCCTAAAGGCTCTCATACTCCATTTACCGCCCGATTATGTTTCAACTGCACCAACAACATGGCGGAGTATGAAGCGTGCATCATGGGTCTTTGAGCTGCAATTGACCTAAGGATTAAGTTTCTAAGTGTCTTCGGAGATTCCGCTCTCGTGATCAGTCAGATCAAGGGCGAGTGGGATATGAAACACCCTAATCTTATTCCTTACAAGGAGTATGTATTGACGTTGCTTCCCCATTTCAAGGAGATAACCTTTGAACACTTCCCTAGAGAGGAGAATCAGTTGGCGGACGCGTTGGCTACGATGTCTTCTATGTTCAAAGTCAATTGGGACAACGAGGCTCCCCGGATCATTATTGAAAGATTGGACGTACCTGCGCATTGTTGTGATCTTGAGGTTGAAGAGGTAACAGAGAAGCCCTGGTATCATGAGGTGAAGAGGTACCTTGAAGCCCAGGAATACCCCGAGGGTGCATCTGTTAATGACAAGAAGTTTCTGAGGAGGTTTGCAGCCAAGTTCTTCATCGGCAATGGCATTCTTTACAAACGTAACCATGACTCGACCTTACTATGTTGTGTGGATAAGATTGAAGCAGAAAGAATCATGACAGAGCTGCATGAAGGTACCTTCGGAACTCATTCCACTGGACATACCATGGCAAAGAAAATCCTTCGGGTAGGATATTACTGGTCCACAATGGAAGCTGACTGTTATCAGCATTCTCGGACATGTCACAAGTGCCAGGTCTATGCTGATAAGGTGCACGTTCCTCCAGTTCCTCTGAATGTTTTGACAGCACCTTGGCCCTTTGCAATGTGGGGCATTGATATGATCGGCGAGATCAGACCTACGGCATCCAACGCGCATCATTTCATCCTGGTAGCGATTGATTACTTTACGAAGTGCGTGGAAGCAGCTTCCTTTGCCACGGTAACCAAGAACGTCGTGGCACGGTTCATTCGGCATAACCTGATCTGTCGATACGACATACCCAAGAGGATCATTACGGAAAATGGTACCAATATCAACAACAAAATGATCACTGAGCTCTGCGAGCAATTCAGAATACAACATCATAACTCTTCTCCCTACCGGCCGAAGATGAATGGGGCTGTAGAAGCGGCTAATAAGAACATTAAGAAGATTGTGCAGAAGATGACAATGACCTACAAAGATTGGCACGAGACGTTACCATTTGCTCTTCATGGGTATCGTACCTCAGCACGGACGTCAACAGGGGAAACACCCTATTCCTTGGTTTATGGCATGGAGGCAGTCTTGCCTATTGAAGTTCAGATACCCTCTCTCCGGATCATGAAGGATGCAGGTTTGAGTGAAGATGACTGGATGCAGACCCGACTTGATCAACTGAATCTAATCGACAAAAAGAGACTTACTGCTATTTGTCATGGTCAGACGTACCAAAAACGGATGATTAAGGCATTTAACAAGAAAGTCAGACGACAAGAGTATCAAGTTGGGGACCTGGTAATCAAACGCATTATCTTACCTCAAGGAGATCCCAGGGTCAAATGGACCCCTACTTACGAAGGGCCATTTGTGGTTAAGAACATCTTCTCAGGAGGAGCTATGATTCTAACCACCTGGATGGTGACGACCTTCCTCACCCCGTCAATGCAGACATAGTGAAAAGATACTACGCATAATCAAAGACCCGCTAGGTTGACTGGCCTAGGAAAAAATAAGGGCTTCCCGGCGAACCAAAAGGGTTCGGGCAAAAATAAGGGATGAAAATGAAAAAATTTGTACACCCGGCAAGTCAAAAACTTGAAAAGGCGGCTTGGGCAAAAAGGGGTATCCCGGTGGATTGAAAACCCGAAAGGGCGGTCCAGGAAAAAGTTAGGGATTAAAGCGTAACACTATGTCTCATTGGATCACTTCGCATCCAGACTTCGGTATTGACTATCAAACTCGGACGACACTAATCAATCTGATTCATCTTCAACAAGTAGCAAAGTGATGAGATGCTCGAGGATATAAAGGCAATAGCAGAGTTGGAACCCAGTGGGATTATTCACATAGCTGTTTTTTTTTATTTTCACAAAATTGTATAAATTCTATTTGTTCGGCGGCGTCCTCTTACTAGGACGTAAGCCTCTTGTACAAAAAATGCCTATTTATAGGCCAAACTTCAAAATCAGTACAAATTCATTTTCAGACAAATTTCAAATTGTTTTTCCTTTATCTGTTTTGTTTTGCAAAGAACGTCCAATGTTCATTTTCGATATATGCATATGACATTAATTGCTGCTCATAAATATTTACACGCGAAAACAGAAGGCAAATTACTGGTAATATCAGAAACAGGGGCAATAAGAATTGTCCGAGCTGTCTAGTTACTCTGTCCACCAAGGTACCAAGATAGGTTCAGCTGAAGAATATGACCAAGATACCGTCACTCCCCACAGAGTAAAACAGTAATGGTAGCTTTTCCCACAGAGACTTGCAACTATGAACGAATCAGCAATGCTCTCCCCGAGCAGAGTTAATCTACCATCAACCCTAAAAAGGATTGGTATCCCCAGAAGATCTTAATCTTCCCCAGTGGAGTATAAAGATATTCCCCAGCAAGTATAAGAGCATCCCCGACGGTCTTAATATTCCCCAACGGAATATAAGAATGTTTCTCGGAAGAATACAAGATATCCACAGTGGAGCCATTTCCCCAGCGCAGTTTTAAAAAGGCTTCCCCGCCAGAGTTGAATCATCTTACCCAATAGATTCTGGAAGCTTATCCCATGCAGAGCGCAAATAAGTCTCCTCAGCCAAATTCAGAGGTTATCCCCGCAAAAGTCTAACTGGGTTATCCTCAGCAAGTTGCAACTGAAAGATCATCCTCAGCAAAGTTCTTCCTTTCACATGCAGGACTTCTATCCTCAACAGATTCAATATCACCAGCAACGGTAATCCATCCCCAACAGAGCTTATCAACGGGATCCCCAACGGAGTTTATCATCAAAATCTTCAGCAGAATCTCTTCCCCACAGAGTAATCTCTTCATCAGCTTATTCCCCAACAGAGTTCTTTTCTCCTGCAGGTTTATTCTCACAATCATCTTCGTTCATCATCCCCAGCGGAAACGAAGAACTCAACTCTATTCTCCAGCAGCTCCGGGATTTATTTTCCCCAGCTAAAACAGTATATCCCCATACATCATAATACATGCATATACGCATCATATGAATACAATCTCATTTATTTTGAGAACAACATTGCCTGATCCATATCATGCATTGCATATGACTGACCTTTACCTTTTAGGAAAGATACAATTAAAGTTCTCAATTTAGTCGAAGACCTGACCAGTTCTTAAATCTCAATTGAATTATCCTCGGTTGAATTTCGGATAAGGTTCTCAATCTCGACAGTTTCCTCCGTCATAGTGTGGACAAGTTCTATAACCTCAACGGTATACTACGTTGAGCACGAGATAGTTCCTAGATCTTGATGAAGATGTTTCCCTACGTCATAGTGTGGACGAGTACTATAACCTCAACGGTATACTCCATTGAGCACGATTCAGTTCCTAGATCTTGATGTTTTCCTCCGTCATAGTGTGGACTAGTTCTATGACCTCAGCGGTATACTACGTTGAGCACGAGACAGTTCCTAGATCTTGATGAAGATGTTTCCCTACGTCATAGTGTGGACGAGTACTATAACCTCAACGACATACTCCGTTGAGCACGAGTGAGTTCCTAGATCTTGATGTTTTCCTCCGTCATAATGTGGACAAGTTATATAACCTCAGCAGTATACTACGTTGAGCACGAGACAGTTCCTAGATCTTTATGAAGATGTTTCCCTACGTCATAGTGTGGACGAGTACTATAACCTCAACGGTATACTCCGTTGAGCACGAGTCAGTTCCTAGATCTTGATGTTTTCCTCTGTCATAGTGTGGACAAGTGCAATAACCTCGACGGTATACTACGTTGAGCACGATTCAGTTCCTAGATCTTGATGAAGATGTTTCCCCCAGTTGAATTATGGACAGGTTCTTGAAACCCAGCTGAAGCATTCTCTCAGTTGAAGTACAAGAAAGTTCCTAAATCTCAACAAAGGTTAGACTTCCCCAATGGAATCTTTTACAACAACAGGTATGCAAGTTCTCGCTAGGAAATCTCTTATGCGATCGACACTCCTACAGATGGCATCTGTAAGCCCATCCTCCTACCAGCAATCTCCAAATGGCATCTGTAAGCCCATTCCCGACATCACAATGCTGATACTACACCATGCGAGTGCAAGTTTCTGGGCACTCTAGTGTTCAATCATCTTCCACCTTCGGATCACGAAAGGTCCGAACACCAATCTATATCCTCAGGCTTAAGAAGATTGAACAGGGGCAACTATTTTAACCCAAAATTTTCCCTCCCATATTCCTCAAGATTTGTCAAGAATGATCTTCAAGTTGCTCAAGATGACTCAAGAGTTGGACAATCAAATCACCTCCTAAGGCAGTCAAGTCAAAATTAGGGTTTTGTGTTGCATTAAGGTCCTCATATCCAAATGGCCTCAAGTGCTCACCAATGTCCTAATATGTTCTCAAGTTCATCCATGTCAAATTTCAAGCCTTGCAGAGGAAGTTTGGTCAGTCAATTGCTCAAGAGGTCCAAAAATCGACTGTGCTAGGGCAAAAGTCAACTGTGACCTAAATACAGTTAAACCTCAAGATTTTTTGTCAACGTTCTCATTTTTAAGTATAATTCATCATTTGATCAAGGGTTGGTCATTATTCATCAAGGATTGCTCAAGATTCAAAAGTTGCTAAATTAGGGTTTTGTAGGAAAAGTCAACTCAACTTTGACCAAGCATAACTTTCTCATACTTTATTAGAAATGACCCATCCAAAGCTAATTTAGAAGAGGATGAAATTTCCTACAATCCATCTTCACACTCCAAGATCAAGAAATGCACTCACAAAAAGTTACAAATTTGGACATTATAGGTCATTTTTGAAAGTCAACAAAAACACCTTTTTTTCCAAAACTTATAACTTGAGCATGGAAGATCAAAATGGGATGAGACCAAAAGGGTTGGTTAGAGGACATCTCAAGGTGTCTAAAAAGTCCAATAACACACCCAAAAGTTCAAAATTGAGGAAGTTATGCATTGTTGAAGTTCGACATTTTTTCAAATTTGCCAAAAGTCAACTATCCTCAAAACTCTAATTTTTTGACTAAAGGGCCCACTTTTTTCCACTTGATATGGTCTTGTCATGCCACACACGTGTCCCATACTTGGTTTCATGGCCATTCATTTATTTTTCTATTTTATTTAATTTTTATTGATTTAATTCATTTTTAATCAAGATTAAATCAAATAAAATCTAAAAATTGATGAAATAATATCTTTTTGATTGGTACAACTTTCAATTATCATCATGAATCAAATCAAACTCGTATCTAGGCTTTTCATGCATAAAAAATCAGATTTGGCCTATATTTGGAAACTTGATAATGGTGATCATATCAAATCTCAAAACCTTGAATGCACATGGATTATGGCCCAAGTGTTGACCTAAATTCATTCTATAACATTCACACAAGTCACACAAAGCAGGAACACGCACAAAACACTGCAGAAACGGCCATACAAAGTTTAGAAAAAAGTGTGAAAAGTGGGAGATCAAATTCTTGTTTGGAGGCGTTTCCAAGGCAAAAGCTTCACGTAGCTCTCTTGTCAGCAACCTCCTGAAGCTATAGCAACCAAAACCGGACCTTAAGACCACCTGTAACACGCTGTAAGTGTTCCTGAATATGCATATGCACTCGAAAATTTAACTCCTCATTCTTGCATCTTTTTGACCAAATATTAACATATTCTTGATCCATGCTTGATTTCGAAGCTTTCTACATCATTCCATTTTATTTTCATGGTTTCTAATGTGATACCCGAACCTAGGGTTTCATTGCTTCGTTTTTAGGCATTTTGTGTACAGGAAAAATCAAGACAATTCATGGCTATAGTCGTGTTCAGGGAAGCAAGACGAACACGATGATGGCCTTAGCTTGCGTTTACATGGCCTAGGAAGAATTTTGGAGATATCCCACGAATCTTCCTGCGGATAAAAATCCGCAGGTAAATAACCAGAGTTATTTTGGAGAAGACGACCAGACGTCGCCCTCCCATTGGCCCATTTAAAATTATGCGCTTTTATTTTTTTATTCAGGCATAGTTGATTGTTGCGCATATAATGTTTATTGATTATCCTATTAACAAGAAACACCAATGGCTCATCTGGCAAGGCGTTAGTGCATGATACCATTGGGACCTGGGTTCGAATCCCAGGTCCCCCAATATTATTTGTCTTGTTTTTCTCCAGGCGATTGCATGCGTTTCAGGCTTTGTAGTGCATCATATGCCTTCATCCAGATCTCGTCCAGATGGCCTGTAGACCAGATCCAATGGCCAGAATGGGGTCCTCATCATATTCTCAAGTCAAAGGCGCACACTGGATTGAAATGGTCAACAAGGCTGCTCACAAATGGGCCTGGAAATTGCTGATTCACCATTAAATTAAGCCCACACCCCCCATTTTGGTTTATTTATTTTTTCCTCTATATTTCTTTTATTTAATTATTTAGTTAATTATTATTTATTTCACTAACAAATTATTTATTTTCTAAATAACAAAAAAAAATCAGAAACAACAAAAATAATATTTTTATTAATTCCATTAATTTTATTATTTATTTTTGTAAACAACAATTAATTAATTAATTTAGTTTAAATAGGTTTAACATTAATATCTTTTTGCAATAAATTAAAATTAATTTAGAATTAGGTTTTTGTTAATATTTTTAACCATTCTTATTTTATTTCCTTAATTAAAATAAAAAAAAAACCAAAAATATTTTAATTTAATTAATTAATTCAATTATTAACTTAGACTAATTTTTAATTCAAAAAATAACAAAAAATATGCTTTATTTAATAAAAAGGGTCAAAACCCTAAGGCACTCCAATTTAATTTTCTCGCGCGCAAATTATTTTTGATCCATATTTCAATATTGTAACTGCTTCGGGAATGTAATAGCTTTTAACTTAGGACTTTATTTATTTATTTATCGCTTTTATTAACTTTTCGCAATTTAATTTTAAAGGGTTTGTCTTTGGCGATGTAAATACCCGACGCCTTATAATAGCTTAGATTTATTTTCTGCAATTTGATTCCCGCACAATATTAACTGTTAGATGTTTGAATAATAGGAAATGCATGAAAAGATCAATCTTTAACCTAAAATCAACAATAGCTCACCATTGACATGTACAAAGATAATATAACTAAAAAATAACACACTCGCACATGCCACTCCTAGGGTACACCTCACTTGGTTGTCTCGAACGTGGTCATTGGGTATAGGAAGTTTTAGAGGTCGCCCTCTTGTCCAAAGATCAAAGTTGCCTCAGATAAAATGATCTAAGACATTAGGGTTACCGCTAAGGCATCCTAACATTGCTTTAGTGACCACACGTCCCTTAATCGAATTGACCCGAAAACTCCAACGACGGTGCTACCTACTCCTCAATAGTGGGATAACACTGTCTAAAGGAAATTTGCACAGTCTAATTCATTTTTGAGTAGGTAGATGTTCTTAAGTACTTGCTCCTTTAAAAAAAAAAATTTCGCACTTACACCCCTTTCAAAACAAAAACTCTTCTCAAACCCACAAACACAAAGAAAAGCAAACTTTTGAAAACATTTTGAGCAAGTACCTAAGAGCCCGTGGATAACCACGGATAGAAAGGGTGCTAACACCTTCCCTTTCTATAATCTACCTCCCGAACCCTAGAAATATCTCAAAAGGGAATTTTTCTGTGCTTTTGTCCTTTCCTTGTTGGATAAAATAAAAGACGATGGCGACTCTTGCTTACCGCGACATTTTGCAAAAACAAATGCAAAACGCAAATCAGCATTCCAAAAACAGTCAGTTCTATTCCCACCGATCACAGCCATATAATAATATATTAATTCTAATTAATCAATTAATATTACTAACACATCAATTAATTAAATAAGCCCGCATAAATAATTTCCGGTCCTATTAAATATCGTCGATAACAATAGTAATTATACCGGCTAAAATATCATATTTTTGCGAAATCAATATTAATTAATAATTCCAAAAATAATAAAATAAATATGACGTGAATAAAATCGGGGCGTTACAGGTAGCATGGTGTGATCGATGGGAAGGAGAATTGACTGTTTTGGAATGCTGGTTCGCGTTTTGCGTTTGTTTTTGCAAAATGTCGCGGTAAGCAAGAGTCGCCACCGTCTTTTATTTTATCCAACAAGGAAAGGAAAAAAGCACAGAAAAATTCCTTTTCGAGATATTTCTCGGGTTCGGGAGGTAGATTATAGAAAGGGAAGGTATTAGCACCCTTTCTATCCGTGGTTATCCACAGGCTCTTAGGTACTTGCTCACTATGTTTTCAAAAGTTTGCTTTTCTTTGTGTTTGTGGGTTTGAAAAGAGTTTTTGTTTTAAAAGGGGTGTAAGTGCGAAAAGTTTTGTTTTGTTTTAAAAGGAGCAAGTACTTAAGAACATCTACCTACTCAAAAAGGAATTAAACTGTACAAGTGTCCTTTAGACAATGCTATCCCATTATTGAGGAGTAGGTAGCACCTTCGTTGGAGTTTTCGGGTCAATTCGATTAAGGGACGTGTGGTCACTAAAGCAACGTTAGGACGCCTTAGCGGTAACCCTAATGTCTTAGATCATTTTATCCGAGGCAACCGTTTCGAGGCAACTTATGATATTTGGACAAGAGGACGACCTCTAAAACTTCCTATACTCAATGACCACGTTCGAGGCAACCAAGTGAGGTGTACCCTAAAAGTGGCATGTGCGAGTGTATTGTTTTTCAGTTACATTATATTTGTACATGTTGTGGTGAGGTACTATTGATTTTAAATTAAAGGTTAGTCTTGTCATGCATAGCCTATTGTCCAAACATCTAACAGTTAATGATTGCGGACAATAAATTGCGGAAAATAAAGCTAAGCTATTACAAGGCGTCGGGTATTTACATCGCCAAAAACAAACCCATTGAAAATAAAGCGATAAAAGTAAAGACCTAATTAACTATTACAACTAAATTGAAAGACAAGTAAAAAGTAAAAATAAAGAAGAGAAAAGACTTCTTCGATCCATGCCATGGACTCGTTCGATTCACCTTTCTTTGGCCTTCTTTCGATTGAGCTAGGGAATGGGTGTGAGTAGCCTTCGATTACAGGGAGAAGGGGGGCTTTGATTCAGAGGAAGAAGGCTGCCTTTCGATGCTATGAAGGGTGTTGCTGGAAAGGCCTGAAGGATCACCTGTGGAGGCACTGCATCTGCAAAAATATGTTAGCAAAATAAAACGCATGACCTGGGTATCGAAACCCAGGTCCATCGATCCTGCGTGCGCTGGGTCTTTTCAGGCTATATTTGTAGCAAGTGTTAGCAACAAAAAACATGACCTGGTGCCAAACCCAAGTCCTTTGATTCTGTCTAGAATGACAATCGAATGAAACAACAAATATGGATGTGTTATGTAAATACAAGGTTTGACATTTTACCCTCTCTTACCAGTAGTTGGAACCTTCGATTTGGAACTTTCTAGATGTGGGTATCTTCGATATGGGATTTCTGGGCGTGGATACTTTTGTTGAATGGTTTCTTTGGCTTGGATTACTTATGAAAATGTTGATAACCTTTCGTGGGTTTGTGGGCAGCATATCTCCAAATCCTCGTCCTTTTGTAATGTGTCATTGGCCTCGTATTTATAGGAGTGTGAGGGTGCATGAAAATGGCAAGGGACAGCCATTTAACCAGGCCTTTAAAGCCATGAGACAAGAATCAGACATATTAAAAGATTTCCTTTTTTGAAATATTCATGTCTCTTTGGAATCTTGAATGAACTTGGACACCTTTGATTTTTGAATGCCTCCAGGCCATGCTCTTCGATTGGTCTTGAGTTGTCTCCTTCGAATGGACTTCTTATGTAACCTTCAAATGGGCCTTCTGAATGCTTCTTCAAATGGACCTTTTGAATGTTCTTCGAATTGACCCTTTGAATGCTTCTTCAAATGGACCTTTACATGTTCTTCGAATGAGTCATTTACATGTTCTTCGAATGAGCCTCTTGCCTGGTGTGCTGGCAAGTTGAGGGGATTTTTCCTTTGTGAATCGAAATAAACTTGTAGGAGATTCTTGCCTCGTGAGTCGAAGGTAAGCCTGAAGTAGTTAATGCATAGTCGAAGCATTGTGAAATTTACTTGATCGAAGGGGGTCCAGCGCTCAATCGAAGACTCGCGAGCCAAAGCTTGATCGAAGGTTTCCAAACACCTAATCGAAGCTTACTAATCAAAGCCCGATCGAAGAGTTCCAAATTCCCAATTGAAGACTGGTGAGTCAGGCCTGTATTGAAGGATTTTGGATACCCAATCGAAGACTTTTCCCAGATGCCAACCGAAAGACACTTTGTTCATCTTCAAAAAACTTTATTTTCGTTAGGCAAGTGTTTATGACCAACCATGTAAGGGAAGACCTTTGAAAACATGAGAGGGCAAATTTTGGGGTACAACAGCTGCCCCTGGTCAATCTTCTTAAACCTGAGGATGTAGATTGGCTTGCGTGCCTTTCGTGATCCGAAGGTGTAAGATGATTGAACACTAGAGTGCCCAGAAATTTGCACTCGCGTGGTGTAGTATCAGCATTGTGATGTCGGGAATGGGCTTAAAGATGCCATTTGGGGATTGTTGGTAGGAGATGGGCTTAAAGATGCTATCTGAAGGAGAAGGAACTTGGGTAAGGTTTCTTTGTGAGGAGTTTGGGTAAAACTGCGTATGAACCGAGAAGGAACCTCGGTAAGGTTGTTGTGATCGGTGGGAATGAGAACTGACTGTTTTGGAATGCTGGTTCGCGTTTGTGTTTATTTTCGCAAAATGTCGCGGTAAGCAAGAGTCACCACCGTCTTTTATTTTATCCAACAAGGAAAGGACAAAAGCACAGAAAAATTCCTTTTCGAGATATTTCTCGGGTTGGGGAGGTAGATTATAGAAAGGCAAGGTGTTAGCACCCTTTCTATCTGTGGTTATCCACGGGCTCTTAGGTACTTGCTCACTATGTTTTCAAAAGTTTGCTTTTCTTTGTGTTTGTGGGTTTTGAAAAGAGTTTTGTTTTTGAAGAGAGTGTAAGTGCGAAAAGTTTTGTTTTTGTTTTCAAAAGAGCAAGTACTTAAGAACATCTACCTACTCAAAAGGGAATTGAACTGTGCTAATGTCCTTTAGACAATGCTATCCCACTATTGAGGAGTAGGTAGCATCGTCCTTGGAGTTTTCGGGTCAATTCGATTTAAGGGACGTGTGCTAACCCTAATGTCTTAGATCATTTTTCGAGGAAATCGTTTCGAGGCAACTTATGATCTTTGGACAAGAGAGCGACCTCTAAAACATCCTATACTCAATGACCACGTTCGAGGCAAGCAAGTGAGGCGTACCTTAAGAGTGGCATGTGCGAGTGTGTCAATTTTCAGTTTATATTATCTTTGTACATGTTATGGTGAGCTACAATTGATTTTAAATTAAAGGTTAATCTTGTCATGCAATCCTAGTTAGCATACATCTAAACAGTTAATTTATATACAGGAATTTAAAGTGCGGGAATTGTAAATCCTACGCTGTTACAAGGCTTCGGGGAGGGGGATTATTTACATGTCCAAAATTGGGGGAATAAAGCAGTAAAGTGTAAAAGTCTTAGTTAAGCTATTACAAACCAGTAGGCAGTTACAATAAAATAAACGCGCACGAATCTGAACATAACCTCTAAAAATACTAAGAATAAAATGTTTTTGTTGTTTTATTTTATTTTGGGAAAATGATCTAAATCTACTTAATTTTAGTTTTGAGCAAATGATATAAATCTACTTAATTTTAGTTTTTTCGAAAAAATGTTAAGATAATTAAAAGATTAATTAACAAAGTTAATTTAATAGAAAATACTAGCCTAATGTTTTTGTGGTTTTATTTTTTAATTGATTTTATGTTGATTAAAAAAAGGAATAAAATAGTCAAAACAAAAATGAAATCGAAGGAATAGGCAGTAAATCAAGAAAGGTATAATTCTGGAGGCCTGGATCGAAAGAGGTGTGGGCTGTCTTTCGACCCAGTGAAGAGGCTTGATCGAAGGTGCACGAGGGGCTGCACTTTGGGGGTGTTCGATCTGGATATGTCATCCTTCAATCTGGAAATCCTGGATCCAGTTCTAAGCTAAGCTGCTAAGCTTCGAAACTCTGAACAGGATTCTGAGGATATATTTCCTGCAAAAAACGAGACAAATGTTAAAGGTCCAGGGGGGACTTTACCCCCTTGATTTGGATCTCCTCCCAATTAGAATCCTTCCTCAATTTGAACCTGCTGAATCTGGGTCTGGGTTTGTTTTATCCTGAGATTCGAAGGAGAAAATCAGATCGTTCCCAAGCAATGGCACGATCTCATCTTTGCGCTGTAGCTTACATGCAACATAATCAGTAATAACAAGAATACATATGCAATGTGTATTTAAATGTCATGAAGGTGCAATTTTGGTTTTGCAAACCCTTACCAATTGAAGATGTATGATCTGTGGCTCTGGGTGTGGAGATGTTCGCTGGATGGCTGCTTAGGCTTGGATGAAAATGCTGACAACCTTTGGTGGGTTGTGGGCAGCGTATCTCCAAATCTTCCCTGTTTCTTTTCTTTTCTCTATTTTTCTGTGTTTTTCCCGTCCTCTGTAATGTGTCACTGGCCTCGTATTTATAGGAGTGTGAGGGTGCATGAAAATGGCAAGGGACAACCATTTAACCAGGCCTTTAAAGCCATGAGACAAGAATCAGACACATTAAAAAATTTCCTTTTTTGAAATATTCATGTCTCTTGAATGAACCTGGACACTTTTGATTTTCGAATGCCTTCAGGCCATGCTCTTCGATTGGTCTTGAGTTGCCTCCTTCGAATGGACTTCTTATGTACCCTTCGAATGGGCCTTCTGAATGCTTCTTCGAATGGTCTTGAGTTGCCTCCTTCGAATGGACTTCTTCTGCTTCGAAAAAAGAGTCACTCTGGTCGAATCAGCTCTTGTGGAGTTAGGAACAGAAAAGGCAAGAATCTGGCCTTTAACTCAGGAATTGAATCCATAATCAACATTTAGTTATTTCTATATTTGCATGGGACACATGCCATTTTCTCATGTTCAGTGTACCTGTACATGTTTTTTGAGTGCCCTCTTTATGGCCTCTTTCGAATGGCCTGGAAGGAGTTCTTTAAATGGCCCTTGTCCAAATATCAATCGAAGGGTATTTATTGAAATATCAATCGAAGAGTCCTTTGCTACGCCAATCGAAAGATCTTGTTTGGATACCAATCGAAGGGTACTAATTAAAATTCCAATCGAAAGGCTTTGTTAACAGGCCAATCGAAAGGTGCTATTCATGCTAATCGAAGGACATGGTTAACATGCCTGTCGAAGCTGCCTTGACACAATGCTAAATCAAAGTACTTGTCCATAATGCCAATCGAAGCATTTTTGGAATTTCAATCGAAGTGCTTGTCCATAATGCCAATCGAAGGGAATTATCCATGCCAATCGAAAGGCTCCTTCAGAATACCAATCGAAGGGTCTTTCAGAATGCCAATCGAAAGGTACTTAAAGCACCACTCAAAAATTTTCTTTTTCCTTAGGCAAGGGTTTGTGACCAACCGTGTAAGGGAAGACCTTTGAAAACATGAGAGGGCAAATTTTGGAGTACAACAGTTGCCCCTGTTCAATTTTCTTAAACCTGAGGATACAGATTGGCTTTGGAGCCTTTCGTGATCCGAAGGTGGAAGATAATTGAACACTAGAGTGCCCAGAAATTTGCACTCGCATGGTGTAATATCAGCATTGTGATGTCGGGAATGGGCTTACAGATGCCATTTGGAGAGATGATGGATAGTTGTTGGAGATGGGCTTAAAGATGCCATCTAGAAATGATTGTTGGATTGTATTTGAATGAGTGACATAATTACATTCGAATCTGGATCGTATCTGGACTGTATTTGAAGGTCTCTGATTGCCTGTCATTAACTGGAAGAAATAAATCTAACCACAGGAGGTCTTTGGTTGCCTGTTGTTATCGGTGGAAATAGAACTGACTGTTTTTTTTAAGCTGGTTTCGCGAAATGTCGCGGTAAGCAAGAGTCGCCACTGTATTTTATGTTCTCCAACAAGGAAAGGACAAAAGCACAGCAAAATTCCTTTTCGAGATGTTTCTCGGTTCGGGAGGTAGATTATAGAAAGGGAAGGTGTTAGCACCCTTTCTATCCGTGGTTATCCACGGGCTCTTAAGTACTTGCTCACTATGTTTTCAAAATTGTTGCTTTTTAAATGTGTGTGGGTTTTGAAAAAAAGTTTCGTTGAAAAATTTCTAAGTAACTCTTGTATCTGTCCTCAAGAGTGTATGAAAAATTTGTTTGAAAACTTTTTGAAAGTGTCAGTGCGAAAAGTTATTTTGTTCGTTTTGAGAGAGCAAGTACTCATGAGTCATCTACCTACCCTAAGGAATTAGGCTGTGTAAGAGTCCTTTAGATAGTGCCATCCCACCATTGAGAGGTAGGTAGCACCATCGTTGGAGGTATTCGGGTCAATTCGATGATTAGGGACAGTGTGGTCACCAAAGCAATAGTAGGACACCTTAGAAGTAACCCTAATATCCTAGATCCTTTTTATCCGAGGCAACCATTTTGAGGCAACTGGATCTTAGACAGGAGGGCGACCTCTAAAACACCCTATACTTGACGACCACGTTCGAGGCAACAAGTGAGGCGTACCCTAGGAGTGGCATGTGCTTTGTGTGTTGTTTTCATGTTAACATTTATCTTTGATCATGCAATTGTGAGCTACGTGTTGTTTTTAATTTTCATACATTCTTTCATGCATTTTTAACAGTTAAGAGTGCGGAAAATAAAATACGGAAATATGAATCTACGCTATTACAAGGCGCGGGTCTATACATTGCCAAAAACCCGTTTTGATAAAGTGTGGAAAATTAAAGAAAGCGGTAAACCTAATTAATTATTACATCCTTTGAGCAGATACATCATAATCAAATAAATAATAACGCGCGGATAGAAATTTAATCAGGACGTCCTAGGGTTTTGACCCTTTTGAGAAATAAATTAAGTTTTGTCCTTTTTTGCAATTTAATGAAACTGTTAAACCTAATTTACTAATTAACTATTTAATTATTTACAAGAAAAATGTTTTTTATGTTTTTGTATTTAATGAAAATAAAAACAGAAAAAGGAATTAAAATTAAAAGTTAATGAAACCTAATTCTAAGATTATTTTATTTATGGCAAAAAAGTTTAAGTTAACCTAGTTTAACTAATTTAATTAATTTATATTTTATTTACAAAAATAATAATTAATAAATAATAATAATGATAATTAAGAAATTATGATTGAAACTTGTCAAACCCTAATTCTACATGATTTTTATTTATCTATGAAAAAGGTGAAAATTAAGCCTAAATTAAACTAAGTTAATTGTTAGAATTTATTTACAAAATAATGATTAGTGAATTTAATAAATAATAATAATATTTACAATTTGAGTTTCTGAATTTAATATGAAAAATAATTTGTTTATGAACTAATAATAATAATTATAATAATTAAAAGAATTAAAAGGAAAAGAAAAAATAAAAAAAAAAGAATAGCAAACCAGGGGGGTGTTGACCCAATTAGGAGGTTTTTTTGTTGAATCTGGCCCATTAACACAAAAAAGCCACGTTTGACTTTCTTTGATTGTCCATGGCATAGTTGACTGAGGAGCATGGTAGTCCCCCTTTCTTGGCCTTCAGATTATTGATTGGGACACATGGCACGCTGGATGAGTGAGGTTTATGGTGGAACCATTGACAAACGCTGCATTGGAACGCTTTAGAAAAAATATGAACAGTTATATGGGGGACCTGGGAATCGAACCCAGGTCCCAACGATTGCCAGACACGTCATCAACCACCAAGCCATTGTGCTGCGTTTGTTATTATACTAGATAATGAAAATAATATAGAAAAAGCATCCATTATGCTTGGAAAGAGAAAAAGCGCGCATTATATTTGAATCACCCAATAAACCGCTTCCACGTCTTGTCTTCTTCATCCTTTTCCTGTAAAACAAAGAACACTTAGCGGGGGTTTTTAACCCCCACAATATTGAATGGCCAAAAATAGAGAATAGGTGTACAGTTCATATAAAAAGGGCGCGATGGTTGGGTTGAATTCGTCTGGCCTTGACGAATTCAACCATATACGTCTCAAGGTCCAATTTTTCTGTATGTGCAAAGCCCTAAAATCCAAGCTTCGAAACCCTAGGTTGCTTCAATGGTGTTTTTCAATTCAGAGCACCATAATCAAATTGAATCATACCAATAGCTTCAGAATGGTCCTAT
Source organism: Vicia faba (assembly GCA_948472305.1). Taxonomy (NCBI): domain Eukaryota; kingdom Viridiplantae; phylum Streptophyta; class Magnoliopsida; order Fabales; family Fabaceae; genus Vicia; species Vicia faba. The sequence goes on along the minus strand of OX451737.1, from coordinate 1,450,380,372 downwards.
TAACACAAATCAATCCAAAAAAGCGGTTAAAAATGCATGAATAAGGATATGCGATTATGGAAAAATATTCAAACCGTGTGACTTGTTGTGGACGATTCTTTGAGTTTTAGAGCTCGTTCTTGGTTGCAATAGGTTCCTGGGAATGTCAGTAACGTGATTGAATCAAGAAAAGGCTTTGAATTGTGCAGGAAAGTTGATTTCAGTTTTCAACTTTTCTTGATTTTTTGGAATTTGGTTATGGTTTCTCAGCAGCTTTTTCATGTGAATGATTTTAGGTTTAGCTTCAGCATATGTAGTAGAGTGAAAACTAGGGTAAATCTTGGTCAAGAATCCATTGTATTCATGTTTTGCATCTTTGATTTCAATCAAATCTTTTTCAACCTTTTTTATTGATAAAACTTGCCAATCATGGAGATTTTGATGTCCTTGATGTGTACACGAATTTCCAGCTTGCCCTAAGTGTATTTGCATCACAAAAAGATTTAAAAATCATATCTTGAATTTTCCTACAATTAAAATCAATTAAATGAATTAATATTAATAAAAATTCAATTAATTAATTAAAAATAAGAAAATAAATCATTTTAATCTTAATGGGTCGTGCATAAGCCTTGGGTAAAGATTCAAGAAGGATTTTGAGGCCCATTAGCAAAAATGAAGTGTTTTGGCCAAAGTTAACTTTTGCAAATTCCCAAAAATTTCCCAACTTCTCCAATGCATATCTTGCTCAATTTTGATCCTATGACCATGTTCTTGGACATTTTGGAAAGGTCTTGAAGTCCTATAACCAATTCCTTTGGTCCCATGTCCTTTTGATTTACCAATCTCAAGTTATGGTCTTTAACTTAAAGGGCCTTTTTGTTGACTTTTGAATTTGACCTATAATGTAGAAATTGATAACTTTTTGTGAGAGCATTTCTTGGACTTGGAATGTGATCGCACTAAATCGCACTATGTTTCTGACTCGAATATCACATGTTTTCCTTAGTTTTTATTGTCATTTTCTCGTATTATGTTCCTTTTTCCTTTGTTTTCAGGATTCTTGTCATTTCAGAGCCTTCTGTGAAGAAACGAGCCAAAACGCCAAGAAATTAGGGTTTTTCAAGATATTTTGCACTTATGGCGTTCAGCACCGCGCTGGCTACAGGAAACGCGATGACGTGGCCCACTTTCACCCAGAGATCAACTGCCACGTTCCCATGATGTGGCGGTTCCAGGCACCGCGCCCGCGGCCTTCACAAAAAGGTTCCCGCTCAAAAGAAGTTAAGGGGCATGCTGGTCCTTACGCACCTCAAAGTTCCTCTATAAATAGCTTTCGATTCTCATTCTTTAGTTTCATCCAAGCTTAGTACAATCTTAAGCCATATAATATCAGTTTCTGTAAAGTAATAATCTCTTCACATCGGGGAGTTATTGCGGTGTAGATTGAGTTGTAATCGAGTCTTGGAGCACTTTGGTTGAAGTTCATCATACCGGCCTTACTTTTCCGTAGATTTGTATCAGATTCAAGTCTCCGACCGGAGCAAGGTTCTAATTTATTGCATTTCTTTATTTAATTGCTCTTATCATAGTCTACACGTTTTATAGACTTTAAATGCTCTTACCATAGTCTACACGTTTTATAGACTTTAAATGCTCTTACCATAGTCTACACGTTTTATAGACTTTAAATGCTCTTACCATAGTCTACACGTTTTATAGACTTTAAATGCTCTTACCATAGTCTACACGTTTTATAGACTCGCACTTATTATGTCTGGCTAAACTATAAAGGTTAGGATGTAATGATTGTCATCGTGGTTGTGTTCCAATTATCATGCTAGTGAAAATACTCTGGGGATATTTTGCTTCTAACTTAAGTCAATTGTGTTTTAATGTTTATTGGGTAAGATCGAAAGCCGTCCAAACTAATGATACGACTTGATTATTATTTAACCAAACAAAAAGAGCGACAGCCGGTGATTGGTTAAATAGGAATCATTGACCTTTTTAGAAAACGATTTTGAAACTATTTTCGGACGCGTTTGTAGGTTTAAAATCTGACTCTTGGTCAAAAGCCAAAAGTCTCTTTAAGTTAATCTTTCCGAGTAAGATCACTTTTCTGTTAAGTCAAAACTATCAATTTCTTAAAAATAAGTTTACCTCTTTAACGCGGAAGGCACCCTTTATATGTGACAATAAAGGAATTTAATTTAAAGAGTAAACTCGGTTCTTAGTAGTCAAAAGCTACAAGTTCCCGTTAAACTGATTCTTTGCTATCAATAGAAAATACTGCCCCATAAGTAGGTTCATCTACGCATGACCGGACCAATATCTGATTACATGATTTACATTCCAACCTGTCTTTTAAACTGTTATTTCCCTCGCATATTTACTTTGTGCACTGCACTCACATCAATATCCTTATTCGCCTTAGATAAGCACCTTAGCAATAGAGTTGATAGATTGGCAATTGGTCTCTGTGGTTCGATAATCTTATATATTACTTCGATAGGCTGTACACTTGCAGTACTACATTTAGGCTATACGTTACAGATTAAACCCATCAAGTTTTTGGCGTCGTTGCCGGGGACCAACTTCGTCAAATTTCGTACCCTATTGTTATCCCGTTTAGACTAAGGCTATTCTAGCCGGTAGATGCGTAGAAATCGTAGCACCGGCAACCTAATAGATCCTTTAGTAGAACCTGAACGTTACGCTTGTGCCCGTCTTTTTATTCGCAAGATAAGAAGAGCTATGGCAGAAGATCGTAACCAAAGACCGCTCAAGGAATTCGCCCAACCATCTAACGAGGAACCTAGTTCTAGTATAATAAACCCTGCTATAACTACCAACAACTTTGAACTAAAGCCCTCGTTACTACAATTAGTACAACAAAACCAATTCACTGGTCTCGCTACCGAGAACCCGAATCAACATTTAAAGGTATTTATCCAGTTAGCTGACACCCTTAAGGCAAATGGAGCCACGCCCGAAGCTATCCGATTAAGACTATTTCCTTTTTCCCTTAGAGGTAAAGCTCACGACTGGTTAGACGCCCTTCCAACTAACTCAATAACAACTTGGGAAGACCTTAGGAGAGCTTTTCTTGCGAGGTATTTTCCACCAAGCAAGACCGATGTCCTTAGGAACTTGATCACTTGTTTCACCCAAAACCAAGGCGAATCACTTTTTGATGCCTGGGAGAGATATAAAGAACTTTTAAGAGCCTGTCTGCACCATGGCCTAGAGCAATGGTTAATCATACATACCTTCTATAATGGACTCCATTACAACACAAAGATGTCCATAGACGCTGCCGCTTGCGGAGCGTTGATGAACAAACCTTACCCTGACGCTTGTGCCCTAATAGAGGACATGGCCCAAAACCACGCCCAATGGGGATTAGAACGAGCGACAGTAGAGAAAAAGGAGAGCCATGGAGGAAAGCATGAGGTAAGTTGCATGGACATGATCAATGCCAAGATGGACGCCCTAGCCTTGAGAGTCGAGAACATGTCTCAAAACCCAACCACAGTAGCAGCAATCCAATCGGAGTGCGAACTCTGTGGAACTCAAGGACATCAAACCGTTGACTGTAACCTTTTGAACGAATCAAGCTCAGACCAAGTTAACTATACTCAAGGGAACCCTTTCTCGAATACCTACAATCCTGGATGGAGGAACCACCCGAATTTCTCTTACAAAAACAACAACCCTATCCAAAATCCCGGACCTTCGAGACCTCAAGGATTCCAAACGCAAAAACAAAACCAACCTATGCAAATAGTACCCCCAAGACCAAACCTTAAAGAAACCATAGACACCTTTATTCAAGCTCAAACCCAGCAAAATAAGGAGTTTATGAACCAACATATTCACACGAACGAACTAGTTACTCAACTAGCAACCAAGTTTGACCAGATAATAACCCACACCAAAATGCTTGAGACTCAGATTTCCCAAGTAGCACAAAACACCTCTGTACAAGTTGCACCTGGAGGACAATTCCCTGGACAAACTCAACCAAATCCAAAAGGCCAAGCAAATTCTATCACACTAAGAAGTGGAACCGCTTATGAAGGACCTAGAAATCCTGACTTAAGCACATCAGAAAAACCTATGGAAGATGCTACGCCCAAAGACCAGGTGGAGGAACCAGAGAAACCAGGAAAGCAATCAAAACCAGAAGTAGAGAAAAACACTCAACAACCTTATAAACCACCTATTCCATTCCCACAGAGGCTGAAAAACACCAAAGTAGAAAACCAGTACCAAAAGTTTATTAAGGTAATAGAGAAACTCCATGTTGAGATTCCTTTTACTGAAGCTATAACCCAGATACCATCATATGCTAAGTTTCTGAAAGATATTTTGACCAATAAACGACGACTCGATGATCCCAAGCCTTTAGAATGTCATTTTATATCCGAAAATAAACTCGCCAAGAAAGATAAAGACCCTGGAAGTTTTTCTATCCCTTGCATCCTAGGTAACCATATGATAGACAAAGCATTTTTAGACCTAGGAGCAAGTGTAAGTCTGATGCCTCTGGCCGTCTGTAAAAGGTTAAAATTAGGAGAACTTCAACCTACTAAGATGTCCTTACAACTAGCTGATAGATCTGTCAAATATCCCATGGGTATTTTAGAAGACATACCCGTCAAGATTGGTCAGTTGTACATTCCAACCGACTTCGTCGTAATGGATATCAAAGAAGATGAAGACATCCCAATCCTCTTAGGAAGACCCTTCCTATCGACCGCCGGAGCTATAATAGATGTTAAGAAAGGGAAACTGACTTTCGAGGTAGGAGATGAAAAGATTGAGTTCATTTTATCAAAATTTCTAATGGCACCAGTGATAGGAGATGCGTGCTATGCCATCGACATCATTGATGAATGTGTAAATGAGCTCGAACAAAACGAATTCTTAACCAAATTACCATCAACCCCTATTTTAGAGGATGACGGATTTGAGAGTATCGAACCGTACATTGACGACAACCTTTTCGAATGCTTAGCTCTTACCCATGACCTTATGCCACGTACTGAGAAAACCACTATAGAACTTAAGGAACTACCCAAGAATCTAAGATATGAGTTTTTGGATGAGGAGATGAATAGACCTGTTATAATTAGCGCCACTCTAAACCAAATAGAAACAAATCAACTATTAGATACCTTGCGAAAATATCCCTCAGCTTTAGGGTATAAAGTTTCAGATTTAAGAGGTATAAGCCCATCCGTATGCATGCATCGGATTATGCTAGAAAAAGATTCGAAACCCTCAAGAGAACATCAAAGAAGAATAAACCCTATCATGAGTGATGTAGTCAAGAAAGAAGTTCTTAAGTTATTAGAGGCTGGTATCATATACCAAATTTCGGACAGTGAATGGGTAAGCCCAGTCCATGTGGTACCCAAGAAAGGAGGTATCACTGTTCTAAAAAATGAGAAAGGTGAGCATGTGGCAAAACGAACAGAAGGAGGATGGCGAATGTGTATAGATTACAGAAGGTTGAATAAGGCAACAAGAAAAGACCATTTCCCTCTCCCATTTATAGATCAGATGCTTGAATGTCTAGCAAGACACTCATGTTTCTGCTATCTTGATGGATATTCGGGATTTTTCCAAATCCCTATTCACCCAGAGGACCAAGAAAAAACCACATTTACCTGCCCTTATGGAACATTCGCTTATAGACGAATGCCCTTTGGACTCTGTAATGCACCTGCCACTTTCCAACGTTGTATGATGTCAATTTTCGCAGACTACCTAGATGGAATTATGGAAGTATTTATGGACGATTTTTCAGTATGTGGGTTTGATTTCAAAAACTGCCTCTCGAACTTGGAGAAAATCTTAAAAAGATGTGTGGAAGTAAACCTTGTGTTGAATTGGGAAAAGTGCCACTTTATGGTAAGTGAAGGGATAGTCTTGGGACACATTATTTCTGAAAGAGGTATAGAAGTCGATAAGGCCAAGATAGAAGTTATAGAACACTTAAACCCGCCTAAGACCGTTAGGGAAATAAGAAGTTTCCTAGGACATGCCGGGTTCTACCGACGTTTCATCAAGAATTTTTCCGCAATAACTAAACCCTTAACTAACTTATTGATGAAGGATGTCGAGTTTGAATTCGACCAAAAATGTCTTGAGGCCTTTGAAGTTTTAAAGCAAGCTCTTATTTCAGCACCTATCATAAGACCACCTGATTGGACACAACCCTTTGAAATCATGTGCGATGCTAGTGATTTCGCTGTAGGGGCTGTACTAGGGCAAAGAAAAGACAAAAAACTGCATGCAATTTACTATGCTAGTAGAACACTAGACGCCGCCCAGCTAAATTATACAACCACAGAAAAAGAATTGCTAGCCGTAGTTTTTGCTATTGATAAATTTCGATCTTATTTGGTGGGAGCAAAAATAATAGTATACACAGATCATGCAGCAATCCGGTACTTGTTAAGTAAGAAAGATGCTAAGCCTAGATTGCTCAGATGGGTACTTTTACTCCAAGAATTTGACTCGGACATTAAGGATAAAAAAGGAGCTGAAAACTTAGTAGCTGATCATCTCTCCAGGTTAGAACACCTTAAGCCTGAACTTATACCTATAGACGATCACTCTACTTATGAAAGATTAATAGCTGGGATAAACTCAACTGAAGAAGAGACCTATGAGGAAATCTCAACCATGAACAACATACCATGGTACGCAGATATTGTAAATTATCTAGCCGCTGATATCATACCCCCCGACTTAAGCTACCAACAGAAGAAGAAGTTTTTTAGAGATGTTAAACACTTCTTTTGGGATGAACCCCTCCTATTCAAAAGAGGAATAGATAATATATTCCGACGATGTGTGCCGGAGGAAGAAGTAGGCAATGTCATTAAACATTGTCATGCTTCACCTTATGGTGGACATGCAAGCACGTCTAAAACATGCGCCAAAATATTTCAAGCAGGTTTTTATTGGCCTACTGTATGGCGCGATGTCCACACTTACATTACAAAATGTGACCGATGCCAACGCACTGGGAACATCTCAAGACGTGATGAAATGCCTTTAAGAAACATCCAAGAAGTGGAAATATTTGATGTCTGGGGTATTGATTTCATGGGACCTTTTCCTTCCTCAATGGGTAACAAGTATATCCTAGTAGCTGTCGATTATGTCTCAAAGTGGATCGAAGCTGTTGCATCACCCACAAACGATACCAAGGTAGTTATCAAACTGTTTAAGAATATTATTTTTCCTAGGTTTGGAACCCCGAGGTTAGTCATAAGTGATGGAGGATCGCATTTTATATCTAAGATATTTGACAAGCTTCTAAGCAAATATGGAGTAAAACATAGAGTAGCATCACCATATCACCCGCAAACCAGTGGCCAAGTAGAGGTATCGAATAGGGAGATTAAGCAGATCCTAGAAAAAACCGTATCATTATCCAGAAAAGACTGGTCTGGAAAACTTAAAGACGCCTTATGGGCTTATAGAACGGCTTATAAAACCCCTATTGGAACAACTCCTTATCAATTGGTTTATGGAAAGTCCTGTCATTTACCCTTCGAATTAGAACATAAAGCCTATTGGGCCATTAAATCCTTGAATCTAGATTACCTGAAAGCCGGAGAAAAACGTATCCTGGACATTCACAAGCTAGAAGAGCTTCGCATGAATTCCTATGAGAATGCCATCATATATAAGGAAAGAACCAAAATGTGGCATGATAAAAAAATCATCAAGAAAGATTTCAACATTGGTGATCCTGTTCTCCTATTTAACTCAAGGTTACGACTTTTTCCTGGTAAGCTTCGTTCAAGATGGACAGGTCTATTTGAAGTGTCAAAAGTTCTAAAATCTGGAGCAGTAGAAATCAAAAACAATTCATGTGCTCCATTTGTGGTAAATGGACAAAGACTGAAGCTCTACAAAGGAGGCGATTTGCCTGTTGACTACTCTAGTCATATTCTTATAGACCCACCAATACCCACATAAAGTAAGATCTAATCGTCAAGCTAAACGACGTTAAACAAGCGCTGCATGGGAGGCAACCCATGGTTTATTTTTCATTTTATTTTATTTTAGTAATTTATATATTTTATCTGGACTAATTTCTTGTGTTTATATTTTCAGGATGCATTACCCCGATGGTATGGTTGTGATTTTCAGAGATGAAGCACAAAAGGCCCGATTTGCTACCTTATCTGCTAGACCTATGGTACCCACTAGGTACCCCGATCAGAGCTGCATGGAGGCACTCGGGATTGAGCCAAGTATTCGGTATCTATGCAACCAACTTAGCTGGGATTCTTATGCCGATGATGTCCACAAAACCTACAGGAACCTTACTCTGGAGTTTCTTAGCTCTATGGACTATAATCCACGAGTAGGTGAAGGAGATGAGCGAGGACGCCTGAGTTTCAGATTGTTTGGCACCAAGTATACCCTGACCACCAAAGAATTTGGGGATTTGCTTGGTTTCCAAACTGGACCGACCGCTATAACTGAGTTCCCATTGAGTTGCTACATGGACAGAGACATTGATAAATTTTGGCAAGACATTACTGATAGAGCCAGTCTTGACCCCTCTACCCAGCTGTCCCGGAAGATCCATAACCCGGCCTTCCGATACTTCGAGATGATCCTATGCCACACTTTCTTTGGGAGGAGTTACTGTGACCACTTGGTCACCGCTGAGGAGATCCTTTTCTTATACTGTGCTAGTCAGTCCAGACCTATAGCTAGTGGAGGTTTTCTGATAGAGAGCCTCGAGCAGACTGCTCGATCCGCTGTAGGGCTCATTCATTCCGGAGGGAATGTGACACAGATAGCTTCTGCTTTGGGTTTAGACAGTATGATAGCACAGCTAACCCCATACTGTGGATATACTTTTCTGGATTTAGACTTTTGCATGGATCGTGGATTCATGAGGAGGGCCTCTTTCCACCCATATCGGTACAGATTGCTTATCAATGACCAGACAGTTTACACCTTCACCATGCCAGACCCTCAGATGACTTGTGTTTCCAACTCTGCTAACTGGAACTATTCTGTAGAAGGTTGGGGTGAGATATCAGAGTACACTCCAGAATACACTCCTGCTTCCGAAGATCTCACTCCAGAATACACTCCTGCTTCCGAAGATCTCACTCCAGAATACACTCCTGCTTCCGAAGATCCCACTCCAGACTACACTCCTGCTTCCGAGGACTCCGCTCCGGATCACACATCCCGACCCGAGGTTACACACACTACTGTTCTTACTAATAACCTCAGCTTGCAGGAACCTGATATTCGCACTCTATTGACTGCTATGCGCACTGAGATAACCACTCTCCGCAATGAGGTGGCTGACCTTCATTTGCAGTTGGAAGTGAATGATGTTACCTTTGCTGGTGAGTTAGATGAATTAGCTCACGAGGTGGCAGAGATTCGACGCCAGCTGACTGAGCTGCGTGGCCCAGGCACTCCTGCAGAGCATCCTACCGGTTGGCAATAGATCTTTATTGTTCACAAGATATCTAGTTTCAGTATTATTAGTATTATGTTGATTTCCTTTTCAGACTCATTTTTATTTTTGCATTATCTGTTTCCTGAGTTGTTAATATTTATTTTGATGACCCAATGTCCGTACCTATATCTATATATATATATGCATATGTTTTATTTATTTACTAATGTTTTTGTTTTTCTAGGTCACCATAGTTTTAATATAAAAATAAAATAAATAAACATGTGTATATGTATTCACGTACATATATGCACATTTATAAGAAAAATAGGTACACCTCCAGAAATTGAAGATAATGGCGAGGAAGAAAAAGCCCAATGGAAAGAAAGCCCGGCCAGCCCAACTGACCTCGACCTCACCGCGCCCGCGGTAGGCCCTGCCGCGCCCGCGGTGACGCAACGGTCACCTAACGGCTAGTAGCTCGTTTTTCCCCCCATTTTACCACTTTTTTCATTCCCAATCCCATTTTCTTCCATTTTTAACCCACTTTATTACCCATACCAACCCACTACATTTATTTCCATTATTTTCATCATAAATATTTACAACCACCATTTTCTTTCTTCCCTTCCTATAAATACCCCCTACTATATTATTTTCTTCCTCACACCTTCATTACTTCTACATCCCATTCTTTCTCTCTTTTTATCCACAAGAAAATCCTATGGAATATCACGGTTACATTTTACGTGGTGGTCAAGCCGGAAAAAGGCAACTAAAGCGGCTTGAAAAATTGCTGACAACACCAATACACTCTACCAGGTATATCGATGAAAACTGTCTATATTCATTAGGTATATACCATAGTGTATTCTCCCTTCTAGATAAAATAGGTATGCATGATATTTTTGCTACTCAAGCACCAACCTACCCTAGGCTGACGTTCGAGTTTTTAAGTTCTTTAATTTATAACGTCTCCCCTAACACTGCTAGCACCGTAGGTGGAGTCAAATTTAGAATGTTTAATGTCGAATATGATTACTCCACTGACGGTCTAGCCGCCATGTTAGGATTGCCTTATGGGGATGGTGCCATTTGTGAAGCACCTTTAGACACGGATTGGGCATTTGAAGCATTTTGGGCCAGACTTACTAAACAAAATGCAACATCTTTTGATGGCCTTCTTGCTTCTCACATCCACAATCCTGCCCTTCGTGTCTTTAGATTTCTTTTAGCATCCACCATCTTCGCTCGGGAAAACCCAAACAAGGTGAATGCTAAAGAATTAATTATCATGCAGAGCTGCCTCACATACACCAAAGTTAATCCCGTCCCATTCATGATTGCCCACATGCACCATGTTTTAAGAAAAGGTGGGCCGATTTCCTTTGGTGGACTGATTACCACTATTGCCCGTGCCATAGGATTGGATACGAAACTTGCCACCCTAGAACCACTTCCTCCTCGGATTGCAAATCTTAAATTTTTCAGGGATATGCGTTTATGCAAGACGAGGAAGGAAGGTGGTTACTTCCTAATGGTTAGAGGTGCTGCTGTACCCAGTGTTGTTATGCCTTGCACCCGTCGTACTGATATTCGATTTGAGCGTAACTGGACCTACGATCTCAACGCTCCTGCTTTTATTGGTCTGTTGCCCCCAAATCTACCTTTAAATGAGGGTAACAACACTGATGATGAGTACGATTTCCAAACAGAGGAACCACCCCATTTTTCACCTCCACACACGGCACCTTCTACCTCTAACCCACATGCAGGTACAGCTCCTAGTTTCCATGTCACTGAGGACATGTGGCGTGAGCATATGGCCCGAGAGGCCCAGAGGGACACCCTCCTTGCTACCTTGCAGCAACAGGCGGCCGACAACATGGCCTTCATGCAAGCGTCCCAAGAACAAAATGCTAGCTCTCTGCGCACTATTATGGAAAGTCAGCTGGCTTTTCAGAGAGAACAGCACCTACACCAGACCACATACGCTCGTCACTTCCAATTGATGGAGGCAACCCAAGGCACCCTCATTGGTCGGACCCAAGAGCTACAAGCGGCAAATGCCACCTTGTCAGAGAGACTGGAGCAGCTTGTTTTGGACCGAGATAGCCGCCGTCGCAGCCGTAGCCGCCGTTCCGGTCGTACCAACCAGGATGGTGAAGGTCCTAGTAGCCCCCACTAGTGTTTTCAGGTACCTCCTCCTACCTTATTTTGGAACATTGAGGACAATGTCTGATTTAAGTGTGGGAGGAGCATTTATCGCTTTTATTTCCCATTTTCGCTTTTATTTATCACTTTTATTTTCCGTTTTTCCTGTTTTTATTTCCCTTCCGCATTTTTCCTTTTTTTTCATAGTTAATAAAATGCATGTGATAGGCGAGTCTTTCCGCGTAGTGTACCCTTTCATTTTCCCCACCTTTTAGCTCTACAAAATTTTTATTTTTCAAAGATTTATGGTTGTTTTTAAGGATTTGGGCTATGAGACAGGTCCTAGATAGGGTCTGTTTCTCGGACACTCACTTTTTGAAAAATTCGTTATTATTTTTTACACCATAAGCCTTTTTGAATATTTAGATTAGATCCTTTCTCCCCAATATGCTATGATTTCGAATAAAACTGTACAAATAGGTCTTCAAGTAGTTTATCTTAGCAGTCAGCTCCGGCCTAAGCATGCTCTAAGTGTGGGATCGATGAATATAAGTGGATGATCTCTATTTTTGCCTTAAAAGCTACAAAATAAAGTATGAATACGACTACGAGTTGGGTGATCCTCACAAAGATTACTTAACTCAAGAAAGTTGTAAGCACTAACAAAAACAAAGAAAAAAAATATATATAAGGCATATCTGTTGTAGTTGGTTCAGAGGTATCTGGTGCTGAACTTGGTAGGGCGGACTACGGTCCGATCCCCCGCAACTGCAAATGGGTAAAATAAAAAGGGATTAAACCAACTCTTGTACCAGAATCCCATCACTTGAGATCAGAATCACTAACCGGTCACTACACCATGAGTATGTACGGATAACGGGCTTAATGTGATTGCGCCTGAATGAAAAAGGACCTCGTACAAAAAGAAGTCTTAGCATAGTAAGGATATTTGGATCAATCTGTATACTTATGAGGTTTATGTCCGCATTTCTGCGAGTAGTGTAATTACGATACCCTTGATTCAGATAGTTAGTGCTTGACAACACACCCTTACTCGGACTTAGAAGCCCTCTTTGCCCAAAACCTGTATACACCATAAATTTCTTTCATCCACTTTTAAGAGTTGTTGCTTGAGGACAAGCAAAGGTCTAAGCGTGGGAGGATTTGATCGCACTAAATCGCACTATGTTTCTGACTCGAATATCACATGTTTTCCTTAGTTTTTATTGTCATTTTCTCGTATTATGTTCCTTTTTCCTTTGTTTTCAGGATTCTTGTCATTTCAGAGCCTTCTGTGAAGAAACGAGCCAAAACGCCAAGAAATTAGGGTTTTTCAAGATATTTTGCACTTATGGCGTTCAGCACCGCGCTGGCTACAGGAAACGCGATGACGTGGCCCACTTTCACCCAGAGATCAACTGCCACGTTCCCATGATGTGGCGGTTCCAGGCACCGCGCCCGCGGCCACCCTCACCGCGCCCGCGGCCTTCACAAAAAGGTTCCCGCTCAAAAGAAGTTAAGGGGCATGCTGGTCCTTACGCACCTCAAAGTTCCTCTATAAATAGCTTTCGATTCTCATTCTTTAGTTTCATCCAAGCTTAGTACAATCTTAAGCCATATACTATCAGTTTCTGTAAAGTAATAATCTCTTCACATCGGGGAGTTATTGCGGTGTAGATTGAGTTGTAATCGAGTCTTGGAGCACTTTGGTTGAAGTTCATCATACCGGCCTTACTTTTCCGTAGATTTGTATCAGATTCAAGTCTCCGACCGGAGAAAGGTTCTAATTTATTGCATTTCTTTATTTAATTGCTCTTATCATAGTCTACACGTTTTATAGACTTTAAATGCTCTTACCATAGTCTACACGTTTTATAGACTTTAAATGCTCTTACCATAGTCTACACGTTTTATAGACTTTAAATGCTCTTACCATAGTCTACACGTTTTATAGACTTTAAATGCTCTTACCATAGTCTACACGTTTTATAGACTCGCACTTATTATGTCTGGCTAAACTATAAAGGTTAGGATGTAATGATTTTCATCGTGGTTGGGTTCCAATTATCATGCTAGTGAAAATACTCTGGGGATGTTTTGCTTCTAACTTAAGTCAATTGTGTTTTAATGTTTATTGGGTAAGATCGAAAGCCGTCCAAACTAATGATACGACTTGATTATTATTTAACCAAACAAAAAGAGCGACAGCCGGTGATTGGTTAAATAGGAATCATTGACCTTTTTAGAAAACGATTTTGAAACTATTTTCGGACGCGTTTGTAGGTTTAAAATCTGACTCTTGGTCAAAAGCCAAAAGTCTCTTTAAGTTAATCTTTCCGAGTAAGATCACTTTTCTGTTAAGTCAAAACTATCAATTTCTTAAAAATAAGTTTACCTCTTTAACGCGGAAGGCACCCTTTATATGTGACAATAAAGGAATTTAATTTAAAGAGTAAACTCGGTTCTTAGTAGTCAAAAGCTACAAGTTCCCGTTAAACTGATTCTTTGCTATCAATAGAAAATACTGCCCCATAAGTAGGTTCATCTACGCATGACCGGACCAATATCTGATTACATGATTTACATTCCAACCTGTCTTTTAAACTGTTATTTCCCTCGCATATTTACTTTGTACACTGCACTCATATCAATATCCTTATTCGCCTTAGATAAGCACCTTAGCAATAGAGTTGATAGATTGACAATTAGTCTCTGTGGTTCGATAATCTTATATATTACTTCGATAGGCTGTACACTTGCAGTACTACATTTAGGCTATACGTTACAGATTAAACCCATCAGAATGTGAATATGAGTTGTAGGAAATGTCATCCCCTTCAAAATTAGCATTGGATGGGATTTTTATGATAAACCATGAAAAAGTTATGCCTTGGTCAAGTTACAGTTGACTTTTCAGCTGTCCAAAAATAGAAACTTTTGCATCTTTAATGATTTTTGAGCCATTCTTGTGGAATCATGATCAAGACTTGATCAAATGATGATTGTGGCTTCAAAATAAGATGTTGACCAAAATTTTTGACTTTTGACTGCCAAATGACCATTTTGCCCCTGCAGTTGACTGTGAAGCAATTAGGTTTTTTGACTGTGCAACTTGATGCTGTGAGCCTTGAAATTTGACATGTAGATGATTGAAAATGTGTATAGGCATATGGGACTTGATTGGACCCTTGAAAAACTCAACTTTCTTGCAAGAACCAAAACCCTAATTTTGACTGGCTTAGGAGGATGTTGGACTGTGCAACCCTTGAGAGATTTTGAACCATTTGGAGATTGATCTTGACAAATCTTGAAGAATATGGGAGGGAAAATTTTGGGGTACAACAGTTTCCCCTGTTCAATCTTCTTAGACTTGAGGATGTAGATTGGCTTGCGTGCCTTTCGTGATCCGAGGGTGAAAGATGATTGAACACTAGAGTGCCCAGAAATTTGCACTCGCATAGTGTAGTATCAGCAATGTGATGTCGGGAATGGGCTTACAGATGCCATTTGGAAAGATGATGGATATGAGTATGGGCTTATAGATGCCATCTAGGTGTCGATCGCGTAAGAGATTCCTTAGCGATAACTTGCGTACCTGAGAAAGAAAGATGATTTCCTGGCCTGTTACAGGGGTTGATCTTCAAACTCTTTAGACGTGCCCTGGCTAGATACAGGAATCGAATTTGGAATTATTCGTCAACAGATATGCCCTGGCTGGATACAGGAATTGAATCCGGAACTTCAAAAGGTTGCTTACAGACGTGCCCTGGCCGGATACAGGTATCGAATCTACCAACAATCATCTACAGATATGCCCTGGCTAGGTACAGGAATCGAATCTTCAAACTCTTCAGACGTGCCCTGGCTAGATACAGGAATCGAATCTGGAATTAGTCGTCAACAGATATTCCCTGGCTGGATACAGGAATCGAATCTTCAAACTCTTCAGACGTGCCCTGGCTAGATATAGGAATCGAATCTGGAATTAGTCGTCAACAGATATGCCCTGGCTCGGTACATGAATTGAATATTCAAACTCTTCAAACGTGCCCTGGCTAGATACAGGAATCGAATCTGGAATTAGTCGTCAACAGATATGCCCTGGATGGATACAGGAATCGAATCTTCAAACTCTTCAGACGTGCCCTGGCTAGATATAGGAATCGAATCTGGAATTAGTTGTCAAGAGATATGCCCTGGCTGGATACATGAATCGAATCTTCAAACTCTTCAGACGTGCCCTGGATAGATACAGGAATCGAATCTGGAATTAGTCGTCAATAGATATCCCTGGCTGGATACAGGAATCGAATCTTCAAACTCTTCAGACGTGCCCTGGCTAGATACAGGAATCGAATCTGGAATTAGTCGTCAACAGATATGCCCTGGCTGGATACAGGAATCGAATCTTCAAACTCTTCAGATGTGCCCTGGCTAGATACAGGAATCGAATCTGGAATTAGTCGTTAACAGATATGCCCTGGCTAGATACAGGTATCGAATCCGGAATTGCGACAGTTGATAGTAATCATCTTTGTATTGACCTTTTTCCTGAAAAGGCAAAACATTAGTTGTATGCAATGTCATGATGTATGAAATGCATGATGTCATAATGTTCCCAAAATAAATGAGATCGTATGATGTGATGCGTATATGCATGCATTATGTATGTGTTTACCTAGGGTTTTGGTAAACAACCGCTGATCCTCCAAATGGTTACTTATTTGGTTACTCGCAGGATCGATCAGATTGATCCTATGGACATAGGTTGATTTTGAAGTTTGATTAAGTTGGATAAGGCTTTAAGTAAATTGTTTAAAGTAAATTGCATGAAGGAAAGGCTTGGTAAAATAAACAAGGCTTGAATGTAAAGGTTCGACAGGAATTTAAAGGGTAAAAGCATGTAAAATACTGGAAAAGTAAATGACTTTAATTGATAAAATTGGTGTTTCACACATACATTTCTCAACAATTCGTTCGCTCACACTGGGTACTTGAATCTAAATGAGTGACTATGTATTTATTGTGAACACACGCGAGAAACTACATATCTACTCCTATTTATACAAAAACAATCCAAGTAACCGTCGGGCAGTTACACTGCTTCGAGATTAAGCCACTTGGCACGTTCTCCATGCTCGACGCTCCAGATCCTTGCACGTTTGCACGTAGTAACTGCTGGAAACCGTTTTCCCTCCAAAGCTTTGAATTTCAAACTGCTCCACTCTGGACCATCGAACACCTTCATCAAGAGACGTCTTCGACGAAAACTCCTTCGACGTCGAAGGCAATCAGCCTTCTTCCTTGGAAGAAATCTTCTAAGTATTTTGCCATCTTTCGACGGGCACTTCGACAGGCTTAGCCAGTCGAAAGCATCTTTCAGCTTTTAATGGCTGCCATCAATCAAAACAAAGGTGTCGAATTTAGGAGCCAACAGTATGTAAGCAGGATGTATGAAATGTGAAATGTCTATGAAGGTATTCTCGTCTAGGAAAATAGGTCCTTGACGAAGGCCAGGAAATTAAATCCTGGGCTGATGTTTTGAAGAGTAGAGTTCTTCGCTTCCGTTGGGGATGATGATTGCAAGGATAAGCCGGTAGGAGAAGATGACTTCGTTGGGGAATAAACTTGATGAAGATTACTCTGCGGGGAGTTACTCTATGGGAAGAGATGCTTCGCTGAGATTTTGATGGTAACTCCACTGGGGATACCGTTGATAAGCTTTGTTGGAGGATTTGATGAATTCCGCTGGGAGTAGGAAGAACTTCGCCGAGGACGATCTTTCCGTTGTAATTAGCTGAGGATAACCCAGTTATAAGCTCTGGTGAGGAATAACCTTTGAATAAAGCCGGGGAGAGATATATACTCTTCAGGGGACAAGCTTCCAGAATCTACTGGGGATAAGCTTCCTACTGGGGATATTGATTCAACTCTCCTGGGGAGACTTTTTGGACTGCACTGGGGAATGGCTCCGCTGGATGTCTGTATTCCACCGGGGAACAATCTTATATCAAGACTGTCGGGGATGCTTGCTTAGGAACATCTGTACTCCGCTGGGGAATGTTGAGATCTTCTGGGGATACCCAACTTCTTTGAGGCTGACAGTAGGTTAACTCTGCTTGGGGAGAGTATCGCCGACTTGCTGGAGATGCTGTGCCTTTTTAGGGCTTATGATAGACCAACTCTGCTTGGGGAAGAGTATTGCTGAACCTTGTCTCACTCTGTGGGGAATGAAAGTAACTTGGTCATGTTCTTCAGCTGAACCTACCTTGGTACCTTGGTGGACAAAGCAACTAGATCGCTTAGACAACTCATTATTGCCCCTGTTTCTGATGTCACCTATAATTAGTCATTTGTTTCGCATGCAAATATTTATGAGTTAGCAATTAGTGTCAAATGCATATATCAAAAATGAACATTGGATATTCTTCGCAAGACAAAACAGAAAAAGGAAAAATAATTGGCAATTTTGTCTAGAAAAGTGAATTTGTATTGATTTTTGGAATTTGCCTGTAAATAGGCGTTTATGTACAAGAGGCTGGCGTCCTAGTAAGAGGACGCCGCCGAACAACAGAGTTTATACATTTTGTGAAAAGGAAAACAAAACAGCTATGTGAAAAATAATCCCACTGGGCTCCAACTATGCTATCGCCTTTATGTCTTCAAGCGTCTCATCACTTTGCTGCTTAGTTGAAGATGAAGCTGATCGATTGATGCCGTCTGAACCTGATAGTTGATACCGGATTCTGGATGCGATGTGATCCAATGAGACATAGTATTACGCTTATCCCTAACTTTTGCCTGGACCGCCCTTTCGGGTTTTCAGTCCACCGGGATACCCATTTTTGCCCAAGCCGCCTTTTCAGGTTTTCGACTTGCCGGGTGTACAGATTTTTTCATTTCATCCCTTATTTTTGCCCGAACCCTTTTGGTTCGCCGGGAAGCCCTTATTTTTGCCTAGGTGTGTCAACCTAGCGGGTCTTTTATCATGCGTAGTATCTTTTGACTATGTCTGCATTGGCGGGGTGAGGAAGGTCGTCACCGTCCATAGTGGTTAGAATCATAGCTCCTCCTGAGAAGATATGTTTAACCACAAATGGCCCTTCGTACGTAGGGGTCCATTTGTCCCTGGGATCACTTTGAGGAAGAATGATGCGCTTAACTACCAGGTCTCCGACTTGATACTCTTGTGGTCTGACTTTCTTGTTAAATGCCCTGATCATCCGTTTTTGGTACGTTTGACCATGACAAATAGCAGTGAGTCTCTTTTCGTCAATTAGGTTTAATTGATCAAGCCGAGTCTGGATCCAGTCATCTTCGCTCAAACCTGCATCCTTCATTATCCGGAGAGAGGGTATCTGGACTTCTATAGGCAAGACTGCCTCCATGCCATAGACCAAGGAAAAAGGGTGTTGCCCCTGTTGACGTCCATGCTGAGGTACGTACCCATGAAGAGCAAACGGTAACATCTCGTGCTAATCTTTGTAGATCACTGTCATCTTCTGCACAATCTTCTTGATATTCTTATTTGCTGCTTCTACAGCCCCATTCATCTTCGGTCGGTAAGGAGAAGAGTTGTGGTGTTGTATCTTGAATTGCTCGCAGAGCTCAGTGATCATCTTGTTGTTAAGATTGGTACCATTGTCCGTAATGATCCTCTCAGGTACACCGTATCGACAGATCAGGTTATGCCGAATGAATCGTGCCACGACATTCTTGGTTACCGTAGCGTAGGAAGCTGCTTCAACCCACTTCGTGAAGTGATCAATCGCTACCAGGATGAAGCGATGCCCGTTGGACGCTGTAGGTATGATCTCGCCGATCATATCAATTCCCCACATTGCAAATGTCCAAGGTGCTGTCAAAGCGTTCAGAGGAACTGGAGGAATGTGCACCTTATCAGCGTAGATCTGGCATTTGTGACATGTCCGAGAATGTTGGTAACAGTCAGCTTCCATTGTGGACCAGTAATATCCTGCTCGAAGGATTTTCTTTGCCATGGTATGTCCACTAGAATGAGTTCCGAAGGTTCCCTCATTCAGCTCTGCCATGATTCTTTCTGCTTCAGCCTTATCCACACAGCGCAATAGGGTTGAATTATGGTTACGTTTGTAAAGAATGCCATTGCTAATGAAGAACTTTGCCGCGAACCTTCTCAGAAACTGTTTGTCGTTAACAGATGCACCCTCGGGGTATTCTTGAGCTTCGAGGTACCTCTTCACTTCATGATACCATGGTTTTTCTGTTACCTCTTCCGTCTCAAGATCACAACAATATGCAGGTTCATCCAGTTTCCAAATAATGATCCGGGGGGCCTTGTTGTCCCATTTGACTTTGAACATAGAAGACATCGTAGCTAGCACGTCCGCCAATTGATTCTCTTCTCTTGGGAAGTGTTCAAAGGTTATTTCTTCGAAATGGGGGAGCAACGTCAACACATACTCCTTGTAGGGAATAAAGTTTGGGTGTTTTGTATCCCACTCGCCTATGATCTGATTGATCACGAGAGCGGAATCTCCGAAGACACTCAGAAACTTGATCCTTAGGTCAATTGCTGCTTGAAGACCCATAATGCATGCTTCATACTCCGCCATGTTGTTGGTGCAGTTGAAACATAGTCGGGAGGTAAGTGGAGTATGAGAGCCATTAGGAGATGTGATCACGGTGCCGATACCATTACCTAAAGCGTTTGAGGCTCTGTCAAAGTACATAGACCATCAGGATCCCTCCTTAGGTCCTTCATCCGGTCCAGGTATCTCACAATCAGTCACTACCATGATGTTCTCGTCTGGAAATTCAAAGTTCATCGACTGGTAATCATCCACTGCTTGGTGTGCCAAATGGTCTGCCAATACACTTCCTTTGATTGCTTTCTGAGTCGTGTACTGGATGTCGTATTCTGTCAAGATCATCTGCCATCTTGCTATTCTTCCAGACAAGGCAGGCTTTTCAAATATGTACTTGATATGATCCATTTTTGAAATCAACAGAGTAGTGTGAGTCAACATATACTGTCTCAGTCGGCGAGCAGCCCATACCAAAGCGCAACAAGTTTTCTCGAGCAGCGAGTATCGGGTCTCACAGTCGGTAAACTTTTTGCTAAGGTAATAAATAGCGTGCTCTTTTCGGCCAGACTCGTCATGCTGCCCCAGCACACACCCCATTGAGTTGTCCAGTACTGTCAAGTATAAGATTAGAGGTCTCCCTTCAACCGGCGACATAAGAATGGGTGGTTCTTGGAGATACTCTTTGATTCTTTCGAAAGCAGCCTGACATTCATCGTTCCAACGTACTACTTGATCTTTCTTCAGCAGCTTGAAGATTGGTTCACAGGTAGCAGTTAGATGTGAGATGAATCGGGAAATGTAGTTCAGCCGTCCTAGGAAGCCTCTTACTTCTTTCTCTGTCTTGGGAACTGGCATCTCTTGTATGGCTTTCACCTTGGCGGGGTCCACTTGAATACCTTTGTCGCTCACGACGAAGCCTAGCAGTTTTCCAGATCTCACCCCGAAAGTACACTTATTCGGGTTCAACCTCAACTTGTACAACTTCAGACAGTCAAACAGCTTCTGTAGATGGTCAAGGTGTTCCTCCTCGGTTTGAGACCTTGCAATCATATCATCGACATATACTTCAATCTCATGGTGGATCATGTCATGAAATAAAACAACCATGGCACGTTGGTAGGTTGCCCCAACATTTTTCAACCCAAATGGCATGACCTTGCAGCAGAAGGTGCCCCACTGAGTAACAAAAGTGGTCTTCTCCATGTCTTCAGGAGCCATCTTGATTTGATTATAACCTGAGAACCCATCCATGAAGGAGAACACCTTATGCTGAGCAGTATTGTCAACCAGGACGTCGATGTGAGGCAAAGGGAAATCATCTTTAGGGCTGGCCCTATTCAAATCCCTGTAATCAACACACATTCTAACCTTACCATCTTTCTTCGGCACTGGAACCACGTTGGAAACCCACTGAGGGTAAGAATTCGCTGCTAGAAACCCGGCATCAAATTGTTTCATAACCTCAGCCTTGATTTTCTCGGACATCTCTAGACGCATACGGCGTACCTTTTGTTTTACCGGAGGGAAGTCTTCCTTGGTAGTAAAGTGATGGACCACAATGTCGGTATCCAACCCAGGCATGTCTTCGTAAGACCAGGCAAAGATTTCCACATAATCGTGCAACATCTGAATCAACCGTTATTTCACACTAGCCTCCAGATTGGCACCAATCTTGACTTCCTTTCTGTCTGTCTCAGTACCCAGATTTACCGTTTCCACTGGCTCTTCATGTGGTTGAATGGCCCTCTCCTCCTGGAGTAACAGTCTTGCAAGCTCGCCGGGCACTTCACAATCATCTTCACCTTCGTCTTCGGCTAAGTTGATCGGATTTTCAAAGTCATAACTAGCAGTAGCAGAGTCGTTACCAGTGAGATCCAGAGTGGATTGGAACCTGTATAAGGTGAGTGTGTGTAAATATAGTTGTTTTGAAATATATGATAAAGAAAGAAAGGGAGCACAAGATTTGAAATGCGAAAAACGTCCAATGTTTTTATTCATGATATATGAAAATGACAAATAATAATCCCTCACAAATGAAGCCACGGTGCCCCGGGTAAGACCCCGGGCCATAAAGTTTCAAATTATTGTTCGTTACAAATTCAAAAACAAAGGAGTTTATTACTGAGTGACAAAAGTAACAGGTACGAAGTCTTTTGCAGTCCAGTTGCTTGGTCCACCGTTGGTCGTCGGGTAGATCCAGCTGTCAAATTCAGATTCCTCCACATCGTCCTCAATAGCATTCACTCTCGGGTTGGTGATGAACACAGGAGGTCTTCTAGTCCTTGCCTTACGCACAGCCTTCTGAGCTTCTGCAGTGAAACCCAAGCCAAACTTGTCAGTCTTCAGAGTAAAATCAGGAAGTCGGCCCCAGTTTGTGCACTCACCCTTCTCAACCACAGCCCGGGCATCCTTTAAGGAAGCCATCTTCAAAGGAGGATCTTCAATCATTGTTTCTGCCGCTGCCAATGTCTGAGGCACCTCTTCAAAATGTTGAAAGGGGGTCTCAATGAAATCCCCATCCATCTCTATGTACCGGAACAAGTTAAGGTGGCTGACCATGTATTCCTCCTCCCCCTGCACTGTAACAACCTTCCCTCTGACCGGGTACTTCAACTTCTGATGTAAAGTTGAGGTCACAGCTCCAGCCTTGTGGATCCAAGGGCGACCCAACAAACAAGAATAGGATGGTCGGATGTCCATCACATAGAATGTTGAATCAAAAACTTGAGAGCCAACCCTGATTGGAATGTCCACTTCACCATGTACCATCCTCTTCGACCCGCCAAAGGCCCGGACAACAATGTTACTAGGCTTCAACTCCAAACCCTCACAATCCAACCTGTCTAAGGCCTTCTTGGGCAATACGTTCAACGAAGAACCAGTGTCAACCAGCATATGGGCAAGAGTCGTGCCCCTGCATTCAATGGAGACATGCAGGGCATCATTGTGGTTCTTTCCCATAGCGGTCAGATCAGCGTCAGAGAAACCCAGACCATTATCAGCGGTTAAGTTGGCCACACAATCAGTAAATTGATCAGCAGACGTTTCTTGTGGCACATGGGCCATCTTCAAGAAGGAAATTAGGGCCTTGGCATGGGCCTCTGAACACAACAATAGTGATAGCATAAAGATCTTAAAGGGGGTGTGCCCCAGCTGCTCAACGACGTTGAAATCACTCTTTTTGATAATCTTGAGAATCTCTTCCATCTCTTGCTGGGAGGCTTCAACATTAACAGTCTTCGGTGCCTCCATCTGGGCAGGCACATCAGTAGCCATCCCTTTGCCCCGAGCGTTAGATGACTCGGCCGCAGGGGTAGAAACTTGATCAGGAGGGGAAACAGGCACATTGGCAGGTGTGATAACAAGAGGTCTCTGAATAGCTGGAGGTGCAATGTCTGGTGAGAACAGCCTACCACTTCGGGTGACTTTGGCAGGCCCGGTAATATTACTGATGCCGGTACTAGTATTGAACTCTTGTTTTACTCCGAGCACATAAACATCTGCCCCATAGTGCCACGGGACAACTTTGTAAGATTTATAGGGGAGGGGCCCCGGGACAGTGATGATGATAGGAGCGATCTTCTGAGCGGACATAATTTGGACAGGCTTCCTCGGGGGAGCCTTGATAGGATTGTCGAAAATGGTGATAACGGACACTTCTTCAGTAATAGGAACAACAATCTTCTTGAACAAGATCTCTTTGCTATCCATCAGGTTTTGGATGCCTGACTTCAGCAAGGGACAACCAGCAGGTGAAACAGCACATAGAAGGCAACCTTTGCTACATCCCGGAAATAAATCGGCTAGCAACAGGTTCCTTTTGATGGTCAACAACGGAGTAACAATATCGTCCACAGAGGCCACATACAGGTCTTCTTCCACATCATTCACTCCATGCTGGGGCATGGGAGCAGTCATAACATTGGGCCTTTCGGGCGCTTCGAACTGTATTTCCTTAGCATCAATAAGGTCTTGAACCTTATTCCTCAGGGCCCAACAATCATCAGTAGAATGCCCCGGGCTATCAGAGTGATAAGCACAACGGGCGTTGGGGTTGTACTTTGGAGAGGTTGTGTTCACTACCTTCAGAGCTTCTTTGACGGTTACCAGATTGGTTGACAGCAGTTGCGGCAATATCTGAGAGAGGGTCATACTAAGCCGAGTGTACTGCCTTTTGGGTCTCTCACCCCTTGATTGGTTGTATTGCTGAGGAGCAGCAACAGGCTTAGAAATAACCACCGCGTTGATAGCTTGGCGGTGTTCCGGTTTATTTTTTCTTCTAGGACCATACACAGCACTAGCTTCCTTCTTGAAAGGCTTCTTTTCAGAACTTGAGGATGCACCTTTCTGTATCTTCCCCGACTTCATACCAGCTTCTATCCTTTCACCAGTCAGAATGAGGTCTGTAAACCCTGCAGAAGAATTACCAATCAGGTGGTTGAAAAACGGCCCAGACAGGGTCCCCAAGAACATGTCCATGAGTTCACGGTCAGTCAACGGTGGCTGCACCCTGCCAGCCAGGTCTCTCCACTTTTGCGCGTACTCCTTAAAACCTTCTCCCGGTCCTAGCGGCATACCTTGGAGTTGGGTACGTGTAGGAGCGAGGTCGGAATTGTACTGATACTGCTTATAAAATGCAGTAGCCAAGTCCTCCCAGTTTCGAATACTGGCTCCATCCACCTGATAGAACCACTCGAGTTGAGCCCCTGAAAGGCTATCCTGGAAGAAATGGATCCATAAGTTCTTGTCTGCAGTATACGGTTGGATCTTCCGCACATAGGATCTGAGATGCAGTTTAGGGCAGGAAGCTCCGTCATACTTCGCAAAAGAAGGTGCCTTGAACTTGTGTGGGATCACCACCCCCGAAGATAAACCCAGATCTCTGAAATCTAACCCAAGCACATGTTGAATCTCTATGGCACTCAGATAGTCCTCTAGTTGCTTGTACCTGTCCTCAACTGGAGGGTACTGTTCATCATTGAAATCCGTCTCATTGTCAGAGACCACAGGACTAGGGACCCCTCCCCCTTGGGGACTGCCTTTCCCTATAGAGGAAGCAGCCTGATCAGCCTCATTTTGCAGTGTATTACCAAATCTCCGTCCATTTTTAAACAGCACAGTCCTCCCCTTCTTCTTCTTCTTCAAAAGCAGAGTCTTCAATTCCTGTTGACCCTGGGCTAAGCTCATGACCATCTCTTGAAACTGGGCGTTCTGGGCCTGGAGGGCCTTGATAGCTTGTTCAGTAGATGATTCAGGATTCATGATGACTTCTGAAATAAACAGCGAAGAACATTAAGCAACCTGTAAAAGAGAGTACCTGTGATGCATATGATGAATGGAATGCGTATGATTTATGTTTTCAAAGACAATCGGGATTCAACTTTGTAGACAAAAAGGAAACACACTTTATTAGATTCAATTTTTAAATTGTTCAACAAATTGCCCTTAGGCATTACATAAATGAAAATACTGAAAAGGAAATAAGAACTGTAAAGGAACATCCAAAGCTCATCAGTGATCCCATGGTCTCTTCTTCTCGGTGCGGATATAGTCATTCATGGTCCGCTCGTTCTCCAATTGCTTAGTCAACTTCTGGATCTTCTGTTCTTGTTCATTGAATTTTTCCCGATAAGAATCCCGTTCTTCTTGTAATTGCGCCCAAGACCTTTTTAGTGTATCAACATCAGTAGGTATCTGAGGAGGGAGTACAGTTGGAGGAACCCCGTCTCTATCAGGAAATTCAAGAATGATAGGCCTGACAGCTTCGTATGGCATACCTAACTTCTGAGCACGGATGCGGACCAATCTGTAGTAGGGTTCCATAGGTAGAGAAGTATTCGGTCCCAACTCATGTGGGTCAGCTTTGTGAATTCTGTCCCAGGCCTTGATGAATCTACGACGCAACTTGTCACTGTCTAGCTGAAACTCAAAACTGATGTGAGGTACCAACATCTCATGAGGCCCTGTTCTTATGGCTCTTCCGAACTGACAGAGGGCTAGACATGGATTGTAAGAGATTCCTCCCTGGGTACCGACCAAAGGAGCATTAGGATATTCTCCGCAACAATCAATAACAGCTACCTCATCCAAACCTCTAAGAGTCCAGATGATGTCCTTATCGGTGAGAGACATTAACCTATGAGCCCAGCCTCTTCCTTCTTTGTTCTTCAGCACGAACTTAGGGAGGTGCGAAATAAACCACCTCACTAACAAAGGAGCACAAAACCACAGAGTTCCCCGTCTTCGAGCAGTACGGGCATAGAGTTGTTGCAGGATATCACCCAAGAGAGTGGGCACAGGGTTCCGAGACATGAAGATCCTTATGGCGTCGACATTGACAAAGTTATCAGGATTTGGAAACAAAACCAGGCCATAGATTAGGAGAGCCAGCATGTCTTCGTACGCCCTAAAGTCTAAGTCATTCCAGTAACTATTAGCTTTACCAATCAGAAACTTAGCCAAAAAGCCCTTGACTCTGCTTCTGGTCACCCAATTATCCATTACCTCTTTGGTGGTCAAAGGAAGGGCTGCAGCAATCTCCTCAAGCCTAAGAGTCTTTTCCCAACCAGTGAAGGGAGTCTGATCCAAGATAGGGATGCCAAGCAAATCAGAGAACTCTTCCAGGGTAGGGACCAGCTGGAAGTCTTGAAAGGTGAAGCAATGGTATAGTGGATCATAAAACTGGGTCAGGACACTCATCAGTTGTTGGTCCCACTTTGAAGTGAGTAAACCGAGAAGAGAACCATGCCTCTGGATGAAGGAAGTAGTATTTGGAATCCTGTCAACCAATTCTTTAAGCAACTCAGGTGGGTGAACAAAGTTGAGCCGAATAGTATTCCTTCGCACAGGCATCATGATGTCCTACAAAACAGTAGCAAAGATGAAACCCTCTTGTCTTTGAAATGGGTCAGTCCTTATGCAGGATGCATGCAATGTTATAATGGTATGATGTTATGATAAAGCACACCACAAGTATTCACAAAGGCAAACATGATAAGGCACACAAGTCACACAAGACAGCCCTTAGACTTTAGGCCAGCATGAGGTCTAGGTACTACCCTCTTTCAGTTTCGTTGGTTAAGACTTGTCCTACCAAAAGTAACCGGGTTCTAGAGGATCCCAATATCACTGACTACCCTCAATCGGTCATAACTCCAGCATCGCAATCTTTTCTTGCGGCCAGAACCATCGCGAGAGTTTAGCCTCAATGGGTGTAGCATACTGCTACTGTTCTATGGCCAAGTTGGGTCAATTAGGGTTCTAAGGTCGGTTGGTGCTTAATGACTCCTCAGAAGACCCATATTCTCCTCGTTGCAACACAAGGGATATCGGTACAAACCAAGGGGCCACACCAACGTAGCCACTGCTTCACCCGTGTGGGTCTACGCCGGACAGGTCCCTCACAGCTTATGCTACCTAAAAGGGTATCCCCAGATCCGGGTTAGGATCTATGAAACTCCGATGCAAAACCCACAAATATTAAATCAAGCAAAGCATTCAATTGAAAACATGAGTGATCTAATCCTAAAGTACACCTCACTTATAAATTCCCCAGCAGAGTCGCCAGTTCTGGTATCGGTGGAAATAGAACTGACTGTTTTTTTAAGCTGGTTTCGCGAAATGTCGCGGTAAGCAAGAGTCACCACTGTCTTTTATGTTCTCCAACAAGGAAAGGACAAAAGCACAGCAAAATTCCTTTTCGAGATGTTTCTCGGTTCGGGAGGTAGATTATAGAAAGGGAAGGTGTTAGCACCCTTTCTATCCGTGGTTATCCACGGGCTCTTAGGTACTTGCTCACTATGTTTTCAAAATTGTTGCTTTTTAAATGTGTGTGGGTTTTGAAAAAAAGTTTCGTTGAAAAATTTCTAAGTAACTCTTGTATCTGTCCTCAAGAGTGTATGAAAAATTTGTTTGAAAACTTTTTGAAAGTGTCAGTGCGAAAAGTTGTTTTGTTCGTTTTGAGAGAGCAAGTACTCATGAGTCATCTACCTACCCTAAGGAATTAGGCTGTGTAAGAGTCCTTTAGATAGTGCCATCCCACCATTGAGAGGTAGGTAGCACCATCGTTGGAGGTATTCGGGTCAATTCGATGATTAGGGACAGTGTGGTCACCAAAGCAATAGTAGGACACCTTAGAAGTAACCCTAATGTCCTAGATCCTTTTTATCCGAGGCAACCGTTTCGAGGCAACTGGATCTTAGACAGGAGGGCGACCTCTAAAACACCGTATACTTGACGACCGCGTTCGAGGCAACGAGTGAGGCGTACCCTAGGAGTGGCATGTGCTTTGTGTGTTGTTTTCATGTTAACATTTATCTTTGATCATGCAATTGTGAGCTATAAGTTGTTTTTAATTTTCATACATTCTTTCATGCATTTTTAACAGTTAAGAGTGCGGAAAATAAAATACGGAAATATGAATCTACGCTATTACAAGGCGCGGGTCTATACATCGCAAAAAACCAAAACCCGTTTTGATAAAGTGCGGAAAATTAAAGAAAGCGGTAAACCTAATTAATTATTACATCCTTTGAGCAGATACATCATAATCAAATAAATAATAACGCGCGAATAGAAATTTAATCAGGACATCCTAGGGTTTTGACCCTTTTGAGAAATAAATTAAGTTTTGTCCTTTTTTGCAATTTAATGAAAATGTTAAACCTAATTTACTAATTAACTATTTATTTATTTACAAGAAAAATGTTTTTTATGTTTTTGTATTTAATGAAAATAAAAAGAGAAAAAGGAATTAAAATTAAAAGTTAATGAAACCTAATTCTAAGATTATTTTATTTATGGCAAAAAAGTTTAAGTTAACCTAGTTTAACTAATTTAATTAATTTATATTTATTTACAAAAATAATAATTAATAAATAATAATAATGATAATTAAGAAAATATGATTGAAACTTGTCAAACCCTAATTCTACATGTTTTTTATTTATCTATGAAAAAGGTGAAAATTAA
The DNA here is from genome assembly GCA_948472305.1 of Vicia faba. Taxonomy (NCBI): domain Eukaryota; kingdom Viridiplantae; phylum Streptophyta; class Magnoliopsida; order Fabales; family Fabaceae; genus Vicia; species Vicia faba. Next base: position 1,450,351,239 of record OX451737.1, on the reverse strand, counting down.
GCCTAAATTAAACTAAGTTAATTGTTAGAATTTATTTACAAAATAATGATTAGTGAATTTAATAAATAATAATAATATTTATAATTTGAGTTTCTGAATTTAATATGAAAAATAATTTTTTTTATGAATTAATAATAATAATAATAATAATTAAAAGAATTAAAAGGAAAAGAAAAAATAAAAAAAAAGAATAGCAAACCAGGGGGGGTGTTGACCCAATTAGGAGGTTTTTTTTGTTGAATCTGGCCCATTAACACAAAAAAGCCACGTTTGACTTTCTTTGATTGTCCATGGCATAGTTGACTGAGGAGCATGGTAGTCCCCCTTTCTTGGCCTTCAGATTATTGATTGGGACACATGGCACGCTGGATGAGTGAGGTTTATGGTGGAACCATTGACAAACGTTGCATTGGAACGCTTTAGAAAAAATATGAACAATTATATGGGGGACCTGGGAATCGAACCCAGGTCCTAACGATTGCCAGGCACGTCATCAACCACCAAGCCATTGTGCTGCGTTTGTTATTATACTAGATAATGAAAATAATATAGAAAAAGCATCCATTATGCTTGGAAAGAGAAAAAGCGCGCATTATATTTGAATCACCCAATCAACCGCTTCCATGTCATGTCTTCTTCATCCTTTTCCTGTAAAACAAAGAACACTTAGCGGGGGTTTTTAACCCCCACAATATTGAATGGCCAAAAATAGCGAATAGGTGTACAGTTCATATGAAAAGGGCGCGATGGTTGGGTTGAATTCGTCTGGCCTTGACGAATTCAACCATATACGTCTCAAGGTCCAATTTTTCTGTATGTGCAAAGCCCTAAAATCCAAGCTTCGAAACCCTAGGTTGCTTCAATGGTATTTTTCAATTCAGAGCACCATAATCAAATTGAATCATACCAATAGCTTCAGAATGGTCCTATTAACACAAATCAATCCAAAAAAGAGGTTAAAAATGCATGAATAAGGATATGCGATTATGGAAAAATATTCAAACCGTGTGACTTATTGTGGACAATTCTTTGAGTGTTAGAGCTCGTTCTTGGTTGCAATAGGTTCCTGGGAATGTCAGTAACGTGATTGATTCAAGAAAAGGCTTTGAATTGTGCAGGAAAGTTGATTTCAGTTTTCAACTTTTCTTGATTTTTTGGAATTTGGTTATGGTTTCTCAGCAGCTTTTTCACGTGAATGATTTTAGGTTTAGCTTCAGCATATGTAGTAGAGTGAAAACTAGGGTAAATCTTGGTCAAGAATCCATTGTATTCATGTTTTGCATCTTTGATTTCAATCAAATCTTTTTCAACATTTTTGATTGATAAAACTTGCCAATCATGGAGATTTTGATGTCCTTGATGTGTACACGAATTGCCAGCTTGCCCTAAGTGTATTTGCATCACAAAAAGATTTAAAAATCATATCTTTTGAATTTTCCTACAATTAAAATCAATTAAATGAATTAATATTAATAAAAATTCAATTAATTAATTAAAAATAAGAAAATAAATCATTTTAATCTTAATGGGTCGTGCATAAGCCTTGGGTAAAGATTCAAGAAGGATTTTGAGTCCCATTAGCAAAAATGAAGTGTTTTGGGCAAAGTTAACTTTTGCAAATTCCCAAAAATTTCCCAACTTCTCCAATGCATATCTTGCTCAATTTTGATCCTATGACCATGTTCTTGGACATTTTGGAAAGGTCTTGAAGTCCTCTAACCAATGCCTTTGGTCCCATGTCCTTTTGATTTACCAATCTCAAGTTATGGTCTTTAACTTAGAGGGCCTTTTTGTTGACTTTTGAATTTGACCTATAATGTAGAAATTGATAACTTTTTGTGAGAGCATTTCTTGGACTTGGAATGTGAAGATGAGTTGTAGGAAATGTCATCCCCTTCAAAATGAGCAATGGATGGGATTTTTATGATAAACCATGAAAACGTTATGCCTTGGTCAAGTTACAGTTGACTTTTCAGGTGTCCAAAAATAGAAACTTTTGCATCTTTAATGATTTTTGAGCCATTCTTGTGGAATCATGATCAAGAATTGATCAAATGATGATTGTGGCTTCAAAATAAGATGTTGACCAAAAAAATTGACTTTTGACTGCCAAATGACCATTTTGCCCCTGTAGTTGACTGTGAAGCAATTAGGTGTTTTGACTGTGCAACTTGATGCTGTGAGCCTTGAAATTTGACATGTAGATGCTTAACAATGTGTATAGGCATATGGGACTTGATTGGACCCTTGAAAACCTCAACTTTCTTGCAAGAACCAAAACCCTAATTTTGACTGGCTTAGGAGGATGTTGGACTGTGCAACCCTTGAGAGATTTTGAACCATTTGGAGATTGATCTTGACAAATCTTGAAGAATATGGGAGGGCAAATTTTGGGGTACAACACCTGTTTTAACTGGAAGAAATAAATCTAACCAGAGAAGGTCTTTTTTGATAATGACGTGTGATGAAGGAATCTGAGACGATTGCTACTCCAAACAGATGATGAAGGAATCTTGGACGATTTCTACCTCAGCACGAGGATGAAGGAATCTTGGACAATTACTACCTCAGCAGGATGATGAAGGAATCTTGGATGACTACAACTTCAGCAGGATGATGAAGGAATCTTGGATGACTATAACTTCAGCAGGATGATGAAGGAATCTTGGATGACTACAACCTCAGCATTATGATGAAGGAATCTTGGATGACTACAACCTCAGCAGGATGATGAAGGAATCTTCGATGACTACAACCTCAGCAGGATGATGAAGGAATCTTGGATGACTACAACCTCGGCAGGATGATGAAGGAATCTTGGATGACTACAACCTCAGCAGGATGATGAAGGAATCTTGGATGACTACAACCTCAGCAGGATGATGAAGGAATCTTGGATGACTACAACCTCAGCAGGGTGATGAAGGAATCTTGGATGACTACAACCTCAACAGGATGATGAAGGAATCTCGGATGACTACAACCTCAACAGGATGATGAAGGAATCTCGGATGACTACAACCTCATTAGGATGATGAAGGAATCTTGGATGACTACAACCTCAGCAGGATGATGAAGGAATCTTGGATGACTACAACCTCAGCAGGATGATGAAGGAATCTTGGTGACTACAACCTCAGCAGGATGATGAAGGAATCTTGGATGACTACAACCTCAGCAGGATGATGAAGGAATCTTGGATGACTACAACCTCAACAGGATGATGAAGGAATCTTGGATGACTACAACCTCAGCAGGATGCTGAAGGAATCTTGGATGACTACAACCTCAGCAGGATGATGAAGGAATCTTGGATGACTACAACCTCAGCAGGTTGATGATATTTGCATGTTGATTGATCTTTCCTGAAAAGGTAAAGAGTTAGTTATATGCAATGTCATGATGTATGCATTGTGTAATGATGTTCTCAAAATAAAATGAGATTTGTGTCATATGTATTTTGTATGCATATGTTATGAATGTTGTTGAAGTGTAATTTTGTCTTGGACTTTGCTCAAAACGTTTCCACCGGGGATCCCTACTTTGTTGTTTGAGGAGAACTCTGCTGGGGGATATTGAAAACTCTGTGGGGAGTATGTTTATTTCTGCTTTGGAAAAGAGTTTAGGAGTCTTAGTCGTCCGTTGCTCTACTGGGGAGTCGAAGTTGAACTAATATCTGGTCGGGTCCAGGTTTCGCAGTAACTTGTTGGGGATTGTAGAGTAGTCTACTGGGGAAGAGGAGTTGTGGTCCTTTGATTTGTAGTAGTCAGAGAGGCAAACTCAAGCTGGGGAATCCTAGTGTTGTTGGGGAAATAAACCCTGTTGTCAGTCCGCTAGAGAGGTGACATCTTCGTTGGGGGAAGTCCTCGAGGATTCTTGAGGTTGATTCAGCTGGGGAAAGGTTTTCAGAGATCAAACCCTTGCTGGGAGTTATCCTATGAGAAGGATTTTGGGGAGATTTGTCATTGCCCCTAGTAGCAAGTGTTTGTGAAATTTCCAGAAAATGTTTAATTGTACGTAACCCTTCACTGAGATTGATGTTCAATGCCCCAAGTGACGGAGATGGAGACTTGCCCCTGGTTACTCTGCACTTCTTCAGAGATTTCTTGAAATCTCGACTGGACTGCCCCAGGTGTGCTGGATAGTGACGTGTCATGTCCCCTTGTTTATAGGAGATTTGTCAATGGACGTGTCATCCTTTTTGAAGTGATTTTGTTCACTGAGAGGGCTTTCGTTCATCGGATATTCGTTGTGTGAATTTCTCCGCTGTCAAACAAATACCCAAATGCAACCAATGATATTCAAATAATGCAAAGCTTATGCTTGTCTTGAAGTTTTGAAAAATGCGTTTTTTAGCAGAAAACTTTTTATAAGACAAATTCAACACAAGATTTAGGGCAAAGCCTTACAGGAGTCAGGATACCTTTTGTAACAGTATGCTTTTGAACTAACCCATGCTTTAATTAGGACTTTTGAAGGGTTGTAACGTGGCTTGGTTCACGGTTTAAGAAACAAAAGATAAAGACTCAAAGTATATTTGTACCCACCCGCTCTTCGTGATGTTCTTCAATCCTAAACTCAGTTAATTGTGCGTCGAACTCTATTCGAATCTGGAACGATGTTTTTGGTGATGGTTCACACAAGTTGAATTTGTTGGAAGGCAGTCATTTTTGCAACATTTTTCATGTTGTTGAGGATTTGTAGCAACCTCGTTCTTTTTATTTGTTATCCCTAACTTTTGCCTGACTGTTCCTGTTTTCGAGATTACAGTCAGCGGGATGCCCCAGCTTTCTTAAGCCTCCTTTATAGGTTTTGGCTCAGTGGGCTTTTCTCTTTTGAGAGATTGACTGTCTTTGAGATAAGGAACCACCAATGTCTTTTGATTCCAGAGGAATGCTTTTGATGTCGTTCGTTGTATTATGAACTGAGAGTTTTGCGACTTCAATGCGCATCTTTTGAATTAACTGAGAGACTACCCTGCCCCAGGTTTAAATTAAAGGTTTCAATTTGTGCTTAAAACAGAAAACTCCTACTTCTTTGGCTCGAAGGGGTTGACTAGGGATTATCTTCCTTATAACTCCAGTGTTTAGGATTTGAAAGAAACTCCTGTACATCGTCAGCAAGGTCTGTCCAAAAGTATATTGTATGAGATTATGGCATTGTTTCGTCATCCTCCCTCTAAAGACTTGTAACTTTTTAGCAAGAGTTGAATGTCATAAGGAGAGTAAAAAGCATAGTTTAAGTGTAATGAAAATGAAAGGATGAATTCAAGACAAACATATGCAATGCATTAATGAAACAGAGTTTGACATTAATAGATAATTGTTTGAATAACAAAAGAAATTACAACTTGAAAATTCAAATGAAACAAAGATATTCTCAATGATTTGGCGTAGGATCAGTGATCACATTGGGGTCTTCGGAGGGTAAAACTTGATCTCATTGGCATCAATCAAGTCTTGAATCTTGTTCTTCAAAGTCCAACATCCGTCGGTGTCATGTCCGGGACTGTCAGAATGATAGGCACATCTTACGCTCGAATTGTACCTAGAAGAGGAGGTATCAGGATTTTGAGGAGGATCCTTTAGTGTGATCAGTTTCACCTTCAGCAATTGTTGTAACGCTTGAGACAAAGGCATGTTGATGTTAGTATACTGCCTTTCTTGATATTTTACCCTACGCCTATTGTTCTTTCTTCGTTGAACAGGCGTGGGATCGGAGATCAGGGTTGCCCCTACATGTTGATCATAACGACTCTTTTGACCAATCACTGCATCAAACTCTTTCTTCCCATTATAGGGCTTTTTCTGAGCATCAGAAGGTGTTTCTTCTTGAATCTTCCCACTTTTGATGCCAGCTTCGACCCTTTCGCCGGTCAGTATTAGCTCGATGAATCCGGCTGAAGAGCTTTCGATCAAGTGTTTGAAATAGGGACCAGACAAAGTCCCAAGAAACATATCCACCAACTCCCTATCAGACAGAGGGGGTTGGACTCTTCCAGCAAGATCTCTCCACTTCTGAGCGTAGTCTTTAAAGCCTTCGCCAGTACCCATAGACATACCCTGAAGCTGAGTACGTGTGGGAGCAAGGTCGGAGTTATACTGGTATTGCTTGTAAAAAGCAGCAGCAAGGTCCTCCCAGTTACGGACGTTAGCTCCTTCTAGTTGACAGAACCATTCAAGTTGAGTCCCTGACAGACTATCTTGAAAGAAATGAACCCAAAGATTTCTATCAGCAGTATAGGGTTGAATCTTTCTGACGTATGAGCGGAGGTGTAGCTTCGGGCAAGATACCCCGTCATACTGAGCAAAGACAGGAGCTTTAAACTTGTGAGGGATCACCACCCCAGATGCCAATCCCAGATCTCCAAAGTCCAACCCAGGTATCTTCTGAATTTCCATTGCACTGAGCCGGTCTTCCAGCTGTTTGTACTTATCCTCAGTAGGAGGATATTGTTCTTCATCATAGTCCGTCTCGTTATCAGAGACCATAGGGCTAGGGGCCCTCCTTTCTTGTGGACTTTCTTTCCCTCCAGATGAGGTGGTCAGGTCAACTTCATTATGCAGCCCGTTTCCAAACCTGCGTCCAGTGTTGAACAGGATGGTCCTCTTTTTCTTCTTCTTTTTCTCTTTTAGAATCAAGGTCTTCAAGTTCTGCTGACCCTTAGCCAGATTCATGAACAACTCTTGAAATTGGGCATTCTGGGCCTGGAGGGCCTTGATAGCTTGCTCAGTTGAAGGTTCAGTAGACATGATGATTGTTGAAATAAACAGCGAAGAAGATAAGAGACCTGTACTGGGAGACCTGTTATGCAATGATATGTATGATATATGTATGCAATGTTTTCAAGGATCTCGCGGGGTAAACAAGAAACTTGTTAGAATTTGAATTTTTCAGCTTTGATTGAAGAAACTTCATGTTGTTAAGAGTCCTTCTTCAAGAGTCAAGCTCACCATATCAAGTGGGTCATAGCCCCTGACTCAAGTTATCGTGTTTTGATTTCTAAACAACCTTTGCTAGAGGAAAATAAATCCCCTTTGCCCCTTGCTGGACATTTGGTTCATCATGACCTGCATCACAAGCCCTTGAGATCCTTGAAATGGTTAAGGAAATGTTAAGGCATGATGTTATGATGTGTATGCTATGCGTTTAAGCAAAAGTGTGAGGTGATATTAGTAAACCCTGCAATAAATCCAAATTGTTGGATAAGGACTGTAAACAAAAACCTGCAAGGAACTCATTTTGTCAGATAACAAGAATGTGCAAGTAGTTCAAGTTTGAAGGCACACAAGTCACACATATAGCCTTAAGTTTAGGATGGCATGGAGTTTAAGCATTACCCTCTTTCATTTCAGTTGGTTTAAACCTGTTCTAAAAATAGTAACCGGGTTCTAGAGAGCTCAATATCATTGGATTGTTTTCTATGTTCATTGTTTTGGTTTAGCCACTTAACTGGCGACCAAAATATTCCAAGAAAACAACCCTCAATGAGTGTAGTATCGAGTATCTACCAACTTCGAACTGCACCAAAGTCAGTCATCTCACTACCCCTAAAAAAGGGAAAGATGGTCAAGTAAGGTTCTAAGGTCAATTGATGCTTCACGACACCACGCGGCGGCCCCGTACTCTCCTTGACTTAACTCAAGGGTTACCGGTACCAACCAAAGTGCCACATCAACGTAGCTATTGTTTCAACCATGTCGGTATACCCCGCACAATTCCCTCACAGTTTATTGCTACTTACCTAAAAAGGTGCCCCCAAATCCGGGTTAGGATCTATAGAACTCCAATACAAGCCCACAAATATAAAGCATACACATCATACAATTGAAAACATAATGATCTAATCCTAAGGTACACCTCACTTATAAATGTTCCCCAGCAGAGTCGCCAGTTCTGTGATCAGTGGGAATGAGAACTGACTGTTTTGGAATGCTGGTTCGCGTTTGCGTTTGTTTTCGCAAAATGTCGCGGTAAGCAAGAGTCGCCACCGTCTTTTATTTTATCCAACAAGGAAAGGACAAAAGCACAGAAAAATTCCTTTTCGAGATATTTCTCGGGTTCGGGAGGTAGATTATAGAAAGGGAAGGTGTTAGCACCCTTTCTATCCGTGGTTATCCACGGGCTCTTAGGTACTTGCTCACTATGTTTTCAAAAGTTTGCTTTTCTTTGTGTTTGTGGGTTTTGAAAAGAGTTTTGTTTTTGAAGAGAGTGTAAGTGCGAAAAGTTTTGTTTTTGTTTTCAAAATAGCAAGTACTTAAGAACATCTACCTACTCAAAAGGGAATTAAACTGTGCTAATGTCCTTTAGATAATGCTATCCCACTATTGAGGAGTAGGTAGCATCGTCCTTGGAGTTTTCGGGTCAATTCGATTTAAGGGACGTGTGGTCACTAAAGCAATGTTAGGACGCCTTAGCGGTAACCCTAATGTCTTAGATCATTTTTCGAGGCAACCGTTTTGAGGCAACTTATGATCTTTGGACAAGAGAGCGACCTCTAAAACATCCTATAGTCAATGACCACGTTCGAGGCAACCAAGTGATGCATACCCTAAGAGTGGCATGTGCGAGTGTGTCAATTTTCAGTTTATATTATCTTTGTACATGTTATGGTGAGCTACAATTGATTTTAAATTAAAGGTTAATATTGTCATGCAATCCTAGTTAGCATACATCTAAACTGTTAATATATGTACAGGAATTTAAAGTACGGGAATTGTAAATCCTACGCTATTACAAGGCTTCGGGGAGGAGGATTATTTACATGTCCAAAATTGGGGGAATAAAGCAGTAAAGTGTAAAAGTCTTAGTTAAGCTATTACAAACCAGTAGGCAGTTACAATAAAGTAAACGCGCGCGAATCTGAACATAACCTCTAAAAATCCTAAGAATAAAATCTTTTTGTTGTTTTATTTTATTTTGGGAAAATGATCTAAATCTACTTAATTTTAGTTTTGAGCAAATGATCTAAATCTACTTAATTTTAGTTTTTTTGAAAAAATGTTAAGATAATTAAAAGATTAATTAACAAAGTTAATTTAATAGAAAAAACTAGCCTAATGTTTTTGTGGTTTTATTTTTTAATTGATTTTATGTTGATTAAAAAAAGGAATAAAATAGTCAAAACAAAAATGAAATCGAAGGAACAGACAGTAAATCAAGAAAGGTATATTCTGGAGGCCTAGATCGAAAGAGGTGTGGGCTGTCTTTCGACCCAGTGAAGAGGCTTGATCGAAGGTGCATGAGGGGCTGCACTTTGGGGGTGTTCGATCTGGATATGTCATCCTTCGATCTGGAAATCCTGGATCCAGTTCGAAGCTAAGTTGCTAAGCTTCGAAACTCTGAACAGGATTCTGAGGATATATTTCCTGCAAAAAACGAGACAAATGTTAAAGGTCCAGGGGGGACTTTACCCCCCTGATTTGGATCTCCTCCCAATTCGAATCCTTCCTCAATTTGAACCTGCTGAATCTGGGTCTGGGTTTGTTTTATCCTGAGATTCGAAGGAGAAACTCAGATTGTGCCCAAGCAATGGCACGATCTCATCTTTGCGCTGTAGCTTACATGCAACATATTCAGTAATAACAAGAATACATATGCAATGTGTATTTAAATGTCATGAAGGTGCAATTTTGGTTTTGCAAACCCTTACCAATTGAAGATGTATGATCTGTGGCTCTGGGTGTGGAGATGTTCGCTGGATGGCTGCTTAGGCTTGGATGAAAATGCTGATAACCTTTGGTGGGTTGTGGGCAGCGTATCTCCAAATCTTCCCTGTTTCTTTTCTTTTCTCTATTTTTTGTGTTTTTCCCGTCCTCTGTAATGTGTCACTGGCCTCGTATTTATAGGAGTGTGAGGGTGCATGAAAATGGCAAGGGACAGCCATTTAACCAGGCCTTTAAAGCCATGAGACAAGAATCAGACACATTAAAAAATTTCCTTTTTTGAAATATTCATGTCTCTTGAATGAACCTAGACACTTTTGATTTTCGAATGCCTTCAGGCCATGCTCTTCGATTGGTCTTGAGTTTCCTCCTTCGAATGGACTTCTTATGTACCCTTCGAATGGGCCTTCTGAATGCTTCTTCGAATGGTCTTGAGTTGCCTCCTTCGAATGGACTTCTTCTGCTTCGAAAAAAGAGTCACTCTGGTCGAATCAGCTCTTGTGGAGTTAGGAACAAAAAAGGCAAGAATCTGGCCTTTAACTCAGGAATTGAATCCGCAATCAGCATTTAATTATTTCTATATTTTCAAGGGACACATGCCATTTTCTCATGTTCAGTGTACCTGGAAATGTTTTTTGAGTGCCCTCTTGATGGCCTCTTTCGAATGGCCTGGAAGGAGTTCTTCAAATGGCCCTTGTCCAAATATCAATCGAAGGGTATTTATTGAAATATCAATCGAAGAGTCCTTTGCTATGCCAATCGAAAGATCTTGTTCAGATACCAATCGAACGGTACTAATTAAAATTCCAATCGAAAGGCTTTGTTAACAGGCCAATCGAAATGTGTTGTTCATGCTAATCTAAGGACATGGTTAACATGCCTGTCGAAGCTGCCTTGACACAATGCTAAATCGAAGTACTTGTCCATAATGCCAATCGAAGCATTTTTGGAATGTCAATCGAAGTGCTTGTCCATAATGCCAATCGAAGGGAATTATCCATGCCAATCGAAAGGCTCCTTCAGAATACCAATCAAAGGGTCTTTCAGAATGCCAATCGAAAGGTACTTAAAGCACCACTCAAAAATTTTCTTTTTCCTTAGGCAAGGGTTTGTGACCAACCATGTAAGGGAAGACCTTTGAAAACATGAGAGGGAAAATTTTGGGGTACAACAGTTGCTTTGTGAAGAGTTTGGGTAAAACTGCATCTGAACCGAGAAGGAACCTGGGTAAGGTTTCTTTGTGAAGAGTTTGGGTAGAATTGCATCGGGACTGAGGACGGACCTAGGTAAGGTTGCTTCAGGACGAGTCTAGGTGAAACTACATCAGGAAAGAGAAGAAACCTATGTAAGGTTGCTCCAGGATGAGTCTAGGTGAAACTACATCGGGGAAGAGAAGGAACATAGGTAAGGTTGCTCCATGATGGGTTTAGGTGAAACTACATCTGAACTGATAAGGAACCTAGGTAAGGTTGCTCCATGATGGGTTTAGGTAAAACTGCATCTGAACTAAGAAGGAACCTAAGTAAGGTTGCTCCATAATGGGTTTAGGTAAAACTACATCTGAACTGAGAAGGAACCTAGGTAAGGTTGCTCCATGATGGGTTTAGGTAAAACTGCATCTGAACCGGGAAGAAACCTAGGTAAGGCTGCTTCATGAGGAGTTTAGGTAAAACTGCATCTGAACCGGGAAGAAACCTAGGTAAGGTTGCTTCAGGATGAGTCTGGGTGAAACTACATCGGGACTGAGAAGGAACCTGGGTAAGGTTGCTTCGGGATAAGTCTGTGTAAAACTTCAGGAGGAACTGGGGTAAGGTTGCTTCGGGATAAGTCTGTGTAAAACTTCAGGAGGAACCTGGGTAAGGTCACCTTGTGATAAGTTAAGTTCGTGTAAAACTTCAGGAGGAACCTGGGTAAGGTTACTTTGTGATAAGTTTGTGTAAAACTTCAGGAGGAACCTGGGTAAGGTCACCTTGTGATAAGTTAAGTTCGTGTAAAACTTCAGGAGGAACCTGGGTAAGGTTACTTTGTGATAAGTTTGTGTAAAACTTCAGGAGAAACCTGGGTAAGGTCACCTTGTGATAAGTTAAGTTCGTGTAAAACTTCAGGAGGAACCTGGGTAAGGTTACTTTGTGATAAGTTTGTGTAAAACTTCAGGAGGAACCTAGGTAAGGTTACTTTGAGACGAACCCGTGTAAAGCTGTATTTAGGAGAAACCCGTGTAAGATTGCTTCGTGACAAACCCGTGTAAAGTCTGTTTAGTTTCCGGAGTTAATCTTGAACTTGCAGGAAGTTGTTGATGATAACCATCTTTCCTGAAAAGGTACATGATTAATTGTATATGATGCATGACATGCATTGTATGATGATGTTCTCAAAATAAATGAAATTATACTTGTATGAAATATGTATGCGCACGTCATTATATATGAACATGAAATGCTATTGTGGTACGTCCGAGTTTGGGAAAATAAATCCATGACTGTTGTTGGAGAATAAAGAGTTTCGCTCGCTGGAGATAACGACCGAAGATGATTGGGAGAATAATCCTGCAGGAGAGAATAACTCCGCTGGGGAATGGACTGACGAGGAAATGACTATGTGGGGAGTATATACTCTGCTAGAAGATCTGCTGATTTAGAGAAATAAAACTCAACATGGGATGAATTACTGTTGCTGGTGACAGTGAACCCTATTGGGGATTGAATTTCTGTCTGTGAAAGGAATGAACTCCGCTGGGGATGATTTTCCAATGGCGACTTCACTGGGGATAATCTTTTAGACTCTACGGGGGATAATCTTCCAGACTCCACTGGGGATAATCTTCCAGTGCTGGTGATAGATAAACTCTGCTTGGGGAGAATCTTACCGACCCATTCGTGGTTGCGAGCCTCAACTGCGGAGAATTAACACCACTGTCCTTTTCTTACTCTGTGGGGAGTGTAGATGTTACTGGGACGTGGAATGAGGATATGACAATGACTTTGCATCGAGACTTTTCTTCCCCTGTATCTGCGGGAGAAGGTACCTACGGAGGCCTTGTGGATCGAGTATTATTCCAACCTATGAGGTGCTTGGTAATTGCCGATTGAAATGACAAATCTTCTTCTGGTAGGCAAGTGACGAGATGACGGGACATAGTTGTACGCTTTAATTCCTAACTTTTGCCTGGACTGTCTTTTCAGATTTTCAGTCCATCGGGATACCCTTTCTTGCCCAAGCCGCCTTTTCAGGTTTTCGACTTTCCAGGTGTACAAATATTTTTTTTCTTTTTATCCCTAATTTTTGCTCGAACCCTTTTGGTTCGTCGGGATGCCCTTATTTTTGCATAGGCCTGTCAACCTAGCGGGTCTTTGTTTATGCGCAGTATTTTCTGACTATGTCCACGCTCTCAGGGTGTAAGGAGTTGTCATTGTCAGTAGTGTTGTGTTGCCATACTACCAGAAGATGTTCGTTTGATCATACAAGATTCGTTGCTGAAATTCATGTCCAATGCCCCAAGTGATTCAGATGGAGATCTGCCCCTGGCTATTTGGCATCCTTGAGAGACTCCTTGAATCTTGACTTGACTGCTGCAGATGATAGACAATGCTCATGCTGTGCCCCTTGGTTGGAAGTGTTTTTTCCACTTGAGGTGACCCTTTTTATTGAAAAGGTTTTTGTTCACTAGATATTCGTCGTGCGAATTTCTCTGTTGTTGAATAAATAGTCATATGCAAACAATGTTATTTTAAGAATGCAAAGCTTATGTCTGTTTTGAAGTTCTTTGAAAATGCAGTTTTCAATAAAACAAGCGAATTTTTTTGTAAAATGTGATGTCAACTCAGGATTTTACAGCGAGCCCTACAGGAGTCAGGATACCTTTTGTAACAGTATGCTTTCGAACTAACCCATGCTTCAGTTAGGACTTTTAAGGGTTATAACGTGGCCTGGTTCACGGTTTAAGAAACAAAGGATAAAGGCTCAAATTTTATTTGTACCCACCCATTCTTCGTGATGTTCTTCGATCCTAAACTCAGCTAATCGTGCATTAGATCTTGTTTGAGTCTTTGCTATGACATACCAGTGATGGTTCAGATACTGACAATTTATTTTGAACAGGCAGTCATTTTTGTTGAGAGTTTTTAGGACCTCTTTTTGATTTTATTATCCCTGTCTTTTGCCTGAACTATTTCTTTTTGTGACTACAGTCAGCGGGATGCCCCAGTTTTTTCTTAAGTCTCCTTCACAGGTTTTGACTTAATGGGCTTTTATTTTGAGAGATAATGACTGTCTGTCCTTACGATTATACGGAACCAACACCGTCTTTTGTTTCAGAAGGACTTCTTTGATGCCATTCATTGTGCACCTGGATCAACTGAGAAAACTACCCTTCCCCAGGTTATAATTAAGGGTTTTAATTTGTGAAAAGAAAAACTCCAACTTCTTTGGCTCAAAGGGGTTGACTAGGGATTATCTTCCTTATAACTCCATTGTTTAGGATTTGAAACAATGCTTGTACCTCGTCAGTGGGGTCTATTCAAAAGCATACTGTAAAGATCGTGGTATCGTTTTCGTCATCCTCCCTCAAAAGGCTTAGAATTTTTAATCGAGTTGAACATCACAAAAAAATGAAAACAATTTGAATATAGTGAATACGAATGGATTGATTCAGAACAGACATATGCAATGCATTGATAAAGTAATAAAATTTGACATGATAATAATTGTTTGAATAAGCAAAGAAAGATACAACTTCAGAATTTAAATGAACAAAAGTCTCTTAATTTGAACTAGTCATTTCAGGTGGAGAACCCTCAACGGAAGATTTTCATTTCGCCATCCGGCATGAATTCCAGCACTCTTCCGTCAATCAAGTCTTGGATCTTGTTTTTCAAAGCCCAACAGTCGTCAGTGTCATGTCCAGAACTATAGGAGTGGTATGCACAAACTGCGTCGGGATAATAGCTAGGAGCAGAGGTATTGGGATTCCGGGGAGGATCCCTTAAAGGAATCAGATTGACCTCCAACAAGCGTTTCAGTATTAGAGATGATGGTATATCAGTTTCAGAGAAATGTCTTCCAGACGTATTTTGCTTACACCGATTACCCCGTTGACGCTGGCAAGGTTGATGCTAGGCTTGTGACCCTGAAGCAGGCTGAGGAGCTTTTCCCTTGTCTTCTTGCCCCAAAGGTGGTTGAATGATGACTTGATCTTCAACCCTAGTTGTTTGCCCCACTTGGTCATTTTGAAGCAGCTTGTTGACGAGGACCCTGAGCTCTTCTTGTCTTTGAGCTAAGTCTTGAATGAGAGCCATCTGGCCCACCAGCTGTCCCATCATCTGGATCTTCATTTTTGCCAACTCGATTTGTAGCCCTTCCAACTGATCATTCCTGATGCCGCCTGAATTCCCTAGGACCAAGCCCCTTGTGAGGAGAGCTTTTATTTTTTCTTGCCCCTGGGATAGGTTCAAGAACATTTCTTGAAGTTGGGCGTTTTAAGCCCGGAGATCTTGGTTGTCTGGTTGAAAAGCCATTGCTGAAATAAACAGCGAGAACATGAGAGACCTGTATTGGGAGACCTGTTATGCAATGATATATATGATGTATGTATGCAATGTTTTCAAGGATCTCGTGGGGTAAACAAGAAACTGTTAGGATTTGATTGAAGAAACTTCGCGTCATGAAGAGTCCTTCTTCAAGAGTCAAGCTCACTGTGATCGGTGGATTTAGAACTGACTGTTTAAAGCTGGTTCGCGAAATGTCGCGGAAGCAAGAGTCGCCACCGTCTTTTATTTTCTCCAACCTGGACAGGACAAAAGCACAGCAAAATTCCTTATGAGAATAGTTCTCGGTTCGGGAGGTAGATTTATAGAAAGGGAAGGTGTTAGCACCCTTTCTATCCATGGTTATCCATGGGCTCTTAGGTACTTGCTCTTATGTTTTCAAAATGTTTGCTTTTCAAATTGTGAGTGGGCTTGAAAAAGTTTCTTTGAAAGATTTCTGAAAAACTCTTGTATCTGTCCTCAAGAGTGTTTGAAAAATTGTTTTGAAAGCTTTTGAAAGTGTCAGTGTGAAAAGATTTTTGATTTGTTTTTGAAAAGAGCAAGTAACCATGAGTCATCTACTTACCCTAAGGAATTAAGCTGTGTAAGTGTCCTTTAGGTAGTGCCATCCCACCATTGAGAGGTAGGTAACACCACCGTTGGAGGTGTTCGGGTCAATTCGATTGTAGGGACAGTATGCTCACCAAAGCAACAGTTAGGACACCTTAGAAGTAACCCTAATGTCCTAGATCCTTTTATTCGAGGCAACCGTTTCGAGGCAACTGGATCTTGAGACAAAGGGTGACCTATAAGACGTCTTATACTTGATGACCACGTTTCGAAGGCAACGAGTGAGGCGTACCCTAGAAGTGGTGTGTGCATTGTGTGTTGTATTCAGTTAATGTTTATCTTTGTAATTAGTGAGCTACGAATTGTTTTTTATTTACATACATTCTTTCATGCAAGTTTAGCAGTTAAGGGGTGCGGAAAGTAAATTGCGGAAACATAAATCCTACGCTATTACAAGGCGCGGGTCTATACATCGCCAAAAATTTACAAAGACCCGTTTTTGGTAAATAAGTACGAGAAATTAAAATAAAGCAGTAAACCTAATTAACTATTACATGTCTTGGAAGCAATTACATAATAATAAACTGTGCGCGAATAAAAAATTAAACCGGAATGTTCTAAGGGTGTTGACCCTTTTAAGAAAAGAGATTAAATTTTTTGGTCTTTTTTGTAATTAAAATGAAATTAAAGCTAATTAATGACTAATTAATTAATTTAATAAAAAGAAAATATTTTTTGTTTTTATGTTTTTATGAAATAAAAAAAATGAAATAAAATTAAAAGTTAACTTTTACCTAATTCTAGATTTATTTTAATTTTTTAAGAACAGGAATTAAGATTGCCTAATTAAACGATTTTGGTTAATATTTATTTACAAAATAAAATAATAATAATAATAATGTTAATTCTATTTTTTTGATTTTTTGTGAAAATGTTAGTTGAATTAATTTAATGATAGAGTAATTTTTTTGGTGTTTTTTTGGGTCAATTTTGATAATTAAAAGCAATTAGAAGTCAATTTAATGATTATTTAACAATTAATTAAAATATGCATGCAAAAATATTATTTTTAATGTCAAAAATTAAATAAACATTTTTCTGATTAAAAGGCAAAAGGAAAATATTTTTTGTGAGTTTTTAAATGCATGAGAAAATTATTTGAATATAAATTAAATTAGGATAAAAATATAAAAAAAGGGAAAAAACAAAGGAAGCATGTTAATTATGGAGAAGGTAAAAAAAATGCCAGAACCAGGATTCAAACTCGTGCCCTCTGGGAACATCCACTAACGCGTTGCCATCTGAACCAGCTGTCTTTGGTGTCACTATTCTGCAATCAAATGGTTAAAAACGAAAACGTGGCATGTTTGAATTTAAAACAAAGTCAGCACGCGTGGGGCCCAGATATAACATGGGAGCGAATCAGATGGAGCCATCGTGCCACGCCAGCCACGCCTGAGTCTTTATCAGTCAACGACGCCGGAGCCCTAGCTCCGGTCGTCTTCTCCGGCGAGTGCTATGGCCAAATCTGCAAAATAGGGGAAATCAAAGAAAAAGAGAGACCTAGTCACCCTAATTAGACCCCTGCGGATTCAATGGTGCCATTATTTTGGCCTGAAAATGACTGTACAGGGAGTTTCGAAGAAGATGATCAAAACGGCCCTAGCAATGGCAGGTCCCTACTCCTGCGCTGAAACTTGCATGTTATACGTCAAATGCGTTCTAATGAGTGTCCTGAGTTCATACAAGCCATCAAAACAGTTAATGATGCATGAAATATAAAAAAAATCAAGAAATTTGACAAACCAAAGAGAGCTAGAGGGCACGATCTGGGACGATTTGGCTTCGTGTAAGGATTGGAAATGACTGCTGCTATGCCCAGGAACACAATTGGATGCCTAACACTCTTTGAAATTTGCTGGAAGAACAGGTTCGAATTTGTCAACTTTGGAAAATTTTTGAGAGAACTAGGGTTGCCGCTTCAGAGGTTTCTAGGTTTCTTCCTTGTGAGAGGCGTGCATATCTGTTAAAAATGAATGAGAGTTCAACAATATATGAGCCTTTAACCCTATGTAATTATGTTTTGGATTTTCTTTTAATCACCATTAAAGCATTTGCCATATTTGCTTCAAATTTGAATTTTGTACTTGAAATAAGCTTTACACGAATTTGGAAGGTGAATGATGGTGTATCAAAGCATTTCAATACAAAATATATCCCTTAATTAATTTTCTTGATTTTCATTTGAATTTTAAAGATTTAAAATGAATTAAATCAAATAAAATTAAATAAAAATGGGAAAATTAACTTTTAATCTTGAAATAAATTGTGGGACACGTGGGAGGCATGACCAAGCTGAAACAAGTGGAAAAAGTGGGCCCCTTTTGTCAAAAATGAAGTTTCAAGGATAATTGATTTTGGCCATTTCACAACAATTTCCCAACTTCTCCAATGCATATCTTGCTCAATTTTGAAGCTATGAACATGTTCTTGGACATTTTGGAAAGGTCTTGAAGTTCTCTAACCAATGTCCTTGGTCCCATGTCATTTTGATTTACCAATCTCAAATTATGGTCTTTGACTTAAAGTGCCTTTTTGTTGACTTTTGAAAATGACCTATAATGTTGAAATTGATAACTTTTTGTGAGAGCATTTCTTGTACTTGGAATGTGAAGATGAATTGTAGGAAATGTCCTCCCCTTCAAAATGAGCATTGGATGGGATTTTTCTGATGATCCATGAAAAAGTTATGCCTTGGTCAAGTTACAGTTGACTTTTCAACTGTCCAAAAATGGAAACTTTTGCATCTTGATAATTTTTGAGCCATTCTTGTGGAATCATGATCAAGACTTAATCAAATGATGATTGTGGCTTCAAAATAAGATGTTGACCAAAAATTTTGACTTTTGACTGCCAAATGACCATTTTACCCCTGCAGTTGACTGTGGAGCAATTAGGGTTTTTGACTGTGTAACTTGACCTTGTGAGCCTTGAAACTTGACATGTAGGTGCTTGACAATGTGTATGAGCATATGGGACTTGATTGAGCCCTTGAAAACCTCAACTTCCTTAAAGGAACCAAAACCCTAATTTTGACTAGCTTAGGAGGATGGTTGACTATGTAGCCTTTGAGTAGACTTGAGCAATTTGAGGTGATGCTTTGTCAAAACATTGAAGAATATGGGAGGGCAAATTTTTGGGTACAACAGTTGCCCCTGTTCAATCTTCTTAGACCTGAGGATGTAGATTGGCTCGTGTGCCTTTCGTGATCCGAGGGTGGAAGATGATTGAACACTAGAGTGCCCAGAAATTTGCACTCACATAGTTGAGTATCAGCAGTGTGATGGTGGGAATGGGCTTACAGATGCCATTTGGAGGGATGATGGATAGGAGGATGGGCTTATAGATGCCATCTGGAGGTGTGATAGGAGCTTGTCGGGAATGGGCTTATAGATGCCATTTGGAGACTGTTGGTATGTGGAAGGGCTTATAGATGCCATCTAGGTGTCGATCGCGTAAGAGATTCCTTAGCGAGAACTTGCGTACCTGAGAAAGAAAAACAATTACCTGGCCTGTTACAGGGGTTGATCTTCAAACTCTTCATGCAGACGTGCCCTGGCTGGATACAGGTATCGAATCTACAATCTCTTCATACGTGCCCTGGCTGGATACAGGAATCGAATCTGGAAATAGTCGTCAACAGATACACCCTGGCAGGATACAGGAATCGGATCTTCAAACTCTTCAGACGTGCCCTGGCAGGATACAGGAATCGAGTCCGGAAAATAGTCGTCAACAGATACACCCTGGCAGGATACAGGAATCGGATCTTCAAACTCTTTAGACGTGCCCTGGCAGGATACAGGAATCGAGTCCAGAAAATAGTCGTCAACAGATACGCCCTGGCTGGATACAGGAATCGGATCTTCAAACTCTTCAGACGTGCTCTGGCAGGATACAAGAATCGAGTCTGGAAAATAGTTGTCAACAGATACACCCTGGCAAGATACAGGAATCAGATCTTCAAACTCTTCAGACGTGCCCTGGCAGGATACAGGAATCGAGTCTGGAATTAGTCGTCAACAGATACACCCTGGTAAGATACAGGAATCGGATCTTCAAACTCTTCAGACGTCCCCTGGCAGGATACAGGAATCGAGTCTGGAATATAGTCGTCAACAGATACACCCTGGCAAGATACAGGAATCGGATCTTCAAACTCTTCAGACGTGCCCTGGTAAGATACAGGAATCGAGTCTAGAATATAGTCATCAACAGATACACCCCGACAAGATACAGGAATCGGATCTTCAAACTCTTCAGACGTGCCCTGGCAGGATACAGGAATCGAGTCTGGAATATAGTCGTCAACAGATACACCCTGGCAAGATACAGGAATCAGATCTTCAAACTCTTCAGACGTGCCCTGGCAGGATACAGGAATCGAGTTTGGAATATAGTCATCAACAGATACACCCTGGCAAGATACAGGAATCGGATCTTCAAACTCTTCAGACGTGCCCTGGCAGGATACAGGAATCGAGTCTGGAATATAGTCGTCAACAGATACACCCTGGCAAGATACAGGAATCGGATCTTCAAACTCTTCAGACGTGCCCTGGCAGGATACAAGAATCGAGTCTGGAATATAGTCGTCAACAGATACACCCTGGCAAGATACAGGAATCGGATCTTTAAACTCTTCAAACGTGCCATGGCAGGATATAGGAATCGAGTCTGGAATATAGTCGTCAACAGATACACCCTGGCAAGATACAGGAATCGAATCTTCAAACTCTTCAAACGTGCCCTGGCAGGATACAGGAATCGAGTCTGGAATATAGTCGTCAACAGATACACCCTGGCAAGATACAGGAGTCGGATCTTCAAACTCTTCAGACGTGCCCTGAAAGGATACAGGAATCGAGTCTGGAATATAGTCGTCAACAGATACACCCTGGCAAGATACAGGAATCGGATCTTCAAACTCTTCAGACGTGCCCTTGCAGGATACAGGAATCGAGTCTGGAATATAGTCGTCAACAAATACACCCTGGCAAGATACAGGAATCGGATCTTCAAACTCTTCAGACGTGCCCTGGCAGGATACAGGAATCGAGTCTGGAATATAGTCGTCAACAGATACACCCTGGCAAGATACAGGAATCAGATCTTCAAACTCTTCATACGTGCCCTGGCAGGATACAGGAATCGAGTCTGGAATATAGTCGTCAACAGATACACCCTGGCAAGATACAGGAATCGGATCTTCAAACTCTTCAGACGTGCCCTGGCAGGATACAGGAATCGAGTCTGGAATATAGTCGTCAACAGATACACCCTGGCAAGATACAGGAATCGGATCTTCAAACTCTTCAGACGTGCCCTGGCAGGATACAGGAATCGAGTCTGGAATATAGTCGTCAACAGATACACCCTGGCAAGATACAAGAATCGGATCTTCAAACTCTTCAGACGTGACCTAGCAGGATACAGGAATCGAGTCTGGAATATAGTCGTCAACAGATACACCCTGGCAAGATACAGGAATCGGATCTTCAAACTCTTCATACGTGCCCTGGCAGGATACAGGAATCGAGTCTGGAATATAGTCGTCAACAGATACACCCTGGTAAGATACAGGAATCGGATCTTCAAACTCTTCAGACGTGCCCTGGTAGGATACAGGAATCGAGTCTGGAATATAGTCGTCAACAGATACACCCTGGCAAGATACAGGAATCAGATCTTCAAACTCTTCAGACGTGACCTAGCAGGATACAAGAATCGAGTCTGGAATATAGTCGTCAACAGATACACCCTGGCAAGATACAGGAATCGGATCTTCAAACTCTTCAGACGTGCCATGGCAGGATACAGGAATCGAGTCTGGAATTAGTCGTCAACAGATACACCCTGGTAAGATACAGGAATCGGATCTTCAAACTCTTTAGACGTCCCCAGGCAGGATACAGGAATCGAGTCTGGAATATAGTCGTCAACAGATACACCCTGGCAAGATACAGGAATCGGATCTTCAAACTCTTCAGACGTGCCCTGGTAAGATACAGGAATCGAGTCTGGAATATAGTCATCAACAGATACACCCTGACAAGATACAGGAATCGGATCTTCAAACTCTTCAGACGTGCCCTGGCAGGATACAGGAATCGAGTCTGGAATATAGTCGTCAACAGATACACCCTGGCAAGATACAGGAATCGGATCTTCAAACTCTTCAGACGTGCCCTGGCAGGATACAGGAATCGAGTTTGGAATATAGTCATCAACAGATACACCCTGGCAAGATACAGGAATCGGATCTTCAAACTCTTCAGACGTGCCCTGGAAGGATACAGGAATCGAGTCTGGAATATAGTCGTCAACAGATACACCCTGGCAAGATACAGGAATCAGATCTTCAAACACTTCAGACGTGCCCTGGCAGGATACAGGAATCGAGTCTGGAATATAGTCGTCAACAGATACACCCTGGCAAGATACAGGAATCGGATCTTCAAACTCTTCAGACGTGCCCTGGCAGGATATAGGAATCGAGTCTGGAATATAGTCGTCAACAGATACACCCTGGCAAGATACAGGAATCGAATCTTCAAACTCTTCAGACGTGCCCTGGCAGGATACAGGAATCGAGTCTGGAATATAGTCGTCAATAGATACACCCTGGCAAGATACAGGAGTCGGATCTTCAAACTCTTCAGACGTGCCCTGGAAGGATACAGGAATCGAGTCTGGAATATAGTCGTCAACAGATACACCCTGGCAAGATACAGGAATCGGATCTTCAAACTCTTCAGACGTGCCCTGGCAGGATACAGGAATCGAGTCTGGAATATAGTCGTCAACAGATACACCCTGGTAAGATACAGGAATCGGATCTTCAAACTCTTCAGACGTGACCTAGCAGGATACAGGAATCGAGTCTGGAATATAGTCGTCAACAGATACACCCTGGCAAGATACAGGAATCGGATCTTCAAACTCTTCATACGTGCCCTGGCAGGATACAGGAATCGAGTCTGGAATATAGTCGTCAACAGATACACCCTGGCAAGATATAGGAATCGGATTTTCAAACTCTTCAGACGTGCCCTGGCAGGATACAGGAATCGAGTCTGGAATATAGTCGTCAACAGATACACCCTGGCAAGATACAGGAATCGGATCTTCAAACTCTTCAGACGTGCCCTGGCAGGATACAGGAATCGAGTCTGGAATATAGTCGTCAACAGATACACCCTGGCAAGATACAGGAATCGGATCTTCAAACTCTTCAGACGTGACCTAGCAGGATACAGGAATCGAGTCTGGAATATAGTCGTCAACAGATACACCCTGGCAAGATACAGGAATCGGATCTTCAAACTCTTCATACGTGCCCTGGCAGGATACAGGAATCGAGCCTGGAATATAGTCGTCAACAGATACACCCTGGCAAGATATAGGAATCGGATCTTCAAACTCTTCAGACGTGCCCTGGCAGGATACAGGAATCGAGTCTGGAATATAGTCGTCAACAGATACACCCTGGCAAGATACAGGAATCGGATCTTCAAACTCTTCAGACGTGCCCTGGCAGGATACAGGAATCGATTCTGGAATATAGTCGTCAACAGATACACCCTGGCAAGATACAGGAATCGGATCTTC
Source organism: Vicia faba (assembly GCA_948472305.1). NCBI lineage: Eukaryota > Viridiplantae > Streptophyta > Magnoliopsida > Fabales > Fabaceae > Vicia > Vicia faba. The sequence goes on along the minus strand of OX451737.1, from coordinate 1,450,327,811 downwards.
AAACTCTTCAGACGTGACCTAGCAGGATACAGGAATCGAGTCTGGAATATAGTCGTCAACAGATACACCCTGGCAAGATACAGGAATCGGATCTTCAAACTCTTCATACGTGCCCTGGCAGGATACAGGAATCGAGCCTGGAATATAGTCGTCAACAGATATACCCTGGCAAGATACAGGAATCAGATCTTCAAACTCTTCAGACGTGCCCTGGCAGGATACAGGAATCGAGTCTGGAATATACTCGTCAACAGATACACCCTGGCAAGATACAGAAATCGGATCTTCAAACTCTTCAGACGTGCCCTGGCAGGATACAGGAATCGAGTCTGGAATATAGTCGTCAACAGATACACCCTGGCAAGATACAGGAATCGAATCTTCAAACTCTTCAGACGTGCCCTAGCAGGATATAGGAATCGAGTCTGGAATATAGTCGTCAACAGATACACCCTGGCAAGATACAGGAATCGGATCTTCAAACTCTTCAGACGTGCCCTGGAAGGATACAGGAATCGAGTCTGGAATATAGTCGTCAACAGATACACCCTGGCAAGATACCGGAATCGGATCTTCAAACTCTTCATACGTGCCCTGGCAGGATACAGGAATCGAGTCTGGAATATAGTCGTCAACAGATACACCCTGGCAAGATACAGGAATCGGATCTTCAAACTCTTCAGACGTGCCCTGGCAGGATACAGGAATCGAGTCTGGAATATAGTCGTCAACAGATACACCCTGGCAAGATACAGGAATCGGATCTTCAAACTCTTCAGACGTGCCATGGCAGGATACAGGAATCGAGTCTGGAATTAGTCGTCAACAGATACACCCTGGTAAGATACAGGAATCGGATCTTCAAACTCTTTAGACGTCCCCAGGCAGGATACAGGAATCGAGTCTGGAATATAGTCGTCAACAGATACACCCTGGCAAGATACAGGAATCGGATCTTCAAACTCTTCAGACGTGCCCTGGTAAGATACAGGAATCGAGTCTGGAATATAGTCATCAACAGATACACCCCGACAAGATACAGGAATCGGATCTTCAAACTCTTCAGACGTGCCCTGGCAGGATACAGGAATCGAGTCTGGAATATAGTCGTCAACAGATACACCCTGGCAAGATACAGGAATCGGATCTTCAAACTCTTCAGACGTGCCCTGGCAGGATACAGGAATCGAGTTTGGAATATAGTCATCAACAGATACACCCTGGCAAGATACAGGAATCGGATCTTCAAACTCTCCAGACGTGCCCTGGCAGGATACAGGAATCGAGTCTGGAATATAGTCGTCAACAGATACACCCTGGCAAGATACAGGAATCAGATCTTCAAACTCTTCAGACGTGCCCTGGCAGGATACAGGAATCGAGTCTGGAATATAGTCGTCAACAGATACACCCTGGCAAGATACAGGAATCGGATCTTCAAACTCTTCAGACGTGCCCTGGCAGGATATAGGAATCGAGTCTGGAATATAGTCGTCAACAGATACACCCTGGCAAGATACAGGAATCGAATCTTCAAACTCTTCAGACGTGCCCTGGCAGGATATAGGAATCGAGTCTGGAATATAGTCGTCAATAGATACACCCTAGCAAGATACAGGAGTCGGATCTTCAAACTCTTCAGACGTGCCCTGGAAGGATACAGGAATCGAGTCTGGAATATAGTCGTCAACAGATACAACCTGGCAAGATACAGGAATCGGATCTTCAAACTCTTCATACGTGCCCTGGCAGGATACAGGAATCGAGTCTGGAATATAGTCGTCAACAGATACACCCTGGCAAGATACAGGAATCGGATCTTCAAACTCTTCAGACGTGACCTAGCAGGATACAGGAATCGAGTCTGGAATATAGTCGTCAACAGATACACCCTGGCAAGATACAGGAATCGGATCTTCAAACTCTTCATACGTGCCCTGGCAGGATACAGGAATCGAGTCTGGAATATAGTCGTCAACAGATACACCCTGGCAAGATATAGGAATCGGATCTTCAAACTCTTCAGACGTGCCCTGGCAGGATACAGGAATCGAGTCTGGAATATAGTCGTCAACAGATACACCCTGGCAAGATACAGGAATCGGATCTTCAAACTCTTCAGACGTGCCCTGGCAGGATACAGGAATCGAGTCTGGAATATAGTCGTCAACAGATACACCCTGGCAAGATACAGGAATCGGATCTTCAAACTCTTCAGACGTGACCTAGCAGGATACAGGAATCGAGTCTGGAATATAGTCGTCAACAGATACACCCTTGCAAGATACAGGAATCGGATCTTCAAACTCTTCAGACGTGCCCTGGCAGGATACAGGAATCGAGTCTGGAATATACTCGTCAACAGATACACCCTGGCAAGATACAGAAATCGGATCTTCAAACTCTTCAGACGTGCCCTGGCAGGATACAGGAATCGAGTCTGGAATATAGTCGTCAACAGATACACCCTGGCAAGATACAAGAATCGAATCTTCAAACTCTTCAGACGTGCCCTAGCAGGATACAGGAATCGAGTCTGGAATATAGTCGTCAACAGATACACCCTGGCAAGATACAGGAATCAGATCTTCAAACTCTTCAGACGTGCCCTGGAAGGATACAGGAATCGAGTCTGGAATATAGTCGTCAACAGATACACCCTGGCAAGATACCGGAATCGGATCTTCAAACTCTTCAGACGTGCCCTGGCAGGATACAGGAATCGAGTCTGGAATATAGTCGCTCACAGATGTGCCCTGGCAGGATATAGGTATCGAATCTGGAATTGCGACAGTTGATAGTAATCATCTTTGTACTGACCTTTGTCCTGAAAAGACAAAACGTTAGTTGTATGTGATATCATGATGTATGAAATGGATGACGTTATGAGATGACTGAGATTGTATGTTCATGATGCATATATGCATGCTATAATGTATGATGATGTGATGTTTATGAATGTATTTTCGTCTAGGAAAATAAATCCTTGACGAATGCCGGGAAGCTGAATCCTGGGCTGATGTTGAAGAGTGAAGTTCTTCATTTCTGCTGGGGATGATGATTGCAAGAATAAACCGGTAGGAGAAGATGACTCCGTTGGGGAATAAACTTGGCGAAGAGATTACTCTGCGGGAAAAAATTACTTTGGCGACTTCACTGGGGAAAATGCTCTGTGGGGAGAGAGGTACTTTGCTGGGAGTAGAATGAGAACTCCGCTGGGGATACCATTGTTGAGTTTGTTGGAAGATTGGATGAACTCCGCTGGGTATAGGAAGACTTCGCCGAGGACGATCTTTCTGTGGTTTTTGGCTGAGGATAACCCAGTTATAAGCTCTGGTGGAGCATAACCTTTGAATAAAGTCCGGGAAGACGCGTTCGTGCTCTGTAGGGGATAAGCTTCCAGAATTTACTGGGGGATAAGCTTCCAAAATCTACTGGGGAGATGGTTCAACTCTCCTGGGGAGACTTTTTGAGACTGTACTGGGGAAGTGGCTCCACTGAAGTGTTTGTATTCCGCCGGGGAACAATCTTAGATTAAGACTGTTGGGGATGCTTGTTAGGAATGTTTGTATACTCCATTGGGGAATATTGAGATCTTGGGGATGCCCAACTTCCTTAAGGTTGACAGTAAACTAACTCTGCTTGGGGAGAGTGTCGCTGACTTGATGGAGATACTGTGCCTGGTCAGGGCTGATTGGGAGATCAACTTTGCTCGGGGGAGAATTGTTGAATCTTGTCTTACTCTGCGGGGAGTAAAGGTATCTCGGTCATGTTCTTCAGCTGAACTTACCTGGTACCTGGTGGACAGAGCGACTAGATTGTTCAGACAATTCTTATTGCCCCAGCTTCTGTGGGAGAAGGTACCTGTAGAGGTGCTTGATGACTGCCGATTGATAAATCTTCTTCTGGTAGGCAAGTGACAAGATGGCAGGACATAGTCGTACGCTTTAATCCCTAACTTTTTCCTGGACCGCCCTTTCGGGTTTTCAGTCCACCGGGATACCCATTTTTGCCCAAGCCGCCTTTTCAGGTTTTCGACTTGCCGGGTGTACAGATCTTTTCATTTTCATCCCTTATTTTTGCCCGAACCCTTTTGGTTCGCCGGGAAGCCCTTATTTTTGCCTAGGTGTGTCAACCTAGCGGGTCTTTGATTCTGCGTAGTATTTTTTTTCCGACTATGTCCATGCTCTCAGGATGTAGGGAGGTGCCCCTGTCAGTAGTGTTGCGTTGTCATACAACCAGAAGATCTTCGTTTGATCGTCCAATGCCCCAAGTGATCCAGATGGAGATTTGCCCCAAGCTGGTTGGCCTTTTGAGAGATTCTCTGAATCTTGACTGGACTGCCCCAGATGATGGACACTGATCATGCCATGCCCCTTGATTGGAGGTGCTTTTGTTCATTAGACATTCGTCATGCGAACTTCTATGTTGTTCAAACAAATAGTCATATGCAAACTATGTTATATTAAAAATGCAAAGCTTATGTCTGTTTTGAAGTTTTTGAAAATGCATTTTTTCAGTAAAACAAGTGAATTTCTGTGAACTGTGATGTCAACTCGTTATTTTACAGCAAACCTTAAGGAGTCAGGATACCTTTCGTAACAGTATGCTTTCGAACTAACCCATGCTTCAGCTAGGACTTTTAAGGGTTATAGCGTGGCCTGGTTCACGGTTTTAAGAAACAAAGGATAAAGGCTCAAATTGTATTTGTATCCACCTGCTCTTCATGATGTTCTTCAATCCTAAACCCATCTAATCGTGCGTTAGACCTTGTTTGAGTCTTTGCTTTGATATACCAGTGATGGTTCGGATATTGACAGTTTATTTTGAATAGGCAGTCATTCCTTTTTTGTTGAGGGTTTGTAGGACCTCTTTCTTTTTTATTTCGTTATCCCTGTTTTTTGCCTGAATTGTTTCCTTTTGAAATTACAGTCAGCGGGATGCCCCAGTTTTGTAAGTCTCCTTCATAGGTTTTGACTTAATGGGTTTTTATTTCTGAGAGACGATGACTGCCTGCCTTGACGATTATACGGAACCATCACTGTCTTTTGCTTTGGAAGGACTTCTTTTGATGTCTTTCGTTATGCACTTGGATCAGCTGAGAGAACTACCCTGCCCCAGGTTATGATTAAGGGTTTAATTTTGAAAAGAAAAACTCCTACTTCTTTGGCTCAAAGAGGTTGACGAGGGATTATCAGCCTTATAACTCCAGTGTTTAGGAATTGAAACAATGCTTGTACCTCATCAGTAGGGTCTGTTCAAAAGCATATTGTAGATTGTGATATCGTTTTCGTCATCCTCCCTCAAAAGGCTTAGAGTTATTAATCGAGAGTTTGAACATCACAAAAAATGAAAGCAATTTGAATATAGAGAATGCGAATATATTGATTCAAAACAGACATATGCGATGCATTAATGAAATAACAACGTTTGACATGAATAAATGTTTGCACAATCAAAAGAAAATTACAGCTTGAAAAATTCTAATGAACAAAAATCTTCTAGTTTGAGCTAGTCATCTCAAATGGAGAATTCTCAGCGGAAGATTTTCATCTCGCCATCCGGCATGAACTCCAGCACCCCTTCTTCAATCAAGTCTTGGATCTTGTTTTTCAGAGTCCAGCAGTCATCTGTAGCATGCCCCGGGCTGTCAGAATGATAAGCGCAGCGGGTGTTGGGGTTATACCTTGAAGGTGTCATATTCGTATTCTTAGGAGGGTCCCTTAGAGTGATCAGATTGACCTCCAACAAGCGCTTCAGTATAAAAGATGATGGTATATCAGTCTCAGAGAAATGTCTTCCAGGCGTATTTCGTTTACGCTGACTACCCCGTTGAGGCTGGGCTCGTGACCCTGAAGCAAGCTAAGGAGATTTTCCCTTGTCTTCTTGCCCCGCATGTGGTTGAATGATGACTGGAACTTCAACCCTAGTTGTTTGCCCCACTTGATTATTTTGAAGCAGCTTGGTGACGAGGACCCTGAGCTCTTCTTGTTTTTGAGCTAAGTCCTAAATGAGAGTCATTGGGCCCATCAACTGTCCCATCATTTGGATCTTCATGGTTGCCAACTCAATTTGTAGCCCTTCCAGCTGATCGTTCCTGATACCCCCTGCATTCCCTAGGACCAAGTTCCTTGTGAGGAGAGCCTTTATTTCTCCTTGCCCCTGGGATAGGTTCAAGAACATTTCTTGCAGTTGGGCGTTTTGAGCCCGGAGATCTTGGTTGTCCGGTTGGAAAGCCATTGCTGAAATAAACAGCGAAGGAGATGAGTGACCTGTAAAAGGGTACCTGTAATGCAATGATATGTATGACCTGCATGCAATGTTTTCAAGGATCTCACGGGGTAAACCAGAAACTTGTTAGAATTTGAATCCGGTAGCTTGATTGAAGGAACTTCATGTTGTTGAGAGTCTTTCTTCAAGAGTCAAGGCTCACCATATCGAGTGGGTCATAGCCCCTGACTCAAGCTGTTAAACTTGGCTAGAGGAAAATAAATCCCCTTTGCCCCTTGCTAGACATTTTGATTCATCATGACCTGCATCACAGACCCTAGAGATCCTTGAAATGGGTTAGTCCTTATGCAGGATGTATGCAATGGTATGATGTTATGATGTTATGCTATGCGTGGAGTGATGTAAGTAAACCCTGTTATGAGTCCAGGTTAAGGACTGTAAACAAACCCTGCAACGAACTCATGGGTCAGATAACAAGCATGCAAGTAGTCAAGTTTTAAGGCACACAAGTCATACAGAGAGCCCTTAGAGTTTAGGCCAGCATGAAGTTCAGGTACTACCCTCTTTCAGTTTCGTTGGTTAAGACCTGTCCTATCAGAAGTAACCGGGTTCTAGAGGATCCCAATATCACTGACTACCCTCAATCGGTCATAACTCCAGCGTCGCAATCTTTTCTTGCGGCCAGAACCATCGCGAGAGTTTAGCCTCAATGGGTGTAGCATACTGCTACTGTTCTATGGCCAAGTTGGGTCAAATTAGGGTTCTAAGGTCGTTTGGTGCTTAATGACTCCTTAGAAGACCCATATTCTCCTCGTTACAACACAAGGGATATCGGTACAGACTAAGGTGTCACACCAATGTAGCCACTGCTTCACCCGTGTCGGTCTACGCCAGACAGGTACCTCACAGCTTATGCTACCTAAAGAAGGGTATCCCCATATCCGGGTTAGGATCTATGAAGCTCCAAGACAAAGCCCACAATATTAAATCAAGCAAAGCAAGCAATTGAAAACATAAGTATGATCTAATCCTAAGGTATACCTCACTTTAAAGTATCCCCAGCAGAGTCGCCAGTTCTGTGATCGGTGGATTTAGAACTGACTAATTAAAGTTGGTTCGTGAAATGTCGCGGAAGCAAGAGTCGCCACCGTCTTTTATTTTCTCCAACCTGGACAGGACAAAAGCACAGCAAAATTCCTTATGAGAATAGTTCTCGGTTCGGGAGGTAGATTTATAGAAAGGGAAGGTGTTAGCACCCTTTCTATCCATGGTTATCCATGGGCTCTTAGGTACTTGCTCTTATGTTTTCAAAATGTTTGCTTTTCAAAATGTGGGTGGGCTTGAAAAAGTTTCTTTGAAAGATTTCTGAATAACTCTCGTATCTGTCCTCAAGAGTGTTTGAAAAATTATTTTGAAAGCTTTTGAAAGTGTCAGTGTGAAAAGATTTTTGATTTGTTTTTGAAAAGAGCAAGTAACCATGAGTCATCTACTTACCCTAAGGAATTAAGCTGTGTAAGTGTCCTTTAGGTAGTGCCATCCCACCATTGAGAGGTAGGTAACACCACCGTTGGAGGTGTTCGGGTCAATTCGATTGTAGGGACAATATGGTCACCAAAGCAACAGTTAGGACACCTTAGAAGTAACCCTAATGTCCTAGATCCTTTTATTCGAGGCAACCGTTTCAAGGCAACTGGATCTTGAGACAAAGGGTGACCTCTAAGACGTCCTATACTTGATGACCACGTTTCGAAGGCAACGAGTGAGGCGTACCCTAGAAGTGGTGTGTGCATTGTGTGTTGTATTCAGTTAATGTTTATCTTTGTAATTAGTGAGCTACGAATTGTTTTTTATTTACATACATTCTTTCATGCAAGTTTAGCAGTTAAGGGGTGCGGAAAGTAAATTGCGGAAACATAAATCCTACGCTATTACAAGGCGCGGGTCTATACATCGCCAAAAATTTACAAAGACCCGTTTTTGGTAAATAAGTACGAGAAATTAAAATAAAGCAGTAAGCCTAATTAACTATTACATGTCTTGGAAGAAATTACATAATAATAAACTGTGCGCGAATAAAAAATTAAACCAGAATGTTCTAAGGGTGTTGACCCTTTTAAGAAAAGAAATTAAATTTTTTGGTCTTTTTTGTAATTAAAATGAAATTAAAGCTAATTAATGACTAATTAATTAATTTAATAAAAAGAAAATATTTTTTGTTTTCATGTTTTTATGAAATAAAAAAAATGAAATAAAATTAAAAGTTAACTTTTACCTAATTCTAGATTTATTTTAATTTTTTAAGAAAAGGAATTAAAATTGCCTAATTAAACTATTTTGGTTAATATTTATTTACAAAATAAAATAATAATAATAATAATGTTAATTCTATTTTTTTGATTTTTTGTGAAAATGTTAGTTGAATTAATTTAATGATAGAGTAATTTTTTTGGTGTTTTTTTGGGTCAATTTTGATAATTAAAAGCAATTAGAAGTCAATTTAATGATTATTTAACAATCAATTAAAATATGCATGCAAAAATTATATTTTTAATGTCAAAAATTAAATAAACATTTTTCTGATTAAAATGCAAAAGGAAAATATTTTTTGTGAGTTTTTAAATGCATGAGAAAATTATTTGAATATAAATTAAATTAGGATAAAAATATAAAAAAAAGGGGAAAAAACAAAGGAAGCATGTTAATTATGGAGAAGGTAAAAAAAATGCCAGAACCAGGATTCGAACTCGTGCCCTCTAGGAACATCCACTAACGCGTTGCCATCTGAACCAGCTGTCTTTGGTGTCACTATTCTGCAATCAAATGGTTAAAAACGAAAACATGGCATGTTTGAATTTAAAACAAAGTCAGCATGCGTGGGGCCTAGATATAACATAGGAGCGAATCAGATGGAGCCATCGTGCCACGCCAGCCAGGCCTGGGTCTTTATCAGTCAACGACGTCGGAGCCCTAGCTCCGGTCGTCTTCTCCGGCGAGTGCTATGGCCAAATCTGCAAAATAGGGGAAATCAAAGAAAAAGAGAGACCTAGTCACCCTAATTAGACCCCTGCGGATTCAATGGTGCCATTATTTTGGCCTGAAAATGACTGTACATGGAGTTTCGAAGAAGATGATCAAAAACGGCCCTAGCAATGGCAGGTCCCTACTCCTGCGCTGAAACTTGCATGTTATACGTCAAATGCGTTCTAATGAGTGTCCTGAGTTCATACAAGCCATCAAAACAGTTAATGATGCATGAAATATAAAAAAAGAAATCAAGAAATTTGACAAACCAAAGAGAGCTAGAGGGCACGATCTGGGACGATTTGGCTTCGTGTAAGGATTGGAAATGACTACTGCTATGCCCAGGAACACAATTGGATGCCTAACACTCTTTGAAATTTGGTGGAAGAACAGGTTCGAATTTGTCAACTTTGGAAAATTTTTGAGAGAACTAGGGTTGCCGCTTCAGAGGTTTCTAGGTTTCTTCCTTGTGAGAGGCGTGCATATCTGTTAAAAATGAATGAGAGTCCAACAATATATGAGCCTTTAACCCTATGTAATTATGTTTTGGATTTTCTTTTAATCACCATTAAAGCATTTGCCATATTTGCTTCAAATTTGAATTTTGTACTTGAAATAAGCTTTACACGAATTTGGAAGGTGAATGATGGTGTATCAAAGCATTTCAATACAAAATATATCCCTTAATTAATTTTCTTGATTTTCATTTGAATTTTAAAGATTTAAAATGAATTAAATCAAATAAAATTAAATAAAAATGGGAAAATTAACTTTTAATCTTGAAATAAATTGTGGGACACGTGGGAGGCATGATCAAGCTGAAACAAGTGGAAAAAGTGGGCCCCTTTTGTCAAAAATGAAGTTTCAAGGATAATTGATTTTGGCCATTTCACAAAAATTTCCCAACTTCTCCAATGCATATATTGCTCAATTTTGAAGCTATGAACGTGTTCTTGGACATTTTGGAAAGGTCTTGAAGTCCTCTAACCAATGTCCTTGGTCCCATGTCATTTTGATTTACCAATATCAAATTATGGTCTTTGACTTAAAGTGCCTTTTTGTTGACTTTTGAAAATGACCTATAATGTTGAAATTGATAACTTTTTGTGAGAGCATTTCTTGGACTTGGAATGTGAAGATGAATTGTAGGAAATGTCCTCCCCTTCAAAATGAGCATTGGATGGGATTTTTCTGATGATCCATGAAAAAGTTGTGCCTTGGTCAAGTTATAGTTGACTTTTCAACTGTCCAAAAATGGAAACTTTTGCATCTTGATGATTTTTGAGCCATTCTTGTGGAATCATGATCAAGAATTAGTCAAATGATGATTGTGGCTTCAAAATAAGATGTTGACCAAATTTTTTGACTTTTGACTGCCAAATGACCATTTTACCCCCGCAGTTGACTGTGGAGCAATTAGGGTTTTTGACTGTGCAACTTGACCTTGTGAGCCTTGAAACTTGACATGTAGGTGCTTGACAATGTGTATGAGCATATGGGACTTGATTGAGCCCTTGAAAACCTCAACTTCCTTGAAGGAACCAAAACCCTAATTTTGACTGGCTTAGGAGGATGGTTGACTATGTAGCCTTTGAGTAGACTTGAGCAATTTGAGGTGATGCTTTGTCAAAACATTGAAGAATATGGGAGGGAAAATTTTTGGGTACAACACTCACCATATCGAGTGGGTCATAGCCCCTGACTCGAGTTATCGTGTTTTGATTTCTAGACAACCTTGGCTAGAGGAAAATAAATCCCCTTTGCCCCTTGCTAGACTTTTGATTTACCATAACCTGCATCACAGACCCTTGAGATCCTTGAAATGGTTAAAGAAATGTTAAGGCATGATGTTATGATGTATATGCTATGCGTTTAAGCAAAAGTGTGGAGCGATGTCAGTAAACCCTGCAATAAATCCAAATTATTGGATAAGGACTGTAAACAAAACCTGCAAGGAACTCATGTTGTCAGATAACAAGAATGTGCAAGTAGTTCAAGTTTGAAGGCACACAAGTCACACAAACAGCCTTAAGTTTAGGCTGGCATGGAGTTTAGGTACTACCCTCTTTCAGTTCAGTTGGTTTAAAACTGTCCTAAAAATAGTAACCGGGTTCTAGAGGATCTCAATATTACTGACTACCCTCAATCGGTCATAATTCCAGTTTAGCAACCTTTTCTTGCGGCCGGAATCATCGCGAGAGTTTAGTATCAATGAGTGTAGCATACTGCTACTGTTCTATGGCCGAGTTGGTCAATTTAAGGTTCTAAGGTCAGTTGGTACTTAATGACTCCTCAGAAGACCCATATTCTCCTCGTTCCAATACAAGGGATATCGGTACAGACCAAGGTGTCACACCAACGTAGCTACTACTTCATCCGTGTCGGTCTACGCCGGACAGATCCCTCACAGTTTATTGCTACTTACCTAAAGGGTGTCCCTAGATCCGGGTTAGGATCTATAGAACTCCGATACAAGCCCACAAAATTAAAGCATACAAAGCATACAATTGAAAACATAGTGATCTAATCCTAAGGTACACCTCACTTATTAAATTTCCCCAGCAGAGTCGACGGTTCTGTGATTGGTGGGAATGAGAACTGACTATTTTGGAATGCTGGTTCGCGTTTTGCGTTTGTTTTTGCAAAATTTCGCGGTAAGCAAGAGTCGCCACCGTCTTTTATTTTATCCAACAAGGAAAGTAAAAAAGCACATAAAAATTCCTTTTTGAGATATTTCTCGGGTTCGGGAGGTAGATTATAGAAAGGGAAGGTGTTAGCACCCTTTCTATTCGTGGTTATCCACGGGCTCTTAGGTACTTGCTCACTATGTTTTCAAAAGTTTACTTTTCTTTGTGTTTGTGGGTTTGAAAAGAGTTTTTGTTTTAAAAGGGGTGTAAGTGCGAAAAGTTTTGTTTTGTTTTAAAAGGAGCAAGTACTTAAGAACATCTACCTACTTAAAAAGGAATTAAACTATACAAGTGTCCTTTAGACAATGCTATCCCACTATTGAGGAGTAGGTAGCACCGTCGTTGGAGTTTTCGGGTCAATTCGATTAAGGGACGTGTGGTCACTAAAGCAACGTTAGGACGCCTTAGCGGTAACCCTAATGTCTTAGATCATTCTATCCGAGGAAACCGTTTCGAGGAAACTTATGATCTTTGGACAAGAGGATGACCTCTAAAACTTCCTATACTCAATGACCACGTTCGAGGCAACCAAGTGAGGTGTACCCTAAGAGTGGCATGTGCGAGTGTATTGTTTTTCAGTTACATTATCTTTGTACATGTTGTGGTGAGCTACTATTGATTTTAAATTAAAGATTAGTCTTGTCATGCATAGCCTATTGTCCAAACATCTAACAGTTAATGATTGCGGAAAATAAATTGCGGAAAATAAAGTTAAGCTATTACAAGGCGTCGGGTATTTACATCGCCAAAAACAAACCCATTGAAAATAAAGCGATAAAAGTAAAGACCTAATTAACTATTACAACTAAATTGAAAGACAAGTAAAAAGTAAAAATAAAGAAGAGAAAAGACTTCTTCGATCCATGCCATGGACTCGTTCGATTCACCCTTCTTTGGCCTTCTTTCGATTGAGCTAGGGAATGGGTGTGAGTAGCCTTCGATTGCAGGGAGAAGGGGGGCTTCGATTCATAGGAAGAAGGTTGCCTTTCGATGCTATGAAGGGTGTTGCTGGAAAGGCCTGGAGGATCACCTGTGGAGGCACTGCATCTGCAAAAATATGTTAGCAAAATAAAATGCATGACCTGGGTATCGAAACCCAGGTCCATCGATCCTGCGCGCTGGGTCTTTTCAGGCTATATCTGTAGCAAGTGTTAGCAACAAAAAACATGACCTGGTGCCAAACCCAAGTCCTTTGATTCTGTCTAGAATGACAATCGAATGAAACAACAAATATGGATGTGTTATGTAAATACAAGGATTGACATTTTACCCTCTCTTACCGGTAGTTGGAACCTTCGATTTGGAACTTTCTAGATATGGGTATCTTCGATATGGGATTTTTGGGCGTGGATACTTTTGTTGAATGGTTGCTTTGGCTTGGATTACTTATGAAAATGTTAATAACCTTTGGTGGGTTTGTGGGCAGCGTATCTCCAAATCCTCGTCCTTTTGTAATGTGCCATTGGCCTCGTATTTATAGGAGTGTGAGGGTGCATAAAAATGGCAAGGGACATCCATTTAACCAGGCCTTTAAAGCCATGAGACAAGAATCATACATATTAAAAGATTTCCTTTTTTGAAATATTCATGTCTCTTTGGAATCTTGAATGAACCTGGACACCTTTGATTTTCGAATGCCTCCAGGCCATGCTCTTCGATTGGTCTTGAGTTGCCTCCTTCGAATGGACTTCTTATGTACCCTTCGAATGGGCCTTCTGAATGCTTCTTCAAATGGACCTTTTGAATGTTCTTCGAATTGACCCTTTGAATGCTTCTTTAAATGGACCTTTACATGTTCTTCAAATGAGTCATTTACATGTTCTTCGAATGAGCCTCTTGCCTGGTGTGCTGGCAAGTTGAGGGGCCTTTTCCTTTGTGAATAGAAACAAACTTGTAGGAGATTCTTGCCTCGTGAGTCGAAGGTAAGCCTGAAGTAGTTAATGCATAGTCGAAGCATTGTGAAATTGACTTGATCGAAGGGGGTCCAACGCTCAATCGAAGACTCGCGAGCCAAAGCTTGATCTAAGGGTTCCAAACACCTAATCGAAGCTTACTAATCAAAGCCCGATCGAAGAGTGCCAAATTCCCAATTGAAGACTGGTGAGTCAGGCCTGTATCGAAGGATTTTGGATACCCAATCGAAGACTTTTCCCAGATGCCAATCGAAAGACACTTTGTTCATCTTCAAAAAACTTTATTTTTGTTAGGCAAGTGTTTGTGACCAACCATATAAGGGAAGACCTTTGAAAACATGAGAGGGCAAATTTTGGGGTACAACACATGGTCCACGAGCCCAAGCTCTTTCCACTTGCCTTTATTTTATTTTTACCATTTAATTTGATTCTTTATCTCAATTAAATCAATTTAAATCAAAATAAATCATGAAAATATCCAAACCATTTAAGTCTTGAGATTTGGTGCATGTTTCAGGTTCCATATACAGCTAGCAAGTGAATCAAATCGTGCAAGGCATAGATGTGCATGAAAAGATTGGTTTTGGCCTATTTTTGGAAAGATTTTCATGAAATCAAATCAAGATCAAAAGCCATAATTGACAAAGATTGAATGGACTTTTGTAAACCTAATTTGATCAGTGATATATAGTGAACAAAAGCAGACAAAAAATAGAAGGTTTGGAGGCGTGGAGAGGAGGAACAAAGTTTGAAAAAATCAAAGAAAAGTGGTAATCTGTTTTGATACTTCCAGGTAGTTTCAATACTCCCAAGCCATCCCTTTCGTTTCCTGGGCATACAGGGAAGCTATCGCAATCAAAACCAAGCGCCTTCGTGTCCAGAATTCATCTTCACGACCCTCACGGTTTGGCTTTTTTCTTTAAATTGTATTCCACTATTCTTGCATCTTTATCATGTTTTAATAGCATATTTGTAATCCCTAACATGTTTGCAAGCTAACAGCACCATTTAATTGCATTTTTGGAAGCTATATTGGAATTCACCATTGTTAGGGTTCTTGGTCTCGTTTTAGGGTCTTTTTATACAGGCAAAATTGGTCCACAAGAAGGGCACCATGATTCTCAGCAGGCCAAGGCGATTTGATTCATGGCATTAGACTTCATTTTTTATACCTGTGTGTGATTTTGAGATATGCAGGGTTTATAGCGACAAACGTTTGTCCGTAGGTAAAAGTCTCTGACTTTTACCAACGGAGAGAGGCTGGGGACGATGGCGTGGCACCGTCCCGTTAGCCCATTTGAAAAATTCACGCGCTGGGGTTAATATATTATGTTTTTTATATAATATTTGTTTTGTCCTTTGTATACAACACGCGCACGCAGCTCAGTTGGTAATAAGGCAATGCAAAAGGCCATAGGACCTGGGTTCGAATCCCAGGTCCCCCCATGTTTCATGTTATTTTTATTTAGGTGATCAGGCGTGCATACAAGGCGTGGAGACCACCATATACCCTCAAGGCTCCACCATTGGATCTCCAGAAGGCCAGATCTGAAGGTCACCATGTGATGATCCACCAAAAGCTCAGTCAACGCACAACATGGAATCTATAAAGTCAACATGGACCTTTGATCTTGGGCCCAGAATTGCTGTTGACACACCCCCAATTTGCTGATTACAGGCCCATTACTCTTTTTCTCTTTTCTTTTATAATTTCTTTTATTTAAGTTATTTAAATTATTTTTACTAACAAAAATTAATTCTTTTTTTAATAAAATCCTAAAAATAATTTTCACCCAAATTAGATCTAGGTTTTATTTTTAATCAAAAATTAATTTAATTAGTTTATTTTAATTATAGGGTAACTTTAATTCCTTTTATAAATAAATTAAAATCAATTAGAAAAATTAGGGTTTTGTTTAGATTAATTTTTATTTTATTTTCTCAAAATAACAAAAACACAAAAATAGGTAAAATGCAATTAATTTTATTAATTTAATTTAATTAATAATTAGGTTTGTACATATTTAATTTAAAACTTTTTTTTAAATAATCAAAAACCACAAAAATAAGTTTTTTTCTTTTAATTGGGTTAGACGGGGTCAAAACCCTAATTTCTTTCGTTCTCTATTCGTCGCGCGTTTACTTATTTTTATAATATTGATGTAATTGCTCATGGGATGTAATAGATTCATTAGGACATTTTTTCGTTTTTTTATCGTTTTAGCGAGTTTTCTGGCTATGTAATTAATACCCGAAGCCTTGTAATAGCTTAGCTTTATTTTCCGCATTTTAATTTCCGCAAAATATTAACTGTTAGATGTATGATAATAGGGATGCATGAAAATAATGTATGTTAAAATTAAAACGGTTAGCAAACCCTAAATGTGCAAAGATAATAACTTGAAATTGAATCACTCGCACATGCGCACTCCTAGGGTATACCCTCACTTCGGTTGCCTTTGGTAAATGATCATTAAGTATAGGATATTTTAATGGTCGCTCTCTTGTCTAAACAAAGATCAAAGTCCCGTTTGGAAATGTTGCCTCGGAAAGGTTGCCTCGGATATATTGCCTCGAATATGATCTTAAGACATTAGGGTTATTACTAAGACGTCCTAACATTGCTTTAGTGATCGTACGTCCCTTTCGAATTGACCCTTAAAGTTCCAACGAAGGTGCTACCTACTCACTAATAGTAGGATAGCGCTGTCTAAAGGAAACGAACATAGAACAATTCTTTTTTCGAGTAGGTAGATGCTAATAGGTACTTGCTCAAAACAAACAAACTTTTCCACACTTACACTCTTTTCAAACAAAGTTTTCAAAAACACTTCGTAACACTCTTGAAGACAAAAGCAAGGGTTAAATCGAAGTCAAACAAAAAATTTTCAAATAAAACACACACAAGTAATTTCGAAAATGATGAGCAAGTACCTAAGAGCCCGTGGAAAACCACTGATAGAAAGGGTGCTAATACCTTCCCTTTCTATAATATACCCCCCGTACTCAAAATCTCTAAAAAGGAATTTTTCTGTGCTTTTTTTCCTTTCCAGTTGGATAAAATAAAAGTCGGTGGAGACTCTTGCTTACCGCGACACTTTGCAAACACAAACGCAAAACGCAAACCAGCATTTCAAAACAGTTCTGGTTCTGCCAACGTATCACAAAACTGGCGACTCTGCTGGGGAAGTAAATAAGTGGGGTATACCTTAGGATTAGTTCATCATATTTGCTTCTATTGTTTGAATTGATTGCTTTACTTTTGAGGGCTTTGTATTGGAGTTACTATAAATCCTAACTCGGATCTGGGGAACACCTTTTAGGTAAGTAGCAATAAACTGTGAGGGAACTGTACAGCCTAGACCGATACAGTTGAAGCAGTAGCTACATTGATGTGGCACATTGGTTGGTACCGGTATCCCTTGTGGAGAAACGAGGAGAATACGGGGATGCTATATGGGTCGTTAAGCATCAACTGACCTTAGAACCTATAATTGACCAACTTGGCCATAGGAAGTTGTGAGATAGCCGGCCTCGGTATAGAGCTGAGAACTGGTTGATACTCGATGCTACACTCATTGAGACCATACTCTTGAGATAGTTCCGGCCGCAAGAAAAGATTGCGTGAGCTGAAACCATGACCGATGGAGGATGGTTAGTGATATTGAGAACCTCTAGAACCGGGTTACTATTATTAGGACAGGTTGAAACCAACTGAACTTCAAGAGGGTAGTTCCTAGACCCCATGCAAGCCTAGACTTAAGAGCTATTGTGTGACTTGTTTGCCCTTACCATGTCTGTTATATGCTATACCTATTGTGTGTTTTGTCATGACATCATGCATCATAACATAGCATGCATACTTCATTACACTAACCATTTCGAAGACCGGAGGGATTTATCTTTGTTCTGTTTTGCAGATTATGGCTTCCATGCGCAAAAACACCATTCGAGTTAACTTCGTGCAAATACCTGCTCAACTCAGAGAGTTAGTCTCAAAAGTTCCTGATACTTCCTCATTCGTTAGAAGACATGGTCAACTCCTTAGTTTGGTCACTTCAAAGTTGGATGAGCAGATGATGAGCGTGCTTTTCCAGTTCTTTGATCCGGTGCATCATTGTTTCACTTTCCCGGATTATCAACTAGTTCCCACTTTGGAGGAGTTTTCTGACTTACTGGGCATATCCATCCTCGAGCAGACACCCTTCACAGGTATGGAAGAGGTTCCTAGACCCGAGGACATTGCTTCTGAAAATTCTGGCTGCAGATACTCAATGTCACGTCCAATGTTATGACACCGTATCTGACTTACTATATGACAGTAAATACAAAAGCAGTAAATAACACAGTCAATTGTTTACCCAGTTCAGTGTGCAACAACACCTACTCTGGGGGCTACCAAGCCAGGGAGAGAATCCACTATAAGAGATGTTAATTCAGGAATAAACCAACCAGTTTATCTCCTTCACTTAAGACCTACCCAATGCAATTCTAATCTAAGTACAACTTAAACCTGAGTTCCTACTCACTCCCCCTCAATCACAGCAGTGATACATAAACCAATTTGACTTAAGAATTGATGAAGACACTCTTCAAAACACACACTTGATTAAGCTTCACAGCTTTTTTAATCAAGTAACACAATCACTCGTGCTTCACAGCTTTGAGTGATGTACACAACTAACTTGACTCTGCTTCACAGCTTTACTCAAGTAACATTCAAACACTCTTGCTTCAAAGCTTTGAGTGCTACACAACCCTTACAATTGAAACCTATTCCAAGGCACTTATCACAATGATAATTGCTTGGAGTACAATAAACAAATCTATACAGATTACAAAATTGATCTTCTAATCAATCAGCAGGGATCTTGAAAAACCGCAGCTCTGTTGAATATATAGCAGCTGTAACTTCAGTTAGGGTTTCCAAAAACCTAGGGTTGATTCCGTTTGACCTAAAGACCAGGTCGCAGTACTTTATTGATCAGGTTAGGATTGAGCTAGGTTACTCCTCAGAAAACGCAGGATTCTGTTCAGAAAGGACTGGGTTATTTCCTGAAAAAACTCAGACTTATCCAATCCTGCAATCCTGTTAGTTCAGAACAGGATGTCATAACATCTGTTATGACATCTGAGAAAACCTGTCTACTGATTTAGCAAAATGTGATCATTTTGCAAAAACATGCTCAGATACACACTTATAAACATCAGTATTTGAATTACAATATTTTTCTGCACATGTACCTATTGAGTTAGTACAACCTAAACTAGAATGTTATGACATCAGTCATGACATTCACACATACACTTGGGATTTACCAAAAATGCAAGCCAATACCTAAACACCTACAAACTCCCCCTTTGGCAGATTTTTGGCTAAAGTCCCTAAACAATCAGAGATAGATAGCAGCAGAAATAAGTGACAGCAGAAAAATATAGAACACAGAATGTCAAGTACTAATTAAGCAAGTACCAAAATATTCTCCCCCTCTTTAGCCATAAATGGGCCAAAGATACATGTTCATAAAGTTATACAGTTATCCAAAACAAAATAATGAGATCAGCAGCTGACAACAGCATAACACACTTCCAAACTCCACCAGCAACACCACCAAGCAGCAATCAACCTTCAAGCACTGTCATCAGACTCAGAGGAGCCAATTTCTTCAATGTTGAGCTGTCCTTCAGCTTCTATACCTTCGTCCCTTCTGCTTTCTTCAGCTTCCTCCTTTTCTAGCCTGGCAATTAGAGCTTCTAGGGTTCTTTTTCTAGCATCCAGATCTTTGCAAGTTTCTTTTAAAACAGCTATGACATCTGTTGTCTTGGACTGGGTCTTTGCAGACGATGTCTCACCTGATGTTATGACAATGTCTGGAGCATGTGATCCCTGAAACAGTTTGTAGTGCAGGCCAAGGGCAGGAGCTCTTTTGCAGACTGTATCTCTTGCTACAAGGATGTCAGGGTATTGTGCAAGGATGATTCCATAAAGAAGGGAGGGAAAAGCAATTGGTCCTTTGACAGCATAACTGCCAGCATGCTTCAAAGTTTGTTCAAAGATGTACCTTCCATAGTCAAAGGCAGTCTTGGTTCCTATAGCATAGATAAATCTCCCCAATTCTGTGGAGATGGTTGATTTGTGATTTGTAGGCACCCAGTTTGCTGCACCTATTTTATGCAAGATGGCAAATTTCATGCTGAGTTTACTAGCATTCAGCTTCCCTTTCAATGGCCAACACTTTACTTGCCTGGCAGTGATGGTCAAACACACTTCATTGTCAGTTGCCTCTAGATCAGGACAGTCCTTATTCGTTCTTCCAAGAAACTTGTTGATTTCTGATGGAGAGAACTTGACCCTTCTTCCTCTAACAAACACACTCTCAAAGTCAGCTGACCTCCCATCAGCACAATCATTGGACAAGTTCACTACAAACTCCTTAACCAGATTTTCATAACATTTGTTAAACTTCATTACTGTCTTCATTAGCCCAGCAACCCTGATCAGATCCATGATGTCTTTGCACTCCAAGGCATCATTGTTGAGTTCTCTCTCCAAGGCTATTCTCTTCAAGCAAACATACTTCCATCTGTTTGCATTGTCAGGATGATGAAAGGAGATGTTGTCTGTTGGCACTTCAGGCACTCTAGCAATCTTGCTGGAGGGGAGCTTCCTTCTGATGGGAGTATCTTCAATATCAATCTCAAATTCTGATTCATCATCCGAATCAGAAGTTTCAGGTTCTTTACTTTTCTTAGAGATTGGTTGTCTAGCAGTCTGCACCTGTGCCTTCTTCCCTTTTGTCTGAATTTTCTCAGCCATCCCTTCAGCCTTGGATTTCTTAGCATCAGGTTTCACATTCTGACTACTCTTTCTTTTCATCAATCTCCTAGCAATGCTAGGGTTCACATTAGCAATCAGTTCATTATCTGAGTAATCTTCATCCACATCAATGATAGGTGGATCAGCAGCCTTTTCAGAGGGGTTCTGAATGTTGTCTTTTGGTGTCACAACATCCTCAGTGACATCTACATTTTCAGAGCCTTCCACATTTGGACTTTCTGATTGATTCAAAGGGATAGAAATCCCCGGTACAGATTGGTTGCCACTCAGAATGCTAGTAACCAGTCTAGCAATGGCTTGGTGTACTTGAACTGATCCTTCTTTATTAGGTATAGAAGACGAAGGATGAGAAGAATTACCAGAGACTGTAGCTTGAGCTCTTCCTGCATGTCTGGTTCTGAGCTTTTTGACTCTGGCTGGGTCAGTTGCCATCTCCCTGAGAGGAGTGACCTCAAGAACTTCAGATTCTATGCATGTAGTGATTGCCCTAGAATCTTGATCAGATGATGACGATGATGAGGGAGACGAAGCCGCCATGGTGGAAGACGATGTCTGAGACATTTTGTTTAACTTTGAGTAATAGTAGCAGTTTGAGAAAACTCTTTGATTGGGAGGAGGAAACAGGTTGCAAGGATGAGAGAGGTAGGGAGTAAAAGGGAGTCTCTTCAACTTCTTAAGGCTTTTGAAGGAATTGTGAATGAATATGATTAACCCACTAAATATAGACTTAATAAAATTAATCCCTTCAACCCTTGTTTTCAGCAAAACTAATTGCTATAATTTCTCATGTTGGTGAATACCCAATCTGCCCCTCAAATTTTCAAGTTTATTTCCAACAAGCGCCTTGGTAGAAGAATCAGTCAACTGAGGCTTAGAGAAACTATGTTCCAGTTCAAATGACTTCTTCTCTTCAAAGTCAATAGGGTTCAAGGAAATGTTGAATGTCTTCAGATTATCACACCACAATGTCACAACATCTTGTGTAACATTGTACTCAGGTAGCATCTGTTTTGACCAGATGTTTTGAGAACAGAATTTATGAGACTTGTTCTTTCCAACATCCTTGTCAAGATGACTTAAGGTTCTGACAACACATTCTTCTTCAAGTTTATTTGCCACATCACATATATTATCAGCCTGTAGTTTTGGAGTTCTTCTGACAGCTTCCATAGGAATAGCTCTTTTTATTCTTCCAAGCTTATGCTGCCACTGTTTCATCTCTTTTTCTTCTTTGATGATTTGACTCATAGTGGAGATATCAGTGTTCTCAGGCTGCCACATATAACAGTTATCTTTGGATTTGATTCCTCTCATTAAAACATCTAGTTTTTCATTAAATACTAGACATTCAGATCTTGAGAGGTTGACCATGAATCCTAGATCACATAATTGACTGATGCTAATGAGATTAGTAGTCAACCCTTTTACCAGCAGTACCTTATTCAGACTTGGAACTCCAGGGTAGTCCAAATTACCAACTCCTTTGACTTCTCCTTTAGCACCATCTCCAAAGGTCACAAAACTGGTGGTGTGAGGCATAACATTATTGAGGAGATTTTTGAATCCAGTCATGTGTCTGGAACATCCACTGTCAAAGTACCAATCTTCCTTTGCAGAGATCTTCAGGGAAGTGTGAGCTATCAGTGCAGTAGCCTTTTTCTTCCATTGAGGAGCGTGTGGTACCCTTTTAGACTTAGGTTTGACATCTGAGTTCTGATTAGGATATCCATGTAATCTGAAGCAGAAGGGCTTTATGTGACCATATTTCCCACAATGATGACATCTCCATCTTTGGTACCTCTTCTTCATATGTCTCTGTCCCTGATGTTGAGAGTAATGTTGAGACATCCGTTTTGACATTTGCTTCCCGGTACCAAATTTCTTTGTTTCCACAAATCCTAGGCCAGATTTATTTCCCATATTTTGTCCAGCCTGAAGGATCTCTTCCAATTTGTCTGTTCCATTGGTCAACATCTTGACAGATTTGGTCATTTGATTCAGTTGTGAGTTCAGCAGTTGAACTTCTCCTTCTAAATGACTTATAGTTTCAAGATTTGCCCTCTTTTCAGCCTCCAGCTTTACAATGAGTTTTGATTGTTTCTCATTTTGCACACAGACTTCACCACTTCTGATACACAATTTCTTGTAGGTATCAGCCAGTTCTTCAAATGTTACTTCTTCATCACTGGTGTCACTTTCAGAAGTACAAACACTAGTTAGGGCATCAACTAGTTTGGCAGATTCTTCTTCAGAATTGCTTTCTGAATCATAGTCAGACCAAGTAACAGTCATTCCTTTCTTTTGCTTCTTAAGAAAGGTAGGACATTCAGCTCGAATATGTCCATATCCTTCACATCCATGGCATTGAATACCTCTGCCTTGGTTTCCCTTATCTTCTGACCTTGGTCTTCTGCTGGAACTGTCAATGTCGAAAGGAATGTTATGAACATTAGACCTTGACTTTGGGTCCATTCTTTTGATGAGCCTGTTGAACTGTCTTCCAAGCATGGCAATGGCTTCTGATATGTTTTCTTCTTCATCCTCCTTGTATTCAACATCAGTGTTGGATACAAGTGCTATGCTTTTGTTCTTCTTGTCACCATTATCAGTGATTCCCATCTCAAAAGTATGAAGTGACCCAATAAGTTCATCCACTTTTAACTTGCTAATGTCCTGGGCTTCCTCTATGGCAGTTACCTTCATTGCAAATCTTTTAGGCAAGGATCTGAGAATCTTCCTCACCAGTTTTTCTTCTGACATTTTTTCTCCCAGTGCTCCTGAGGTGTTGGAAATCTCCAAGATGTTCATGTGAAACTCATGAATGGTTTCATCTTCCATCATTTTTAGATTCTCAAACTTAGTGGTCAACATCTGAAGCCTTGACATTTTTACTTTGGAAGTGCCCTCATGAGTAGTTTTGAGAGTGTCCCAAACTTCCTTGGCCAGTTCATATTGATGTACTAGTCTGCAGATGTTTCTATCAATTCCATTGAACAAAGCATTTAAAGCTTTTGAATTTCCCAGAGCTAACTCATCTTCTTCTTTACTCCAATCTTCCTCAGGCTTCAGACTGATTGTCCCATCTCTTTCAGTTATGGTGGGATGAATCCATCCTTTGTCAGCAGCTCTCCAAGCCTCTTTGTCCAGAGATTTTAGGAAGGCAATCATACGAGGTTTCCAGTAGTCATAATTGGTTCCATCCAGAATGGGTGGTCTATTTCCAAAAACTCCTTCTTTGTCCATAGTGCCAGAAAGTGATATCCCTAGATCTCACCCAGTAATACAGGCAGGGTTCCTGCTCTGATGCCAATTGAAAATTCTGGCTGCAGATACTCAATGTCACGTCCAATGTTATGACACCGTATCTGACTTACTATATGACAGTAAATACAAAAGCAGTAAATAACACAGTCAATTGTTTACCCAGTTCAGTGTGCAACAACACCTACTCTGGGGGCTACCAAGCCAGGGAGAGAATCCACTATAAGAGATGTTAATTCAGGAATAAACCAACCAGTTTATCTCCTTCACTTAAGACCTACCCAATGCAATTCTAATCTAAGTACAACTTAAACCTGAGTTCCTACTCACTCCCCCTCAATCACAGCAGTGATACATAAACCAATTTGACTTAAGAATTGATGAAGACACTCTTCAAAACACACACTTGATTAATCTTCACAGCTTTTTTAATCAAGTAACACAATCACTCGTGCTTCACAGCTTTGAGTGATGTACACAACTAACTTGACTCTGCTTCACAGCTTTAGTCAAGTAACATTCAAACACTCTTGCTTCAAAGCTTTGAGTGCTACACAACCCTTACAATTGAAACCTATTACAAGGCACTTATCACAATGATAATTGCTTGGAGTACAATAAACAAATCTATACAGATTACAAAATTGATCTTCTAATCAATCAGCAGGGATCTTGAAAAACCGCAGCTCTGTTGAATATATAGCAGCTGTAACTTCAGTTAGGGTTTCCAAAAACCTAGGGTTGATTCCGTTTGACCTAAAGACCAGGTCGCAGTACTTTATTGATCAGGTTAGGATTGAGCTAGGTTACTCCTCAGAAAACGTAGGATTCTGTTCAGAAAGGACTGAGTTATTTCCTGAAAAAACTCAGACTTATCCAATCCTGCAATCCTGTTAGTTCAGAACAGGATGTCATAACATCTGTTATGACATCTGAGAAAACCTGTCTACTGATTTAGCAAAATGTGATCATTTTGCAAACATGCTCAGATACACACTTATAAACATCAGTATTTGAATTACAATATTTTTCTGCACATGTACCTATTGAGTTAGTACAACCTGAACTAGAATGTTATGACATCAGTCATGACATTCACACATACACTTGGGATTTACCAAAAATGCAAGCCAATACCTAAACACCTACAGCTTCAGCCTTACATCTAAAAAGGGCTGATGTAGTATCCAACTGGGTGACACAGAACGGGGTTAAAGGTTTCTTGCCTATATTTCTGATGGATCAAGCTCAACAGTTCTGGGATAACTTGGATTTTCAAGCATTTGAAGATATATTGGATCTCCTCATCTACGGCTTGGTTCTTTTCCTGAATCCAGATTCCTTCATATATGTGAACGCGGTTAATATTTTCCTGTCCTGTAATCCAGTTCCTACTCTTCTAGGTGAAATCCTACATGCCCTCTATACTCGTACTGTGCGAAGAAAAGGGACCCTCATGTGTTGCATGTCGCTGCTGGCGAGGTGGTTTATTTCGCACCTCCCCAAGTCTGTATTGAAGAATGAGGAAGGGCTAGGATGGTCTTACAGAATCATGTCACTTGCCCATACGGACATTCTCTGGAGTTCTAAGGATATGGAAAGTGTTACCGTCATTGATCGATGTGGGGAATACCCTAATGTCCCATTGCTTGGAATTAGAGGAGGAATAACCTACAGTCCTTGTTTGGCTTTACGACAGTTTGGTCGCGCTCGGAGAGACGGTCCTCATTAGTTGCTTCTTACAAATATTGAATTTGACTATAAGGAGGACGTTGATGAGCATCGCCGCAGGTTTATACGAGCTTGGGGCATGGTGAACAGGTCTGACCCTCACGAGCTAGGACCAAAGACTTCTCTCCCTATGCAACCCTATCTCTAGTGGGTCCGAGCTCGTGCTCAGAAGCTTGGGATGCCTTATGAAGCTGTTTTGCCAGTGATTTTGGAGCATACCAATGAAGAGGGCATTCCTTATACAGTCCTTTATTCCTACATTCCTACTGATCTCGGGGCATTGAAGAGATCCTGGATTCAGCTGAAAGAAGAAAGGGATACCTACCGGGAGAAGTATCATGAGCAAGAGAGGAAGATCTTGAAGCTCACGAGGCAACTTGAGAAAGAAAGGACAATTAACGACTACGTCAGCACGAAGGGAATGCGACCTTGGGATTTCTGATTTTTGCTTATTTCTAGGTTAGATTTATTTTCAGTTTATTTCTTTTGTAACGCCTTAAAGGCATTGTTGAACATTTTTACAAGTTAATCTAATGAAGTTTGCTTATTTCTTGGTTTGCAAATTTAAATCTCCCAATGTCTTCGAAATCATTTCATACGCATTCCATTACCAAGAACCTCATTACAGGTACCATTACAGGTTTCTTATCTTCTTTGCTATTTATTTCAGCACAAAATGTCTTCTGAAATACCTACCGATCAAGCCATCAAAGCTCTTCAGGCACAGAATGCTCAATTCAAAGAGATGCTCTTGAACTTGGCTAAAGGACAACAGGATTTAAAGACTCTCATCATGAAGGATAAGAAGAAGAAGAAGATGAAGGTGGTTCTTCTGAATATGGGTCACATATTTGGGAATAGGTTGCAGCAGGAAGCTGATATGTCTCATTCATCCAAAGGAGGAGAGAGTCAAGAGGAAGAAAAGGGTCCTAGTCCTGTGGTCTCTAATAATGACACTAATTTTGATGAAGAACAGTATCCTCCTACTGAGGATAGGTACAAACAACTTGAAGACCGTCTGAGTGCTATGGAGATTTAGAAGGTACCTGGTTTGGACTTCGGAGATCTGGGACTAGCATCTGGGGTGGTGATCCCGCACAAATTCAAAGCTCTTGTTTTTGCTAAGTATGATGGAGTATCCTTTCCAAAGCTCCATCTCCGCTCGTATGTCAGAAAAATCTAACCTTACACTGCTGATAGAAATCTATGGGTGCATTTCTTTCAAGATAGTATGTCAGGGACTCAACTTGAATGGTTTTATCAATTGGAAGGAGCTAATGTCCGCAACTGGGAGGACCTTGTTGCTGCTTTTTACAAGCAATACCAGTATAACACCGACCTTGCTCCCATGCGTACTCAGCTTCAGGGTATGTCTATGGGTGCAGGTGAAGGCTTTAAGGACTATGCTCAGAAGTGGAGAGATCTGGCTTGAAGAGTCCAATCCCCTCTGTTTGATAGGGAGTTGGTGGATATGTTTCTAGGGACTTTGTCTGGTCCATTTTTCAATCATCTGATCGGCAGTTCATCATCTGGGTTTACTGAATTGATTTTGACTGGGGAGAGAGTAGAAGCTGGTATCCGAAGTGGCAAGATACAGAAATGTGCTTCATCAAGTGTAGAAAAGAAGCCTTTCACCAGTAAGAAAGAAGCTAGTGCAGTTTACAACTCGAGGAGCCAAAACCGACCTGAACACTGTCAAGCAGTAAATGCGGTAGTAATATCAAGACCCGTCGTTGCCCCACAATGCAACAATCAACAAAGAATGGAGAGGCCGCAGAGACAGTACACTCGGCTTAATATGACCTTGTCTCAAATTCTACCACAGTTGTTGAAGACCAACCTGTTAACTCTGAGGGAAGCCCCAAGAATCCCAGCACCATATCTCCGCTATATAATCTGAACGCCTCCTGCGCCTATCACTCTGATAGCCCAGGTCATGATACAAATAACTGTTGGGCCTTGAAGAATAAGGTGCAATATTTGATTTAAGCTAAAGAGATTGAGTTTGACGCTCCAGAAAATCCAAATGTCATTTCTGCCCCTATGCCCAAACATGATCAGGGAGTGAATGTAATTGAGGATGATGAAGAAGAGTCAGATATCGACAGCTGGATTTACCCGACTACCAACGGTGGATTGAACAACTGGACAGAGAAGGACTTCGTGCTCGTTTCTTTTATTACACAGTAATTGACTTTTGTTTTGAGATTTGTAACAGACAGTTTGAAACTTTACGGCCCGGTGCCTTGCCCGGGGCTCTTTGGTTTTGTTTATGAAGGCTTATTATTTGTCATTTTCATATATCATTGTTGTACCCCAAAATTTTCCCTCCCATATTTCTCAAAACATTTCAAGAAAGACCCTCAAGTTGCTCAAGGAAGTCCAATGGTTGACCAGACAAACTCTCTCCTAATGCAGTCTACCTCAAATTAGGGTTTCATGTTGCATCAAGATACTTGAGTCCAAGGGATCCCAAATTCTCACCATTGTCCTAATATGTTCTCAAGATCATCCATGTCAAGTTTCAAGCCTTGCAGAGGAAGTATGCTCAGTCAATTGCTCAAAGGCCTGAAAATCGACTGTGCTAGGGCAAAAGTCAATTGTGGCCCACATACAGTAAAACTTCAAGATTTTTGGTCAACATCCTCATTTTGAAGTATTATTCATCATTTGATCAAGGTTTGATCATGATTCTTCAAGGATTGCTCACAATTCATCAAAACCCCAAAAGTTGCTAAATTAGGGTTTTGCAGGAAAAGTCAACTCAACTTTGACCAAGCATAACTTTCTCATACTTTATGAGAAATGACCCATCAAAATCTCATTTTGAAGAGGATGCAATTCCCTACAATGCATCTTCATCTCCCAAGTTGAAAATATGTACTCACAAGAAGTTATGAATTTAGACATTATAGGTCATTTTAAAAGTCAACAAAAACACCTTTTTTGTCAAAGCTTCATACATGAACATGGAAGACTCAATTAAGATGATACCAAAAGGGTTGCTTAGAGGACATCTCAAGATTTCTAAAAAGTCCAAGAACACCTTCAAAGAGTCAAAATTGAGGAAGTTATGCATTGGTGAAGTTGACCTTTTTTGCAAAATTGCCAAAAGTCAAAAGTGCCTCAAATTGCAATTTTTGCTAAATGGGCCTAACTTTTTGCACTTGTTTTGCGTTGGTATCATGGTCCATGATCCCTAGATCTTCCCATTTGTATTTATCTTATTTTTTCTATTTATTTTGATTTTGATTTCAATTAAATCAAAACAAATCATGAGAAAATCCAAATCATTCAAACTTCAAGATCTTGTGCATATTTCAGGTCCCATATCTAGCTAGCAAGTGAATCAATTCATGCAAGGCATAGGTGGGCACAAAAAGATTGGTTTTGGCCTATTTATAGAAAGATTTTCAAGTGAATCAAATCAAGATCAAAAGCCATAATTGATAAAGATTGAGAACACTTTTGCAACCCTAATTCCATCAGTGGTATATAGTGTACAATTGTAGACCTAAAACACAAGCTTTGAAGGCGCGAGAAGTCAGAACTGAATTCAAAAAAATCACTCAAAAGTGTTGGTTCGAATTACTAGTTAGAGGAAGATTCAAGGCAATTTGAAGCAGCTAATCCACTCCAGGACCTTCTCTGAAGCAGATTCAATCATTTGCCAGCCCTCCCAAGCCCAGAAACAGGACGTACAACTATCACAGTTTGGTATATTTTTCATATTCGATTGTCCAATTTCTTGCATATTTATCATGTTTCAATAGCATATTCTGAATCCCTAACATGTTTGCAAGCTGATAGTACCATTTAATTGCAGTATTGCTAGCTGTATAGGAATCCACAATTGTTAGGGTTCTTTGTTGTGTTTTGGGTTTTTCTTACATAGGTAAAATTGGGCCACAAGAAGGGCACCATCATGCTCAGCAGGCCAAGACGATTCAATTCATGGCATTAGATTTTGTTTATCGTGCTTGTACTTGATTTTGAGATATGCAGGGTTTGTAGTGACGGACGTTTGTCCGTAGGTAAAGGTCATTAAACCTTTTAGCCACATAGAGAGGATAGGGATGATGGCGTGGCATCACCCTACTCGCCCATTTGAATTTACGCGTGGAATAATGGTTGTTTTGAATGCTTTTCATATTACTAATTATTATTATTTAATATACAACAAAAGCGCGCAGCTCAGTTGGTGAAGAGGCATTGGAAAAAGCTACAGGACCTGGTTCGAATCCCATGTCCCCCCATTATTTCATCTTATTTTCATTTATGTGATCAGGCGTATGCACAGATATGAAGACCATCATGTGCCCTCAGGATCCAACCATTGGGTCTCCAGGAAGCCAGATCTGAAGGCCATCATTGAAGGATCTATCATGTGACCCAGTCGACGCATAACATGGGAACCTTGAAAGTCAACTTGGGTCAGATTTGTTTGGGCCCAAAGCTTGCTATCAACACCCTTCAAATTACTGATTTTAGGCCCATTCTCTTTTACTCTTCTTTTTATATTTTTTTAATTCATTTAATTTATTTTTACTAACATAAAAAAATTCTTTCTTTTTAGGGTAACTTTAATTCTTTTGTAAATAAATTAAAACAAGTTAGAAATTAGGGTTTTGTTTAATTTAAATTCTTTTTTTTCTTTTTCTTAAAAAATAACAAAATACAAAAATAGGTCATGTAATTTATTTACTTTAAGTTAGTTTAATTACTAATTAGATTTGTATTTAACTTAAAAAACCTTATTCTTTTTCTTAAAAATAATCAAAAACATCAAAAAAAATTTCTTCTTTTAATTAGGTTAGACGGGGTCAAAACCCTATTTCTCTCTCGTTCTCGATTCATCGCGCTTAATTATTTTTACCATATTGATGTAATTGCTCACAAGATGTAATAGATTAATTAGGACCTTTTTCGTTCATTTATCGTTTTTTTTACGAGTTGTTTTTGGCTATGTAATTAATACCCGAAGCCTTGTGTTGCACCCCAAAATTTGCCCTCCTCCTTTTTCACAAGAAATCACAACTTCGGGTTTTCCCTGATTTTTCAGATCGGCTCAAGAATCGGTCAAACAGACTTTCCTTACTAGTCTACCCGAAATTAGGGTTTTCATTGATCTTGAATCAGTCAAACAAGTTATTAGGGTTTTATTTTGATTTGGTTGAGTTTGGCTCAGAGTTTGATCAAGCAGACGTTTCTTTGACAGTAAATCCAAAATTAGGGTTTGCGCACGCATTCTCAGAAGGGATTGAATCCACAGTTCTTTTCAATTGATTATTACATTGTTTTGACGCTTGTTCAATATTGCTTTTTGTTTCTCAAAGCCTAAACATCTGGGATAGAAGCTGAGGCTTCTAATTGAAAGTTTGAAGCGTTGGTTTGATCAGTGAAGTGAAAGGCGTATGGACGTTTGTTTGTTTAACTGTGCAATACATATAGTTAATTGGAATGCCGGGCGTATGTTGGTTAATACAAGGTTGTTAGAATACAACGTTTATTGGTTATTTATTTTATCTAAGTTAAAATAATTGGGATGCATTTCCAGTCATTTTAATTCAAGAGATTTTAAATAATTAAATAAACAAGTGCAGAAGAAATAAAGAACATCTGACAAAAGATTTTATTTATTTTAATTGTTGTTACAAGTGTTATTTGAATACAGTAAATTTATTTACAGTATTTACGATAATGTTTATTACAATGATTAAAAATAAAATAAAACTATCTTCTAAGCCTCTTGAAGTCTTCATACTTCTTTGATCCCCAACTGGTATTTACTTGCAAAGACAGAAGAAAGAAGTCAGTACAGTTAAATTGGAAAAGCATTTTTAGACAGATAATTAAAAAAACTCATCCTTAAAGGTTGTTTGTCGGAATCAGATTGTTTTGATTTTCATCATATTTTGCTCACCCTCTTGGAAAATCACAAGAAGATTTCTCTTCTTGGTTCACAAAGAGGAAAGTAAAATTCTTCTGCAAACATATAAATCAATTAAATAGAAGACACAAGGCAGCATATACAAAAGGGACAAGCTGCACAAATTTAAACTAAGCAAACTAAGTTGCACAATGGAAAACTAAGTCACAATTTCAAACTAGGCAACCCAAGTTGCACAACCAAGCTGTCAAAAACTGTCAAAGAAGCTATCAAACTGTCAATGCAGAAAAGAGGAAAGTACAAGATGCAGAGGAAAATCAAATTGCAAGCAAGCAATATTGTCAAAACATTTTCATCATTTCCTAGGCCAACCTTTTCAGAATAAAAGGTACTATAAGCAATAAAATATGCTTTGGAGAGAGAGAGAAAGAGAGAAAAGCAGGCTTATAGTTTTTGGGCATGCTTAAAGGACAAATAAATATAACATTCCTAGCAGTTCAGAAAAAAAGAGAGAGCACAGATAGAACAGAGAGAGCACACAGGAAACCACAAAAACTGTAAACACCAAGCCTGTACCAGAAGCAAGTCCAAAAACCTGCCTTCCTCACCAAAACTGAACAAACTCAATAACCTGCATAAAAACCACAAGCAAGCCTGCATGACACAGCCTTCCTGTACCAGAAACTTCAAACTTACCAAAACCTGCTAAAACCCTTCAACAAGCCTTGAGGCCTGTTACCAACAAACCTTCAACAAACCTGTTAAAACCTTTAACAAACCTGCATAAAACCTCAGAACAAACTCAAACCAGAAGCAAGCCTTGCAGCCTGCCTGTGTCCAAGCCAGCCTGTAACCAAAAAGCCTACCTGCACAACAAGCCCTAAAGCTTGTTCAAATCCAAACCCAACAAGTTACCAAAACACAACAAAACTCCAACAAGCCTGTCAAAACCAAAACTCCAACAAATCCAAACCAGATATCATAACAACAATAGCCAATAAGTGTTCTCAACAATTCATCATCAAGCATCATCAAAACTCATACAAATTCAAACACCAAATCCATCAATAATACTAACCAGCGCCTCAGAACCAAGTTCATCATAGGCAAAACCATCAACATCAGAAAAAGCCAACAAAATTCAAGAGAGGAAGAGATTCAGAAGCTAACAAACAAGCATCTCAGAAAGACATCATCATTGACAAGAAAGAGAGGAAGAGAGTCAGAAGCTAATTAGCAAGCATTCTCAGAATAAATTCCTCACAGAATCAACAGCAATAACAATAAGCAAAGTTCATCACAGGGTCAACATCATCGAACAACCAAACAACAACTATTGCAAGCATCTCAGAATTAAAATCATCATAGAAAACCAACCAAATCAGAAGAAGAAGAGAAAAATTCAGAAGCAAAACAATCTTCAGAGATAAGCTCATCATCAGAACCAACAAAATCAGAAGAAGAAGAGAAAAATCAGAAGTCGTGTTTTCAGAATCAAAGTCATCACAAAACAGTTCGAAGCAAAAGATACAAGTACCAGAAAAGCCAGCATCATCATAGCGCTCCCTCGCTCGGCCACCTGAGAAGCGCCACCGTCCAAACCCTCTGTCTCCTCTCCAAAAGCAAAACCCCAAGGTATTAATTCCTCCTTCCTTTTTTTTCTACATCTCATAATCCAAACATAAATAACACAAAGATCAGAACATGTAAAAATTTAATCATGCAAAGAACAAAAAAACCTAAAACGCGTTTGAAGAGAAATCAATACCTTTTTTCATCACCCTGTGTAACCACGGAGAGAGGAGAGTGGAGGCATCGCTCTGGTAGCCTTAGGCGATTGGAAAGAGACATCAGAAGCCATGGTTGAGAAGGATGAAGAGGACGAAGAAAGGAGAGGAGTGGCGCCGTCTCAAACTGCAAAACCCAATTCTGAGCAAGACAATTGAAACCCTAACAACAAAAACATTGTCAAACGCGTTTTGGGCCTGCCCCACACACAAAACCGCTAAGCCCAACGTGTTCCTGGCGCATGCACCCCCTTTTTCCTAATCTTGTTTGTTTTTTCATTTGGGCCAAGAACATATCCCCTAAAGCCCATTTAATTTCTTTTTATTTATTTTTTATGTTTACAAATCAATATTTTTTTATCACCTTATTTTCTTTTTTATATAACTTAATTCCTAATTCTTTCTTGTTAAATAAAAATAATATATTAATTTTTCATATTAAATTTTTATTAACAATACTTTTTTTATTACACTTGAAATACATAAATAATAGATCTATTAAGTTAAATAATTTTCTTGTGTTAAAACTTTTTTTAATTAAAACTTTTGTTTATATATAATTAACAAAAAACATAAAAAATAAATAATAATACTTAATTTACATTAGGTTAACATTTTAATCATTGGTAAATAATCATATGCATCATACAACACTTTTGATTTTCTTTGATTCTTATACCTTGTTATATTTTTACATTGAGAATGCGACGATTCGATTTGGTTGTAACACAATATTTAGACACTACTATTCTGATAAGACTCATCCCCATTTGTAAACATTTGTACCCCCATCCCCGGATACTTATTTGTAATAACTTAGACTTTAAATTCCCGCAATTTATCGCTTTCCATATACTGTATAGTAATTAGGGTTTGTATGCGAATATTCAAAATCAACCGATAGATAACCTAATACAAGACAAATGCATGAAAATCAATACACAATTCACACTTGCACCTCTAGGGTAACCTCGCTTGTTGCCTCGGAAAATGCAATCATGTCCCTCGAGTATGAGACACTCTAGCAAATGTCCCTTCGATAAACAAAGATTGTTAGTCCCTCGATGACCCTCGATGTTGCCTTCGATAAAACGATCTCGTCCCTTACAAAAATTGCTAGAGCGTCTCACAAGTTGCCTTCAATGATTGTATACGATGACCCGCGCCCGTCCCGTTCAAACATCCTAACACAAGGTTGTTCACCAAATACAATGGTGAAACAACACTGTTAAAAGGGTTTAAAAACATAAGAAAGATCTTTGAGTAAATTAGGGTAGATAGCTCTTAGTTACTTGATCAAACTTGCAAAACATCCTTGACATTTTTCAAAACACACATCACAACACAACTTCAAAACAAACTTTCAAAAAAACATTGAAACATCTTTTCAAAAAGACAAACACCTTTGCATATACTCAAACAAGAGTCATTACAATGGTTGCCTAGACAAAGCATCTTTTTCAAAACATTTTCAAAACCACACACACAAAGCACCATTTTCAAACAATTGAAAAAAACAAAGGCAAGTGATCTAAAACAAGTAACTAAGAGCCCATGGATAACCATGGATGAAAAGGGTGCTAGCACCTTCCCTTTTCATAATCTACCCCCCGAACCCACGAAAACATCTCAAAGGTCTTTCCTGTGCTTTTTGACCTTTCCTTAGGATAAAATAAAAAGTCGGTGGCGACTCTTGCTAAACCGAACAAGTGCGAAAACAAACGCAAAACCCAAGTTAGTTCTCCCACCGTATCACAGAACTGGCGACTCTGCTGGGGATATTTCTAAAAGTGGGGTTACCTTAGGGTTTTAGATCATCTTTACATGCTTGCTTTGATTGCTTTGATTGCTTTACTTTTTTGGGTTCCTTGTTTGGGTTTGTTGGAAATCCTACACCCGGATTTGGGGGCACCTTTTTAGGTAAATAGCAATAAACTGTGAGAGAACTGTGCGGGGTATACCGACATGGTTGAAGAAGTAGCTATGTTAGTGTGACATATTTTTGAGTACCGGTAGCCCTTGAGTAGTCAAGGAGAATACGGGGCCGCTGAGTGATGTCATGACGCACTAACGAACTCTTAGAACCTTACTTGACCATCTTGGCCTTTTTAGGGGTAGTGAGATGACCGACTTTGGTGCAGTCCAAAGTTGGTAGATACTCGATACTACACTCATTGAGGGTTGTTTTCTTGGAATATTTTGGTCGCCAGTTAAGTGGCTAAACCAAAACAATGAACACAGAAAATAATCCAATGATATTGAGCTCCTTAGAACCCGGTTTCTATTTTAGGACAGGTTGAGCCAACTAACTTCAAGAGGGTACTTACCTACAAACCCCATGCAAGCCTAAACCTAAGGACTTGTTTGCTTTGTGTGAATATGACTGTCTTTATATACACTTGCTTACTCTTGCATA
Organism: Vicia faba; assembly: GCA_948472305.1. NCBI lineage: Eukaryota > Viridiplantae > Streptophyta > Magnoliopsida > Fabales > Fabaceae > Vicia > Vicia faba. The sequence goes on along the minus strand of OX451737.1, from coordinate 1,450,292,036 downwards.
CATGTACATAACATCATAACATCATACCATAGCATTTTCAATAACCATTTCAAGGATCTCGAGGGTCCTTTGATACAGGGGCACGTTGAACCAAATGTCTACCAAAGGGAAAGAGGTTTCTCCCCTAAACAAATGCCATCAAAGATCAAGTGCAACAACTTGAATCAGGGGCTATGACCCACTTGACATGGTGAGCTTGATTCTAGTGGAAGCACATCCACCAATAACAAAGTTCTCCAATCAAAGATGTTGATCAAAGTTCAATCTCTAACATTTTCTTGGGTTTACCCTGCGAGATCCTTGAAAACATGCATCCACATATCATGCATTGCATCATAACAGGTTTTCTTTTTCAGGTTTCCTTATTCTCCTACTGTTTATTTTAGTAGAGATGGCTCTAGAGAGGACTGTCAAAGATATCCAGGATCAAAATGCTCAATTTCAAGAAATGTTCTTGAACCTGTCCCAGGGGCAAGAAGAACTGAAAGCTCTCCTCACAAGGGGCATGGTCTTGGGGAATTCAGGCAGTGTCAAGAATGATCAGTTGGAAGAACTACAGTTTGAGCTAACTGCAATGAGGATCCAGATGATGGGACAACTGGTGGACCAGATGGCTCTCATCCAGGACTTGGCTCAAAGACAAGAGGAGCTCAGGGTTCTCGTCAACAAACTGCTTCGGGACGACCAAGTGGGGGAAACATCTAGGGTTGAATATCAAGTCATCATTCAACCTCCTTTGAGACAAGAAGACAAGGGAAAAGCTCCTCTACTTGCTTCAGGGTCACAAGCCCAGCCACAACCTCGTCAGCGTCAATGGGGTAATCAGCATAAGCAAAATACATCTGGAAGACATTTCACTGAGACTGACATACCATCATCTCTAATATTGGAACGCTTGTTGGAGGTCAATCTGACTGCTTTAAAGGATCCTATTCGGAATCCCAATACCTCTTCTCCTAGCTATCACCCCGACACATTTTGTGTATACCACTCCTATAGTCCTGGACATGACACCGACGACTGTTGGGCTTTGAAAAACAAGATCGAAGACTTGATTGACAATTGAGTGCTGAAATTCATGCCGGATGGCGAGATGAAAATCTTCCGTTAAGGGTTTCTCCACCTGAAATGACAAAGCTCGAACTAAGAGACTTTTGTTCCATTTGAATTTTCAAGTTGTAATTTCTTTTGTTATTCAAACAATTATCTGTTGATGTCAAACTCTGTTTCATTAATGCATTGCATATGTTTGTCTTGAATTCATCCATTCATTTTCACTATTCTTATGCTTTCTTTATGATATTTAACTCTTGATAAAAAGCTACAAGCCTTTAGAGGGAGGATGACGAAACAATACCATAATCTCATACAGTATGCTTTTGAACAGACCTTGCCGATGATGTACAGGCATTTCTTTCAAATCCTAAACACCGGAGTTATAAGGAAGATAATCCCTAATAAACCCCTTCGAGCCAAAGAAGTAGGAGTTTTCTGTTTTAAACACAAATTGAAACCTTTAATTTAAACCTTGGGCAAGATAGTCTCTCAGTTAAAGCAAAAGACGCGCATTGAAGTCGCAAAACTCTCAGTTCGTAATACAACGAATGACATCAAAAACATTCCTTTGGAACCAAAAGACAGTGATGGTTCTTTATCTCATAGGCAGTCAATCTCTCAAAAGAGAAAAGCCCACTGAGCCTAAACCTTTAAAGGAGGCTTAAGAAAGCTGGGGCATCCCGCTGACTGTTATCTCGAAAACAGGAACAGTCAGGCAAAAGTTAGGGATAACGAATCAAAAGAAAAAGGTCACTATAAATCCTCAATAAACATGAAAAATGTTGCAAAAAAATGATGGCTGCCTTCCCATAAAATTCAAATGGTGAACCATCACCCAAAAGTCGTTCCAAACTCGAATAGAGTGCGACGCACAATTAATTGAGTTTAGGATTGAAGGACATCACGAAGAGCGGGTGGGTACAAATATACTTTGAGACTTTATCCATTGTTTCTTAAACCGTGAACCAAGCCACGTTACAACCCTTCAAAAGTCGTAATTGAAGCATGGGTTAGTTCGAAAGCATACTGTTACAAAAGGTATCCTGACTCCTGTAGGGCTTTGCCCTAAAATCTTGTGTTGAATTTGTCTTATAAAAATTTCTCTGCTAAAAAACGCATTTTTCAAAACTTTAAGACAAGCATAAACTTTGAATTATTTGAATATCATTGTTTGCACATGTTTATTTGTTGACAGCAAAGGAATTCACAACAATGAATATCCAGTGAACAAAAGCTCTCTGAGTGAACAAAATCAATTCAAGAAGGACGACACTTCCATTGACAAATCTCCTATCAACAAAAGGGGATTTGATATGGTACTACCCAGTTAACCTGGGGCAGTCCGGTCAAGATTTCAACAAATCTTTCAAAGATAAACTAGGGCAGTCCAGTCAAGATTTCAACAAATCTTTCAAAAGTTCAATGAACCTAGGGCAGTCCAGTCAAGATTTCAAGAAATCACTCAATTGCAGGATAACTTGGGGCAAGTCTCCTTCATCATCACTTAGGGCATTCGAATGTCAATCTCAAGGTTACGAACAGGCTAAGTCCCCTGACAAGGCCACAAGCATCTGACACTAGGGGCAGGGATGAACCTCTCCGAAATCTTTCTGAAAAGAAATTTAAGCGTCCTCGAGAAGTTTATCATCTCTCTAAACAGACCAGCTGTCATGGGTTTATTTCCCCAACATTTGTCCAGGATTTATTCTCCAAAACAAATTACATTTCAAGTTGCAAGGTCATTCAAAATTTCCTTCATCACCTGCTGGAAGTTACGATCAACATCAAAAATTCCTTCATCACCTGTTGGAACTCCAGGTCGTTCAAAATTTCCTTCATCACCTGCTGGAAGTTACGATCAACATCAAAAATTCCTTCATCACCTGTTGGAACTCAAGGTCGTTCAAAATTTCCTTCATCACCTGCTGGAAGTTACGATCAACATCAAAAATTCCTTCATCACCTGTTGGAACTCAAGGTCGTTCAAAATTTCCTTCATCACCTGCTGGAAGTTACGATCAACATCAAAAATTCCTTCATCGCCTGTTGGAACTCCAGGTTGTTCAAAATTTCCTTCATCACCTGCTGGAAGTTACGATCAACATCAAAAAATTCCTTCATCACTTGTTGGAACTCCAGGTCGTTCAAAATTTCCTTCATCACCTGCTGGAAGTTACGATTAACATTAAAAATTCCTTCATCCCCTGTTGGAAGATACAGTTTCAGATACGCTCCAGACACGGTTGCCATTCTGTCACTCATTCAGATCCCAGTTACAGTTTTAGATACACTCTAGATACGGAAGTCATTCTGCTACTCATACAGATCTCAACTCCAAGATACAGTTTCAGATACGCTCTAGACACGGTTGCCATTATGTCACTCATTCAGATCCCAGTTACAGTTTCAGATACACTCCAAACACGGAAGTCATTATGCTACTCATACAGATCTCAACTCCAAGATACAGTTTCAGATACGCTCCAGACACGGTTGCCATTTTGTCACTCATTCAGATCCCAATTACAGTTTCAGATACACTCCAGATACGGAAGTCATTCTGCTACTCATACAGATCTCAACTCCAGGATACAGTTTCAGATACGCTCCAGACACGGAAGTCATTTTGCTACTCATACAGATCTCAACTCCAAGATACAGTCCAGATACACTCCAGATACAGAAGTCATTCTGCTACTCATACAGATCTCAACTCCAAGATACAGTTTCAGATACGCTCCAAACATGGTTTCCATTCTGTCAATCATTCAGATCCCAGTTATAGTTTCAGATACACTCCAGATACGGAAGTCATTCTGCTACTCATAAAGATTTCAACTCCAAGATACAGTTTCAGATACGCTCCAGACACGGTTGCCATTCTGTCACCCATTCAGATACCAGTTACAGTTTCAGATACACTCCAGATACGGAAGTCATTCTGCTACTCATACAGATCTCAACTCCAAGATACAGTTTCAGATACGCTCCAGACATGGTTGCCATTCTGTCACTCATTCAGATCCCAGTTACAGTTTCAGATACACTCCAGATATGGAAGTCATTCTGCTACTCATAAAGATCTCAACTCCAAGATACAGTTTCAGATACGCTCCAGACACGGTTTCCATTTTGTCACTCATTCAGATCCCAGTTACAGTTTCAGATACACTCCAGACACGGAAGTCATTCTACTACTCATACGAATCTCAACTACAGATACAGTCCAGATACGCTCCAGACACGGTTGCCATTCTGTCACTCATTCAGAATAATTATCATTCTCCCCAGAGATACTTCCTAACAGATTGAAGATTCTCAGTCCCATTTTTCCAGCATAAGTCTCCTAGGTTTTAAGCTTCCCAGTAGAGATTTTCAAAGCTTTCCTTCTTCCCCAAGCAGTCAGCAGTCAACAAGGATTTCTCATCTTCAGCAATCAAGGATCCTTGCAATTACCCTGAAGCAGTCAAGGATTCACTTTCCCCGACAGCAGTCAAAGAATCCATTATCTCCAGCTATCCGGATTTTATCTTCCTCAGCAAGACGGCTATTCAGCTTGCATACATAACCATGACATTCATATATCATAAACATTAATGAAATACAGTTCATTGCATCATACATTTCATGCAATATAACTTTGTGTTTCAACTAACAATTTACCTTTTTCAGCAAAAGGATTAACACCTGTAACAAACCAGGACAACTATCTACTTGATCATCATGAAGCAACCCTACACATGTTCCTTCTTTCCAAGATGCAGTTTTACACGGGCTCATCATCAGGCAACCCTACACCGGTTCCTTCTCAATTCCAGATTCAAGACTTCTGAAAACAGTTTACGGATTCTCCAAACACGGATGTTAATCTATCGCTTGTTCAGATTCAAGACTTCTGAAAACAGTTTACGGCTTCTCCAGATACGGATGTTAGTCTATCGCTTGTTCAGATTCAACTTTTGAAAACAGTTTACGGATGCTTCCAAACACGGATGTTAATCTATTGCTTATTCAGACCCCCAGTTCAGAGATGTTCCAAACAGGGATACCATTCTGATACTCGTCCACTCACCAACAACATAACAGTTCAACAAACATTCTTGGATGGCATCTTTTAAGCCCATCTCCAGTAAGACTTCTCTCATACCTCCAGATGGCATCGTTAATCCCATCCCCGACAAGATTCTGTCACATTCTTGGATGGCATCTTTAAGCCCATCTCTAAATGGCATCTTTAAGCCCATTCCCTCAAACTACGCTTTGACGAGTGCAAATTTTTTGGGCACTCTAGTGTCCAATCTCCTTTTACCTTCGAGTCGCGAACGGCAAACTTGCCAATCTAACTCTTCAGGTTCAAGAAGATTGAACAGGGGAAACTGCTGTACCCCAAAATTTGCCCTCCTCCTTTTTCACAAGAAATCACAACTTCGGGTTTTCCCTGATTTTTCAGATCGGCTCAAAAATCGGTCAAACAGACTTTCCTTATCAGTCTACCCGAAATTAGGGTTTTCATTAATCTTGAATCAGTCAAACAGGTTATTAGGGTTTTCTTTTGATTTGGTTGAGTTTGGCTCAGAGTTTGATCAAGCAGACGTTTCTTTGACAGTAAATCCAAAATTAGGGTTTGCGCACGCATTCTCAGAAGGGATTGAATCCACAGTTCTTTTCAATTGATTGTTACATTGTTTTGACGCTTGTTCAAGATTGATGTTTGTTTCTCAAAGCCTAAACATTTGGGATAGAAGCTGAGGCTTCTGATTGAAAGTTTGAAGCTTTGGTTTGATCAGTGAAGTGAAAGGTGTATGGACGTTTGTTTGTTTAACTGTGCAATACATATAGTTAATTGGAATGCCGAGCGTATGTTGGTTAATACAAGGTTGTGAGAATACAACGTTTATTGGTTATTTATTTTATCTAAGTTAAAATAATTGGGATGCATTTCCAGTCATTTTAATTCAAGAGATTTTAAATAATTAAATAAACAAGTGCAGAAGAAATAAAGAACATCTGACAAAAGATTTTATTTATTTTAATTGTTGTTACAAGTGTTATTTGAATACAGTAAATTTATTTACAGTATTTACGATAATGTTTATTACAATGATTAAAAATAAAATAAAACTATCTTCTAAGCCTCTTGAAGTCTTCATACTTCTCTGATCCCCAACTGGTATTTACCTGCAAAGACAGAAGAAAGAAGTCAGTACAGTTAAATTGGAAAAGCATTTTTAGATAGTTAATTAAAAAAACTCATCATTAAAGGTTGTTGGTCGGAATCAGATTGTTTTGATTTTCATCATATTTTGCTCACCCTCTTGGCAAATCACAAGAAGATTTCTCTTCTTGGTTCACAAAGAGGAAAGTAAAATTATTTTGCAAACATATAAATCAATTAAATAGAAGGCACAAGGCAGCATATACAAAAGGGACAAGCTGCACAAATTTAAACTGAGCAAACTAAGTTTCACAATGGCAAACTAAGTCACAAATTCAAACTAGGCAAACCAAGTTGCACAACCAAGCTGTCAAAAACTGTCAAAGAAGTTATCAAACTGTCAATGCAGAAAAGAGGAAAGTACAAGATGCAGAGGAAAATCAAATTGCAAGCAAGCAATATTGTCAAAACATTTTCATCATTTCCCAGGCCAACCTTTTCAGAATAAAAGGTACTCTAAGCAATAAAATATGCTTTGGAGAGAGAGAAAGAGAGAAAAGCAGGCTTACAATTTTTGGGCAGGCTTAGAGGACAAATAAATATAACATTCCTAGCAGTTCAGAAAAAAAGAGAGAGCACAGATAGAACAGAGAGAGCACACAGGAAACCACAAAAATTGTAAACACCAAGCCTGTACCAGAAGCAAGTCCAAAAACCTGCCTTCCTCACCAAAACTGAACAAACTCAGTAACCTGCATAAAAACCACAAGCAAGCCTGCATGACACAGCCTGCTTGTACCAGAAACTTCAAACTTACCAAAACCTGCTAAAACCCTTCAACAAGCCTTGAGGCCTGTTACCAACAAACCTTCAACAAACCTGTTAAAACCTTCAACAAACCTGCATAAAACCTCAAAACAAACTCAAAGCAGAAGCAAGCCTTGCAGCCTGCCTGTGTCCAAGCCAGCCTGTAACCAAAAAGCCTGCCTGCACAACAAGCCCTAAAGCTTGTTCAAATCCAAACCCAACAAGTTACCAAAACAGAACAAAACTCCAACAAGCCTGTCAAAACCAAAACTCCAACAAATCCAAACCAGATATCATAACAACAATAGCCAATAAGTGTTCTCAGCAATTCATCGTCAAGCATCATCAAAACTCATACAAATTCAAACACCAAATCCATCAATAATACTAACCAGCGCCTCAGAACCAAGTTCATCATAGGCAAAACCATCAACATCAGAAAAAGCCAACAAAATTCAAGAGAGGAAGAGAGTCAGAAGCTAACAAACAAGCATCTCAGAAAGACATCATCATTGACAAGAAAGAGAGGAAGAGAGTCAGAAGCTAATTAGAAAGCATTCTCAGAATAAAGTCCTCACAGAATCAACAGCAACAACAATAAGCAAAGTTCATCACAGGGTCAACATCATCGAACAACCAAACAACAACTATTGCAAGCATCTCAGAATTAAAATCATCATAGAAAACCAACCAAATCAGAAGAAGAAGAGAAAAATTCAGAAGCAAAACAATCTTCAGAGATAAGCTCATCATCAAAACCAACAAAATCAGAAGAAGAAGAGAAAACTCAGAAGTCGTGTTTTCAGAATCAAAGTCATTACAAAACAGTTCGAAGCAAAAGATACAAGTACCAGAAAAGCCAGCATCATCATAGCGCTCCCTCGCCCGGCCACCTGAGAAGCGCCGCCGTCCAAACCCTCCGTCTCCTCTCCAAAAGCAAAACCCTAAGGTATTGATTCCTCCTTCCTTTTTTTTCTACATCTCATAATCCAAACATAAATAACACAAAGATCAGAACATGTAAAAATTTAATCATGCAAAGAACAAAAAAACCTAAAACGCGTTTGAAGAGAAATCAATACCTTTTTTCATCACCCTGTGTAACCACAGAGAGAGGAGAGTGGAGGCATCGCTCTGGTAGCCTTAGGCGATTGGAAAGAGACATCAGAAGCCATGGTTGAGAAGGATGAAGAGGACGAAGAAAGGAGAGGAGTGGCGCCGTCTCAAACTGCAAAACCCAATTCTGAGCAAGACAATTGAAACCCTAACAACAAAAACATTGTCAAACGCATTTTGGGCCTGCCCCACACACAAAACCGCTAAGCCCAACGTGTTCCTGGCGCATGCACCCCCTTTTTCCTAATCTTGTTTGTTTTTTCTTTTGGGCCAAGAACATATCCCCTAAAGCCCATTTAATTTCTTTTTATTTATTTTTTATGTTTACAAATCAATATTTTTTTTATCACCTTATTTTCTTTTTTATATAACTTAATTCCTAATTCTTTCTTGTTAAATAAAAATAATATATTAATTTTTCATATTAAATTCTTATTAACAATACTTTTTTTATTACACTTGAAATACATAAATAATAGATCTATTAAGTTAAATAATTTTCTTGTGTTAAAACTTTTTTTAATTAAAACTTTTGTTTATATATAATTAACAAAAAACACAAAAATAAATAATAATACTTAATTTACATTAGGTTAACATTTTAATCATTGGTAAATAGTCATATGCATCATACAATACTTTTGATTTTCTTTGATTCTTATACCTTGTTATATTTTTACATTGAGAATGCGACGATTCGATTTGGTTGTAACACAATATTTGGACACTACTATTCTGATAAGACTCATCCCCATTTGTAAACATTTGTACCCCCATCCCCGGATACTTATTTGTAATAACTTAGACTTTAAATTCCCGCAATTTATCGCTTTCCATATACTGTATAGTAATTAGGGTTTGTATGCGAAGATTCAAAATCAACCGCTAGATAACCTAATACAAGACAAATGCATGATAATCAATACACAATTCACACTTGCACCTCTAGGGTAACCTCGCTTGTTGCCTTGGAAAATGCAATCATGTCCCTCGAGTATGAGACACTCTAGCAAATGTCCCTTTGATAAACAAAGATCGTTAGTCCCTCGATGACCCTCGATGTTGCCTTCGATAAAACGATCCCGTCCCTTACAAAAATTGCTAGAGCGTCTCACAAGTTGCCTTTAATGATTGTATATGATGACCCGCGCCCATCCCGTTCAAACATCCTAACACAAGGTTGTTCACCAAATACAATGGTGAAACAACACTGTTAAAAGGGTTTTAAAACATAAGAAAGATCTTTGAGTAAATTAGGGTAGATAGCTCTTAGTTACTTGATCAAACTTGCAAAACATCCTTGCCATTTTTCAAAACACACATCACAACACAACTTTAAAACAAACTTTCAAAAAAACATTGAAACATCTTTTCAAAAAGACAAACACCTTTGCATATACTCAAACAAGAGTCATTACAATGGTTGCCTAGACAAGGCATCTTTTTCAAAACATTTTCAAAACCACACACACAAAGCACCATTTTCAAACAATTGAAAAAAACAAAGGCAAGTGATCTAAAACAAGTAACTAAGATCCCATGGATAACCATGGATGAAAAGGGTGCTAGCACCTTCCTTTTTCATAATCTACCCCCCGAACCCACAAAAACATCTCAAAGGTCTTTCCTGTGCTTTTTGACCTTTCCTTAGGATAAAATAAAAAGTCGATGGCGACTCTTGCTAAACCGAACAAGTGTGAAAACAAACGCAAAACCCAAGTCAATTCTCCCACCGTATCACACCTTGTAATAGCGTAGCTTTACTTTCCGCACTTTAAATTCTTGCAAATATTAAACCGTTAGATGTATGGTATTAGGGTTGCATGACAAGAATGTATGTTAAATTTAAAACGCTTAGCAAACCCTAAATGTGCAAAGATAATAACTTGAAATTGAATCACTCGCACATGCGCACTCCTAGGGTATACTCTCACTTCGGTTGCCTTCGGTAAACGATCATTAAGTATAGGGTATTTTAGCAGTCACTCTTTTGTCTCAAAGATCAAAGTTGCCTCGGAAAGGTTGCCTCGGAATTGTTGCCTCGAATATTGATCTTAAGACATTAGGGTTATTACTAAGTTGTCCTAACATTGCTTTAGTGATCGTACGTCCCTTTCGAATTGACCCTTAAAACTCCAACGACGGTGCTACCCACTCACTAATAGTGGAATAGCGCTATCTAAAGGAAACGAACATAGGACAATTCTTTTTTCGAGTAGGTAGATTAGCTCTTAAGTACTTGCTCAAAACAAACAAACTTTTCCACACTTACACTCTTTCAAACAAAGATTTCAAAAACACTTCGTAACACTCTTGAAGACAGAAGCAAGGGTTAAATCGAAGTCAAACAAAGAAACTTTTTTTCAAATCAAACACACACAAGCAAATTTTGAAAAAATGATGAGCAAGTACCTAAGAGCCCGTAGAAAACTACGGATAGAAAGGGTGCTAATACCTTCCCTTTCTATAATCTACCCCCCGTACTCAAAATCTCAAAAAAGGAATTTTTCTATGCTTTTTTCCTTTCCAGTTGGATAAAATAAAAGTCGGTGGCGACTCTTGCTTACCGCGACATTTTGCAAACACAAACGCAAAATGCAAACCAGCATTTCAAACAGTTTCGGTTCTGGCCACCGTATCACAGAACTGGCGACTCTGCTGGGGATGTAATAAGTGGAGTATACCTTAGGATTAGTTCATCATATTTGCTTCTATTGTTTGATTTGATTGCTTTACTTTTGAGGGCTTTGTATTGGAGTTACTATAGATCCTAACCCGGATCTGGGGGACACCTTTTAGGTAAGTAGTAATAAACTGTGAGGGAACTGTACGGTATAGACCTATACGGTTGAAGCAGTATCTACGTTGATGTGGCACATTGGTTGGTACCGGTATCCCTTATGGAGAAACGAGGAGAAAACGGGGCTGCTATGTGTGTCGTTAAACATCAACTGACCTTAGAACCCTTAATAGACCAACTTGGCCATTAGGAAGTAGTGAGATAGCGGTCTCGGTGTAAAGATGGGAACTGGTTGATACTCGATGCTACACTCATTGAGACCATACTCTCGAGATAGTTCCGACCGCAAGAAAAGATTGCGTGAGTTGAAACTATGACCGATGGAGGATGGTCAGTGATATTGAGAACCTCTAGAACCCGGTTACTATTATTAGGACAGGTTGAAACCATCTAACTTTAAGAGGGTAGTACCTAGACTCCATGCAAGCCTGAAACTTAAGGGCTCTTGTGTGACTTGTTTGCCTTTACCATGTTTTTTACCTGCTATACCTGTTGTGTGTTTTATCATGACATAATGCATCATGAGATAGCATGCATACTTCATTACGCTAACCATTTCAAAGACCGAGGGGATTTATCTTTGTTCTGTTTTGCAGATTATGGCTTCAATACGCAGAAACACCATTCGAGTTAACTTCGCGCAAATGCCTGCTCAGCTCAGAGAGTTAGTCTCAAAAGTTCCTGATACTTATTCATTCATTAGAAGACATGGTCATATCCTTAGTTTGGTCACTTCAAAGTTGGATAAGCAGATGATGAGCGTGCTCTTCCAGTTCTTTGATCCGGTGCATCATTGTTTCACCTTCCCGGATTATCAGCTAGTTCCCACTTTGGAGGAGTTTTCTGACTTACTGGGCATATCCATCCTCGAGTAGACACCCTTCACCAGTTTGGAGGAGGTTCCTAGACCCGAGGACATTGCTTCAGCCTTACATCTAAAAAGGGTTGATGTAGTATCCAACTGGGAGACACGGAGCGGGGTTAAAGGTTTCTTGGCCAAGTTTCTGATGGATAAAGCTCAGCAATTCTGGGATAACTTGGATTTTCAAGCATTTGAAGACATCTTGGCTCTCCTCATCTACGACTTGGTTCTTTTCTCGAATCCAGATTCCTTCATAGATGTGAATGCGGTCAAGATCTTCTTGTCCCGTAATCCAGTGCCTACTCTTCTGGGTGATATCCTACATGCCCTTTATACTCGTATTGTGCGAAGAAGAGGGACCCTCATATGTTGCATGCCGCTGCTGGCGAGGTGGTTTATTTCGCACCTCCCCAAGTCTGTATTGAAGAATGAGGAAGGATTAAGATGGTCTTACAGAATCATGTCACTTGCCCACACAAACATTCTTTGGAGTTCTAAGGATATGGAAAGGGTAGCAATCATTGATCGATGTGGGGAATACCCTAAAGTCCCATTGCTTGGAATTAGAGGGGGAATAACCTACAGTCCTTGTTTGGCTTTATGACAGTTTGGTCGCGCTCGGAGAGACAATCCTCATGAGCTGCTTCTTACAGATATTGTCTTTGACTACAAGGAGGACGTTGATGAGCATCGCCGCAGGTTTATACGAGCATGGGGCATGGTGAACAGGTCTGACCCTCATGAGCTAGGACCAAATAATTCTCTCCCTATGCAACCATATCTCCAGTGGGTCCGAGCTCGGGCTCAGAAGCTTGGGATGCCTTATGAAGCTGTTTTGCCAGTGATTGTGGAGCATACCAATGAAGAGGGCGTTCCTTATACAGTCCTTTATCCCTACATGCCTACTGATCTTGGGGCATTGAAGAGATCCTGGATTCAGCTGAAGGAATAAAGGGACACCTACCGGGAGAAGTATCATGAGCAGGAAAGTAAGATCTTGAAGCTCACGAGGCAACTTGAGAATGAAAAGACGATCAATGATTACGTCAACACGAAGGGAAACGACCATGGGATTTCTGATTTTGCTTGTTTCTAGTTTAGATTTATTTTCAGTTTATTTCTTTTGTAACGCCTTGAAGGCATTGTTAAACATTTTTACAAGTTAATCTAATAAAGTTTGTTTATTTCTTGGTTTACAAATTTAAATCTCCCAAAGTCTTCGAGATAATTTCATATGCATTCCATTACCATGCACCTCATCACAGGTACCATTACAGGTTTCTTATCTTCTTCGTTGTTTATTTCAGCACGAAATGTCTTTTGAAATACCTACCGATCAAGCCATCAAATCTCTTCAGGCACAGAATGCCCAATTTCAAGAGATGTTCTTGAACTTGGCTAAAGGGCGGGAAGACTTGAAGACTCTCATCCTGAAAGAGAGGAGGAAGAAGAAGAAGAAGAAGGTGGTTCTCATGAATATGGGTCACAGATTTGGGAATAGGTTGCGACGGGAAGCTGATCTGTCTCATTCATCCAAAGGAGGAGAAAATCAAGAGGAAGAAAAAGGCCCTAGTCCCGTGGTCTCTGATAATGACACTGATTTTGATTATGAACAGTACCCTCCTGCTGAGGATAGGTACAAACAAATTGAAGACCGTCTGAGTGCTATGGAGATTCAGAAGGTCCTGGGTTTAGATTTTAGAGATTTGGGGCTAGAATCAGGAGTGGTGATCCCTCACAAGTTTAAAGCTCTGGTCTTTGCTAAGTACGATAGAGTATCCTATCCAAAACTCCATCTCCTCTCGTATGTCAGAAAAATCCAACCTTACACTGCTGATAGGAATTTGTGGGTACATTTCTTTCAAGATAGTCTGTCAGGGACTCAACTTGAATGGTTTTATCAATTGGAAGGAGCTAATGTCCGAAACTGGGAGGACCTTGCTACTGCTTTCTACAAGCAGTACCAGTATAACGCCGACCTTGCTCTCACTCGTACTTAGCTTCAGAGTATGTCTATGGGTGCAAGCGAGGGTTTTAAGGACTATGGTCAGAAGTGGAGAGATTTTGCTGGAAGAGTCCAACCTCCTCTGTCTGATAGGGAGTTGGTTGATATGTTTCTTGGGACGTTGTCTGGTCCATTTTTCAATCATCTCATCGGTAGTTCATCATCCGGGTTTACTGAATTGATTATGACTGGGGAAAGAGTAGAGGCTAGTATCAGAAGTGGCAAGATATAGAAAGGTGCTTCATCAAGTACAGAAAAGAAGCCTTTCAGGAAAGAAGCTAATGCAGTTTACAGCTCGAGGAGCCAAAATATACCTGAGCACCGTCAAGCAGTAAATGCAGTAGTAATATCAAGACCTACAGTTGCCCCACAATGCAACAATCAGCAAAGAATGGAGAGATTGCAGAGACAGTATACTCGGCTTAATATGATCTTGTCTCAAATTCTACCACAATTGTTGAAGACCAACCTGGTAACTCTGAGGGAAGCCCCAAAGAATCCCAGCACCACATCTCCGTTGTATAACCCGAACGCCCGTTGTGCCTATCACTCTGATAGCCCAGGTCATGATACGAACAACTGCTGGGCTTTGAAGAATAAGGTATAAGATTTGATTGAAGCTAAAGAGATTGAGTTTGACGCTTCGGAGAAACCCAACGTCATAACTGCTCCGATACCCAAACACGATTAGGGAGTGAATGCAATTGATGATGATGAAGAAGAGTCAGATATCGACAGCTGGATTTATCCGACTACCAATGGTGGATTGAACAACTGGACAGGGAAAGACTTTGTGCCCGTTTCTTTTATTACACAGTAATAGACTTTTGTTTTGAGACTTGTAACAGACAATTTGAAACTTTACGGCTCGGTGCCTTTCCCGAGGAACCTTGGCTTTGTTTGTGAGGGCTTATTATTTGTCATTTTCATATATCATCAATAAAGCATTGGACGTTTTCTTGCATTACAAATTTTACGCTCCCTGTTTTTCTTTTCTATCTTGCACTTTATCAAAACAGCTATTGTCTTACACACACTCACATATCCTAATGCAGATTCACATCCACTCTGGATCCCATTGGTAACGACTTTGCTACTGCCAGTTATGACTTCGAAAATCCGATCAACCAAGCCGAGGACGAAGGTGAGAATGATTGTGAAGTGCCTGGAGAACTTGCTAGACTGTTACTTCAGGAAGAGAGGGCCATACAGCCGCATGAAGAGCCAGTAGAATCAGTAAATTTGGGTACAGAGGAAGACAAGAACGAGGCAGAAAGGATTATGGCAGAGTTACATGAAGGTACCTTCGGAACTCATTCCAGTGGACATACCATGGCAAAGAAAATCCTACGGGCAGGATATTATTGGTCTACCATGGAAGCCGACTGTTATCAGCATTCTCGAACCTGCCACAAGTGCCAAGTCTATGCTGATAGGGTGCATATACCTCCAGTCCCTCTGAATGTGTTGACAACTCCTTGGCCTTTTGCAATGTGGGGCATCGATATGATCGGCGAGATCAGACCTATTGCGTCCAACGGGCATCGTTTCATCCTGGTAGCTATTGATTATTTTATGAAATGGGTTTAGGCGGCTTCCTTTGCTACGGTAACCAAGAATGTCGTGGCGCGGTTTATCCGACACAACTTGATCTGTCGATACGGTGTACCAGAGAGGATCATTACGGACAATGGTACAAATCTCAACAAAACAATGATCACCGAGCTCTGCAAACAGTTTAAGATATAGCATCGCAACTCTTTGCCTTACCGGCCGAAGATGAACGGGGCTGTTGAAGCGGCTAATAAGAACATCAAGAAAATTGTGCAGAAGATGACGGTGACATATAAAGACAGGCACGAGATGTTACCACTCGCACTTCATGGGTACCGTATCTCAGCATGGACTTCGACAGGGGCAACACCTTATTCTTTGGTGTATGGCATGGAAGCGGTCTTACCCATTGAAGTTCAGATACCCTCTCTTCGGAATATGAAGGATGCAGGTTTGAGCGAAGACGATTGGATTCAGACTCGGCTTGATCAGCTGAACTTAATCGACGAGAAGAGACTTACTGCCATTTGTCATGGTCAGACGTATCAAAAGCGGATGACAAAGGCATTTAACAAGAAAGTCAAGCAACAAGAGTATCAAGTCGGGGATCTAGTGATCAAACGCATCATACTGCCGCAAGGTGATCCCAGGGGCAAATAGACCCCCACATACGAAGGGCTTATTTGTGGTTAAGAAAATATTCTCAGGAGGAGCTATGATTCTAACAACCATGGATGGTGATGACCTTCCTCACCCCGTCAATGCAGACATAGTGAAAAAATACGATGCATAATCAAAGACCCGCTAGGTCGACTGGCCTAGGCAAAAATTCCAAACAAACACAAATTGAGGTATCACATGTTCATTGTTTTTCACTTTGCATTTTAATGTAACAACACAACAATCAAAATTCAGATATACCGATCACATCATCATATATCATGCGAGCATATAACTGTGAACATAGCAGCGGAATACATCAATATCATACTGTAATCGGTGGATCTGGAACTGACTGTTTAATGCTGGTTCGCGAAATGTCGCGGAAGCAAGAGTCACCACCGTCTTTTATTTTCTCCAACATGGACAGGACAAAAGCACAACAAAATTCCTTATGAGATAGTTTCTCAGTTCGGGAGGTAGATTTATAGAAAGGGAAGGTATTAGCACCCTTTCTATCCATGGTTATCCATGGGCTCTTAGATACTTGCTCACTTGTGTTTTCAAAAATGGTTTGTTTGCTTTTCAATCGTGGGTTTTTAAAAAAGTTTCTTTGAAAATTCCAGTTCGACTCTTGTATCAGTCCTCAAGAGTGTTTGAAAAAATGCTTTCGAAAGCTTTTTGAAAATGTGTTGGTGTGAAAAGTATTTTTTTGATTTGTTTTTGAAATTAGAGCAAGTATCTAGAGTCGTCTACCTACCCTAAGGAATTCGTCTGTGTAAATGTCCTTTAAAGTAGTGCCATCCCACCATTGAGAGGTAGGTAGCACCACTATTGGAGTTGTTCGGGTCAATTCGAGGTTCGGGACATGGTGATCACCGGAGCAATAGGAAGACACCTTAGAAGCTACCCTCATGCCAGGTTCCCGGATCATGAGGACTTACTAAGACATCCTCTACTCGACGATCACCTTTCGAGAGTCAAGGCAACAGTGAGGCGTACCCTAGGGGTGGTGTGTGATTTGTGTGTCATGTTCAGATATTTAGTCTTGTCATGTCATGGGTGATCTACGCGTTATTTTTATTTTAACATTCATTCTTGCATGCAATTATTAACAGTTAAAAGGTTGCGAGGAATGTAAAGTTCCTAAACTATTACAAAGGCGCGGGTCCACATCGCCAAATTAAATCCAGGATCCGATTTGACATAAAATAAAGATGCGAGAAATATAAATATCAAGTTTACACGGCTTTGGGAGAATTACATGAATATTTAAAAGGAGGAAATAAATGCGCGAATTGAATTAAAATTGAAAGCGAGGGCGTTGGACCCTTTTTAATGAAATTAAATTATGATTAACGAATTAATTAAAATAAAATGAAAAGAAATTATTTTTGAGGGTTTTTGGTGTTTATGGAATTTTAATGAGAATTAAATGAATTAAAACCTAGTTCTAGCTATTTTTAATTTATTAAGAAAAGCATTAAAATTTAACCTAAATTTAAACCTAATTAATTAATACAATTTTATTTACAAGAAAATATAATTAATTATTAGTGATGAGAAAATAAAAGAAAAAAGTAATTAAAGTAATTAAAACCTAATTCTACAAATTTTTAATTTATTTAAGAAAAGATATTAAAATTAACCCTAGAATTGAAAACTAAATAATTAAGGAGATTTATTTACAAAATAACATTTAAAATATAATATATTTTATTTTTAGTCTTTTCTGATTTTATTATTTTTTATATTTTATGTAAATAAATTAAATTAAATAATTTAAAGGAAATTAATTAAAACTAATAAAAATAGGAAAATATAAAAGAAGATAAGAGAGCAAACCATGGGGGGTTCTGTCCCCAAATTGGAGGTTAAATTCAGTAATTCTGGCCCACTTGTTGCAAGGCCTTGTCTGAATTTTCTGGGCGCGTGTAGCACGTTTGACCAGGGTCCATGGTATTCTTCCAATCAGGGCCCTTGGATTGAGGTCATAGGCCATGTGGCAAACTGGATATGAGGCTACAGGATAGATTTTCAGACAAAGCGCTGCATAGAATCACGTTAGGAAGAAAAATATTGAAAGAATGTGGGGGACCTGGGAATCGAACCCAGGTCCCAGTGGTTTCATGACAACACAGCTACCAACCAGGCCAAGCGCTTTCTTTGTAGTATTATTGGAATGAAATAATTATAAGAGAAAACAAATTAGTGGCCTGAACAAATAAAAAGACGCGCTAATTTTTGAATTGTCCATTCATGTTATGCCAACTAAGCATCTTCTTCCTCCCTTGCTTGTTGTTCCTGAAACAAAAACAATTTGAACCGTACAAAAATAGCGATTAGGTCCTCCTACTTCATAAATTAGGCGCGATATGTGTGTTCGATTCGTCCAAGCTTCCTGAGTTTAATGGTCCAGGTCTCACGTCCTAATTTTTCCTTAACTGAGAAACCCCAATTCAAGGTTTCTGAAACCCTAACAATCTTCCATGGTGAAATCGCGTATGGGCAAGCAAAACTTAATTGAACAATACAGTTAGCTTCAGAATGATAAGATTAACACAAAACAAGTATTAGAATTCAAAATCATGGCATGAATGATGAAATACGATTTATGCAAAAAAGTGAAACAGTTGGACTGCTATATACCAATTCTGGGCGTTAGAGTTGATGGTTTTGATCTGGAAACCTTCCTTGAAGTCTCAGGAATGTAATGGAATGATTATTCTGCCTTGAAGACCTTTGCAATCGTGATTTCAGTTTTTGAGTTTTCTTGAAAAAATGCAAACTTGGTTATGGCTTTTGGGCGCAGTTCAGAGGTTTCTAACACTAGGGTTTTGATCAGTATATATGAGTGATGGATTAGGGTTGAAAAAGAGGTCCAAAAACCTTTTGCATTGATGGAAAGATCTTTGATTTTCATGGCATAATTTTTTCAATCTTTTTCATGTGCTTTTGCCTCCAATCATGTCCAAATCACTTGACTCTTTCCATATTTGATCATGCACGAATCTTGAGTATATTTCATGCATAAAAAGATTTAAAAAACTTGCTTTGGTATTTTCCACATATTTATTTTAATTAAATGAATTATTAGCAATTAAAAATTCAAATAAATAAATAAAAATGATGAATAACTTCCCTTTGGGCCAAATGGTCGTGCACATGCTTTGGATGATGATTCTTGGAAGAAAATGTGGCCCATTAGCAATTTTAAGACATTTCAAGCAAAGTTGACTTTTCAAAATATCCAAAAATTTCCCATCTTCCACAAGGCATATCTTGCTCAATTTTTAAGATTTGATTATGTTCTTGGACATTTTGGAAAGGTCTTGAAGTCCTCTAACCAATGCCTTTAGTCCCATGTCAATTTGATTTACCAATCACAAGTTATGGCCTTTGACTTAAAGTCCCTTTTTGTTGACTTTTGAAAATGACCTATAATGTTGAAATTGATAACTTTTTGTGAGAGCATTTCTTGGACTTGAAGTGTGAAGAGGAGTTGTAGGAAATGTCTTTCTCTTCAAAATGAGCTTTGGATGGAATTTTTCTGATAATCCATGTGGAAGTTATGCCTTGGTCAAGTTACAGTTGACTTTTTCAACTGTCCAAATATGGAAACTTTTGCATCTTGAGACTTTTTGAGCCAAGCTTTGAGAATCATGATCAAGCATTGATCAAATGATGTTTGTGGCTTCAAAATGAGATGTTGACCAAAATTTGAACTTTTGACTGTCAAATGACCATTTTGCCCCTACAGTTGACTGTATTGCAATTAGGGTTTTTGACTGTGCATTTTTGTGTTGTGAGTCTTGAAACTTGGTATGAAGATGCTTGACCATATTTATGAGCATGTGGGACTTGATTGGACCCTTGGAAACTTCATTTTCTTTGTCAGAACCAAAACCCTAATTCTTGACTGTTAGGAGGCCCTTGAACTGTGCAACCCTTGGGGAGATTTTGAAGCTTTGACTTTGCAATTCTTGAAGAATATGGGAGGGCAAATTTTGGGGTACAACAGTTGCCCCTGTTCAATCTTCTTAGACCTCAGGATGCAGATTGGCTGACGTGCCTTTCGTAATCCGAAGGTGGAAGATGATTGAACACTAGAGTGCCCAGAAATTTACGCTCACATAGTAGCAGTGATGGTGGGATGGGCTTATAGATGCCATTTGGAGATTGATGGATAGGAAGATGGGCTTATAGATGCCATGCTAAGAGATGATGGATACGTGGATGGGCTTATAGATGCCATCTGGATGTTGATTGCGTAAGAGGTTCCTTAGCGAGAACTTGCGTACCTGCAAAAGAAAATGATTACCTGACCTGTTACAGGAGCTGGTCTTCAAATTCTTTGTATAGATGTGTCTTGACTGGTTACAGGAGTTGAATTTGGAGCTTCAAAAGGTGATGAATGAACCAGGGATGGCTACTACCTCAACAGGAACGGTGAGAGAACCTTGGATGATTACTACCTCAACAGGAACGCTGAGAGAACCTTGGATGATTATTACCTCAACAGTAACGCTGAGAGAATCTTGGGCGACTTCAACCTCAACAGTAACGCTGAGAGAATCTGGGGATGATTACTACCTCCGCAGTAACGGGGAGAGAACCATAGGCGACTTCAACCTCAACAGTATCATTGAGAGAATCTTGGATATCTTCTACTGAGTCTTTATCAGGAAAATCTGTTAGGGGTCGATTTAGCTGGACTAGAGAAGGCCTTTGACTGGATAAGAAACAGGAAAATCTTAGGGTCGATTTAACTGAACCGGTCTAGGTCTTGAAATCTTCAACTGGATAAGAAACAGGGAGATCTTAGGGTCGATCTGACTGAACCAGAGAAGGCCTTTGACTGGATAAGAAACAGAAAAATCTTAGGGTCGATTTAACTGAACCGGTCAAGGTCTTGGAATGTCTTCAACTGGATAAGAAACAGGGAGATCTTAGGGTCGATCTGACTGAACCAGAGAAGGCCTTTGACTGGATAAGAAACAGAAAAATCTTAGGGTCGATTTAACTGAACCGGTCAAGGTCTTGGAATGTATTCAACTGGATAAGAAACAGGGAGATCTTAGGGTCGATCTGACTGAACCAGAGAAGGCCTTTGACTGGATAAGAAACAGAAAAATCTTAGGGTCGATTTAACTGAACCGGTCTAGGTCTTTGAGTATAGCTGAGCCATTTCTTGAATAAGCCGAAGAACAACATCCATATCTGGAGCATTTCCAAGCTATATTTGGTTCACATCTGAACTATATCTAGAAAGATAATCTGGAAGAAGTATCAGAACGTCACCGTGCCTGGTTCACATCTGAACTATATCTAGAAAGATAATCTGGAAGAAGTATCAGAACGTCACCATGCCTGGTTCACATCTGAACTATATCTAGAAAGATAATCTGGAAGAAGTATCAGAACGTCACCATGCCTGGTTCACATCTGAACTATATCTAGAAAAAGTTGCGATAGTTGATAGTAATCATCTTTGTATTGACCTTTCCTGAAAGGTAAAGCATCAGTTGTATGCAAGATCATGATGCTTGAACTGCATGATTTCAAAATGTCCTCAAAATTAATGAGATTTGTGTTGTATGATGCACATGCATGAATTTATTTTTGTCTTGGAAATTAAATCCTTGACGGGTGCCGGGAGGTTAACTCCTGGGCTAATGTTGAAGAAAAAGGCTTCCTGTTTCCGCTGGGGAGGATAGTTGCAAGAATACCGGTAGGAGAAGATAACTCCGTTGGGGAATAAACTTGGCGAATGGATTACTCTGCGTGGAGAAAAGTACTCTAGTGATCTTGCTGGGGAGCAATACTCTGTGGGGAGAGAGGTACTTTGCTGAAATGTTGATGGTAACTTCGCTGGGGATACCATTGTTGAGTTTGGAAGTGTTAATAGACTTCGCTGGGGATAGGAAGACTTCGTTGGGGACAATCTTTCCGTGGCTCTTGGCTGAGGATAACCCAGTTATATCCTGGTAGGGAAATAACTCTTTGAATAAAGTCGGGAATGCGTTCGTGCGTTGTAGAGGAGGAGCTTCTAACATCTACTGGGGATAAGCTTACTGCTGGGGAGATGGATTCCAACTTTCCTGGGGAAATTGAATTGGACTCTCTTGGGGAGAATAAGGTATCTTGATTGTTCTTCAGCCGAACCTATCTTAGTACCTCGGTGGATGGGGTAACTAGATCGCTTGGACAAACCATTACTGCCCCTGTTTCCGAGGTGGGAGAGGAAGACCTGTGAGGTGCTGATAGCTGTTGATGGATGAACCTTCTTCTGGTAGGCAGGTGACAAGATGACAGGACATAGTCGCATGCTTTGATCCCTAACTTTTTCCTGGACCGCCCTTTCGGGTTTTCAGTCCACCGGGATACCCATTTTTGCTCAAGCCGCCTTTTTAGGTTTTCAACTTGCCGGGTGTACAGTTTTTTTTCATTTCATCCCTTATTTTTGCCCGAACCCTTTTGGTTCGCCGGGAGGCCCTTATTTTTGCCTAGGTACGTCAACCAAGCGGGTCTTTAATTATGCGTAGTCTCCTTTCGACTATGTCTACGCTCTTAGAATGTAGGGAGTTGCCCCTGTTAGAAGTGTTTTGTCATGCCACCAGAATGTATTTGATCAGGCAAGATTCGTTGTTGGAATGTCCCAAGTGACTCAGGCGGAGATTTGCCCCAGGCTATTTGGCCTTTGAGAGATTCTCCGAATCTTGATTGGATTGCCCCAGATAATGGACAATGCTCGTGACATGCCCCTTGATTGGAAGTGCTTTCGTTCATTAGACATTCATCGTGCGAATTTCTATGTTGTTCAAACAAATAATCATATGCAAACAATGTTATATCAAAAATGCGAAGCTTATGTCTGTCTTGAAGATTTTGAAAATGCATTCTTTTTCATAAAACAAGTGAATGTTTGTAAAACGTGATGTCGAACTCCGTATTTACCATAAGCCTTAAGGAGTCAGGATACCTTTCGTAACAGTATGCTTTCGAACTAACCTCTGCTTCAGCTAGGACTTTTAAGGGTTATAACGTGGCCTGGTTCACGATTTAAGAAACAAAGGATAAAGGCTCAAATTATTTGTACCCACCCGCTCTTCGTGATGTTCTTCAAACCTAAGCTCAGCTGGTCGTGCATTAGACCTTATTTGAGTTTTTTCTTTGATATACCTGTGATGGTTCGGACTTTGACAGTTTATTTTGAATAGGCAGTCATTTCCTCTTTTTCGTTGAGGGTTTGTAGGACCTCTTTCTTTTTGATTTTGTTTATCCCTATTTTTTTTGCCTGAACTGTTTCTTTTGTGATTACAGTCAGCGGGATGCCCCAGTTTTGTAAGTCTCCTTCATAGGTTTTGACTTATTGGGATTTTGTTTTGGTAGATAATGACTGCTTGTCGTTATGCTTATTCTGAACCATCACTGTCTTTTGTCTCGGAAGGACTTCTTTGGTGTCATTCGTTGTGCACCTAGATCAGCTGAGAGAACTACCCTGCCCCGGGTTATGATTAAGGGTTTTAATTTTCGAAAAGAAAAAACTCCTACTTCTTTGGCTCAAAGGGGTTGACGAGGGATTATCTTCCTTATTACTCCAGTGTTTAGGAATTGAAACAATGCCTGTACCTCATCAGCGGGGTCTGTTCAAAAGCATACTGTAAGGATCGTGGTATCGTTTTCATCATCCTCCCTCAAGAGGCTTAGCATTATTAATCGAGCGTTGATCATCAGAAAAAATATGAAAATAATTTGCATATAGTGAATACGAATATATTGCTTCAAAACAGACATATGCGATGCATTAATGAAATAACAATGTTTGACATGAGTAAATGTTTGAACAAAAGAAAATTACAACTTGGAAGATTCTAATGAACAAAAGTCTTCTAGTCTCAGGGCTTGTTACTTCAAATGGTGAGCCTTGGAAGGATGGTAGAAAAACTCAGCCTGACCATCCTGTGTGAACTCCAATGCTCCTTCATCAATCAGGTCCTGGATCTTGTTCTTCAGAGCCCAACACTCATTTGTATCATGTCCTGGACTGGCAGAGTGGTAGGCACACCTTTTATTGGGATCATAGATAGGAGATGTTGTATTGGGGTTCTGGGGATGAGCCCTTAATGTGATCAAATTCAACCACAACAGGCGTTGTAAAGCTTGAAATAGCGACATATTGAGCTGGGTGAATTGCCTCCTGGGCTTGTCTGGCTGAAGCTGGTGAGGTTGATGCTGAATTCGTGACACTGGAGCCATTTTAGGGGCTCTCCCCTTATCTCCTTGTCTCAAAGATGATTGAATGATGACTGGCTCTTTACCCTTAGACTTTTGCCTCAGTTGATTACTCTGAAGCAGTTGGTTGATGAGAACCCCGAGCTCTTCTTGTCTTTGTGCTAAACCTTGAATGGCAGTCACCTGCCCCAGCATCTGGGCTTTTATTGCATCCATCTCAGTTTGCAGGTGTTTCACCCGTTTATCCTCAGCACTGTTCCTGACCAAAATCCCCATAAGAAGGGTTCTCAGCTCTTCCTGCCCCTTGGATAGATTCAGGAGGATTTCTTCGAACCGAGTCTCTTGAGCATGAAGGTCTTGGTTATCTTGTTGGGGAGCCATTGCTGAAATAAACAGCGAACAAGGGTAAGTGACCTGCAACAAGGGTACCTGTAATGCAATGATATGTATGATATATATGCAATGTTTTCAAGGACCTCGCGGGGTAAACAAAGAAAATTGTCAGAATTTGAATCTTGGTAGCTTGATTGAAGGAACTGCATATTATTGAGAGTCCTTCTTCAAAGGGTCAGAGGCTCACCATATCCAGTGGGTCATAGCCCCTGACAACCTTGGCTAGAGGAAAATAAATCCCCTTTGCCCCTTGCTGGACAGTTGGTTCATCCTGACCTGCATCGCAGACCCTTGAGATCCTTGAAATGGGTTAGGATGCATGCAATGGTATGATGTTATGGTATGCATGGAGTACTGTAGGTAAACCCTGTTATGAGTCCCCATTAAGGACTATAAACAAACTCAGTACACTCTGTTATGAATCCCAATCAAAGACTATAAAGAAAACCTGCAAGAAAACTTAGTAAACCCTGTTATAAGTCCTAATTTAGGACTATAAACAAAACCTGCAAGAAAACTTAGTAAACCCTGTTATAAGTCCTAATTTAAGGACTATAAACAAAACCTGCAAGAAATTCAGTAGACCCTGTTATGAGTCCCAATTTAAGGACTATAAACAAAACCTGCAAGAAATTCAGTAGACCCTGTTATGAGTCCCAATTAAGGACTATAAACAAAACTTGCAAGGAACTTATGTGTCAGATAACAGGCATGCAAGTAGTCAAGTACGAAGGCACACAAGTCACACAAGAGAAGCCCTTAGAGTTTTGGGCCAGCATGAGGTCTAGGTATTACCCTCTTTCAGTTTGTTGGTTCATACCTGTCCTATCAAAGTAACCGGGTTCTTAGAGGATCCCAATATCATTGACTACCCTCAATCGATCATAACTCCAGCATCGCAATCTTTTCTTGCAGCCAGAACCATCACGAGAGTTTAGCCTCAATGGGCGTAGCATACTGCTACTGTTCTAATGGCCAAGTTGTGTCATTTAAGGTTCTAAGGTCTGTTGGTGCTTAATGACTCCTCAGAAGACCCATATTCTCCTTGTTGCAACACAAGGGATATCGGTACAGACCAAGGTGCCACACCAACGTAGCCACCGCTTCACTCGTGTCGGTCTACGCCGGACAGGTCCCTCACAGCTTATGCTACCTAAACAGGGTATCCCCGGATCCGGGTTAGGATCTATGTAACTCCCATGCAACCCACAATTTAAAGCAAGCAAGTCAATACAATTGAAAACACAGTTATGAACTAAACCCTAAGGTACACCTCACTTTAAGTATTGTCCCCAGCAGAGTCGCCAGTTCTGTGATCGGTGGATCTGGAACTGACTGTTTAACGCTGGTTCGCGAAATGTCGCGGAAGCAAGAGTCGCCACCGTCTTTTATTTTCTCCAACATGGACAGGACAAAAGCACAGCAAAATTCCTTATGAGATAATTTCTCGGTTCGGGAGGTAGATTTATAGAAAGGGAAGGTATTAGCACCCTTTCTCTCCATGGTTTTCCATGGGCTCTTAGATACTTGCTCACTTGTGTTTTCAAAACTGGTTTGTTTGCTTTTCAATCGTGGGTTTTTAAAAAAGTTTCTTTGAAAATTCCAGTTCGACTCTTGTATCAGTCCTCAAGAGTGTTTGAAAAAATGCTTTCGAAAGCTTTTTGAAAATGTGTTGGTGTGAAAAGTATTTTTTTGATTTGTTTTTGAAATTAGAGCAAGTATCTAGAGTCGTCTACCTACCCTAAGGAATTCGTCTGTGTAAATGTCCTTTAAAGTAGTGCCATCCCACCATTGAGAGGTAGGTAGCACCACTATTGGAGTTGTTCGGGTCAATTCGAGGTTCGGGACATGGTGATCACCGGAGCAATAGGAAGACACCTTAGAAGCTACCCTCATGCCAGGTTCCCGGATCATGAGGACTTACTAAGACATCCTCTACTCGACGATCACCTTTCGAGAGGCAAGGCAACAGTGAGGCGTACCCTAGGGGTGGTGTGTGATTTGTGTGTCATGTTCAGATATTTAGTCTTGTCATGTCATGGGTGATCTACGCGTTATTTTTATTTTAACATTCATTCTTGCATGCAATTATTAACAGTTAAAAGGTTGCGAGGAATGTAAAGTTCCTAAACTATTACAAAGGCGCGGGTCCACATCGCCAAATTAAATCCAGGACCCGATTTGACATAAAATAAAGATGCGAGAAATATAAATATCAAGTTTACACGGCTTTGGGAGAATTACATGAATATTTAAAAGGAGGAAATAAATGCGCGAATTGAATTAAAATTGAAAGCGAGGGCGTTGGACCCTTTTTAATGAAATTAAATTATGATTAACGAATTAATTAAAATAAAATGAAAAGAAATTATTTTTGAGGGTTTTTGGTGTTTATGGAATTTTAATGAGAATTAAATGAATTAAAACCTAGTTCTAGCTATTTTTAATTTATTAAGAAAAGCATTAAAATTTAACCTAAATTTAAACCTAATTAATTAATACAATTTTATTTACAAGAAAATATAATTAATTATTAGTGATGAGAAAATAAAAGAAAAAAAGTAATTAAAGTAATTAAAACCTAATTCTACAAATTTTTAATTTATTTAAGAAAAGATATTAAAATTAACCCTAGAATTGAAAACTAAATAATTAAGGAGATTTATTTACAAAATAACATTTAAAATATAATATATTTTATTTTTAGTCTTTTCTGATTTTATTATTTTTTATATTTTATGTAATTAAATTAAAGAATTTAAAGGAAATTAATTAAAACTAATAAAAATAGGAAAATATAAAAGAAGATAAGAGAGCAAACCATGGGGGGTT
The DNA here is from genome assembly GCA_948472305.1 of Vicia faba. NCBI lineage: Eukaryota > Viridiplantae > Streptophyta > Magnoliopsida > Fabales > Fabaceae > Vicia > Vicia faba. Next base: position 1,450,264,561 of record OX451737.1, on the reverse strand, counting down.
CTGTCCCCAAATTGGAGGTTAAATTCAGTAATTCTGGCCCACTTGTTGCAAGGCCTTGTCTGACTTTTCTGGGCGCGTGTAGCACGTTTGACCAGGGTCCATGGTATTCTTCCAATCAGGGCCCTTGGATTGAGGTCATAGGCCATGTGGCAAACTGGATATGAGGCTACAGGATAGATTTTTAGACAAAGCGCTGCATAGAATCACGTTAGGAAGAAAAATATTGAAATAATGTGGGGGACCTGGGAATCGAACCCAGGTCCCAGTGGTTTCATGACAACACAGCTACCAACCAGGCCAAGCACTTTCTTTGTAGTATTATTGGAATGAAATAATTATAAGAGAAAACAAATTAGTGGCCTGAACAAATAAAAAGACGCGCTAATTTTTGAATTGTCCATTCATGTTATGCCAACTAAGCATCTTCTTCATCCCTTGCTTGTTGTTCCTCAAACAAAAACAATTTGAACCGTACAAAAATAGCGATTAGGTCCTCCTGCTTCATAAATTAGGCGCGATATGTGTGTTCGATTCGTCCAAGCTTCCTGAGTTTAATGGTCCAGGTCTCACGTCCTAATTTTTCCTTAACTGAGAAACCCCAATTCAAGGTTTCTGAAACCCTAACAATCTTCCATGGTGAAATCGCGTATGGGCAAGCAAAACTTAATTGAACAATACAGTTAGCTTCAGAATGATAAGATTAACACAAAACAAGTATTAGAATTCAAAATCATGGCATGAATGATGAAATACGATTTATGCAAAAAAGTGAAACAGTTGGACTGCTATATACCAATTCTGGGCGTTAGAGTTGATGGTTTTGATCTGGAAACCTTCCTTGAAGTCTCAGGAATGTAATGGAATGATTATTCTGCCTTGAAGACCTTTGCAATCGTGATTTCAGTTTTTGAGTTTTCTTGAAAAAATGCAAACTTGGTTATGGCTTTTGGGCGCAGTTCAGAGGTTTCTAACACTAGGGTTTTGATCAGTATATATGAGTGATGGATTAGGGTTGAAAAAGAGGTCCAAAAACCTTTTGCATTGATGGAAAGATCTTTGATTTTCATGGCATAATTTTTTCAATCTTTTTCATGTGCTTTTGCCTCCAATCATGTCCAAATCACTTGACTCTTTCCATATCTGATCATGCACGAATCTTGAGTATATTTCATGCATAAAAAGATTTAAAAAACTTGCTTTGGTATTTTCCACATATTTATTTTAATTAAATGAATTATTGGCAATTAAAAATTCAAATAAATAAATAAAAATGATGAATAACTTCCCTTTGGGCCAAATGGTCGTGCACATGCTTTGGATGATGATTCTTGGAAGAAAATGTGGTCCATTAGCAATTTTAAGACATTTGAAGCAAAGTTGACTTTTCAAAATATCCAAAAATTTCCCAACTTCCACAAGGCATATCTTGCTCAATTTTTAAGCTTTGATCATGTTCTTGGACATTTTGGAAAGGTCTTGAAGTCCTCTAACCAATGCCTTTGGTACCATGTCAATTTGATTTACCAATCTCAAGTTATGGCCTTTGACTTAAAGTCCCTTTTTGTTGACTTTTGAAAATGACCTATAATGTTGAAATTGATAACTTTTTGTGAGAGCATTTCTTGGACTTGAAGTGTGAAGAGGAGTTGTAGGAAATGTCTTTATATTCAAAATGAGCTTTGGATGGAATTTTTCTGATAATCCATGTGGAAGTTATGCCTTGGTCAAGTTACAGTTGACTTTTTCAACTGTCCAAATATGGAAACTTTTGCATCTTGAGACTTTTTGAGCCAAGCTTTGAGAATCATGATCAAGCATTGATCAAATGATGTTTGTGGCTTCAAAATGAGATGTTGACCAAAATTTGAACTTTTGACTGTCAAATGACCATTTTGCCCCTACAGTTGACTGTAGTGCAATTAGGGTTTTTGACTGTGCATTTTTGTGCTGTGAGTCTTGAAACTTGGTATGAAGATGCTTGACCATATTTATGAGCATGTGGGACTTGATTGGACCCTTGGAAACTTCATTTTCTTTGTCAGAACCAAAACCCTAATTCTTGACTGTTAGGAGACCCTTGAACTGCACAAACCCTTGGGGAGATTTTGAAGCTTTGACTTTGCAATTCTTGAAGAATGTGCGAGGGCAAATTTTGGGGTACAACACATACCATTAAGGCATATACATCGTCAAAATAATAAAATCAAGTATTGGACATAAACATGTCAAAACCATCATTAGTCACATAAACAACATTAGGATATACACATATGTTATCCTAACAAAATAATCAAAATGCCCCATCCCGAGTGTTAATCTAATCAGAGCAGAGGAGACTCAATAGACTCGAGCTAATCCAAGCCATCCGCGAGGATCACCTGCACGTTACCAGTATAAAGGCAACGACGAAACAAATAAAGGGTGAGATAAATCATTCATATAAATAAAAGAATGATAAATAATATATAGTTTACGGAATTATAAAAGATATTGATAATAATTATTATCCAACTTATAATCCAAACCTCACGCCTTCATCGTCATCACTTAAACGTCATAATTCGTCATTAAAATTCATCACAATCATCATAAATCATCAAACAATCATCCAATCCATAAACTCAAAACAAACGTAATCGACACAATGTGACTCGACTATGTATGCATGTGGTACCAACACAATGTCCGTAATTAGTGACTCGTCACTAGGCCGAAGCCCTCGTCATTAGGCAAAAGCCCTCGTCACTAGGCATAAGCCCTCATCATCATAATATGCAATGTACGTGACTCGATAAAATGACATCACATACTCATCACAATACCAATAATAATAACATCGTCATAATCATCAAAAATGGCATAAGCCCTCGTCATTAGGAAAAAGCCCTCGTCATTAACATCATCACATTTTGCATTATGCAAAAATCATCAACAACAATTTATCAACGTCAAAAATCCATGCATTCGATATTAAATGGGAGCATAACAACAATCGTAATTTAATTAATACGGTTACAGATTAATTATTTCACCAAAATATACTCATCATAAAAATCACCTCCATTTAATCGGCATTAATAATAATCTTAAACGCCACGACCGAACCTCCGAAACGCCGCTCGAATTGTCCAAATCACACTCTTTTTCATCAATTACCGGTCTCCCGATTTTCCCGATTAAATTGACTATTTTTAATCTTCGCTACCTAAATATATTTCTCATAATTTAGGAATATTTTTCTGTCCAAAATGGTATAATTTTTACGGTCACCGCGCAATTTTATAGTATACCATAAATTAAATGTATCAATATAAAAATACTGATACAGCAATGAAACCTCTTGCTAAATTATTTTCTATCAAAAAGAAAAATTGCTACTGTCAAAAAAACATGTGCCTTGCCCCCCCCCCCCCCACCACTTCTCTTATTCCTCCTTATTTTCTCTTCTGTTATTATTTCCTCTGCTTTATTGTTTTTCAATATTTTACAGTCTAAAAATCTAACATAATTTCAACAAAACGACACAACCACATTTACCTACTAATTAAACTTAGTTACCATGTCAAATTTCATTAAATTCCAGACAACTAATTATACCGTCTAATTCGGCTAATTCGATCCAAACGGAGCTGTTTTCGACTTTCAGCATCTTGTTACTAATAATACTTTGCTGCTAATTAATCATATCTACCAACAAATTTCAGTACCAAATCCAAGCATCAATACACCATATTATTTTCATTATTATTTTCAGAAAAACACCACAAAATCTCAACCCTAACATATATAATATTTACCACAAATTTATTTATAGAAAGATCTATCAAACCCCTTACCTCAACATGTTCTTGGTATTTCTTCTTGATTTTTCCTCCACCCAAAACCCTAGCTTTTGCTCTTTGGTCTCCTCCTCTTCAAACCATTTTTTCTTCTTTTCTTTTCTCTATTGTTCTATTGTTTTTCACTATATAACAGTATATCTCCTTTTCTCTCTTACTCTACTCCTTTATACCACTTCTTATACTCTCTTATTTTAATATATAATCTTATACTACTTCTACCCCACTTCTTCTATTATTATTTTAATACATTACTACTTTACTACATCTTTATTATTATAATATATTCATCTATACTACTTCTTTCTCTTTCTACATATAATATATACTGCATAGCTTATTTTTTTGTTTCTATCTAACATATATATATATAATACTACTACTAACATACATATATAATATTATACTATATATATATATATATATATATATATATATATATATATATATATATATATATATATATATATATATATATATATATATATATATATATATATATATATATATATATATATATATATATATATATATATATATATATATATATATATATATATATATATATATATATATATATATATATATATCACACTTCTATAAATCATATAATATCATAACACCATATAATAATATATTAATTCCAATTAATCAATTAATATTACTAACACATCAATTAATTAAATAAGTCCGCATAAATAATTTCCGGTCCGATTAAATATCGCCGAAAACAATAGTAATTATACTGGCTAAAATATCATGTTTTTGCAAAATCGATATTAATTAATAATTCCAAAAATAATAAAATAAATACGACGTGAATAAAATTGGGGCGTTACAACTCTCCCCCACTAAAAAGGATTTCGTCCTCGAAATAATACCTGATTCAAAGAGCTCGGGGTATGCATCCCGCATCTTGCTCTCCAATTCCCACGTCATACTTTCATCGGCCGCTCCGATCCAAACAACTTTGACCAAAGCTACCTCTTTACCACGAAGAGACTTCATCTCACGATATTCAATCCTCAACGACATTGTCTCTACCGTAAGATTGTCTCCAACCTCAACATCATCCATCTCAATCACATGTGACGGATCCGGAACATATTTCCGAAGTTGCGACACATGGAATACATCATGCAAATTCGAGAGATTTGGCGGTAACGCCACTCTATAAGCCACCTTTCCAGATCTACTAGTGATCTGATACGGACCAATAAAACGAGGAGTCAACTTCTTCGACTTAAAGGCTCGTCCAACATCGGTCGTAGGAGTAACTCTCAAAAACACATGATCACCAGCTTGGAACTCCAAATCTTTCCTCCTCTTATCATGATAACTCTTTTGCCGACTTTGAGAAATCTTCATCTTTTCTCTAATCATCTTAACCGTCTCGGTAGTCTCTCTAACCAACTCCGATCCAAGTACTACACTTTCACCCGACTCATGCCGACACAAAGAAGTTCTACACCTTCGACCATACAAAGCTTCGAACGGTGTCATTCCAATACTAGCATGAAAACTATTGTTATAAGTAAACTCAATCAAAGGAAAGTAAGTATCCCATGAACCACCATGCTCAAGAATACAAGCCCGTAACAAGTCTTCCAACGATTGAATCATTCTTTTCGTCTGACCATCGGTTTGAGGATGATAAGCCGAACTCAACCTCAACTTAGAACCCAAAGCCTCTTGCAAGCTTTTCCAAAAATCTGAAGTGAACCTCGGATCTCTATCCGAAACAATAAAAAGAGGAATACCATGCAACCTCAGAATCACACTCGTATAAATCTCCGCCAACTTTGCTACAGGATAAGTGATATTAATAGGAATAAAGTGGGTCGACTTCGTAAGCCTATCAACAATCACCCATATAGCATCATGTCCTCTTGGTGTATTCGGTAACCCTGTCACAAAATCCATAGAAATGCTATCCCATTTCCATTCCGGAATTTCTAACGGTTGCATCAACCCTGCAGGTTTCTGATGCTTCACCTTATACTTCTGACACGTCAAACAAGCATACACAAATTGAGCTACTTCTCGCTTCATACCCGACCACCAAAATAATTTCTTCAAGTCTTGGTACATCTTAGTCGCACCAGGATGAATACTCAATTTACTTCGATGACTCTCTTCCAAGATCATTCTTTTCAAGTCCACATCATCGGGAATACAAATTCTATCACGGAACCTCAACACACGTTGAGCATCCAATTTAAAGTCCTCATTCTCAGCTTGTCCAACATTAACCAACAAATCAACAAGCTTCACATCAAGCTTTTGAGCCTCTCTAATACTATCAAGGAAATCATTGTTAATCTTCAACATTTCTAAAATCACACTCTTAGGCTTCACTTCAATCACAAGACTCATATCTCTAAATTGCTCAATCAATTCCAACTCTTTCACCATCAAAAGTGACATATGTAAAGTCTTGCAACTTAAGGCATCGGCCACTATATTAGCTTTTCCCATATGGTAATTCAATCCAAAATCATAATCTTTCAGCAATTCAAGACACCGTCTTTGTCTCATGTTAAGCTCTTTCTGATCAAATAAATACTTCAAACTCTTATGGTCACTAAACACTTCAAATCTAGAACCATAAAGATAATGCCTCCAAATCTTCAATACAAACACAACCGCCGCAAGCTCTAAATCATGCGTAGGATAATTCTTCTCATGAATCTTCAATTTTCTAGAAGCATAAGCAACCACCTTACCATATTGCATGAGCACACCACCTAAACCCATCAAGGAAGCATCACAATAAACCATAAACGGTTCCTCCGGCTTAGGCAAGATCAAAATCAGAGTCGTTGTCAACCTCTTCTTCAATTCCACAAAACTTTCCTCACATTTCACATCCCACGCAAATGCAGCTCCTTTACGAGTCAACTTCGTCAAAGAAAGTGCCAATTTTGAAAAGCCTTCTATGAACCTTCTATAGTAACCTACCAAGCCTAAGAAACTTCTAATCTCGGTAACAGACTTAGGAGTTTCCCATCTCAACACTGTATCAACTTTTAAAGGATCCACGGCAATGCCATCACCGAAAATGACATGGCCTAAGAAACTTACTTCACTTAGCCAAAACTCGCACTTTGACAACTTCGCATAAAGTTTCTTTTCTTTCAACACTTCTAACACAATACGCAAATGCTCCACATGCTCCTCTTCCGACTGAGAATAAATCAGAATATCATCAATGAACACAACCACAAAACGATCCAAGTAAGGATGGAAAATATGATTCATATATTCCATGAATACTCCCGGCGCATTAGTAACACCGAAAGGCATCACCATATAATCGTAATGTCCATATCTAGTTCTGAATGCGGTCTTATGAATATCTTCATCTTTCACCCTTATCTGATGGTAGCCCGATCTCAAATCAATCTTACTAAACATGCAAGCACCAACCAATCGGTCCATCAAATCATCAATTCTCGGAAGTGGATATCTATTCTTGATTGTACTTTGTTCAACTGACGGTAATCAATGCAAAGTCTCATGCTATCGTCCTTCTTATTTACCAACAAAACTGGGGCTCCCCAAGGTGACACACTTGGTTGAACAAACCTCTTCTCAAGCAAATATTCCAATTGCCTTTTCAATTCGGCCAATTCAGACGCGGACATCCTGTATGGTGCCATAGAGATAGGTCTGGTACCAGGTACAAGATCCACGAAAAACCCAACTTCTCTCACTGGCGGTGCACTTGGAATCTCATCAGGAAACACTTCAGGAAAATCGGACACCACCAGATGATATGCAATCACTGCTTGACTCTCCACAGATAGAGTTTCCATCAATGCAAACACCAACACATCTTCCTTCATGAACTCATTCAATTGCTTCGTCGATACCACCAAGACTCGCTCTTCTTCTTCCAAATAAGAAAACCTCACAGTGTTGTTCTAGCAGTTGATATGAACATAATTGGCTTTCAACCAGTTCATACCCAAGACCACATCCAACCCAACAAGCGATAAACAAACAAGATCCACAACAAAATCTTTATCAAAGATTGACAAAGGACATCTTGCACACATAAGGGAAGTAGTAACTGATCCCTTAGCTGGAACCTCTACAATCATATCTTTATCCAAAGAAGATAAGGTGAGATCCAACCTCATCACACAATCAGCAGAAATAAAACAATGAGTAGCACCAGTATCAATAATAGTAATGAGAGGAATGCTATTAATGAAACTAGTACCTCGAACAAGTCCATCTTCATTTGCCGTCTGATTAACCGACAAAGCAAACACCCTTCCCACTTCTGGAGCTTTCTTCGGATTCTTGCATTGAGTGCTAATATGGCCTCCTTCACCACAGTTAAAGCAAACCATATCCTTGTGCCTACAATCGTGAGTAATATGTCCCGCTTTGCCGCATGGGAAACATCTTACCTCCTTATCCCTATCTCCCATTCCCCTTCTACAAACATTACTCTTATGACCAGGTTTTCCACATTTGAAATAAACAATGCTAGCAGGAGCATCTCCCCTACTAAACCTTCGCCCTTGCACCATCTTTTGTTTCCCTTTACCAACTGGAGTATCATATGATTTTCCACGGCTTTGCTGCCCCTTGTTCCTCTTATCAGAAACGATCTTATAATGAGCATTATTATCCTCCTCAAAGATCCTACAGCTATCAATCAAATCCGCAAAGACACAGATCTTCTGATAACCCATAGCTTTCTTGATTTCAGGTCGCAAACCATTCTCAAATTTAATGCATTTTGAGAACTCGCCATTTGGCCCATCATAATGCGGATAGAACTTCGCCAAGTTTGTGAATCTAGCAGCATAATCAGTGATAGACATATATCCTTGCTTCAACTCAAGTAATTCAATCTCCTTCTTGCCTCTAACATCCTCCGGGTAATCCTTTCTCAAGAACTCCCTTCGGAACACATCCCAAGTAATCTCTTCACCAGCATGTTCCAACCTTTGGCGGGTCTCAACCCACCAATCATCAGCTTCAGCAGTCAACTTGTGCGTCCCATAACGGATCTTCTGCGCAAGAGTGCAATCCATCACCCTGAAGATTCTTTCAATCTCCCTGAGCCAATCTTGAGCTCCTTCTGGATCATACTTCCCTTCAAAGGTAGGAGGGTTCTCCCTCTGAAAGGTAGCCAAGATACGAGACCCCGCGTTCTCGTCAACATTTGGCGGATTCTGAAACGCCTGAGCCATTGCCTGCATAGTAGCAACAAGGGCATCATCGTTCCTAGCAGCATTACCTCCAGCCATCACAACTTCTGCTCAAAACAAAATAAGGATTAGAATCAACAAATAACAATACTCGATTGTTAAACAACTCAAGACTCAACAACTTGGCCGGACAGACCGACCTGCTCTGATACCACTAATGTAACACCCCAATTCTACCCCTCGGCATTCATTATAAAAATCAGAGTAAATCAAAAATTCCAAACAAACACAAATTGAGGTATCACATGTTCATTGTTTTTCACTTTGCATTTTAATGCAACAACGCAACAATCAAAATTCGGATATACCGATCACATCATCATATATCATGCAGGCATATAACTATGAACATAGCAGCGGAATACATCAATATCATACCATTAAGGCATATACATCGTCAAAATAATAAAATCAAGTACTGGACATAAACATGTCAAAACCATCATTAGTCACATAAACAACATTAGGATATACACATATGTTATCCTAACAAAATAATCAAAATGCCTCATCCCGAGTGTTACTCTAATCAGAGCAGAGGCGACTCAATAGACTCGAGCTAATCCAAATCATCCGCGAGGATCACCTGCACGTTACCAGTATAAAGGCAACGGCGAAACAAATAAAGGGTGAGATAAATCATTCATATAAATAAAAGAATGTTAAATAATATATAGTTTACGGAATTATAAAAGATATTGATAATAATTATTATCCAACTTATAATCCAAACCTCACGCCTTCATCGTCATCACTTAAACGTCATAATTCATCATTAAAATTCATCACAATCATCATAAATCATCAAACAATCATCCAATCCATAAACTCAAAACAAACGTAATCGACACAATGTGACTCGACTATGTATGCATGTGGTACCAACACAATGTCCGTAATTAGGGACTCGTCACTAGGCCGAAGCACTCGTCATTAGGCAAAAGCCCTCGTCACTAGGCATAAGCCCTCATCATCATAATATGTAATGTATGTGACTCGATAAAATGACATCACATACTCATCACAACAACAATAATAATAACATCGTAATAATCATCAAAAATGGCATAAGCCCTCGTTATTAGGCAAAATCCCTCGTCATTAACATAAACATATTTTGCATTATGCAAAAATCATCAACAACAATTTACCAACGTCAAAAATCCATGCATTCGATATTAAATGGGAGCATAACAACAATCGCAATTTAATTAATACAGTTACAGATTAATTATTTCACCAAAATATACTCATCATAAAAATCACCTCCATTTAATCGGCATTATTAATAATCTTAAACGCCACGACCGGACCACCGAAACGCCGCTCGAATTGTCCAAATCAGACTCTTTTTCATCAATTACCAGTCTCCCGATTTTTCCCGAGTAAATCGACTATTTTTAATCTTTGCTACCTAAATATATTTCTCATAATTTAGGAATATTTTTCTGTCCAAAATGGTATAATTTTTACGGTCACCGCGCAATTTTATAGTATACTGTAAATTAAATGTATCAATATAAAAATACTGATACAGTAGTGACACCTCTTGCTAAATTATTTTCTATCAAAAAGAAAAACTGCTACTGTCAAAATATATTTTTCTACTGTCAAAAGTTATTTTGCTACTGTCAAACAAAAAACAAAACATGTGCCTTCCCCCCCCCCCCCCCCCCCCCCCACTTCTCTTATTCCTCCTTATTTTCTCTTCTGTTATTGTTTCCTCTGCTTTATTATTTTTCAACATTTTACAGTCTAAAAATCTAACATAATTTCAACAAAACGACATAACCATATTTACCTACTAATTAAACTTAGTTACTCTGTCAAATTTCGTTAAATTCCGGACAACTAATTATACCGTCTAATTCGGCTAATTCGACCCAAACGGAGCTGTTTTCGACTTTCAGCATCTTGTTACTAATAATACTTTGCTGCTAATTAATCATATCTACCAACAAATTTCAGTACCAAATCCAAGCATCAATACACCATATTATTTTCATTATTATTTTCAGAAAAACACCACAAAATCTCAACCCTAACATACATAATATTTACCACAAATTTCTTTATAGAAAGATCTATCAAACCCCTTACCTCAACAATGTTCTTGGTATTTCTTCTTGATTTTTCCTCCACCCAAAACCCTAGCTTTTGCTCTTTGATCTCCTCCTCTTCAAACCCTTTTTTCTTCTTTTCTTTTCTCTATTGTTCTATTGTTTTTCACTATATAACAGTATATCTCATTTTCTCTCTTACCCTACTCCTTTATACCACTTCTTATACTCTCTTATTTTAATATATAATCTTATACTACTTCTACCCCACTTCTTCTATTATTATTTTAATACATTACTACTTTACTACCTCTTTATTATTATAATATATTCATCTATACTACTTCTTTCTCTTTCCACATATAATATATACTGCATAGCTTATTTTTTTGTTTCTATCTAACATATATATAATATTACTACTAACATACATATATAATATTATACTATATATATACACCACACTTCTATAAATCATATAATATCATAACACCATATAATAATATATTAATTCCAATTAATCAATTAATATTACTAACACATCAATTAATTAAATAGGCCCGCATAAATAATTTCTGGTCCAATTAAATATCGCCGGAAACAATAGTAATTATACCGGCTAAAATATCATGTTTTTGCGAAATCGTTATTAATTAATAATTCCAAAAATAATAAAATAAATACGACGCGAATAAAATCGGGGCGTTACAGGTTGCATGAGAAGAATTTATGTTAAATTTAAATCGGTTAGCAAACCCTAAATGTGCAAAGATAATAACTTGAAATTGAATCACTCGCACATGCGCACTCCTAGGGTATACTCTCACTTCGGTTGCCTTCGGTAAACAATCATTAAGTATAGGGTATTTTAGTGGTCGCTCTTTTGTCTCAAAGATCAAAGTTGCCTCGGAATTGTTGCCTCGAATATTGATCTTAAGATATTAGGGTTATTACTAATACGTCCTAACATTGCTTTAGTGATCGTACGTCCCTTTCGAATTGACCCTTAAAACTCCAACGACGGTGATACCCACTCACTAATAGTGGAATAGCGCTGTCTAAAGGAAACGAACATAGGAAAATTCTTTTTTTGAGTAGGTAGATTAGCTCTTAAGTACTTGCTCAAAACAAACAAACTTTTCCACACTTACACTCTTTCAAACAAAGATTTCAAAAACACTTCGTAACACTCTTGAAGACAGAAGCAAGGGTTAAATCGAAGTCAAACAAAGAAACTTTTTTTCAAATCAAACACACACAAGCAAATTTTGAAAAAATGATGAGCAAGTACCTAAGAGCCCGTAGAAAACTACGGATAGAAAGGGTGCTAATACCTTCCCTTTCTATAATCTACCCCCCGTACTCAAAATCTCGAAAAAGGAATTTTTCTGTGCTTTTTTCCTTTCCAGTTGGATAAAATAAAAGTCGGTGGCAACTCTTGCTTACCACGATATTTTGTGAACACAAACGTTAAACGCAAACCAGCATTTCAAACAGTTCCGGTTCTGGCTACCGTATCACAGAACTGGCGACTCTGCTGGGGATGTAATAAGTGGAGTATACCTTAGGATTAGTTCATCATATTTGCCTCTATTGTTTGATTTGATTGCTTTACTTTCGAGGGCTTTGTATTGGAGTTACTATAGATCCTAACCCGGATCTGGGGGACACCTTTTAGGTAAGTAGCAATAAACTGTGAGGGAACTGTACGGCGTAGACCGATACGGTTGAAGCAGTAGCTACATTGATGTGGCACATTGGTTGGTACCGGTATCCCTTATGGAGAAACGAGGAGAATACGGGGCTGCTATGTGTGTCGTTAAACATCAACTGACCTTAGAACCCTTAATAGACCAACTTGTCCATTAGGAAGTAGTGAGATAGCCGGTCTCAGTGTAAATCTAGGAACTGGTTGATACTCGATGCTACACTCATTGAGACCATACTCTCGAGATAGTTCCGACCGCAAGAAAAGATTGCGTGAGCTGAAACCATGATCGATGAAGGATGGTCAGTGATATTGAGAACCTCTAGAACCCGGTTACTATTATTAGGACAGGTTGAAACCATATAACTTCAAGAGGGTAGTACCTAGACTCCATGCAAGCCTGAAACTTAAGGGCTCTTGTGTGACTTGTTTGCCTTTACCATGTTTGTTACCTGTTATACCTGTTGTGTGTTTTATCATGACATCATGCATCATGACATAGCATGCATACTTCATTACGCTAACCATTTCGAAGACCGAGGGGATTTATCTTTGTTCTGTTTTGCAGATTATGGCTTCAGTACGCATAAACACCATTCGAGTTAACTTCGCGCAAATGCCTGCTCAGCTCAGAAAGTTAGTCTCAAAAGTTCCTGATACTTCTTCATTCGTTAGAAGACATGGTCATCTCCTTAGTTTGGTCACTTCAAAGTTGGATGAGCAGATGATGAGCGTGCTCTTCCAGTTCTTTGATCTGGTGCATCATTGTTTCACCTTCCCGGATTATCAGCTAGTTCCCACTTTGGAGGAGTTTTCTGAATTACTGGGCATATCCATCCTCGAGTAAACACCCTTCACCGGTTTGGAGGAGGTTCCTAGACCCGAGGACATTGCTTCAGCCTTACATCTAAAAAGGGCTGATGTAGTATCCAACTGGGAGACACGGAGCGGAGTTAAAGGTTTCTTGGCCAAGTTTCTGATGGATCAAGCTCAGCAATTCTGGGATAACTTGGATTTTCAAGCATTTGAAGACATCTTGGCTCTCCTCATCTATGGCTTGGTTCTTTTCCCGAATCCAGATTCCTTCATAGATGTGAATGCGGTCAAGATCTTCTTGTCCTGTAATCCAGTGCCTACTCTTCTGGATGATATCCTACATGCCCTCTATACTCGTATTGTGCGAAGAAGAGGGACCCTCATGTGTTGCATGCCGCTGCTGGCGAGGTGGTTTATTTCGCACCTCCCCAAGTCTGTATTAAAGAATGAGGGAGGATTATGATGGTCTTACAGAATCATGTCACTTGCCCACACAGACATTCTTTGGAGTTCTAAGGATATGGAAAGGGTAACTATCATTGATCGATGTGGGGAATACCCTAATGTCCCGTTGCTTGGAATTAGAGGGGGAATAACCTACAGTCCTTGTTTGGCTTTACGACAGTTTGATCGCGCTCAGAGAGACAGTCCTCATGAGCTACTTCTTACAGATATTGTCTTTGACTACAAGGAGGACCTTGATGAGAATCGCCGCAGGTTTATACGAGCTTGGGGCATGGTGAACAGGTTTGACCCTCATGAGCTAGGACCAAAGACTTCTCTCTCTATGCAACCCTGTCTCCAGTGGGTCCGAGCTCGGGCTCAGAAGCTTGGGATGCCTAATGAAGCTGTTTTGCCAGTGATTGTGGAGCATACCAATTAAGAGGGCATTCCTTATACAGTCCTTTATCCCTACATGCATACTGATCTTGGGGCATTGAAGAGATCCTGGATTCAGCTGAAGGAAGAAAGGGACACCTACCGGGAGAAGTATCATGAGCAGGAAAGTAAGATCTTGAAGCTCACGAGGCAACTTGAGAATGAAAAGACGATCAATGATTACGTCAACACGAAGGGAAAGCGACCATGGGATTTCTGATTTTGCTTGTTTCTAGTTTAGATTTATTTTCAGTTTATTTCTTTTGTAACGCCTTGAAGGAATTGTTAAACATTTTTACAATTTAATCTAATAAAGTTTGTTTATTTCTTGGTTTGCAAATTTAAATCTCCCAAAGTCTTCGAAATCATTTCATACGCATTCCATTACCATACACCTCACCACATGTACCATTACAGGTTTCTTATCTTCTTCGCTGTTTATTTCGGCACGAAATGTCTTCTGAAATACCTACTTGTTGTACCCCAAAATTTTCCCTCTCATTTCACCAACATTTTCTCACCACAAGACTCTTGGAGCTCAAGATCAAGTTAGGGTTTGCTCTGCTCAAGACCCCTCCTTGCACTGTTGACCCAAATTAGGGTTTGAGTTTGCACAGGGATGTTTTGACCTAAAATTCCCAAAGTTACTTTCATGCTTCATGTTGGACTCACAAGTTTATCCATACCAAGTTTCAAGCCTTGATTCCAATCTTTGCCCAGTCAATTGGACAGTTGACCTAGAAATCAGTTGTATTGGGGAAAAAGTCAATTGTGGCCAATTGACAGTCAAACCTCATAATTTTTGACCCACATCAACATAATGAACTCATATGAACCATTTGGTCAAGTTTGGATCACAATTCCACAAGAAATTTGATCAGATCACCAAAAGGGCAAAATGGTCATTTTTAGGGTTTTGACTGCACAAAGGCAACTTTTGACTGTTTGACCTAACCAATGGCAAATCAAGCTCACACATGGACTCAAGGACTCAATTGCATTGTCTTGACCCAGTCAACAAGTTCAAAAGATCTCAAATGCACAGGATTGACAGATGAATTTTTCAGTCAACTGATCAAAATTTGACTGTATACTGAAAAGTCAAACTTTGACTTTTTGGTCAAAATCAAGTGCCAAGATTCATTTTTCATCAAGACATGTCAAATTATGAAACTTGTTCATCAAGAAATCCAAAATTGCAAATTAGGGTTTAAAATGAGAAAATTTCATAACTTAGAATTTTTCTAAGTTATGAAATTTCCTTATTTTTTTCCTAACTTTGTCCCATTTTTTCACCAAGATGCATTTGGATTCAAACAAAACTTGAAACATTAAAGTTGTAGTCCATTGCAAAATCTACAACTTTGATTCACAAAGTTTTCTCAAAGGAAGCTTGTATCTCAAGTTATAATTTTTGGAACAAGGGTACAAAACATTTTTAACTTAGAGAAATTTTGACCTATTCTAGGCAGGATTTTTGTCCAACTTCTTGGCCATTTTTCACATGGTTCCACTTGGAGTTTCAATTTGCATTACAAAGATGGATTGTAGTACACATTCCAAGCTTTCCAAATTGTCCAAGAACTTCTCAAACACCCTTGTGGTTAGAGAGAATCGAATTTGTAAAGTTAGGCAAAATTCACTTTTGTTCTTGGCCAAAGCTTGCTCATAACAATTTGCATTTTCAACTCAGCATGGTTTATGCTATCTTGCCATTTTCACTTTTCACTTTTGCAGGTGGACTTCTACAACACGATCCAGGTTGATTCAAAGCAAGCTAGGTGTTGGAGAAGGTTCCTTGAACCTCGGGCAAGCTGTACAAATCCTCAAACTCCATTGAAGTTGGCCACATTGCTCTGTTCAAGTCAAGCTGAAACAGGTAAAACCATGAACTTCTATCTCTCAATCTAGGAAGATTTAGGCTTAAGTTTGTGAATGAAACATGCTCTACTCATAGCCTTGAAGCCATACATATGATTACTTTTCATTTATGTTAAGCATGCTGTGAGAATTTTGGCCATGAACATTGAAGAAAAATTAGGTCAAAAATTGGGGGTGAAGAAATTCTCCCTGGTTTCTTAGAGTTAGGTTAAGTTTCTTACATATTTGGAATCGTGATTTGATGCTCTACATTGTTTGTGTTATGATTTTTTGCTAAAAATCAAAGAATCAGGAGTTTGTATTTTGAACAAAGAGGCGCGCGTTTGACAGAAGCTGGAGGAAGAAGATGACTGGCTTGGGTTGGGCCTGAGTCAGTCTTGCTGTTCACACCCCTTTTTTCCATTTGCACCCCTTTGGCCCATTGTGTGAAATAATTGTCATTTTGCATTTTTCTTTTTTGATTCTGACTCCATATTTTTTGTACAAACATAAAAAACTCCAAAAATATTTTTCCATCTTTTTTTGCATTTATTTGGCATTTATTTGTTTTATTAGGTATATACATGTAAATAAATATATATACTTTTTACTAAAACCCTAGAAAATAATACAAAAATATTTATTTTTTTCAGTTATTATTTTTTGTTTTGAAAACATTTTCTAAAATATACATTTTTTTGTAAATAATTAATATTTTATTTTTTGTACATATTTAGAATATTAAATATATATAAATATACATATACATATTTTATTAAATATTTAGGACAAAAATATAGAAATAATACATTTTTATTTTTATTTAATATTTAACATCAAAAATACCTTTTTTACAATATACTTTTATTTTTTGTATAAATTAACAAATATTGTACATAATTAATAAATAAACACCATTTATTTAGAAAACTAGGGTTTTGCCCTAAACCATAAAAATAATCAAAAAATAACCTTTTTTATTTTGTTTATACTTCAAATATGAAAACCTTTGTACATACATAAAAAATCTTCTTTTTGCATAATACATTACATTTTGATACTTATTTACATTGTATTTATTTAAATGTTAAATATTTGTATATTCGATATGGATGTAATAGCTTAGATTTAATTTCTTGTCAAATACCCCCATTCAAACATTTGTACCCCCATCCCCATAATCATGTTGTAATAGTTTAGGACTTTAAGTTTCCGCATTTTTTAAGCTTTCAAATTATGCCATGATAGACCTATGGTTTGTATGCAAATCAAATAACAAATAGCTTGACTAATACAAAGACAAAAAAGCATGAAAATGGACAACACAATGCACACTTGCACCCCTAGGGTTACTCCACTTGTTGCCTTCAAAAATGGGCCATGCTTGCATGTTGAGTTTCTTTGGCAAAACAAAAACAAATCAAATGATCATAGTCCCTCGATGACGCTTTTGAAGTTGCCTAAACAAAATGATCATAGTCCCACAAGAAAATTGCCAAAGACACTTGACACTATTGCATTCATGGTCTATACGATGACTCGCGCCCGTCCCGTTAACATCCTAACGCAAGGTTGTTCATCAAATACAATGGTGAAACAACACTGTTAAAAGGGTTAAAAAGCATAAGAAAGATCTTTGAGTAAAATAGGGTAGACAACTCTTAGTTACTTGATCAAACTTGCAAAACACACTTGCCATTTTCAAAAACACACATCTCCACACAATTTTAAAACAACTTTCAAAAAAACATTGAAATATCTTTTCAAAAAGACAAACACCTTTGTAAAACATTCGAGTAAAGAATTGTTACAATGGTTGCCTAGACAAGGCATCTTTTCCAAAACATTTTCAAAACCACACACACACACCACCATTTCAAGCAATTGAAAAGCAAAGGCAAGTGATCTAAAACAAGTAACTAAGAGCCCATGGATAACCATGGATGAAAAGGGTGCTAGCACCTTCCCTTTTCATAATCTACCCCCCGAACCCACGAAAACATCTCAAAGGTCTTTCCTGTGCTTTTTGACCTTTCCTTAGGATAAATAAAAAGTCGGTGGCAACTCTTGCTAAACCGAACAAGTGCGAATACAAATGCAAACCTCAAGTCAGTTCTCCCACCGTATCACAGAACTGGCGACTCTGCTGGGGAATAACAGTTAAAAGTGGGGTTACCTTAGGGTTTTAGATCACCTTTACATACTTGCTTTGATTGCTTTGATTGCTTTACTTTTTGGGTTCCTTGTTTGGGTTTGTTTAAATCCTACACCCGGATTTTGGGGCACCTTCTTAGGTAAATAGCAATAAAACTGTGAGGGAACTGTGCGGGGTATACCGACATGGTTGAAGCAGTAAGCTATGTTAGTGTGACATATTTGTGAGTACCGGTAACCCTTGAGTTCAATCAAGGAGAGTACGGGGCCGCTGAGTGATGTCATGAAGCACTAACGGACTCTTAGAACCTTACTTGACCATCTTGGCCTTTTTAGGGGTAGTGAGATGACCGACTTTGGTGCAGTCTGAAGTTGGTAGATACTCGATACTACACTCATTGAGGGTTGTTTTCTTGGAATATTTTGGTCGCCAGTTAAGTGGCTAAACCAAAACAATGAACACAGAAAATAATCCAATGATATTGAGCTCCTTAGAACCCGGTTTCTATTTCTAGGACAGGATGAGCCAACTAACTTCAAGAGGGTACTTACCTACAAACCCCATGCAAGCCTAAACCTAAGGACTTGTTTGCTTTGTATGAATATGATTACCTGTATATACACTTACTTGTTTTTGCATACATGTACATAACATCATAACATCATACCATAGCATTTTCAATAACCATTTCAAGGATCTCGAGGGTCTTTTGATGCAGGGTCACGTTGAACCAGACATCTACCAAGGGGCAAGAGGGTTCTCCTCTGAATAAATGCCATCAAAGATCAAGTGCAACAACTTGAATCAGGGGCTATGACCCACTTGACATGGTGAGCTTGATTCTCGTGGAAGGACATCCACTGATACAAAGTTCTCCAATCAAAGATGTTGATCAAACTTCAACCTCTAACATTTTTCTTGTATTTACCCCAAGAGATTCTTGAAAACATGCATCCACATATCATGCATCTCATCATGACAGGTTTCTCCCATACAGGTCTCCTTATCTTCCTACTGTTTATTTCAGTAAGATGGATACGGAACAAACGGTGAAAGATCTCCAAGCTCAAAACGCTCAATTCCAACAAATACTTCTGGCTATGGGTAAGGGGCAAGAAGATTTGAAAGCTCTCCTTCTCAAAGACAAGAAGAAGAAATCCAAGAGGGCAGCAAGCATCCTGAACTTGAGAAGAAGACCTAAAACCCTAGATCTTCCGACTCCATCCAGCATAGGGGGCAGTCTTGAAGAAGACCACAATTTGGAGATCAATGATGCTGATGCTGAAGCTGACTACTCCGAGGAACAATATCCTCCCGCTGATGACAAGTACAAACAGTTGGAAGATCGCCTCAATGCCATGGAGATTCAACAAATACCTGGCCTGGACTTAGGAGACATGGGTTTGGTTTCTGGATTGGTCATCCCGCCGAAGTTCAAAGTCCCTAACTTTTCCCTGTACGATGGAGTCTCTTTCCCTAAGATGCACTTAAAATCTTATGTCCGCAAGATTCAACCATACACAACTGATCCAAAGCTTTGGATCCATTTCTTCCAAGAAAGCCTGGTAGGGACTCAACTTGAGTGGTTCTATCAATTGGAGAGTTCTCGCATCCACACCTGGAAGGACTTAGCTGTTGCTTTTTATGAGCAGTATCAGTACAATGCTGATCTTGCACCAACTCGTGTGCAATTGCAAAACATGACCATGGGTTCTGACGAGAACTTCAAAGGATACGCCTAAAAGTGGAGAGATCTGGCCGGTAGGGTGCAACCTCCTTTAACTGACAGGGAGCTGATTGACATCTTCATGGGAACTTTGACCGGGCCTCTTTTCAATCACTTAATTGGAAGCTCCTCAGCCGGGTTCACCGAGCTAATACTGACCGGTGAGAGGGTCGAAGCTGGCATCAAAAGTGGAAAGATCCAAGGAGCTACACTCTCTGATGCTTAGAAAATTCCCCACAATGGGAAGAAAGAGTCCAATGTTGTGAACAGTCAAAAGAGTCACCGTGACCAACACGTAGGGGCAGTCCTGATCTCTGGTTCTACATCACACTGACAACAGCAAAAGGGAAATCAACAAAGGCCAGACGAGCCTAAGAGACAGTTCACCAACATCAACATGCCGCTGTCTCAAGCACTGCAACACTTGTTGAAGATGAATCTGATCACATTGATAGGACCTCATCCAAACCCCAAAACTTCCTCTCCCAACTATAATCCTAATGCAACATGTGCTTATCATTCTGACAGTCCCGGGCATGACACTAACGATTGTTGGGAATTGAAGTACAAGATTCAGAATTTGATTAATGCCAAGGAGAATGAGTTTGGTCCTCCGAAGACTCTAGCATAATCACTGCTCCTATGCCAAATCATTAAGAATGTCTTTATTTCATTTGAATTTTCAAGTTGTAATCTCTTTGTTATTCAAACAATTATCTATTAATGTAAAACTTTGTTTCATTAATGCATTGCATATGTTTGTCTTGATTTGATCCACTCATTTTCATTACACTTGAACTATGCTTTCTACTTTCTTTATGAAATTTAACTCTTTCTAAAAGTTACAAGCCTTTAGAGGGAGGATGACGAAACAATACCATATTCTCATACAGTATGCTTTTGAACAGACCTTGCTGATGATGTACAGGCATTTCTTTCAATTCCCAAACACTGGAGTTATAAAGAAGATAATCCCTAGTCAACCCCTTCGAGCCAAAGAAGTAGGAGTTTTCTGTTCTAAACAAATTGAAACCTTTGATTTAAACCTGGGGCAGGGTAGTCTCTCAGTTAATTCAAAAAAAAAAGATGTGCATTGAAGTCGCAAACTCTCAGTTCGTAATACAACGAACGACATCAAAAAAGAAAAGCATTCCTTTGGAATCAAAAGACAGTGATGGTTCCTTATCTCATAGGCAGTCATTATCTCTCAAAAGAGAAAATCCCACTGAGCCAAAACCTTTAAAGGATGCTTAAGAAAGCTGGGGCATCCCGCTGACTGTAATCTCGAAAACAGGAACAGTCAGGCAAAAGTTAGGGATAACAAATCAAAAGAAAGAGGTCATTACAAATCCTCAAACAACATGAAAAGTGTTGCAAAAAAAATAGGATGACTGCCTTCCATAAAATTCAATTGGTGAACCATCACCCAAAATGTCGTTTTAAACTTGAATAGAGTTCGACGCACAATTAACTGAGTTTAGGATTGAAGAACATCACGAAGAGCGGGTGGGTACAAATATACTTTGAGCCTTTATCCTTTGTTTCTTAAACCGTGAACCAAGCCACGTTACAACCCTTCAAAAGTCCTAATTGAAGCATGGGTTAGTTCGAAAGCATACTGTTACAAAAGGTATCCTGACTCCTGTAAGGCTTTGCTCTAAATCTTGTGTTGATTTTGTCTTATAAAAAGTTTTCTGCTAAAAAACGCATTTTTCAAAACTTCGAGACATACATAAACTTTGCATTACTTGAATATCATTGTTTGCATATGGCTATTTGTTTGACAGGGGATAAATTCACACAATGAATATCCGATGAACGAAAGCTCTCTCAGGGAGCAAAATCTTTTCAAAAAGGGTGACACTTCCCTTGAAAAATTTTCTATCAACAAGGGGACTTAACATGTCACCATCCAACACACCTGGGGCAGTCCAGTCAGGATTTCAACAGATCTTTCAAAGTTCAGTTAACCTGGGGCAGTCCAGTCAAGATTTCAACAGAAATCTCTCAATTACAGAGTAACCTGGGGCAGGCCTCTATCTCCGACACTTGGGGCATTGAACGCCAATCCCGACAAAGGGTTACATACAATCAAACATTTCCAGGCTGTGCCACAAGCACTCACCACTAGGGGCAGTGACAAGTCTCCCCAAAACCCTTCTCATAGGAAGATTCCCCAGCTTGAGTTTGCCTCTCCGACTACTACAAATCAAAGGACCACAACTCCTCTTCTCCAGTATACTACTCTACAATCCCCAGCAAGTTACTGCGAAACCTGAACCCGACCAGATATCAGTTCAACTTCGACTCCCCAGTAGACTGGTATACAACCCAAGCCCCTGATTCCCCAACAGTGGTCCCAGGACTTCTCATTTTCAACGATCAAAGGATTTTCAATCCCCTGCAGCAGTCAAGGATTTGCTTTCCCCGGCAGCAGTCAAAGATTTCATTATCCAGGATTCGTCTTCCTCAGCAAGATAGCTACTCAGCTTACAAGCACATCCATTACATTCATATCATAAACATTGATGAAACGCAATTCATTGCATCATACATATCATGCAACATAACTTTGTGTTTAGCTAACATTTTGTCCTTTTCAGGATAAGAATAAAAGGTTATCATTAACAATTATCCAAATGCAGTTTTACACTGACTCATCATCAAGAAACCCTACACCGGTTCCTTCTCAAATCCAGATGCAGTTTTACACGGACTCATCATCAAGAAACCCTACACCGGTTCCTTCTCAAATCCAGATGCAGTTTTACACGGACTCATCATCAGGAAACCCTACACCGGTTCCTTCTCAAATCCAGATGCAGTTTTACATGGACTCATCATCAGGCAACCCTACACCGGTTCCTTCTCAAATCCAGATGCAGTTTTACACGGACTCATCATCAGGAAACCCTACACCGGTTCCTTCTCAAATCCAGATACAGTTTTACACGGACTCATCATCAGGAAACCCTACACCGGTTCCTTCTCAAATCCAGATGCAGTTTTACACAGACCCATCATCAGGAAACCCTACACTGGTTCCTTCTCAAATCCAGATGCAGTTTTACACGGACTCATCATCAGGAAACCCTACACCGGTTCCTTCTCAAATCCAGATGTAGTTTTACACGGACTCATCATCAGGAAACCCTACACCAGTTCCTTCTCAAATCCAGATGCAGTTTTACACGGACTCATCATCAGGAAACCCTTCACTGGTTCCTTCTCAAATCCAGATGCAGTTTTACACGGACTCATCATCAGGAAATCCTACACCGGTTCCTTCTCAAATCCAGATGCAGTTTTACACGGACTCATCATCAGGCAACCCTACACCGGTTCCTTCTCAAATCCAGATGCAGTTTTACACGGACTCATCATCAGGAAACCCTACACCGGTTCCTTCTCAAATCCAGATGCAGTTTTACACGGACTCATCACCAGGAAACCCTACACCGGTTCCTTCTCAAATCCAGATGCAGTTTTACCCGAACTCATCATCAGGAAACCCTACACCGGTTCCTTCTCAAATCCAGATGCAGTTTTACACTGACTCATCATCAGGAAACCCTACACCCGTTCCTTCTCAAATCCAGATGCAGTTTTACATGGACTCATCATCAGGAAACCCTACACCGGTTCCTTCTCAAATCTAGACGCAGTTTTACACAGACTCATCATCAGGAAACCCTACACCGGTTCCTTCTCAAATCTAGATGCAGTTTTACACAGACTCATCATCAGGCAACCCTACACCGGTTCCTTCTCAAATCCAAATGCAGTTTTACACTGACTCATCATGAAGCAACCCTACACCGGTTCCTTCTCAAATCCAGATGCAGTTTTACACTGACTCATCATCAGGAAACCCTACACCGGTTCCTTCTCAAATTCAGATGCAGTTTTACACTGACTCATCCTCAGGAAACCCTACACCGGTTCCTTCTCAATTCAAGATGCAGTTTTACACGGACTCATCATCAGAAAACCCTACACAGGTTCCTTCTTTCAACTTACAAATAACAATTCAACAATCATTTCTCGATGGCATCTTTAAGCCCATCTCCAACCAACTATCCATCATATCTCCAAATGGCATCTGTAAGCCCATTCCCGACATCACAATACCTGAAACCAGACAGGACAATTATCTACTTGACCATCATGAGGCAACCCTACACCGGTTCCTTCTCAAATTTAGATGCAGTGTTACATGGACTCATCGTTAGGCAACCCTACGCCGGTTCCTTCTCAATTTCAACTCCAAGACTTCTGAAAACAGTTTACGGGTTCTCCAGATACGGATGTTAACCTATCGCTTGTTCATATTCCAAAACCTCTAAAAACAGTTCACGGATGCTTCCAAACACGGACGTCAATCTATTGCTTATTCAGACCCCCAGTTCAGAGATGTTCCAAACATGGATACCTTTCTGATACTCACCCACTCACCAACAACATACAGTTCAACAAACCTTCTTGGATGGCATCTACATGCCCATCTCCAACAAGATATAATCACTCCAGATGGCATCTATAAGCCCATCCTCCTACCAACAATTCCCAGATGGCATCTCTAAGCCCATCCCCCGACAAGATTCTGTCACCCCTCCAGATGGCATCTTTAAGCCCATCTCCAAATGGAATCTCTAAGCCCATTCCCGCATCCATATTTTGACGAGTGCAAATTTAAGGGCACTCTAGTGTCCAATCTCCTTTTACCTTCGAGACGCGAAAGGCAAACTTGCCAACCTAACTCTTCAGGTTCAAGAAGATTGAACAGGGGCAACTGTTGTACCCCAAAATTTACCCTCTCATTTCACCAACATTTTCTCACCACAACACTCTTGGAGCTCAAGATCAAGTTAGGGTTTGCTCTGCTCAAGACCCCTCCTTGCACTGTTGACCCAAATTAGGGTTTGAGTTTGCACAAGGATGTTTTGACCTAAAATGCCCAAAGTTACTTTCATGCTTCATGTTGGACTCACAAGTTTATCCGTACCAAGTTTCAAGCCTTGATTCCAATCTTTGCCCAATCAATTGGACAATTGACCTAGAAATCAACTGTATTGGGGAAAAAGTCAACTGTGGCCAATTGACAGTCAAACCTCATATTTTTTGACCCACATCAACATAATGAACTCATATGAACCATTTGGTCAAGTTTGGATCACAATTCCACAAGAAATTTGATCAGATCACCAAAAGGGCAAAATGGTCATTTTTAGGGTTTTGACTGCACAAAGGCAACTTTTGACTGTTTGACCTAACCAATGGCAAATCAAGCTCACACATGGACTCAAGGACTCGATGGAATTGTCTTGACCCATTCAACAAGTTCAAAAGATCTCAAATGCACAGGATTGACAGGTGAATTTTTCAGTCAACTGATCAAAATTTGACTGTATACTGAAAAGTCAAACTTTGACTTTTTGGACAAAATCAAGTGCCAAGATTCATTTTTCATCAAGACATGTCAAATTATGAAACTTGTTCATCAAGAAATCCAAAATTGCAAATTAGGGTTTAAATGAGAAAATTTCATAACTTAGAATTTTTCTAAGTTATGAAATTTCCTTATTTTTTTCCTAACTTTGTCCCATTTTTTCACCAAGATGCATTTGGATTCAAACAAAACTTGAAACATGAAAGTTGTAGTCCATTGCAAAATATACAACTTTGATTCACAAAGTTTTCTCAAAGGAAGCTTGTATCTCAAGTTATGATTTTTGGAACAAGGGTACAAAACATTTTTAACTTAGAGAAATTTTGACCTATTCTAGGCAGGATTTTTGTCCAACTTCTTGGCCATTTTTCACATGGTTCCACTTGGATTTTCAATTTTCATTACAAATATGGATTGTAGTACACATTCCAAGCTTTCCAAATTGTCCAAGAACTTCTCAAACACCCTTGTGGTTAGAGAGAATCGAATTTTCAAAGTTAGGCAAAATTCACTTTTGTTCTTGGCCAAAGCTTGCTCATAACAATTTGCATTTTCAACTCAGCATGGTTTATGCTATCTTGTAGGCCTCTAAACCTCTTTACACTCAATAATTAAATGTCAAACCATTGTGTTAAGACATTATTTCACCCATTTGGACAATACATGTTAAATTAATCCTTATTTGGAAAAAGCTAATTTGCCATTTTTGAAAAGAAACACTTTATGTCAAGTTCCAAATCTTAGAGGTACAAGCCAGATCTTTGAGGCAAGAGATTGTAGACAAATCCCACTGATCAAGAGAGAGTGTTGCAGCATGCTTGAGAGCTTGGTACAGGCCTATATCACAACTTGACATTTCTTTGCTTACATTAGAAGAAAGCTTGCAAAAACTATCCAACTCTCACTTCCTGTCAACACAGCCAAGAACAAACTTCATGAACACTTTCCATACATCAAACCAAGCTTGAAACACGATTCAACCACCTCCCAAACCTCCTCATTCACAAAAACACCATTTTGCTGCAAAAACAGGGCATCCCTGCAGTTTGACTTGGCCAGCATTATCCACTCGTGCGTTTTTGCTCAAACAAGTTCCAATACATTCCATATCATCCACTGAAACTATCCCAAGCCCTAAACACAAGCTGTAACATCCCTACCTTCACTTGCCATTTTCACTTTTCAGTTTTGCAGGTGGAATTCTATAGCACGATCCAAGTTGATTCAAAGCAAGCTAGGTGTTGGAGAAGGTTCCTTGAACCTCAGGCAAGCTGTACAAATCCTCAAACTCCATTGAAGTTGGCCACATTGCTCTGTTCAAGTCAAGCTGAAACAGGTAAAACCATGAACTTCTATCTCTCAATCTAGGAAGAGTTAGGCTTAAGTTTGTGAATGAAACATGCTCTACTCATAGCCCTAAAGCCATACATATGATTACTTTTCATTTATGTTAAGCATGCTGTGAGAATTTTGGCCATGAACATTGAAGAAAAATTAGGTCAGAAATTGGGGGTGAAGAAATTCTCCCTGGTTTCTTAGAGTTAGGTTAAGTTTCTTACATATTTGGAATCGTGATTTGATGCTCTACATTGTTTGTGTTATGAGTTTTTGCTAAAAATCAAAGAATCAGGAGTTTGTATTTTGAACAAAGAGGCGCGCGTTTGACAGAAGCTGGAGGAAGAAGATGACTGGCTTGGGCTGGGCTTGAGTCAGTCTTGCTGTTCACACCCCTTTTTTCCATTTGCACCCCCTGGCCCATTGTGTGAAATAATTGTCATTTTGCATTTTTCTTTTTTGATTCTGACTCCATATTTTTTGTACAAACATAAAAAACTCCAAAAATATTTTTCCATCTTTTTTTGCATTTATTTGGCATTTATTTGTTTTATTAGGTATATACATGTAAATAAATATATATACTTTTTACTAAAACCCTAGAAAATAATACAAAAATATTTATTTTTTTTCAGTTATTATTTTTTGTTTTGAAAACATTTTCTAAAATATACATTTTTTTGTAAATAATTAATATTTTATTTTTTGTACTTATTTGGCATATTAAATATATATAAATATACATATACATATTTTATTAAATATTTAGGACAAAAATATAGAAATAATACATTTTTATTTTTATTTAATATTTGACATCAAAAATACCTTTTTTACAATATACTTTTATTTTTTGTATAAATTAACAAATATTGTACATAATTAATAAATAAACACCATTTATTTAGAAAACTAGGGTTTTGCCCTAAACCATAAAAATAATCAAAAAATAACCTTTTTTATTTTGTTTATACTTCAAATATGAAAACCTTTGTACATACATAAAAAATCTTCTTTTTGCATAATACATTATATTTTGATACTTATTTACATTGTATTTATTTAAATGTTAAATATTTGTATATTCGATATGGATGTAATAGCTTAGATTTAATTTCTTGTCAAATACCCCCATTCAAACATGTGTACCTCCATCCCCATAATCATGTTGTAATAGTTTAAGACTTTAAGTTTCCGCATTTTTTAAGCTTTCAAATTATGCCATGATAGACCTAGGGTTTGTATGCAAATCAAATAACAAATAGCTTGACTAATACAAAGACAAAAAAGCATGAAAATGGACAACACAACGCACACTTGCACCCCTAGGGTTACTCCACTTGTTGCCTTCAAAAATGGGCCATGCTTGCATGTTGAGTTTCTTTGGCAAAACAAAAACAAATCAAATGATCATAATCCCTCGATGACGCTTTTGAAGTTGCCTAAACAAAATGATCATAGTCCCTCAAGAAAATTGCCAAAGACAGTTGACACTATTGCATTCATGGTCTATACGATGACCCGCGCCCGTCCCGTTAACATCCTAACGCAAGGTTGTTCATCAAATACAATGGTGAAACAACACTGTTAAAAGGGTTAAAAAGCATAAGAAAGATCTTTGAGTAAAATAGGGTAGACAACTCTTAGTTACTTGATCAAACTTGCAAAACACACTTGCCATTTTCAAAAACACACATCTCCACACAATTTCAAAACAACTTTCAAAAAAAGATTGAAATATCTTTTCAAAAAGACAAACACCTTTGTAAAACATTCAAGTAAAGAATTGTTACAATGGTTGCCTAGACAAGGCATATTTTTCAAAACATTTTCAAAACCACACACACACACCACCATTTCAAGCAATTGAAAAGCAAAGGCAAGTGATCTAAAACAAGTAACTAAGAGCCCATGGATAACCATGGATGAAAAGGGTGCTAGCACCTTCCCTTTTCATAATCTACCCCCCGAACCCACGAAAACATCTCAAAAGTCTTTCCTGTGCTTTTTGACCTTTCCTTAGGATAAATTAAAATTCGATGGCGACTCTTGCTAAATCGAACAAGTGCGAATACAAACGCAAACCTCAAGTCAGTTCTCCCACCGTATCACACTACTGATCAAGCCATCAAAGCTCTTCAGGCACAGAATGCCCAATTTCAAGAGATGTTCTTGAACTTGGATAAAGGGCAGGAAGACTTGAAGACTCTCATCCTGAAAGAGAGGAAGAAGAAGAAGAAGGTGGTTCTGCTGAATATGGGTCACAGATTTGGGAATAGGTTGCGACAGGAAGCTGATCTGTCTCATTCATCCAAAGGAGGAGAGAATCAAGAGGAAGAAAAAGGCCCTAGTCCCGTGGTCTCTGATAATGACACTTATTTTGATTATGAACAGTACCCTCTTGCTGAGGATAGGTACAAACAACTTGAAGACTGTCTAAGTGCTATGGAGATTTAGAAGGTCCCGAGTTTGGATTTTGGAGATCTGGGGCTAGCATCAGGAGTGGTGATCCCTCACAAGTTTAAAGCTCTGGTATTTGCTAATTACGATGGAGTATTTTGTCCCAAACTCCATCTTCACTCGTATGTCAGAAAAATTCAACCTTACACTGCTGATAGGAATCTGTGGGTACATTTCTTTCAAGATAGTCTGTCAGGGACTCAACTTGAATGGTTTTATCAATTGGAAGGAGCTAATGTCCGAAGCTGGGAGGACCTTGCTGCTGCTTTCTACAAGCAGTACCATTATAACACCGACCTTGCTCCCACTCGTACTCAGCTTCAGAGTATGTCCATGGGTGCAAGCGAAGGTTTTAAGGACTATGCTCAGAAGTGGAGAGATTTGGCTGGAAGAGTCCAACCTCCTTTGTCTAATAGGGAGTTGGCTGATATGTTTCTTGGGACGTTGTCTGGTCCATTTTTCAATCATCTCATCGGTAGTTCATCATTCGGGTTTACTGAATTAATTATGACTGGGGAAAGAGTAGAGGCTGGTATCAGAAGTGGCAAGATACAGAAAGGTGCTTCATAAAGAAGCCTTTCTGGAAAGAAGCTAGTGCAGTTTACAGCTCGAGGAGCCAAAACAGACCTGAGCGCCGTCAAGCAGTAAATGCAGTAGTAATATCAAGACCTACAGTTTCCCCACAACGCAACAATAAGCAAAGAATGGAGAGACCGCAGAGACAGTATACTCGGGTCATGATACGAACAACTGCTGGGCTTTGAAGAATAAGGTACAAGATTTGATTGAAGCTAAAGAGATTGAGTTTGACGCTACGGAGAAACCCAATGTCATAACTACTCCGATGCTCAAACACGATCAGGGAGTGAATGCAATTGATGATGATGAAGAAGAGTCAGATATCGACAGCTGGATTTACCCGACTACCAATGGTGAATTGAACAACTGGACGGCGAAAGACTTCCTGCCCGTTTCTTTTATTACACAATAATAGACTTTTGTTTTGAGACTTGTAACAGACAATTTGAAACTTTACGGCCCGGTGCCTTGCTCGAGGCACCTTGGCTTTGTTTGTGAGGGCTTATTATTTGTCATTTTCATATATCATCAATAAAGCATTGGATGTTTTCTTGCATTAAAAATTTTACGCTCCCTGTTTTTCTTTTCTATCTTGCACTTTATCAAAACAGCTATTGTCTTACACACACTCACATATCCTAATGCAGATTCACATCCACTCTGGATCCCATTGGTAAAGACTCTACTACTGCCAGTTATGACTTCGAAAATCCGATCAACCAAGCCGAGGACGAAGGTGAGGATGATTATGAAGTACCTGGAGAACTTGCTAGACTGTTACTTCAGGAAGAGAGGGTCATACAACCGCATGAAGAGCCAGTGGAATCATTAAATTTGGGTACAGAAGAAGACAAGGACGAGGCAGAAAGGATTATGGCAGAGTTACATGAAGGTACCTTCGGAACTCATTCCAGTGGACATACCATGGCAAAGAAAATCCTACGGGCAGGATATTATTGGTCTACCATGGAAGCCGACTGTTATCAGCATTCTCGAACCTGCTACAAGTGCCAAGTCTATGTTGATAAGGTGCATATACCTCCAGTACCTCTGAATGTCTTGACAGCTCCTTGGCCTTTTGCAATGTGGGGCATCGATATGATTGGCGAGATCAGACCTACTGCGTCCAACGGGCATTGATGAGCGACCGACCTAATGTGTCTAACGGTATCTTAACTGCAAGTGCACAGCCTATTGCGGTAGTAATAAAAAGATGTCGAACCCACAAGGACTTTGTAATCACTCTAGTGCTATAAAGGTTTGCTAGTTTAGCTAAGGCGGATGTTGTCACGTTTGGTTTTTTAGAGGTTAAAGTAGAGGAAAAACTAAATCAAATTAAGGGAATAATAATAATAATGGTAAAGCAGTCGGTATGTAATATAGTGAACCTAAGCGGATTTAATGAACCTAAGCATATAAAGATGTTTAACTTAAATGGTTTTGTAGAAATTATCAGTTTAGAAACCCTCAACTCACACTCTCGTGGTCTTATCTCAGATTATACCCCTAAAGCCCTATGCCTGCTCTCGCTAGCCCATAAGTGTTTAGAAAATACTCTTTGAAAACTTAATAAAATCTAATTCGTTTTAAAGCGCTCTCGCTGAATTTAAATTAAATGCCTAACTTTAGCTATCCGGTTATCCTAACCTATTATACTTTTCTTACTCTCGTAACAAAAAGATTGATTTTAATTATAAAAAGTCACAACCAGAAATTAAGTTAATTTAGATTTTAGCTTAGGAACAATTTAATCCATTTAGTTACTATTATCACATCCTGACTCTAGAAATTTAGCTAGTCATGGTACTTAAAACAAACAGACAGGAAATATAATTGGGAAACAGTAAAACATTCATGATAAATAAATAACGGTAATTTGACATAAACAAATTGTATTAAAATTAAATTAAATGCGATTAAAAACATGAATAATAATACTATTCCTCAAGCCCCCTCTTCCACAAGTCGGCAAGATTAGAACCTTCGAAATCGAAGCTTGAAACGAAGTCTGAGGCTAAAAACAAATTCTAACTAAAATAGCAATTTCCTAATGATGGAAATGGCTATTAAAGGGTAAAAGGGAATATAAAACAAGAACAGTAAAAAAAATGAAAACTGGAAATGGTTCGCAAATTCGGTAGAGCTTCCGCAAGGAATTTGTGAAAATAAAACTTGCTGTAAATAAAACTCTGTCCCTTTCTTCATTGAAATCTCTCCTATTTATAGAGGAGAAATTGGCAGTTAAGAAATGATAGGAACATGGACTTGTACTTCTTTAGTGGAGAAAAACTAGGACTGGGCGTTGGTGAGGTTGAGAGATTGTAGGAGTGAATACTCCTTTCTTTACGTTGCCCACGTCTCCACGTTCTCCATAACGTTAAACTAAGCGTTTGACGGTCGTAAGGCTAAGGTGACGGTCGTAATACGCTTAAATAGCGCGTTACGTTCGTCAATGATGTGTGACGAGCACTCTTCATGAACTACGCGCGTTACGGTCGTAACACTCATATGACGACCGTCACAACATCAAAATCTGCAGAACTTTGCAGATTTGTCCCTTTTATTCCGATTTTCATGTTAACTTTCTTGATATGATCTTTTCACTAATTTGACTTGAAATATGTTGTACCTGTGAAAAGACATAAAAACTCAGAACAATCGGGAGTTAAATAGATTAATGCAGTATGAAAATGGATTAAAAACGTAGCAATTATACGATACAATTTCTCGTTATCAAATTCCCCCATACTTAAACCTTTGCTTGTCCTCAAGAAAATAATCATTTAGAAAGATCAGACAAGTTTTATCAGACACACATGCATAACATACCTTTGGTTTTCAAAACAATTACGGGAAATTAATCGTTAGTTCGATCGATACTTAAGTAGAACACTAACGATATGCTAATGACACAAGCAAAAAGCTAAGTCGTGGACTTCCATTTTAAACAAACTATCCAATAATTCTGTTATAATTCTACCCAGAGTCTCTTGTACCTATTTCACCCGGTTTGTTCTAGCGCAATCACATTAAGCCCTTTGTCTAAGCACGCACGTAGTGGAGTAACTGGTTAGTGACTTTGATCCTTTTAGCACGGGGTCTGGTACACGAATGTGGGAACCCTACACATATTATCCAAATTGGAGGTTGTGGGGGGTCGCGCCGTAGCACGCCCTACCAAGTTCAGAACCAGATACCTCTGAACCAACCAACAATGGACTCCTTCATTATTTGCTCATCTCTTATATGCGACCTTGTATTTTGGTGCAACTTTTTCCTTTTTTAGCAGCGAGATAAGAAGGGTATTTCATTGATTAGGCATCAAACACTTATATTTATTGGCTCCCCACGTGGTTTGTGTCAAGACGGTGTTGACTGCTACTATAAACTACTAGGGGTTACTTTAGAACTAAAACTCAAGATATAGGTATAGCGGTTATTGAAACGGATCGCGTAAGTAGGAAGTCTAAGGTTTCATAACCATATCGATCTTGTTGAATCGTTCTCGGCTTCCTAACTAGGATTTCGTTAAGGTAGGTATGTCGGGCTATGCGAAGATAAAGCAAAAATTTTCAGTATGGCTAAATAAAGCAGAGAAGAATTGAAACTTAGAAATATCGTAAAAATTACTTGTTTAATGGAAAATGGAAAGGTACCTCTCCCACACTATATCCGACTTTGTCCTCAATGTTGTGGTATAAAGGCGGGGAAATACAAATACAAATAAAGATAGAAAAAGCAAGCTAATTAAGAATAAAACTATTGATGTCCACGTCCTCTGCTCCTGGTACGTGATCGCCTGGTAGGCGTGGCTTCGGTATCAGTGTCAAGGTAGCCAAGAGTACTGACGTCCAACCTTAAAGCGTTTAGTTCAGATAGGGCCTCGTCCAACCTCTTGTTCATGCTCCGTTGGCCACTCAAAATCTGGGCGTTTTGTGCACATAAATAGTCATACTGCTCCTGTTGTCTTCTTTCAAGTGCGGCACCCATTTGATTTTGCTGGTGGATGGCTCGGAGAATGTCTTCAAGAGAGATAGGAGGTGGTGCGGATGAAGGTCCCGGAATGTCGTAAACGGGGGCAGCTCGGTCCAGCTCTTCCTATATCTCGTCCGCGGGGGCATCAGGCTGGTCTTCATGAATAGGAACATGGCCCTCGGGAGCTGCAAGATCGAATAACCAATTAGCTATGTTTTGAGGATCGATTCGGTCCCTGCAAGGCAAAGTAATGTTATTATAAACGATGTTTCGGATCACAGGATGGAATTTGCCATCCTCCCGCTCATAGATGAGGTGGGCGGCCTTGCAGTGGTCCAGAGTAAGCAATGTCGGCGCCATAGAAGGCATATCAGTGAGAGCGACACCATGATTCAAAGTTATAGCAAGAGAAGTGACAATCCCTCTGAAATAGAAGGGTTTGCCGCCTCTAGCGCAAATGGAGTGAATATGGGCCAATAGAAATGGAGCGGCGTTGATCTTCTGGCTTGTAAATGCACAATGCATGAAGAAAAGCTCCTTGGAGTTGAGCTTGTGGTTGCTATCTAGGGCAAAGATGGTGTTGCAAAGGATGCGGTGAAAATATCAGATAGCCAGATTATGGATATGGGTGGCGTTGAGGTGGTCATAAGAGTCGGCACGAATGTTTGTCATGCTATGCCATAAATTAAATGCTTCCTCGCCGAAATTATCCGGCACGCGAAGGTGGACACCTTCGTCGGAAATGAAACCGAGCAGTCGCGCGATATCAGTTTGTGATAGTTGATACTCAGTGCCGAACATGCGGAACTTGGTCACGCCAGAGAGTTGGTTGGTGGCACCAGTAGGGGTAATGTAGGAAAATGAACTCAGAAACTCCAAGGTGAGAGTTTCGTAGATTGGTTATGGTTGGCGGCACAAATTCCACAAGTTTACATTATGCAAAATTTGTCGGACGCTCTCAAGCAGTCCCAAATCCCTCAGACAGTCGAGGTCAACATACTGAGTTGGTTGGAGACCGCGGCATTGGAATTTTTGGAATTTTAATCTTTGGGTTTCACCTTGGTCTCCTGCTCTGAAGGTGATGTTGGGGATTTGCTGGTTGTTGGCCTTATTGCATGCAAGAGGTTGAATCGTGAAAGGGGTTGGAATGTGAATGGAGAAGTGGAGTGGAGTAATTGAGTTTAAATGTTGGAGTGGGAGATTTAAGAAAAAAAATTGAATGGGTGGCGGAACGGTTTGGGAAAATAGGAAAGTAACAGTGGGAAGGAGAACTGCTTCTGGAATAGCATAAGACGTTTTCAAACGCGCGTGACGACTGTCACAGGAGGCTGACGGGCGTAACACGGTGAAACGCGTGTTACGCTCGTCATAGGTTTGTTACGATCGTTACACCTATAGTATTTTCACTTATTCCAAATGAAACAGATTAATTCCAACATGCCTTATAACACAGTAATTCAGCACAATAAACATGCAGATTGATTCCAACACACCTTATAACAAAATTTGCAGAATGATAATTAATATGCAGTGAATTTAATTTTATTGTAGCACGCATGAAATTTAATGAAACGTGTAAAATAAAAACAAACTGAAATTTGCATTGAAATGAATATTTGTTTTTAACAGAAATTTAAAAGCTGCAGAAAGTAAACTTTGCAGAATTAAAATGAACTTTTAAATTTGCGAAAAGGGAAACTAACTAGAAACAAAACAGAAAGAAAAGTAAAAACAAATGCTGATCACTGCTGCTTCATCCAAGTCGCATTTTTAAATCTTCGAAAGCTGAATTTATGTGATAAAATTGCTCCATAGTTATGTCAGTCAAGCCTATTATGTCCAAACGCATGCTCTTCAACTCGTTCTTAATTCCATTAATGTCAGTTTGATAATCATCCAGTATGGTAAAGATTTTGTTCAAATTCTTAGTGTATTCTCCTTTGGTTATTTCAGGGGCATCAATATCCTCTGCAGTATTGTTACTGTCATAGTAACCAGAAGGGGTCTCAGGATCACTCTCATCAGACATCTTAGCATTAGTAACTTGGTAAGATTGTGGTGTCTCAGGTGTTGAAGGATGGTCAGGAGGGTTTAGCTCATAAAGCCAGTTATCGCGATTGTGGGCACTCACTTTAGCATGGTTTGGAAGTGTAAATAAAGTGACAATTTCATCCCTTATTAGGTATTCGAAAGGTGCGGGACCTAGGTTTCCTATTATTCGTAGGTCGAAACAGAAATCGATATTCATAGGGAAGATCGAACCAAATGGTGTACACTTGTACAGTTGGTATCTAAGTTCGAGGGCATTGGAAATCATGGTGACTAGGCCTCCTATGATGATCGGTTCATTAGGGTCCTGAACAATGCGAGAAAAGGTTTGCATCATGAATGGCACAGCATTAACAGGTCGGCCTTGGGTCATACATTGCAGTAAAAACATCTCATCCTTAGACAATGCAGTACGGTTCTGCTCTTTTCCGAATACAGTATGGGCTAGAATCTTATGGAAATAGCGGATAGCGGGGTTGTGTATTTCATTGTTGTCCATGCTATCCGGCTCAGGGTGATAGTTTCCGGTTAAGGTTCCCCAAAAGTAATCTAGCTCGAAATCCATTAATTTCGCCTGGGTGGTAGTAAAAGCAAAAGGTCCGCTAGGGAATCCTAGTAGGTCAACTAATTCTTTATGGTTATAAACGAATTCAATACCGAATAGTCTGAAAGCTATAAATCCTTTTCTGGTTCCGAAATCGCGCTCAGGTATATGAACTAGGGAGCTCAAAAATTCAAGGGTAAGCTTACGGTATGTAACAAACCTAGACTTAATGTGGGCTTTTTCCCATCCCAGTTGGTTAAACAGATAAAGGACATTATCCTTAATACCTAAAGTGTCCATGGTTGGTTCATCATAATACAAAGTCATACCGATGTTCCTTTGTGACAATTCCTTAAATCTCCTCATTTGGTTCCTTCCTCTAAAAGTGGTTTCCATAGTAAATATTAAGTGGGGGAACAAATCAGGGGAGAAGGCAAGATAGAAAAAGACTTTTCAGAAATCCTGTAGCAAGTAAAGTTGTTTTAAAATCAACAACAGTTTTATAAAGATTTTTAGAAAAAAAATGAAATAGAAAATAATGAAAATAAGGCTTTTAAAGAAATAAATGTAGAAACGGAAAAGAAAATCAACAGTAATAAATAGAAACAAACGGAAACAATAACGAAAACAAATAGGTGGGTTGCCTCCCACTAAGCGATGTTTTTAACGTCATAAGCCTGACATAGTGCTTAGCAGTAGATCATTCAGGGGGAATAGTGGGTAATTCTAAAAGTTTTAGACTATTCGCATAGTTTCTATTCTCAATGTGATGATATTGTTTTAATCGCTGCCCGTTCACTGTGAACGGGTCATTATTCCTATCCTTAATTTCTATTGCTCCGCTAGGGAATACTTTTGTAACTTCAAAAGGGCCAGACCATCTAGATTTCAGTTTTCCAGGAAAGAGCCTAAGTCTAGAGTTGAATAGTAGCACAACATCTCCCACACTGAATTCTTTCCGGGATAAGCGCTTATCGTGCCATCTTTTGGTTCTTTCCTTGTATATCTTAGCGTTCTCATAAGCGTCTAATCTCAATTCTTCCAATCCATTCAAGTCGAGGATTCGCTTCTCTCCATCTGCAGTGTAGTTTATATTGAGCATTTTGATTTCCCAATACGCCTTGTGCTCTAATTCTACCGGGAGATGATAGGACTTTCCGTACACAAGCTTGAAGGGTGTAGTTCCTATATGAGTCTTGTAGGCTGTCCTATAAGCCCATAAAGCCTCGTTAAACTTAGATGACCAATCTTTCCTAGATATGGCGACAATTTTCTCTAGGATTTGTTTAATTTCTCTGTTCGAGATTTCGACCTGTCCACTGGTTTGTGGATGATACGGTGTTGCTACGCGGTGTTTGACTCCATACTTAGATAATAATTTGTCGAATATCTTCGAAATGAAATGGTAGCCACCGTCACTAATGACAAGTCTAGGCACACCAAATCTTGGAAAGATTGTGTTTTTAAAGAGCTTAATTACTACTCGTGTGTCATTTGTATGAGAGGGTATAGCCTCAATCCATTTTGAAACATAATCGACAGCTACGAGTATATATTTGTTTCTGAAAGAAGATGGGAAAGGTCCCATGAAATCGATTCCCCAAACATCAAAGATTTCTACTTCTAGTATTCCTCTTTGAGGCATTTCATCGCGTCTTGAAATATTACCGGTGCGTTGACACTGATTACAGTTTTTAACAGCGATGTGGACATCCTTCCATAGATTAGGCCAGAATAGGCCGACTTGTAGGATCTTTTCACAGGTTTTAGAAGTGCTTGCATGTCCGCCATAGGGAGATGAATGACAGTGAGAAATAACATCTTCTATTTCTTCTTCAGGTATGCATCGGCGGAAAATTCCGTCTGATTCTCTTCTAAATAATAAAGGTTCATCCCAATAATAATATTTGAGATCATGGAAGAATTTCTTTTTCTGTTGATAAGTTAAGTCTGATGGGAGCGCGCTTGCGGCTAAGTAATTGACTATGTCAGCATACCATGGCAGTCCCATGGTTGTATGGATCGCTTCCACGGCTTCCTTGGCTTTTGGTTTGTTTAGATCCAGTTGAGCTAGATCACTTCTTATTTACGCTATCAGTTGTTCATACGGAAAATCGTCGTTAATCGGTACTTGTTCAGGTTTTATACCTTCTAATCTTGACAAGTGGTCTGCTACGATGTTTTCGGTTCCTTTCTAATCCTTAATTTCTACATCAAACTCTTGCAAAAGTAGGATCCATCTGAGGAGTCTTGGTTTTGCATCCTTCTTGGTTAGTAGATATCTGATAGCAGCGTGGTCTGTGTAAATGATTATCTTCGCTCCTACTAGGTAAGAACGGAATTTGTCAAGCGCAAAGACAACTGCTAACAGCTCTTTCTCAGTTGTGGCGTA
The DNA here is from genome assembly GCA_948472305.1 of Vicia faba. Taxonomy (NCBI): domain Eukaryota; kingdom Viridiplantae; phylum Streptophyta; class Magnoliopsida; order Fabales; family Fabaceae; genus Vicia; species Vicia faba. The sequence goes on along the minus strand of OX451737.1, from coordinate 1,450,225,504 downwards.
GTTCATTTGAGCTGAGTCTAGCGTTCTACTAGCATAGTAGATTGCGTTAAGTTTCTTGTCCTTCCTTTGTCTAAGAACTGCGCCTACGGCGTAGTCACTCGCATCGCACATGATTTCAAAAGGTAATCTCCAATCGGGTGGTTGCATGATTGGTGTGGTGATAAGGGCTGATTTTAGGGTTTCAAACTCTTTAAGACAATCTTCATCGAATATGAACTCAACGTCTTTCATTAATAGACTGGTAAGTGGTTTAGTGATCTTCGAGAAATCTTTGATAAATCGTCGGTAGAAACCGGTGTGTCCTAAAAAACTTCGTATTTCTCGAACGGTCTTAGGTGGTTGAAGTTATTTTATGACTTCTATCTTAGCTTTGTCAACTTCAATTCCCTTGTTAGATATAACATGTCCTAGTACGATTCCTTCTCTGACCATGAAATGGCATTTTTCCCAGTTAAGCACGAGGTTTACTTTCACACATCTTTCTAAAATCTTTTCTAGGTTTGATAGGCATCCTTCAAAACTTTGGCCGCACACAGAGAAGTCGTCCATGAACACTTCCATGATGTTATCGATGAAATCTGCAAAGATTGACATCATACATCGTTGAAAGGTTGCTGGGGTATTGCACAATCCAAAGGGCATTCGTCTGTAAGCGAACGTTCCATAGGGACACGTGAATGTAGTCTTCTCTTGATCATCCGGGTGAATAGGGATTTGGAAAAATCCAGAATAACCGTCTAGATAGCAGAAGTAGGAATGTTTGGCTAATCTCTCTAACATTTGATCTATGAAGGGTAGAGGAAAATGGTCTTTTCAAGTAGCTTTGTTTAGTTTTCTATAATCAATGCACACTCTGTGCCCATTAACCACTCTTTGTGTTATCAGTTCGCCTTTTGCGTTCTTCACAATAGTGATACCTCCTTTCTTTGGTATGACGTGTACTGGGCTAACCCATTTACTGTCGGAGATTGGATATATGATTTCTGCTTCCAATAGCTTCTTAATTTCATCTCTGACTACAGTGCTAAGGATTGGGTTAATCCTTCTTTGAGGTTCTCTAGAGGTTTTGCAATCTTCTTCTAGCATAATACGATGCATAAAAATTGAAAGACATATTCCTTTCAAGTCGGATATGTTATAACCTAATGCAGTCGGGTACTTTCTTAGGACGTCTAAAAGTTTCTTAGTTTCGAGTGTTCCTAAACTGGAATTGACTATTACTGGTCACATACATTTGGTATCTAGGAATTCATATCTTAGATTCCTGGGTAAGGTTTTTAATTCTAAACCAGGTTTCTTTGGACATGGCATATGATCAGGTGTAAGTGCTAGACTTTCGCTTAGGCTATCATATTGATATGGTTCACGCCAATTATCGTCTTCGAATATCAGAGGGGTTTGGATTTTCATTATTTCAGAGTATGTGGTATGTTTTGCTTCCATCTGTCTTACGCACTCGTCTATAACGTCGATTAGATAACATGTGTCATTCATGGCTGGTGCTTGTAAGAATTGAGTGAGGATGAATTCCACTTTTTCCTCTCCAACTTCGAATGTCAGTCTGCCCTTCTTCACGTAAAATATAGCTCCAGTTGTGGCTAGGAAGGGTCTTCCTAATATGATAGGAGTAACTGAGTCCTCGGTAATGTCCATGATTATGAAATCGGTCGGGATATAGAATTGACCTATTCTAACTGGAACATTTTCCAGTATACCTACAGGGTACTTAACTGATCGGTCATCTAATTGAACGGACATTTTTGTGGGTCTAAGTTCTCCCATCTCCAGCTTTTTGCAAATAGATAGGGGCATGACACTGATACTTGCTCCCAAGTCGCATAGAGCTTTGTCTATGAAAAATTTTCCAATGTTACAAGGTATAGATAAATTACCTAGATCTTTTAACTTAGGGGGCATATTGTTTTGAATAATAGCGCTACACTCAGCAGTAAGTGTAATTGTTCCGTCCCGTTGATGTAGTAATCGTCCCGGATCCATTCGTCATCCTGCTGAGGTAGCAATCGTCTCAGATTCCTTCATCACATCATTACCAACAAAAAACCTTTTGAAGTTCCAGATCCGATTCCTGTATCTTGCCATGGTGTATCTGTTGACGACTATATTCCAGACTCGATTATGTTAGAACAAAGTTTGAATCTACTACCCTATATTTAAGTTTTGATGATAACAAAGTGAAAAGATATAGTATTTATAAGTTTCATGTATGAACTATCTGCTGCCTAAAATTATTATGTTCTGACTTGCAGATACTCTGATTAAAATAAGCAAGATCACTTCTATTCAGCATCAGAACTTGATTTCAGACACCAGCATCAGAAGTTGCTACATCAGAATGTCAAAATCAGATGATCAACTCACGTACATGCTGAAGCCTGATGAACAAGACTGCGCTCAACACTCTGATACAGAAACACAATAGTTCATCAGCAGTGAAGCAGAGTCAGAATGAGCCAAGCCAGAACTTACATTAAGTAAGCAACGGTACTGTGCATTGAAAGCAAATTAATTCCAACGGCCTCATTCCAGACAAGATCTGCTCAATAAGGAAAGTTTGTTATTAGCATTGAATCAAGAATATTGCATCCAACGTTCATCATCTCAATGCTATATAAACAAGGCTTTGAAGATTGAAATGGTTAATGCTCTCCAAATCTCTACACGCACAAAAGCTGAACCATAATCTTCGTTCTACCAGTTTTGCTAAACCACACTCTTATATTCCATTACTGTTTAGCAATCTAGTTTCTAAGCTTCAATTTGTGTATACATCACAGTTGTGATAAAGTTTTGTAGAAAACATCCACACACATAGTTTTATCTCTTTGTAAGAAAGTGTTACCTTGACAAACCGGGTTGTGGTTTGAATCAAGAAGGCTTTAGCAGTTGTTAAAGCAGTCTGTAATATTCAGTTGAATATAGTGGATTAAGACCTCGTTGGAGAGAGGCGAAATCACCTTGACGGGTGGACTGGAGTAGTTTGAGATCAAACGAACCAGGATAAAAATATCTTGTCAATTGTTTTAGATTTCAGTTTTACAATTCAACCCCCCCCCCCCCTTCTTGTGTTTTTCACCACTTCAATTGGCATCAGAGCGCCTGGTTCTGAGCTAAAACACTTAACTGTGTCAGTACAAGATCCAGCGTCAGAAAAACACAATGGCAGGAAACAATTCTCACATCAGCAATGACAACAATGAGGACAGAGACAGATTCAGTGGCAAACCTCCAGTCTTTGATGGAGAAAACTTTGATTACTGGAAAGACAGAATTGAAAGCTTCTTTCTGGCACATGATCCTGATCTGTGGGATATGGTGACAGATGGATACACGCACCCTGTGAATGCAAGTGGTCAGAAGATTGATAGAAAAACAATGTCTGATCAACAAAAGCGTGACTTCAAGAATCACCACAAGGCCAGAACCATCCTCCTCAGTGCCATCTCCTATACTGAGTATGAAAAGATCTCCAACAGAGACACAACAAAGAATATTTTTGATTCTCTCAGAATGACGCATGAGGGCAACGTTCAGGTCAAAGAAACAAAAGCTCTGGTGCTCATTCAAAAGTATGAGGCGTTCAAAATGGAAGAATCTGAATCCATTGAAACTATGTTCTCTAGATTCCAGATTCTGGTAGCTGGTCTTAAAGTTCTGGACAAAGGATACTCTACTGCTGACCATGTCAAGAAAATCGTCAGAAGTTTACCCAAGCAGTGGAGGCCTATGGTTACTGCTCTGAAGCTAGCTAAAGATCTCAACAAAATCACTCTGGAGGAACTTATCAGCTCCCTCAGAAGTCATGAGATAGAGCTAGAAGCTGATGAGCCTCAGAAGCAAGGTAAGCCTTTAGCATTAAAATCTAACAGAAAATTTGAGTCTAAAGTTTTGCAGGCAGTTGAAGAAACATCTGATGGATCCTCATCAGAAGAAGACGAGCTTTCCCTTCTCTCCAAAAGAGTAAATCAACTGTGGAAGCAAAGACAAAGGAAGTTCAGGAATCCCAGAAGATCTGATCAGAACGAGTCTTCTTCCAGATACAGAAGGACAGATTCTTCCTCTGGATACAGAAGATCTGAAGGCTCCTCCAGTAGCAAAAAGCCAAACACCAAGGACATCATCTGCTATGAGTGCAATGAGCAAGGACACTACAAGAGTGACTGCCCAAAGCTTCAGAGGGAAAAGCCCAAAAAAGAAGTTTGGAAGAGAGAAGAAGAAAAGTCTCATGGCCACATGGGATGACTCTGACTCGTCTGAAGCTGACTCAGAATCAGATGATGAAAGGGCAAACATAGCTCTCATGGCTAACATTTCAGAAGATAGTGAAGCTTCTGAATCAGACTCAGAATCAGACACAGAAGAGGTATTTCCTAACTTTGCTGTTAACTTTACAAAGGCTGAACTTGCTGAAAGCCTTAATGAGATTTTGGAACGTTATCAGCAAATTAGAGCTAAATTCAGAGACCTGAAAAGGAATCTTGAATCTGACTCTAATAAGTCTGAGAGTCTCAAATTGGAAAATTCTGAGCTGAGAAATAAGATTTCAAAATTAGAAAACACTTTACAAAACTCTCAGAAGGAACCAATTTCTGAAACTCCCAGCAACGCTGATGAGATCATCAAGGAGTATGATCACAGTTTCCAGAAGTTCCTAGCTAAAAGCATAGATAGAAGCAGAATGGCTTCAATGATCTATGGAGTTAGCAGAAACGGCAGGAAAGGAATAGGATACCAAGGTAAGGTTCCTACACCAAAGAATGTCATGGACTTAACCATTAAACACACTCCTCTGAATTCACATTTTGTGTATGGTCACACACATGATATCAAATATACTAGCAGTAAGCACTCTGTGAAACCAAAATTCAACCAGAGTTTTGGTAAAACTAACAAATCAGGACCCAAGAAAATCTGGGTACCTAAGGATAAAATAATACATGTTGCAGATATCTTTAGCAGCAAGTCAGAAACACTAGTCATGGTACCTGGACTCTGGCTGCTCACGACACATGACGGGAAGAAGGCATATGTTCCAAAGCCTGGAACTTAAGCCTGGAGGCCACGTTGGCTTTGGAGGCAATCAGAGGGGAAAGATAATTGGCTCTGGAACTGTAGGTAATGGAAATCTTCCCTCTATTAATAATGTTCTGCTAGTAGATGGATTGATGCATAATCTGTTATCCATAAGTCAATTAAGTGATAACGGTTATGATATAATCTTTAATCAAAAATCATGTAAAGCTGTTAGTCAGAAAGATGGGACTATCCTGTTTAATGGTAAGAGGAAAAACAACATTTACAAAATCAAAATTTCTGAACTAAAAAGTCAGAATGTAAAATGTCTTCTGTCTGTTAACAACGAGCAGTGGATCTGGCACAGAAGATTGGGGCATGTTAGTATGAGAAGAATATCTCAGATTAACAAACTCAATCTGGTCAGAGGACTTCCTAATTTGAAGTTCAATTCAGATGCTCTGTGTGAAGCATGTCAGAAAGGCAAATTTGCAAAACCTTCTTTTAAATCCAAAAATGTTGTTTCTACCTCTAAGCCATTAGAACTTCTACACATTGACTTATTTGGACCAGTTAAAACTGCTTCAGTCAGTGGTAAGAAGTATGGGTTAGTAATCGTAGATGACTATAGCAGATGGACATGGGTAAAGTTCTTAAGACACAAGGACGAGTCACACTCTGTGTTTGTTACCTTCTGCAACCAAGTTCAGAATGAAAAGGATCTTAGAATCGTTAAAGTCAGAAGTGATCATGGTGGAGAATTTGAAAATAAAGATTTTGAGTCATTCTTTAATGACAGAGGCATTCTGCATGATTTCTCTTGTCCTAGAACTCGCCAACAAAATGGAGTTGTAGAACGAAAGAACAGAACATTGCAAGAAATGGCCAGAACCATGATCAATGAGACAAACGTTGCTAAGACTTTCTGGGCAGAGGCAATAAACACAACGTGCTACATTCAGAATAGAATCTCAATAAGACCTATTCTGGAAAAGACTCCATATGAATTGTGGAAGAACAGAAAGCCCAACATTTCATATTTTCATCCATTTGGATGTACTTGCTTTATATTAAATACAAAGAATTATTTGAACAAGTTTGACTCTAAAGCACAGAAGTGTATTATGTTAGGATACTCTGAACGCTCAAAAGGGTACAGAGTATACAATACAGAAACACAGATTGTGGAAGAATCAATCAGGGTTCGTTTTGATGACAAGCTTGACTCTGAAAAGTCAAAGCAGAATGAAGTTCTTGCAGGTATAGAAATTGAATTTGCAGGTTCTGAAGACAAGTCATCAGAAGCTCTCAACATAGACTTTCCTTCAACGTCTGAAAGGAGCACTGCTAGAAATCCTACAACAGCTGCTGATCAACCTCAGAAGAGATTACCCAGAAGCAGCTTGGACCACCCAGAAGAGACTATCCTAGGAAGAAAGGAAGATCCAATCAGAACAAGAGCAAGCTTCAGAAACTCTGAAGAAACACTTATGGGACTGGTGTCTCTGATTGAACCTTCTTCAATTGATGAAGCACTTCTGGATAATGAATGGATTCTGGAAATGCAAGAAGAGCTGAATCAATTCACCAGAAACGACGTATGGGATCTCGTTCCCAGACCAAAAGGATTCAACGTCATTGGAACAAGATGGGTGTTCAGAAACAAGCTAAATGAACAAGGTGAAGTCATCAGAAACAAGGCACGACTGGTTGCACAAGGTTATAGTCAGCAAGAGGGGATAGACTATACAGAAACCTTTGCCCCAGTCGCCAGGTTAGAATCTATCAGACTTTTAATTTCATTTGCTGTTAATAGAGGCATCACTCTGTATCAGATGGATGTCAAAAGTGCATTCTTAAATGGTTATATAGAAGAAGAAGTGTATGTACACCAACCCCCAGGTTTTGAAAATACAAAACATCCAGAACATGTTTTCAAACTAAAGAAGTCACTGTATGGTCTGAAACAAGCTCCCAGAGCTTGGTATGAAAGGCTAAGTAACTTTCTGCTTGAAAATGAATTCACCAGAGGGAAGGTGGACACTACTCTATTCTGTAAATCAGTTAAGAGTGACATCTTAGTCTGTCAAATTTATGTTGATGATATTATTTTTGGTTCTACTAATCCTTCTCTTGGAAGAAAATTTGCTAAGTGTATGCAGGCAGAATTTGAGATGAGCCTCATGGGGGAACTGAAATTATTTCTAGGAATTCAGATCAATCAAACTCCAGAAGGAACTTACATTCATCAGAGCAAATACATCAGAGATCTTCTGAAGAAATTTGACCTCTCAGAATGTAAGCCATCAAAGATTCCAATGCATCCCACGTGCATTCTGGAAAGAGAAGAGGTAAGCAAAAATGTAGAACAGAAAGTCTACAGAGGTATGATTGGTTCTCTCCTCTATCTGACTGCTTCAAGACCTGACATATTATTCAGTGTTTGTATTTGTGCTAGATTCCAATCAGATCCTAGAGAATCTCACTTAACAGCTGTTAAGCGAATTTTCAAGTATCTGAAAGGTACTACTAATCTGGGTTTGTTTTATAGAAAATCTAGTGATTATAGCTTAGTAGGCTACTGTGATGCTGATTTTGCTGGAGACAGAGTGGAACGTAAAAGTACTTCTGGAAGCTGCCAGTTTCTGGGAGAAAATCTGATTTCTTGGTCCAGCAAAAGGCAATCAACAATTGCTCTGTCAACAGCAGAAGCTGAGTACATAGCAGCAGCAGGATGTAGCACACAAATGCTCTGGATGAAAAGTCAGCTTGAAGACTTCCAGATTTTTGAGAGTAACATTCCTATACTTTGTGATAATACTTCTGCTATTTGCTTAAGTAAAAATCCTATTTTACATTCTAGAGCTAAGCATATAGAAATAAAACATCACTTCATTAGGGACTATATTCAGAAAGGTATTTTGAACTTAAAATTTATAGATACAGACCATCAATGGGCTGATATCTTTACTAAACCCCTTTCAGAAGATAGGTTTAATTTCATTCTGAAACATCTCAGCATGAAAGTGTGCCCAGAGTGAAAATGTTTTAATTCCATGTATTTACCTTCAGAATGTAATTATTTTACTGTGAACTTCTGATCAATCTCCTTTCAGAAAGATAGAACATGCAGATTGTATCAGATGCAAGTCTAAAGATCTGAGAGTATAAAGCTCAAAGACAGACGTTCTGATCACTACATCAAACAAGTGTCATCCAATCATCAGCATATCTCTGAAGCAGAACGCGTGCACGCTTCTGAGAAGGCAAAGCGCTGATTGGGTGCATTAAGACACATGTCTGGTAACCGTTTTTAAGTATCTTTCTCAAATCCCCCAAAATCAGCAAGCATTCAATGAAAAGTAATCATGTGTTTAAATGGCAATCATGATTTTTCTCTCTCTTAAAAACGTTTATCTTTTCAAAATAGTTTTGAAAACTCTATTTAAGCACATTAATCTCTCATTCTTACTCTTTACGCTTTCTCACTAATACTCAAGCATTTTCTGCAAATTTCTGAGTTCATCTCTTGCAAATCTTTTTCCTCAGTTCATTCTCAAAAACCCTTTTTAGTGTGAACATGGCAACCTCCAGCAGCATTTCTGCAGGTACTCAGAAGAAAGCATCATCTGAACAATATCAAGTGCCACTCAGAACTCTCCTCACTCCGGTGAAGAATCTTGAAGTGCTTTCTGAGTTAATCATTGATTTTGAAAGCTTGAAGGAGAATGGCTTTGACCTAAATGAAGAAGTTAGGGCTCAAAAGTGGGAAAGGTATTTCGATAGGTTGGTTAGACCAACATTCCCAGCGCTGGTCAAGGAATTTTGGATTCACGCCAAGGTTTCATCACATCTAGTCACTTCCTTTGTTATGGGGAAGAAGATTGTGATTACTGAAGATCTCATTGCAAGGCTAATCGGTCAAAGTGGTGGTGGTGTCCGTTGTGTGGACATGGCTGAAAGATGTGCTGATACAGGTGTGGTAGCTAACAAGATTTTCACTCTTGGGATGCCCAGCAGCAAGATTAAGGATCTGAAGGATCATTTCAGAGTATGGGCTAAGATAATTCTGGGGTGCTTCAACCACAGGAAACCAACAAGTTCTCCTGATTACATAAATGTGGATCAGCAGTTTCTGATCTACTTTATTGATCAGAAGGTGAAGATCAATCTGGCTCACTTCCTGTTCAACCACCTCAGAACAAGTGTGAAAGAGACAAGGGAAGAAGAAAGAACCAAGAGGGATTGGATACCTTTTGGAAGGTTGATATCAGATATTCTGACAGAGAATAGGCTGATTGAGCATCTGATAGAAGCTCAGGAACTAAGCACTATTGAACCAACAATTGGGAAACCTCTGAACGCAAAGAACCTGAAAAAGATGAAGCTGATAGAGAATATTCAGAAGGAACCCAGAGCTACTTCCACTGCTGATATCTCCAGCAGAAGAGTGCCTCTGAGTGATTTTCCATTATTTTCTGAAATTGAATCCAAACCAGAGGTGATTCTCAGGTACTTGGATGCGTGCAAAGCAGATGGTACAGATCCAAAGCTGAATATCAGAGATCTGCATCAACCTCAACCAGAAGTGACTCTGAAGAAGACAAAGAAGAGGAAGGCACCATCAGAAGGATCATCTCAGCAGACTCCAAAGAAAAGAGGTATTTCATCTGCTGCCCCTGTTTCAAATTCTTTTACTATTCCAGCATCTATCCCTCCTCAAACCTCTCATAGAATATCAATTCCCATCCCTACCATAGATGAAACTGTACAAGAAGAAGACCCTTCTGAGGCATTAAAACTCAGAAGACCCAGAACTAAACACCCCAAACAACCAACAATTTCAACAACATCAGCACTTGACCAAGTGCTGTCTGATATTGATCAACATGCCTCTGATCAACCAAACTCTGAACCACAAAATGTTCCTCCTCCACAACCAGAACAACAACAATTTGCTTAAGAACCAGAACAACAACAACCACTCTCAGAAGAACCTCTGATCCCTGAGCAATCAGAGATTCCACCTCCCTCTCCTCAACCAGAAATTAATCCACCTTCACCACAAACAGAGTTTCAACACTCTGAAACTCCTTCCCCTCATCAATCTGAACCTCACTCTCCTCAACCATCACCGCTGGCAATTCAGTTGCCCTGTGGAACAACTGTTATCATGCCCCAGTTACCATCATCATCAGAATCGACACCACCAAATACTCCCAAAACACCACCCAGTCCAATCGTCATATCTGACTCTGATACTCCATCTCCAAAACAAACAGCTGCTCAGAAAACCTCTGAAAACCCCAGCAGGACTTTCATAGACTTAACCAGTCTTGACCGTCTCGCTGATCTGAAACACAAAATTGCCATCCCAAAACCAAAGCAACCAGATGTTGGCTCTGGTATTTTGAATTTTGAAACAGGTGTGCTACAATGGATTGCTTCTTTGAAGCAAGTCTGTCCTGGAATGATTGACCCAGCTGCTTCTGATCAGCTCTGGTCACAATTCAGACTTTGGGTACGTGCTGAAGCCCTCAAGTTGCAGGATATCAACTATGAGCAGGCACAACAAAATTTCAGCAAGCTTCTGAATGAAGTTAGAAGTATGCTTCTGAAAGAGGACGTGCTCCCTCTAGACAGTGAACCTTGGTCTGAGAAACAGCAAGCTGCAAAGGTGCAATCATCAGAAGAATTAAGGCTGAATGACATGCGTCTGCAGCAGCGGATGGATGAAAACGATCAGAAGATGAAAGAGAGAATGGATGTGCAGGACAGCAAGATTGACACTGTTGTCAGCATGGTGCATAAGCAGAATGAGACTACTGAAAAGATTCAAGCCATGCTGGAGAACCTGTTCACACGCTTGCCTCCTCAACCTTAATCTTTTTTCATGCATGATCTTTTTTTCATGTTTTCCTTGATTTTCTGATGCACTTATTGAATATGTTTTGTAATATTTTCCTGTTTTGATTCTGAACTATCATAATATAATTAGTTTTTCTGATCTTAATTGTTTTAGCACATCACCAACACTTTTTGATTGCTGACAAAAAGGGGGAGAACAAGAATGATATTTAAATCAATAACGGCTAACTAGACAGAAATTCTCAAACATTCTAACTCTATTACTTGAAATGTTTTTTTTTCTGTTTTGCTTAAAGTCTACAGGCACAAGGAAGCTCCTGGACACTCTGAAGACTAGAAGCTCTGATCACAATGAAGTTCTGATCCAAAGCAAAGCTCTGACAAGATAAGCTCTGAAGCTCTGCTCTGACATAAAGCTTCTGATAAGTCAAAGACTCTGATACTCTGATGTTCAAAGAAAAGCAAAAAGATCTGATCCTGAAGAAACACGTATAATCAAAGGGAAGTAATAAACTCAGGGGGAGTATCTCCTTACTCCTTATTCTTTTGCTTCTCATTCTGATACATATTCCAGATGTCTTTTCATGTTATTTTCATTTAAAATATCTAGTTTTTGTCATCATCAAAAAGGGGGAGATTGTTAGAACAAAGTTTGAATCTACTACCCTATATTTAAGTTTTGATGATAACAAAGTGAAAAGATATAGTATTTATAAGTTTCATGTATGAACTATCTGCTGCCTAAAATTATTATGTTCTGACTTGCAGATACTCTGATTAAAATAAGCAAGATCACTTCTATTCAGCATCAGAACTTGATTTCAGACACCAGCATCAGAAGTTGCTACATCAGAATGTCAAAATCAGATGATCAACTCACGTACATGCTGAAGCCTGATGAACAAGACTGCGCTCAACACTCTGATACAGAAACACAATAGTTCATCAGCAGCGAAGCAGAGTCAGAATGAGCCAAGCCAGAACTTACATTAAGTAAGCAACGGTACTGTGCATTGAAAGCAAATTAATTCCAACGGCCTCATTCCAGACAAGATCTGCTCAATAAGGAAAGTTTGTTATTAGCATTGAATCAAGAATATTGCATCCAACGTTCATCATCTCAATGCTATATAAACAAGGCTTTGAAGATTGAAATGGTTAATGCTCTCCAAATCTCTACACGCACAAAAGCTGAACCATAATCTTCGTTCTACCAGTTTTGCTAAACCACACTCTTATATTCCATTACTGTTTAGCAATCTAGTTTCTAAGCTTCAATTTGTGTATACATCACAGTTGTGATAAAGTTTTGTAGAAAACATCCACACACATAGTTTTATCTCTTTGTAAGAAAGTGTTACCTTGACAAACCGGGTTGTGGTTTGAATCAAGAAGGCTTTAGCAGTTGTTAAAGCAGTCTGTAATATTCAGTTGAATATAGTGGATTAAGACCTCGTTGGAGAGAGGCGAAATCACCTTGACGGGTGGACTGGAGTAGTTTGAGATCAAACGAACCAGGATAAAAATATCTTGTCAATTGTTTTAGATTTCAGTTTTACAATTCAACCCCCCCCCCCCCCCTTCTTGTGTTTTTCACCACTTCAGATTCCTGTATCCTTCCAGGGCACGTCTGAAGAGTTTGAAGATCCGATTCCTCTATCTTGCCAGGGTGTATCTGTTGACGACTACATTACCAGACTCGATTCCTGTATCTTGCCAGGGCGCGTCTGAAAAGTTCGAAGATCCGATTCCTGTATCTTGCCAGGGTGTATCTGTTGACGACTATATTCTTCAGACTCGATTCCTGTATCTTGCCAGGGCACGTCGGAAGAATTTTCAGATTCGATTCCTGTATCCATCCAGGGCACATCGACATGAAGAGTTTGAAGATCAACCCTTGTAACAGGCCAGGTAATTATTTTCTTTTCTCAGGTACGCAAATTCTCGCTAAGGAATCTCTTACGCGATCGACATCCGATGGCATCTATAAGCCCATCACCACTCCTATCCATCAGTCTCCAAATGGCATTTTTAAGCCCATTCCCTGCATCATACTGCTGACATTCTACTATGTGAGTGCAAATTTCTGGGCACTCTAGTGTTCAATCATCTTCCACCTTCGGATTACGAAAGGCACGCCATCCAATCTACATCCTCAGGTCTAAGAAGATTGAACAGGGGCAACTGTTGTACCCAAAAATTTGCCCTCCCATATTCTTCAAGATTTGCCAAAGATCATGGTTCAAAATCTCTCAAGGGTTGCACAGTCCAATTACCTCCTAACACATTCAAAATTAGGGTTTTGGTTCTTGCAAAGAAATTGAGGTTTCCAAAGGTCCAATCAAGTCCCACATGCCCACATACATTGTCAAGCATCCATATGCCAAGTTTCAAGACTCACAGCACCAAGTTGCACAGTCAAAAACCCTAACTGCTCCACAGTCAACTGCAGGGGCAAAATGGTCATTTGACAGTCAAAAGTCAAAAATTTTGGTCAACATATTATTTTGAAGCCACAAACATCATTTGATCAATTCTTGATCATGATTTCTCAAAGCATGGCTCAAAAAGTCTCAAGATGCAAAAGTTTCTATTTTGGGACAGCTGAAAAAGTCAACTGCAAATTGACCAGGGCATAACTTCCTCATGGTTTATCAGAAAAATCCCATCCAAAGCTCATTTTGAAGAGAAGGACATTTCCTACAACTCATCTTCACACTTCAAGTCCAAGAAATGCTCTCACAAAAAGTTATCAATTTCAACATTATAGGTCATTTTCAAAAGTCAACAAAAAGGAACTTTAAGTCAAAGACACAAACTTGAGATTGGTAAATCAAAATGAAATGAGACCAAAGGCATTGGTTAGAGTACTTCAAGACCTTTCCAAAATGTCCAAGAACATGATCATAGCTTCAAAATTGAGCAAGATATGCCTTGTAGAAGTTGGGAAATTTTTGGGAATTTTGAAAAGTCAACTTTGCACAAAAGGCTTCAAAAATGCTAATGGGCCTCAATTTCTTTCATGAACCATTACCCAAAGGCTATGCACGACCCATTGACCTCAAAGGGATTTATTTTCTTATTTTTGATTAATTATTTGAATTTTTATTATTATTAATTCATTTAATTAGATTTAAATATGAAAAAATATCAAATAATACTTTTCAAATCTTTTTGTGCAGCAAATTCACTCATTATGAGCTAAATATTTCGTGCATCAATTAACAAGGCCAAATCTTCCATAATTGGCATGATTTTCATGGCAAAAAGATTGGAAAAGATATGAACAAAATCAAATATTCAAAACATTAATACATGGACTTTGGGCTTGGTTTTTTAACCTAATTTGCTTCATGTACAAAGGCACAACATAACCTAATACTCATGGACGAAAAACTGCTCAAAACCATAGAACCAAATTGCAACTTTTGATCAAATTTTTGGAATCTGAAAACATAGCTACAAGGCGATTCAAGGTCCAAAAGCTTGTCCATTGTCTTCCTGACATTGCTGGGAACGTGTTGCAATCAAGAACACGCCTCCACACTCAAGGAACTGGTAGAACAAAGTCACACTTTTCTTGAATATGTCCCTAATCGTTTTTTAATTTACATACATTATTCATGAGTTTTAATCATTGATTCTTGCTAATATTGATGTTCTGAAGCTAATGGTACCATTTAATTGTCCTAACAATGCCTATATCAAAATCTACCATTGATGGATATTAGGTTTTCAGAAGCTCCAAATTTAGGGGTTTACACATATGGCAAAATCAGACCACCAAACCTGTGCCATTGGATTCGTGACATGAAGACGAAACAAACCATGACATCGCGCCCTTTTTATATTTATCCATGTGCTAATCGCTATTTTCTGGCCTTTGTTTTTGTGGGGGTTTAAAACCCTCGCTAATTGCTTATGTTACAGGTACAAAAGACGAAGAAGATGCTAGCGTGTCCAGGCATGGTTGGTTAGTTTAAATATTAGCGCGTTTTTTGGTTTGTTTCAGCATGACTACTTTTTTCACATATTATATTCTTTGCTTGTCCATATAACAAATGCACGCGTTAGCCTGGATGGTTGTTGAGGTGTCCTGCAGGCACTGGGACCTGGGTTCGATTCCCAGGTCCCCCCAAATGTTAATAATTTTTGTCTTAAGGTGTTCCTACGCAGCACCTTCTTCAGAGTCCATCATACAACCTCACCTCCAAGCCTGCCACGCGCCCATGAGCTTCAATCTGAAGGCCACAAAAGAGGTTTACCATATGCCTCAGTCAATGGATGCACACGCAAGCACAGAAAGTCAAAAGAGGGCCTTGATTTCAGTGGGCCAAATTGCTCCAATTCACCTCCTAAATCGGCCAGACACCCCCTATGGTTTGCATCATTTTTATTTTTTATTTGATTTTCCTTTTTATTCTTTTAATTGTTCTTAATTGTTTTCTTTAATTTCATAAATTAATTTTCATAATATAAAAACCAGAAAATCAAAAAACTAAAAATATGTTTAATTAATATTTAATTCATTATTATTTTTTTTGTAAATAAATTTTAACCATTAATTTAGTAAATTAGGTTTTAAAACTTTAATGTTTTTCTTAATAAATTAAAATATGTAGAAATTAGGGTTTTGGTATTTGTTCACCTTTTCATTTTTTTTAATAAATAATTTTCTCATCATTATTATTATTATTAATTATTATTAATTTTTGCAAATAAACATGTATATTAAATATTTAGTAAATTAGGTTAAACTTTCATATTTATTCATTAATAATTAAAAACAACTTAGAATTAGGGTTTCTCTTCAATTTTAATTTCTTTATCTCATAAATACCAAAAAAAACATAAAAAAAACAATTTCTTTTCTTTTAATAAAATAATTAATTAACTTTTAATTCAATTTAATTTCAAAAGGGTCCAACGCCCTCGAACGTGCAACTTTAATTCTTTCGCGCATTTATTCTTATTTTTCTTTGTGAATATTATGTAACTGTTCAAGCCCTGTAATAGTAACTAGGTTTTACTTTCTGCATTTTTATTCAAAACGGGTCTTTGTTAATTTGGCGATGTATAGACCTGCGCCTTGTAATAGCGTAGGATTTTACTTTCCGCATTTAAATTTCCGCACTTTTAAATTCTAATTGCATGAAAGAATGTATGGCCTAAGTTAAAAACAAGCGTAGATCACCATGATGCATGTACAAGATAAAACATAACATGAAAATAACACACAAATTCACACACCACTCTTAGGGTACGCCTCACTGTTGCCTTACCTTCGAAACGTGGTCGTCGAGTATAGGACGTTTTAGTAAGTCCTTATGTCCATGACATGATCCAGTTGCCTCGAAACGGTTGCCTCGGAATTAAAAAAGGATCAATGGCATAAGGGTAGCTTCTAAGGTGTCCTACTATTGCTCTGGTGACCACACTGTCCCTACAAACGAATTGACCCGAACACCTCCAACGGTGGTGCTACCTATCTCTCAATGGTGGGATGGCACTACCTTAAGGACATTTACACAGCCTAATTCCTTAGGGTAGGTAGATGACTCATAGATACTTGCTCTATTCAAAAACCAATCAAAAACTCTTTTCACACCAACACTTTTCAAAAAGCTTTCAAAACAATTTTTCAAACACTCTTGAGGACTGATACAAGAGTCGATCTGAAATCTTTAAACGAAACTTTTTCAAACTCACTCACAATTGAAAAGCAAACATTTTGAAAACACAAATGAGCAAGTACCTAAGAGCCCATGGATAACCATGGATAGAAGGGGTGCTAACACCTTCCCTTTCTATAAAT
Organism: Vicia faba; assembly: GCA_948472305.1. Taxonomy (NCBI): domain Eukaryota; kingdom Viridiplantae; phylum Streptophyta; class Magnoliopsida; order Fabales; family Fabaceae; genus Vicia; species Vicia faba. The sequence goes on along the minus strand of OX451737.1, from coordinate 1,450,208,790 downwards.
CTACCTCCCGAACCGAGAAACTATCTCATAAGGAATTTTGTTGTGCTTTTGTCCTTTCCATGTTGGAGAACATAAAAGACGGTGGCGACTCTTGCTTCCGCGACATTTTGCGATCCAGCGTTAAACAGTCAGTTCTAAATCCACCAATCACAGAACTGGCGACTCTGCTGGGGAAATTTTTAAAGTGAGGTGTACCTTAGGATTAGATAACCCTTATGTTTTCAATTGCTTTGCCTTGTTTGCTTTATTATTGTGGGCTGTCTTGGAGCTTCATAGATCCTAACCCGGATCTGGGGATACCCTGTTTAGGTAGCATAAGCTGTGAGGGACCTGTCTGGCGTAGACTGACACGGGTGAAGCAGTGGCTACGTTGGTGTGGCACCTTGGTCTGTACCGATATCCCTTGTGTCGCAACGAGGAGAATATGGGTCTTCTGAGGAGTCATTAAGCACCAACCGACCTTAGAACCTTAAATGACCCAACTTGGCTTATAGAACAGTAGCAGTATGCTACACCCATTGAGGCTAAACTCTCGCGATGGTTCTGGCTGCAAGAAAATATTGCGATGTTGGAGTTATGACCGATTGAGGGTAGTCAGTGATATTGGGATCCTCTAGAACCCGGTTAATTTTGATAGGACAGGTCTTAACCAACAAACTGAAAGAGGGTAATACCTAAACTCCATGCTGGCCTAAACTCTAAGGGCTCTCTGTGTGACTTGTGTGCCTTAAAACTTGACTACTTGCATGCTTGTTATCTGACCCACGAGTTCCTTGCAGGTTTTGTTTAGAGTCCTTAATTTGGGCTTATAACAGAGTTTACTTACATCACCCCATGCATAGCATACCATCATACCATTGCATACATCCTGCATAAAGACTAATCCATTTCAAGGATCTCAAGGGCTTGTGATGCAGGTCATGACGAATCAAACGTCTAGCAAGGGGCAAAGAGGATTTATTTTCCTCTAGCCAAGGTTGTCAGGGGCTATGACCCACTTGATATGGTGAGCTTTGACTCCCGAAGAAGGTTCCTCTAGCCAAGGTTGTTTGGAGATCAAAACATGATAACTCGAGTCAGGGGCTATGACCCACTCGATATGGTGAGCCTCGACCCTTGAAGAAGGACTCTCAACAACATGCAGTTCCTTCAATCAAGCTATCGGATCCCAACTGTAACAATTTTCTTGTTTACCCCGCGAGATCCTTGAAAACATTGCATGCATACATACATATCATTGCATTACAGGTACCCTTGTTACAGGTCACTTACCTTCTTCGCTGTTTATTTTAGCCGAGCATCATGAATCCTGAATCATCTACTGAGCAATCCATCAAGGCCCTCCAGGCCCAGAACGCCCAGTTCCAAGAGTTGATCATGAGTCTAGCCCAGGGCCAGCAGGATTTGAAGACTCTGCTCCTGAAGAAGAAGAAGAAGAAGAACAAGAGGACGGTGTTGTTCAACCCTAGACGCAAATCTGGGAATGGATCACAAAATGAGGTTGAGCAGACTACCCCATCTGTTGGAAAGGACAGCCCCCATGAGAGAGAGGTTCCTAGTCCATTGGTCTCCGACAACGAGACAGAGTTCAATGATGAACAGTACCCTCCAGCTGAGGACAGGTACAAACAGCTAGAAGATCGGCTAAGTTCTATGGAGATACAAAAAGTACCCGGCCTGGACTTCGAAGATCTAAGTCTGTCTTCTGGGGTAGTAATCCCGCACAAATTCAAGGCACCTGCTTTTGCTAAATATGACGGGGCTTCCTGTCCTAAGCTGCATCTCAGGTCATACATAAGGAGTATCCAGCCCTACACGGCTGACAAGAATTTGTGGATTCACTTCTTTCAGGATAGTCTGTCAGGAACTCAACTCGACTGGTTCTATCAACTGAATGGAGCCAACATCCGCAGCTGGGAGGACTTGGCCACTGCATTCTACAAGCAGTATCAGTATAATGCCGACCTTGCTCCCACGCGCACTCAGCTTCAGGGAATGTCTATGGGTGCAGGCGAAGGTTTTAAAGAATATGCTCAAAAATGGAGAGACCTGGCTGGCAGGGTGTAGCCACCGTTGACTGACCGTGAACTAGGGGACATGTTCTTGGGGACCCTATCTGGTCCATTCTTCAACCATCTCATTGGTAATTCCTCTACTGGGTTTACAGACCTTATCTTGACTGGGGAGAGAATTGAAGCTGGTATCAAGTCAGGGAAGATTCAAGAAGCCGCACCTGCGGATGTTCAGAAAAAGCCCCACAGTGGGAAGAAAGAGTCCAATGCTATACATGGTAAAAAGGGTCGTCATGATGTAGGGGCAATCCAGATCTCTGATCCCACGCCCGTTCAACAAAGAAAGAGCAATAGGCGTAGGATAAAGTATCAAGATAGGAAGTATACTGACGTCAACATGCCTTTGTCTCAGGCCTTACAACAATTGCTGAAAGCAAACCTGATCACACTAAAGGATCCTCCTCAAAATCCTGATACTTCCTCTTCCAAGTACAACCCGGGTGTGAGATGTGCCTACCATTCTGACAGTCCTGGACATGACACCGACGACTGTTGGACCTTGAAGAATAAGATCCAAGACTTGATTGATGCCAAGGAAGTCAAGTTTGAACACTGATCCTACACCAAATCATCGAGAAGACTTTTGTTCATTCGAATGTTCAAGTTGTATTTTTCTTTGATTGTTCAAACATTTTATTCATGTCAAACTTTGTTATTTCATTAATGCATTACACGTGTCTGTTTTGAAGTAATTATATTTACTATGCTTAAAACCATTTTCATATTTTTGTGATGTTCAACGCTCGGTTAACAATTCTAAGCCTCTTGAGGGAGGATGACGAAAACGATACCACAATATACATTATGCTTTTGAACAGACCCCGCTGATGAGGTACAGGCATTGTTTCAATCCCTAAACACTGGAGTTATAAGGAAGATAATCCCTCGTCAACCCCTCTGAGCCAAAGAAGTAGGAGTTTTTTTTTACTTTTCACAAAAATTTAAACCCTTAATCATAACCTGGGGCAGGGTAGTTCTCAGCTGATCTAGGTGCACAGCGAACGGCATCAAAGAAGTCTTTCCAAATCAAAAGATAGTGATGGTTCCAAATAATCATAAAGATAGGCAGTCATTACTTCTCAAAATAAAAACCCAATAAGTCAAAACCTATGAAGGAGACTTACAAAACTGGGGCATCCCGCTGACTGTGATCATGAAAGAAACAATTCAGGCAACAAAAAAAACAGGGATAACAAAATCAAAAAGAAAGAGGTCCTACAAACCCTCCACAAAAAGGAAATGACTGCCTAATCAAAATAAACTGTCAATATTCGAACCATCACTGGTATATCAAAGCAAAGACTCAAACAAGGTCTAACGCACGATCAACTGAGTTTAGGTTTGAAGAACATCACGAATAGCGGGTGGGTACAAATAACTTTGAGCCTTTATCCTTTGTTTCTTAAACCATGAACCAGGCCACGTTATAACCCTCAAAAGTCCTAGCTGAAGCACGGGTTAGTTCAAAAGCATATTGTTGCAAAAGGTATCCTGACTCCTGAAGGTCCGTTAAAAATAACGAGTTGACATCTGTTTCCAGTGATTTCTGGTAAACAACCGCTAGTCTTCCAAACTATCGAATAAACTTACTGACTGTTATTCAATTTCTCTGGTAACTCACAGGATCGACTAGATTGATCCTAGGACTCATTGGTCATTAGGGTAACTCTCACGATCGAACATGTATTCATGGTTGGTATTTAGAGTTTTGTGTAGGTGTTTGACGTATTTCGATTTCTCTCTTAAGGATCTAAAGGTGTAATCAAAATATATGTGCACGAAACTAAATTGCATGAATAAATGTTAATTGTAAAGACATGTAAAACTGCATAAAAGATAAGTAAATGATTTCGAAATGTAAAATAAGACAGTTAATGTAAAAGATTCGAAATGCGAAGAAAGCGTTTAATGCAAGAAATCTGTAAAATGACTTTAAGTAAAAATAAGTGTTTGAAGGATAAAACTGGAAGGTAAAGGCATGAAAAGTATGACAGTTTTCTGAAATGTAAAGTGTTTGAAATGAAAAGAAAGTATTTAAATGCAAGGCGTCAATGAAAAGATTTCGAATGAAAAGACTTTAAATGCAGAAAAACTTGTAAATGGTATTGATGTAAAGACAAAGAAAAGTGCTGGGAATGATAAAAGGTTTTCATTAAATCATAAACATGTGGTGCTATCATACGTACATTGCTCTTGCATTCGTTTCCCTATCCATGTGGTAATTTGAATGTTTACTGAGTATTTAGTACAATAGATATGACACACGAAATCCTAATACTAAGACCTCTATTTATACTACTTCGACCATAACGGTCTTGCTATGAGATTATGCCACGTTCAGAACATGCAGAACAATGCCTCTCTCTTGTCCCCATGTGTCTCCAAATGCTCCAGCACATAATATTTCAAACTTCGAATGTCCCGCTTGCATTTGAATTTCAAATGTTTTGGTACTTCTTCGTTTCGAATGCACTTCTTAGACACAACCTTGTTGTCATTTCGAGACTTCTTTAGATATATTCCCATAATTGCCACTCGAAGCTCCAAGCTTTGACATGCTCATTCAAAACACTGCTTCTGCTACTTCGAAACATGACGCTTTGTTTCATTTCAATCGAAACGCTCAATTCACTTGGCTTCTAATAATGTTATCAAAATCTTCAGACAACAAAATGCCCCTTTAAAATATGTATTTTGATTTCTTTGAGAAATACTTATTTTAAACATCTACACAAGATTTTGATGCGACCTTCGAATCATAGTAACATTTAATGCCTTTGACTCCAGTCACGTCAATCATAACACTTTTTGGATTCCTTAACCGCCTGGAGCCACTTCACAGTATGGTGCAGTTATAAAAACAATGATTATCTTTAATCACGCTTACTTCTAATGTTAACTTTACGCCACCTCTTCATCACACCAACCCATGATTTCCACGTATCACAACCTTATTCAGTGAGTGCTTAAACTTCCACACTATAAAACATCATCAACTTAGTCTTTTTCTTTTCTTTCCACATTCTGAATCTTTTATCCTTCTTCTCTTACTGAAAAACCCTAAGCTCTCAACATTCTTCAAAAATGTCTTCTTCTACTTCATCCCAACTCAAAAAGATCTCCAAGAAGAAAGGAAAGTCCGCAGGAACTACCATGGAAAGTAAAGTTATCACCCACCAAGGTCAATCCGTTCTTGCTCCCCAGATGCTCTCAAAGGAGAAAGAAATACTATATGCATCTCAGGTACTCATTCCTACCATCGCTGCTGGTAAGAGGTTAGCTTTAATGGGCCCTCTTACGGTTTTTGAAATTTTAAAAGATACCAGGACAATTTTCCCAGTTTGCTATAGTTTCAAACCCTTGTTTAACAAAATGGACGCCCCTAAGGCAATAGAATCTTCTGGCTCAAACACCCTGGAAAATCCAACTGTTCCTCCTAAGGACCCTTTTGTATTAGATTACGTAAAGAGTAATTTCAAACCGTTCCGATCTTGCCCTACCTCCGATACTGCTTATCAAAACTGGTTCAAAAAGGTAGAAGCTAAGAAATCCCAGCAATGGGAAGAATTAGGTATCTACAATTTGATTAAGCTGTCGAAGCCTGGTTTCACTTACAGCCACCCTTTTCTATTCGCGTCCCTCTATTTCTGGGACAGTACCTATAATACTTTCTATCTCCCTGGTGGAATGATTACCCCTACCTTCTTTGATATAGCGGCCATCATTGGGTTATCACCAGTAGGGGAAACATATATCCCTGATACCGAAGAACATTCAAGTATAATTGACTTCGAAGTCAAACTAGCAAGTTTTTCCAAGTTTATCAGTCACTATCATGCTGAGGGAGACAGTGTGTCTGATGTAGAACACATTGCTTTCCTTACCCTATGGCTGTCAAGATACGTCTTCTGCAGTAGATCCCTACAGGTAGCCAGTAGGTTTATTCCTCTAGCTAGGGATTTACACGAGAATCGAAGAGTGTGCTTAAGTGAACTGCTCTTAGTTGACCTTTATGAAAGCCTAAGGTCAGCTGTTTCGAGCCTGAAATCTCATACCTCTAAGAATATCCTGTTGGCTGGCCCTTTTTGGTTACTTCAGCTATGGCTAAATGCCATGTTCGAACCCTCCTTGTCAACTGCCAACACCATTGACGAACAAGACCCTGAGATAACAGATAGAATAGTCGAAGGCACTAGGCTGCGAAGATTAACTCCAAATGACGACAAAGACGACTTCAAAGTCCTATTCTCGAAGTACATCATGATATTCTCTAAGAGGCACAAGTTCGAAGAGACCATGGCGCCTTTCGCTTCGAGGGCTCATGGACCTTCCTGGTTCACCATGGCTCTCTCAGAAGCTATCAAGAGCAAGGAGATTTAGGATGTATGGAGAGCCTTTTTGCTGCCTAGACTTATTTCTTCAAGAATAACTCCTGCCAAAAATCAGATTCTCCTCTTCGCTTACCAGCCAAATTTTGTTTCGAGACAATTTGGCCTATGCCAACTTATTCCTGAACCCTTATTTCAAACTGAGAGTGCCATTACCTCTGGTCGAACTTTCAAGGCACGGGAAGCCAAATTACAGCAAGAACAATACCAAGGCTTTGCCCAGTTTGAGCTAATAACCTTTGAACCTACCCATCTTACAGCTAAGGGGTTCCTGGAATGGTGGGCCAAGTTTTATCAAACTTATATGTTCGATACTCTGACAATTCAGCAGAAACTAATTGATGCCTTCGATGTGCAGGTACCAGCCAAGAAAGGTATGTTCACTCATGCCAAAGAGATTAAAGCTTTTCAAATTTATTTCGAAACTACTTATGATCCCACACGCTTGGACTCCATTGTGCATCAAGCGGCTGAGACCTTGAAGGAAAAATTCAAACAAAAAGTTTCCAAGTTAAAACTTCCTTCAGGGTTATCACCTGAGGATAGGTATAGGTTGGCATTTGAAATGCATCCACCTAAATTTCCTAGATTACCTACCTCAGAACTGGCCCTGGCTTGGTTTCCTCCATACCCTTGGTGGTTTACTTGCAAAGAAATGTTCAAGTATCTTCATAAGAAACCAAAGCCATCTGAGACTGTGACATGGGCTCGACACTGGCTCCACGATTTCCCAGGACATCTTCTCTATGGCCTTTCTGCCATATCGATTACATCTGATCAAGGCACAGGTGCGAATGCTTGGGAAAAATCCCAACGCTTTTCATTTTCCATATCTTTAACCTTTGCTTTAATTGTTTCAATTTTCAGCCATCAGGATAAAGACAGCCGCTTCGAAATCGAAAGAAGGGAGTGCCTCTCACGCCTCTATCGAAACCACTGACAATGTGACTCCATCTGAAATAACAACCATTGCTGCAACAACAACAACAACAACAAATGTTCCAACTCCAATGGTAATCACTTAGCCTTGATGTTTCGAATTTACTAATGCTTTATGGTTTGCATCTAACTCTTTGTCTAAATCTTTTCAGACCAACAAGCTTCCTCCTACTCCTTCCAAGAAACGAAAATCGAACACCACTGGGGAAGACCCCAAGGCTGGAGGAAACTTACCAACTGCTTCGAAGAAGAAGCAAAAGAAAGATATTTCGAAAGTACCGTTCCAACTAGTGTCTCTGGACTCGATTCCAGGGATGCTGCTCCCTTACCCAAATCCAAAATTCCACCTTCGACCTCCAACGTAATGTTGGAACGCATAGCTAGCAACCTCTCTTCCGAGAGCCCATAGGTAAATTGAACCTTAAATCTCTTTGAAAATAATAATTTCTTATTACCTTAGTGCATGCTTTTAACATTCTTTTGCTTCTTGCAGAACATCTTAAATCCAGCTTCCACTACTTCGACCTCACCATCCAAAGTTGCTGCTCCACTCAACTCCTCTCCTCAAGGAGATTCCAGTAACCTTGTACAGAACAAGGGTTCCTCCAATATGGCAGTTCTGGATGGAACTTCTGAACAGCTGGATGATCAAAGTACCTCTCCTCCTCTGAAAGGGACAAAACAAAACAACACTTCAAACATCTGCAGAGGATTTGCAAGGAGCTTCTCTTCAAAAGTCCCCTCTTGAAACCCTTCAAGAGGACCCAAAGGATACTCAAACTGAAGGAGAGAAAGCTGACTCTGGCCAAAGAGACGAAGAAACTACAGGAGAAGAGTCTGAGGAGGAGGATGCCAATGATGGTTCGACTGCTGGGGCTGAGTCCAATGCAGATAGCAGCGAAAAAGAAGGCATCGAAGTGGTGGAGTTAGATGACGAAGAAGAAGATAATGAGCATGCAACGAATGAAGGGGATGGTGATACAACCAACAAACCCATGGAAGTCGAATTGGACGTGACTCCCCTACGTGTGGAACGTCCTCAGTCCTATTTGTCTCGAATGACTGATGAGGAGCTTGCAATCCTGAGAAGAAATGACCCTATTGGGTATATGAAGGCAAAGCTGGCTCAAAGGGACATTCCACTTGCTAGGGCTGGCACAAGTTCGACTAGCTATCCCCTTCCCACAGATGAAAGAATTGTACTTCTTAATAAGATCAGGAAAACAATTCTTAATGTGGATATATTCGAAGTGCTCAAACAAGATAGCACTGCTTGCTACACAATGAAGGAGTTGCTTACAAAAGTCAACCTTGGTACCTGCTCCTTACCAGTTAGTACTATCTTGTTCGATCTTCAGTCTTTGTTGGACAACGTAACTGGTTACCTTCTCCAAGATGAATCTGCTGCCAAGAAGGTTCAAGAAAAACGTATTGCAATGGATGCTGCTTACGAACAAGCTTCGAAACTCTCTCAAGAAGCTGAGGATCAAGCTATGCATCTAAAGCAAGAAAAAACTGATTATGAGGCTCGAGCTGAGTCCATCCTTCTTTGGGAAAAGCAGATTCTGGAACTTCAACAGAAGGTTAAGGAGGCTAAAGAACAACAAATAGCTTTCGAAACCAATACTGCTAGTAACCAATTCGAAGAGCTTCTCAACCAGGGGCTTGCAGAAATGGAAACTGCAGAAAAACTCAAGGGAGAAGTGGAAACCTTGGAAGGAGCCAGGCGTTTCGCTCAGCAAAGACTTGAATCATTTCGAAGCACTTTCAACAGACTGAAAAATAATTCTTATTTCTAGATTTCAGTGTTTATTTGATTACAATTTAGTTTTTTGTATGTAATATTCGAACAACGCCATTTTGGCATCTCATCTTGCCATTTTGGCCTTTTTATAATATCTTGGTTACGTTGTTACTATTCGAATCTCCTGCGGGCGTGGCTTATATTTCTTCAAATATTTCCCATTAACCTTTAGGATACGCTTATCATCCACCAGTTCTTCGATTTCGTATGCATTGTTTGAGAATACTTTTAATATTCGAAAAGGTCCTTCCCAATGAGGTAACCATTTGCCTAATGCTTTATTTTTCTTGTCCATGGGCAATATGACTTTCCAAACTAAGTCATTAATAATGAATACTTTTTTCTTCACCCTTTTGTTGTATGTCCTGGCCACTCTTTCTTTTTGTCTCATCAAAATTTCCAATGCATGTAATCTAACTTCGTCCAACTCAACTAATTCGTTCATCATCATTTCCCAATATAATGCAGCTGGGATTTCGTTTTGTCTCTGAATTCAAACTGATTGTAGATGAATTTCTACTGGCAGCACTGCATCATGACCAAATGTGAGTTGGAAAGGCGTAGTGTTAGTAGCTTCCTTAGGAGATGTTCTACAGGCCCATAATATTTGGTCCAAAGTTTTGTGCCAGTTTCATGGCTTTTTACCAATATGTTTCTTGATTAATCCTATTATTACTTTATTGGCTGCTTCGACTTGACCGTTTGCTTGGGCATAATATGGCGTTGATGTTAGCAATCTAAATCCCATTTGTTGGGCAAATTCTTGCATCTTTCTACCAGTAAACACAGAACCTTGGTCCGTGGTTATGCTCTCTTGCAATCCGAATCTATAGACAATGTGTTTCTGTATAAACTCAATAATAGCCTCTTGATCAGCAACTATTAATGGTATAGCTTCGATCCACTTGGTAAAATAATCTATTCCTACCAAGATATACTTCTGTCCTTTGGACGAAGCAGGATTTATTTCTCCTATCAAATCTAATGCACATCCTCTAAATGGCCATGGTTTGATGATCGAATGCAACTCACTTGCAGGGGCATGTTGAATCCCTGCATGTTTCTGACATTCCTCACATCCTTTAGTGAAGTCTATGCAATCTTTGAGCATGCTAGGCCAATACAAACCATATCGAAATAACATCCATTTCATTTTATGGCCTGCTTGGTGTGCCCCACATGCCCCATTGTGGACTTCTGACAATGCTAAGTATGCCTCACTTTCTCCTAGGCATTTCAATAATACGCCTTCTTGGGTCTTTTTGAACAATTCGTTCCCCATAAGGAGATATGACAATGCTCTGTATTTTGTCTTTCTATCCACATTTAGAGTTGGGTTTGCTAAATAACTCATCAGTGGACTTCGCCAATCTGCATCTGATAAAGTGTTTATGGCTAATATTTCGAATCTCTGTTTCTCAGCATATCCCAATTTCATACTTTCTAGATCTGATGGTGTGAATCTAGTAGCCATAACTCTACCTCTTAATTCGACTAAATCTTTAAAGTTCCTGGTAGAAACTTTATAACCCGAAGCCAACTATGCTAAGTCATTTGCTTCTTGGTTTTCTATTCTTGGTATGTGTTGAATATTCATGTATTCAAATTTCCTTAGTAGCCTGTTGACTATGAAGAAGTATATCATCAAGTTTTCCTTTATGCACTTATATTCCTTTGTAATTTGTTTGACCACTAATTCTGAGTCTCCTTTAATTTCGACACTAGTTGCCCCCAATTCCAACAAAGCTTCAAGTCCAACAATGAGCGCTTCATACTCAGCTTCGTTGTTCGAGCAACGAGGACCATCTAATTTATACTTGAATTTTGTTGGAATTCCTTCAGGAGAAATTAGAAGGACTCCAACACCACTTCCATTCCTGTGGGTTGAACCATCAAAGTACAATTTCCATGGTTGTATTTCGACGTAACTCATGATAGTCTGCTCAACCAATGAATGGTCCACAATGAATTCAGAAATCACTTGACCTTTCACAGCTTTTAAAGGCATGAAAGTCAAAGAATATTCTGTTAAGGCTAAAGCCCATTTACCAACTCTGCTATGCATTATTGGTTTTGAAAGCATGTGTTTAATGACATCGAAATGAGATGAAACATAAACATCAACAGGCTTTATATAATACTTGAGTTTCATACAAGAGAAATACAAACAGAGACATAGCTTTTCTAAATTGCTATATCTGGTCTCTGCATCATTTAGTACTCTACTTAAATAGTATATGGCTCTTTCGATACCATTGCTATCTTCTTGTGCTAACTTACTACCTATACTAACTTCAGAGGCAGATATGTACAATCTCATGGGCTTCCCCCATGAAGGTGGAGACAAAATAGGAGGCTGAGAAAGGTATCTTTTTATCTTGTCAAATGCCTCCTGATGAGCTTCGTTCCATTCGAAGTCTTGGCCTTGCTTTAGACGAAGCAATGGAGAGAAAGCTTGGGTCCTTCCACTCAGATTCGAAATGAATCTTCTGAGGAAATTAATCTTCCCTAGCAGAGATTGCAGCTCCCTTTTTGACGTGGGTGCTTTCGTCTCCATTATGTCTTTGGTTTTGTTCTGGTTGATCTCAATCCCTTTCTTGTGAACCACAAAACCAAGGAAATCTCCAGCCTGCACAAAAAATGCACATTTAAGGGGATTCATCTTTAAGCCATGTTTTCTCATTCGTTCGAATGATTGGCTCAAATGATGCAAATGTGTTTCTGCAGATATGGATTTGATGACTATATCATCAATATACACCTGCATAAAGGTTTCAATGAAATCATGAAAAATCGAATTCATTGCCCTTTGATAAGTTGCCCCAACATTCTTTAAACCAAAAGGCATCACCACCCATTCGTAGGTGCCTAAGGCTCCTGGGCAACGAAATGCTGTCTTTGCAACATCTTCTTCAGCAATGAAAATCTGATTATACCCAGAGTATCCATCTAACATACTCAAGTATTCGAACCCTGCAGCAGAATCTACTAGCATTTCTGCCACAGGCATGGAATATTCATCTTTAGGGGTTGCAGTGTTTAAATCCCTAAAATCTATGCAAATTCTTAAAGAATCATTTTTCTTAATAACAGGCACTATATTTGCTAACCATTCGACGTACCTTGTTGTTATGATGAATTTGCAACGCAACAACCTTTCGATCTCAGCTTTAATCTTTGTGAGAACCGCTGGTGTGAATCTTCTGGGAGTTTGTTTAATGGGCTTCTTGCCATCTTTGATTGGCAGTCTGTGTTCGACCAACTCCCTCTTTAAACCAGGCATCTCGTCATAATCCCATGCGAAGTAATCTTTGTTTTTCTTGAGGACTTCAATTACCTCCCTCTTGAGGCCTGGGCTAAGTTTTGCACTTATGTAGGTTATTCTTTTTGTTTTTTCATCCCCTAAGTTGACTTCTTCGAGTGGATCCTGTGCCAACATTTTGGCACCTGAGTCTATGGGGTCCCTTTCGAAGCCTAAGGGTTCTTTGTCGTAGATGGCATCCAACCTTTGATCCATCTCAAATTCTTTGAAGGGTGAGCATTTCGAGCCATCCCCACTTGTTTCGTTCATTTTTACCGCTAATTTATTTATTTCAGCCTCTAAGGCCGCCTTTGATTCGTTCTCAGCCATATAGGCCGAAATCCTTTCAAAAAAGGTAGACTCAGTCATGGATAGGGTTGTCGAAGTCCCAGCCTACTGGCCGTTTTTGTATAGTGCTTTCGACTCCCTCTTCTTCACTGATTATTGTTCTATCCCAATACAGGCCATCATGGCGAAGGGTCATGTAGTAGTGGGCGTTTCTGGTTTCGTTAATCTCGTCATTTGGAACACATGGAGCAATCTTTGCCAGATGTTTGTCATAATCCCTCTTGTCAACTAAATTGACTGTTGACATAAAGTAACTCTGGTCTGCTTCGATGTTTTCCACAATTCCATCATCTCTCCATAGAACTAGTCGCTGATGCATTGACGAAGGAACTGCCCCCACGCCATGGATCCACTCCCTTCCCAGCAATAAGTTATAGTTGGCCTTGGCTTCGATCACCATAAACATGGTGGGCCTACAGCTTGAGCCTATTGTCAATTCCAACTGGACCACTCCCAGTGTTTTGCCCACTTTCCCCTCATAATTGGACAGAACCATATTATGGGGCTTGATATCTCCTTCGCGGATCTCTAATCTCTTCAGCATGAAGTGGGGTATCAAATTGATTGCAGCACCCCCATCCACTAGAACCTTGTTCACACCATGGGCACCAATTTTTGCCCGAATAAATAGTGGCTTAAGATGGTTCTTCATAGCAGGTTTTGGACGTTCGAAGAACACATTTTGCTCCTCGACAGCCCCATTGTCCATCACATAGTATCACACAGGCCTGTGCTTTATTAAATCTGTAGTATCTTCTTCCTCATATTCATCAATTCCGGTTTCCTGCCCAAATTCACAGGGAAGCACAGATACCACGTTGCAGTTTAGGTTGAAAGAAGACTCCCCCTCCGATTCGAAGTTATTTGTTATCATATCTTCATCTTCTTCTAGGCCTGGAGTGTATTCCTTTGGTTCATCTAGTTGTACTTCAGAGAAAAGCCTCCTATTGACTGGAGGTTTGTCTTCAGTTTGATTTTCTGGTGAGGGTTTGTTGGTGCTAGATTCACCTTGGTTCTTTGTTGAAGTGACCCCTTTGTTTGCCACAGCTTCCCTCTCAGCTTTTCGAATCCTTTGTTGCCTGTGCCACTGGGACCTTGACATGGGGTTCCTTCCTTTGTAGTTTTCTAATCTTACCTCCTCCCTTTTTGCTATGTTGAATTGCCTTCTGTATGTCATAGCATGGCGTGCATTTCGTTCGGTGCTTCTCCATCTGTCTTTGCCTTTGTCATTTCTGACTTGCAACCATCTGTCAGTTGTCACTTCAGCAGGGAGTTTGAAAGTCACTCTTCGAGCAGCCTTTGGGTGAGGACTATCAGGCCTTCGTTGTTTGTGCCTGCTGTCGAAACGTGGGCCCATCTAGACAGTTTCTTGATGGTTCCAGCAAGGGGCGAAGGGAATCGTTTCGAAGGCTCTGGCCATGCTTTGATCATACACGGCAGAACATCTTGGGCAAATCAAGCACTTGGTTGCCCCTTTGTAGCAGCGAAACACAAATTCCAACAAACTTTCTCCAGCCTTGGGATAACACCTGAAAAGCTGGTTATCCTGGCGCCAATTGTTGCCGGTTCGAGCCCTCTGTACCCTCTCGAAATTCGCAGCGATTCTCTAATTGCAGAGGATGCTGCACCTAGGGCACAGTATCATGCCTGTATCTCCTTTGTGGCATGCCATGAGGTAATCCTTGAGACTAGCATCTCCAGCGTGATTATCCTCCATTTTATACTTCTCTTTCTCTAAGTATCTTTCTACCTCCTCCATCTCAGAGTGAGGTCTTTCCATGTCCACCATATTTACCTCAACATCCTCCCCTTCAGCTTCATCATCTCCCCATCCTGTGGGTTTTATGTCTTCAATGTGGACCTTCGAACTCTCTGGGGCTGAATATTTGACCAAATAGTCAAATTTTCCACTGGGTTCCCCTAGAGTGTCCCATATTTCCTTCTGAGGGGAAGTTGGCTTCGTGATTTGGACTTTCTCCAATTCCAGCCTCAGGCCTTCAGTGACCTGTGTCAATTCTTGGTTTTGATTTTCCTGGCCTTCAGTAGCCTGGATTTCTTTTGCAACAGCTACAGGTGCTACTTCAATCGAAGTCTCTGGTAGCTTCTGGACGTCTTCAGTGACTTTCTTATTGACTTCAACCATCACCCAGCTTTCGTTTTCAGTACCTTTCTCTCCTATTGGGACATCAATTTGGTCAGCTTCCACCATGTTAATCTCTCCAATGCATGCAGGCTCGGAGTAGTTTGTGTCTGCCACGTCCAAAGGATCTTCGTCCACTTTCATCTTTGCTTTATCAGCAAACTTCAGTCTGCCATCTTTGATTGCATTCTGAATTAGGTCCCTGAAAAGAAAACACTGTGAGGTTTTGTGGCCTAGGAAACTATGATATTTGCAAAATCCTCTCTTCTTTCTTTGATCTAAGGGAGGTATTTTGACATTTGATGGCACAATGAGTTGGCCATCTTTGACAAGTAAATCAAAAATCTCGTCACATTTAGTGACATCGAAGGTGTAAACCTTCTTTGGGAATTTGTCACTTTTCTCATTTTCAACAATCTCTTTCCCTTTTGTGGGAACTAATAATTTGCAGGAGTAAGGT
This sequence comes from Vicia faba, assembly GCA_948472305.1. Lineage (NCBI taxonomy): Eukaryota > Viridiplantae > Streptophyta > Magnoliopsida > Fabales > Fabaceae > Vicia > Vicia faba. The sequence goes on along the minus strand of OX451737.1, from coordinate 1,450,193,338 downwards.
GGTTCCTGTTTTAATTCAGCGAGGTCGATTTCGACCTCTTCGAATTCGAATTCAGGATAGTTCTCTGCTTCTTCAGTTCCAACGTAGGAGATCCTTTCTTTCTTGCTATTTTTGAAGACTCTGGCCTTTTCGGCTTTTAGCCTTTCGACCTGTCGAACCCTATCGGCTAACTGAGCCATGTCCCTCAAATACTGAGTGTCTAGTTTCTTTCGAATAGAGTAATCCAAGCCACCAGCGGCCATTTCGACTAACTCATGTTCTGGCACTACTGTGTAACATCTGGATTTCAAAAGCATAAATCTATTCAAATAATCATCTATGGGTTCAGTGAACTTTCTCTTGACACTGGCTAGCTCCTTCAAGCTTATCTTCGACTGTCCCATGTAAAACTGCTCATGGAATAATCTCTCCAAAAAAGCCCAAGTATCAATGGACCCAGGAGGTAAAGTGGTAAACCACGTGAAGGCGTTTTTAGTCAGGGAACTTGGGAAGTATTTGATCCTGAGGTCTTCATTATTGGCTATATCTCCCGCTTCAGTTAAGTATCTGGTTATGTGTTCGACTGTTGACTCATTGGTATCCCCAGCGAACTTGGTAAATTTAGGGATTTTATATCTGTGATCGGTGGATCTGGAACTGACTGTTTAATGCTGGTTTGCGAAATGTCGCGGAAGCAAGAGTCGCCACCGTCTTTTATTTTCTCCAAATGGAAAGGACAAAAGCACAGAAAAATTCCTTATAGAGATTGCTCTCGGTTCGGGAGGTATGTTATAGAAAGGGAAGGTGTTAGCACCCTTTCTATCCCTGGTTATCCATGGGCTCTTAGATACTTGCTCACTTGTGTTTTCAAAAATGGTTTGTTTGCTTTTCAATTGTGGGTTTTTAAAAAAAGTTTCTTTGAAAATTCCAGTTCGACTCTTGTATCGGTCCTCAAGAGTGTTTGAAAAATTGCTTTCGAAAGCTTTTTGAAAAGGTGTTGGTGTGAAAAGTATTTTTTGATTTGTTTTGAAATTAGAGCAAGTATCTAGAGTTGTCTACATACCCTAAGGAATTCGTCTGTGTAAATATCCTTTAAAGTAATGCCATCCCACCATTGAGAGGTAGGGAGCATCACTATTGGAGTTGTTCGGGTCAATTCGAGGTTCGGGACATGGTGATCACCAGAGCAATGGGAAGATACCTTAGAAGCTACCCTCATGCCAGGTTCCCGGATCATGAGGACTTACTAAAACATCCTCTACTCGACGATCACCTTTCGAGAGGCAAGGCAACAGTGAGGCGTACCCTAGAGGTGGTGTGTGATTTGTGTGTCATGTTCATTTATTTTTGTCTTATTCATGTCACGGGTGATCTACGCGTTGCTTTTATTTTGACATTCATTCTTGCATGCAAAGTTATTAACAGTTAAAAAGTTGCGGAAATTAAAAGTTCTACGCTATTACAAAGGCGCGGGTCCACATCGCCAAATTTAATCCAGGACCCGATTTGACATAAAATAAAGTAAAGTGCGAGAAATATAAATATCGAATTTACATGGCTTTGGGAGAATTACATAAAAGGAGGAATAAGAATAAAATGCGCGAAGAGAATAAAATCGGGAATACGAGGGCGTTGGACCCTTTTTAATGAAATTAAATTAAAATTAATAAATTAATTAACTTAAAATAAAAAGAAAAGATTTTTGAGTTTTTAGCATTTATGGAATTTTAATGAGAAAATTAAATGGAAATTAAAACCTAATTCTAGCTATTTTTAATTTATTAAGAAAACATGTTAAAATTAATCTAAAATTAACCTAATTAATTAATGCTATTTTATTTACAAAAATATATAATTAATAATTAATAATGATAAAAGAAAAGAAAAAGATAAAAGTAATTAAAACCTAATTCTACAATTTTTAAGTTTATTAAAAAAGAACATTAAGATTTAAACCTAAAATTAAGACTAAATTACTTAATAAGATTTATTTAAAAAATAACATTTAAATAAAATATCTTTTATTTTGTCTTTCTGATTTTTTTATTATTTTTTTTTATGTTGAGAAAAATATTAATTTAAAGAATTAAGAAAGAAACAATTGAATTAATACAAATAATGGAAAATAAAAAAAGAAAAGAGTTGCAAACCCTTGGGGGTGTTGACCCCAAATTGGAGGTATCTCCAGCATTTTTGGCCCAATGTTTAAGGCCTTATTTGACTTTTCCTGGGAGCGTGTGTACGTGTTGACTGATGCCTATGATGCTCCTCAAATCTCAACCTTTGGATTGGAGTTATTGGCCATGTGGCAAGCTGAGATTGTGGGCATACAGTGGGTGCTTGGAAGCAAGCTACACAAGAACATGGTTAGAAGAAAAATATGGAACTAAGAAGGGGGACCTGGGATCGAACCCAGGTCCTGTTGCTTACCACACTGAAGCCCTGCCAATTGTGCTAACTGCGCGCGTTGTATATGGAATGACAAACAAATAACATAAGGGAAAATTGGTTAGTGACATAGAAATAAAAAAAAACGCGCGTTGAATTCAAATTACCCAACCATCGTTCGCCACCTAATCTTCTTCTTCCTTCATCCCTGCAATAAAAAGAAGTAGCGGGGGTTTTAAACCCCCCCAGAATGTAAGTTTTTCAAAAATAGCGATTAGCCCATCTTGCTATATAAATTATGCGCGATTAGTGGGTTATGTTCGTCCAAGCTTCCTGAGTTTAGCCATGGTACTGGGGAGTCCTAATTTTACAGTATATGAAAATGCCCAATTTGAAGCTTGAGGAACCCTAGCATGCTTCAATGGCAAAATCGTGTACGATGCTTAAAAACTCAATTAAAACATGTGGTTAGCTTTAGAATGATCCAATGAACACAAATCCAACATTAAAAAGTACAAACAATGCATGAATCATGATACAAGAATACAAAAAAAACATGAACAGAACGAGGTTATTCTACCAATTCTTCGCGTTAGGGATGATGGTTTTGATTCAGAAACGTCTCTTGAGACCTTTGCAAGCTAATGGAATCAAAGTTTTGCCTTGAAACGTCTTAGAATCCAGTTTTCAGTTTTGGAATTTCTTGATAAAATTGCAAAATTGTTTCTTCAGATGGGGCGCAGCTTTCAGGTCTCTAGCACTAGGGTTTGATTCTGTATATGTATGGGAATTGATTAGGGTTGAAAATTGGATCCAAAACCCTTTGCATTGATGTACAAGATATTTGATTTCCATGCATATATTTTTCAATCTTTTCCATGCATATTTGATTCCAATCATGGCAAATCACATTGATTCTTTCCCTATCAGATAATGCACGAGATCTTGAGGATATTTCATGCATAAAAAGATTTGAAAAGCTTGCTTTGGTATTTTTTCCATATTTTAATTAATTAAATGAATTAATAGCAATTTAAAATTCAAATAAATAAATAAAAATGATGAATAACTTCCCTTTGGGCCAAATGGTCGTGCACATGCTTTGGATGATGAATCTTGGAAGAAAATGTGGCCCATTAGCAATTTTAAGGCTTTTGAAGCAAAGTTGACTTTTCAAAATACCCAAATATTTCCCAACTTCCACAAGGCATATCTTGCTCAATTTTTAAGCTTTGATCATGTTCTTGGACATTTTGGAAAGGTCTTGAAGTCCTCTAACCAATGCATTTGGTCCCATGTCATTTTGATTTACCAATCACAAGTTATGGCCTTTGACTTAAAGTCCCTTTTTGTTGACTTTTGAAAATGACCTATAATGTTGAAATTGATAACTTTTTGTGAGAGCATTTCTTGGGCTTGAAGTGTGAAGAGGAGTTGTAGGAAATGTCTTTCTCTTCAAAATGAGCTTTGGATGGAATTTTTCTGATAATCCATGTGGAAGTTATGCCTTGGTCAAGTTACAGTTGACTTTTTCAACTGTCCAAATATAGAAACTTTTGCATCTTGAGACTTTTGAGCCAAGCTTGTGAAATCATGATCAAGGATTGATCAAATGATGTTTGTGGCTTCAAAATAAGATGTTGACCAAAAATTTGAACTTTTGACTGTCAAATGACCATTTTTCCCCTACAGTTGACTGTAGGGCAATTAGGGTTTTTGACTGTGCAATTTTGTGCTGTAAGTCTTGAAACTTGGTATGAGGATGCTTGACCATGTTTATAGGCATGTAGGACTTGATTGGACCCTTGGAAACTTCATTTTCTTTGTCAGAACCAAAACCCTAATTCTTGACTGTTAGGAGGCCCTTGAACTGTGCAACCCTTGGGGAGATTTTGAAGCTTTGACTTGGCAACTCTTGAAGAATATGGGAGGGAAAATTTTGGGGTACAACAGTTTCCCCTGTTCAATCTTCTTAGACCTGAGGATGCAGATTGGCTGACGTGCCTTTCGTAATCCGAAGGTGGAAGATGATTGAACACTTGAGTGCCCAGAAATTTGCGCTCACATAGTAGCAGTGTGATGGTGGAATGGGCTTATAGATGCCATTTGGAAAGTGATGAATAGGATTATGGGCTTATAGATGCCATCTGGATGTCCATCGCGTAAGAGATTCCTTAGCGAGAGCTTGCGTACCTGAAAAAGAAAAATGATTACCTGACCCGTTACAGGAGCTGGTCTTCAAACTCTTTGTATAGATGTGTCCTGACTGGTTACAGGAGCTGAATATGGAACTTCAAAAGGTGATGAATGAACCAGTGATGGTTACTACCTCAACAGGAACGGTGAGAGAACCTTGGACGACTTCAACCTCAACAGTAACGCTGAGAGAATCTTGGGCGACTTCAACCTCAACAGTAACTCTGAGAGAATCTGGGGACGATTACTACCTCCGCAGTAGCGCTGAGAGAATCTGGGGACGATTACTACCTTCGCAGTAACGGGGAGAGAACCATAGGTGACTTCAACCTCAACAGTATCATTGAGAGAATCTTGGATATCTTCTACTGAGTCTTTATCAGGAAAATCTGTTAGGGGTCGATTTAGCTGGACTAGAGAAGGCCTTTGACTGGATAAGAAACAGAAAAATCTTAGGGTCGATTTAACTGAACCGGTCTAGGTCTTGAAATCTTCAACTGGATAAGAAACAGGGAGATCTTAGGGTCGATCTGACTGAACCAGAGAAGGCCTTTGACTGGATAAGAAACAGAAAAATCTTAGGGTCGATTTAACTGAACCGGTCTAGGTCTTGAAATCTTCAACTGGATAAGAATCAGGGAGATCTTAGGGTCGATCTGACTGAACCAGAGAAGGCCTTTGACTGGATAAGAATCAAGAAAATCTTAGGGTCGATTTAACTGAACCAGACTAAAGTCTTGAAATATAGCTGAGAACTTAACTAGATCTTTCCTGAAAGGCAAAGGTCAGTCATATGCAATGCATGATATAGATCATGCAATGATGTTCTCAATATAAATGAGATTTGTAGGATATGATGCGTATACGCATGCTGTAATGTATGAAAATGCGATGTTTATGAATGTATGTTTTCGTCTTAGGGAAGTAAATCCTTGACGGGTGCCGGGAAGTCGCTCCTGGGCTGATGTTGAAGAATAGATTTTTGCCTCCGCTGGGGATGATAGTTGCAAGAATACCGGTAGGAGAAGATAACTCTGTTGGGGAATAAACTTGACGAATGGATTATTCTGCGGGGAGAAAAGTACTCTAACGATCTTGCTGGCAAGATGCTCTGTGGGGAGAGAGGTACTTTGTTGAGATGTTGATGGTAACTCTGTTGGGGATACCGTTGTTGAGTTGGAAGTGTTGATAGACTTCGCTGGGGATAAGAAGACTTCGCCGAGGACGATCTTTCTGTGGCTTTTGGCTGAGGATAACCCAGTTATATCCTGGTAGGGAAATAACTCTTTGAATAAAGCCGGGAGGCGCGTTCGTGCTCTACGAGGGTAAGCTTCCAGAATCTACTGGGGATAAGCTTACTGCTCGGGGGGATGGATTCCAACTTTTCCTGGGGAAACTGGATTGGACTCTCCTGGGGAAGTGACTCTTCTGAATGTTTGATATACCACCGGGGAACAACCTTTAGGTCAAGACTGCCGGGGATGCTTGTTAAGAATGCATGTATATTGCTGGGGAATGTTGAGATCTGCGGGAGGATACCCAGCTTCTTTAAGTTTGATAATAGCTCTGCTTGGGGAGAGTGCACTGACTTGCTGACACACTCTTTGGGGAATTAAGATATACTGGTTATGTTCTTTAGCTGAACCTACCTTGGTACCTTGGAGGACAGAACAATTAGATTGCTTAGACAACTCTTTATTGCCCCGGTTTCTAATGTTACCTGTAATTAATCCTTTGTTTCGTATGCAAATATTTATGAGTTAGCAAATTATTGTCAATGCATATATCACAAATTGAACCTTGGACGTTCTTCGCGAAACAAAACAGAAAAGGCAAAACAATTGGCAATTTTAACTGAAAAGTGATTTTTGTATTGATTTTGAATTGCCTGTAAATAGGCGTTATGTACAAGAGGCTGACGTCCTAGTAAGAGAACGTTGCCGAACAAAAGAATTTATACAAGTTTGTACAAAAGAGAAATAAAACAGCTGTGTGAAAGGAATGATCCCACTGGGTTCCAACTCCGCTATTGTCTTTATATCTCCGAGCGTCTCATCACTTGATGACCTTAGTTGAAAGTGAAGCTGACTGATTGATGCCGTCTGAACTTGATGTAGATACCGGATTCTGGATGCAAGGTGATCCAATGAGACATAGTATTACGCTTTATCCCTAACTTTTGCCTGGACCGCCCTTTCGGGTTTTCAGTCCACCGGGATACCCATTTTTTCCCAAGCCGCCTTTTCAGGTTTTCGACTTGCCGGGTGTACAGATTTTTTTCATTTCATCCCTTCATTTTGCCCGAACCCTTTTGGTTCGCCGGGAAGCCCTAATTTTTGCCTAGGCATGTCAGCCTAGCGGGTCTTTATTATGCGTAGTATCTTTTTACTATGTCTGCATTGGCGGGGTGAGGAAGGTCGTCACCATCCATGCTGGTTAAAATCATGGCTCCTCCTGAGAACACATGTTTAACCATAAATGGCCCTTCGTACGTAGGGGTCCATTTGCCCCTTGGATCACTCTGAGGAAGGATGATTCGCTTGATTACCAGATCCCCAACTTGATATTCCTGTGGTCTGACCTTTTTGTTAAATGCCCTGATCATCCGTTTTTGGTACGTCTGACCATGACAAATAGCAGCAAGTCTCTTTTCATCAATAAGGTTTAGCTGATCAAGTCGTGTCTGGATCCAATCATCTTCACTAAGATCTGCATCCTTCATTATCCGGAGAGAGGGTATTTGCACTTCGATCGGTAAGACTGCCTCCATGCCGTAGACCAAGGAGAAAGGAGTTGCCCCGGTTGACGTCCTTGCTGAGGTACGGTACCCATGTAGAGCGAACGGTAACATCTCGTGCCAATCTTTATAGGTCACTGTCATCTTCTGCACAATTTTCTTGATATTCTTATTTGCTGCCTCTACAGCTCCATTCATCTTCGGCCGGTAAGGAGAAGAGTTGTGGTGCTGTATCTTAAACTGCTCGCAGAGCTCAGTGATCATCTTGTTATTAAGATTGGTACCGTTGTCTGTAATGATTCTTTCTGGGACGCCGTATCGACAGATCAGATTATGCCGAATGAACCGTGCCACCACAGTCTTGGTTACCGTAGCGTAGGAAGCTGCTTCAACCCACTTTGTGAAGTAATCAATCGCTACCAGGATGAAGCGATGTCCATTGGATGCCGTAGGTTTAATCTCACCGATCATATCTATGCCCCACATTGCAAACGGCCAGGGCGCAGTCAGAACATTCAGAGGAACTGGAGGAACATGCACCTTGTCTGCATAAATCTGGCATTTATGGCACGTCTGAGAATGTTGGTAGCAATCATCTTCCATTGTGGACCAGAAGTACCCTGCCCGAAGGATCTTCTTTGCCATAGTGTGTCCACTGGAATGTGTTCCGAATGTCCCTTCATGTAGCTCTTCCATAATCCTTTCTGCTTTTGTCTTGTCCACACAACGCAGTAAGGTCGAATCATGGTTTCGCTTATACAGGATGTCGTTGCTAAGGAAGAACTTCGTTGCGAACCTTCTCAGAAACTTCTTATCGTTGACAGCCGCACCTTCAGGGTATTCCTGAGCTTCCAAATATCTTTTCAACTCATGGTACCAAGGCTTCTCAGTCACCAATTCAGTCTTGAGATCACAACAGTATGCCGGTTCGTCCAGTTTCCAGATAGTGACCTGGGGAGCCTCATTGTCCCATTTGACCTTGAACATAGAAGACATCGTAGCTAACGCGTCCGCCAGCTGATTCTCCTCCCTTGGGAAATGTTCGAAAGTTATCTCTGTGAAATGGGGGATCATTGTCAACACCCATTCTCGGTAAGGAATCAGATTCGGATGTTTCGTATCCCACTCTCCTTTGATCTGATTGATCACGAGAGCGGAATCTCCGAAGACACTCAGAAACTTGATCCTTAAGTCGATCGCAGCTTGAAGACCCATGATGCACGCCTCATACTCCGCCATGTTGTTGGTACAGTTGAAACATAGTCGGGCAGTGAGTGGAGTATGAGTGCCTTGAGGGGATATGATCACAGCGCCGATGCCGTTTCCCAAAGCATTGGAGGCTCCGTCAAAGTGCATAGACCATCGGGATCCTTCCTCAGGTCCTTCATCCGGTCCAGGTACTTCACAATCAGTCACTATCATGATACTCTCGTCTGGAAACTCGAAGTTCATTGACTGATAGTCGTCTACTGCCTGATGTGCCAAGTGGTCTACCAATACACTTCCCTTGATGGCTTTCTGGGTTGTGTACTGAATGTCGTATTCTGTCAAGATCATTTGCCATCTTGCTATTCTCCCAGACAGAGCAGGCTTTTCAAATATGTACTTTATAGGATCCATCTTTGAGATCAACAAGGTAGTGTGAGTCAGCATATACTGTCTCAGCCGGCGAGCAGCCCATACCAAAGCGCAGCAAGTTTTCTCAAGCAGTGAGTATCGGGTCTCACAGTCGGTAAACTTTTTGCTAAGGTAATAAATGGCATGCTCTTTTCGGCCAGACTCGTCATGCTGCCCCAGCACACACCCCATTGAGTTGTCAAGCACTGTCAGGTATAGTATCAGAGGTCTCCCTTCAACCGGCGGAATAAGGATGGGTGGTTCTTGGAGATACTCTTTGATTCTGTCAAATGCAGCCTGACATTCATCATTCCAACGTACTACCTGATCTTTCTTCAGCAGCTTGAAGATTGGCTCACAAGTAGCAGTCAGATGCGAGATGAACCGGGCGATGTAATTCAGGCGTCCTAAAAAGCCTCTGACCTCTTTCTCTGTCTTGGGAACTGGCATCTCTTGAATAGCTTTGACCTTGGCAGGGTCCACTTGAATACCCTTATCACTTACAACGAAGCCTAGCAACTTTCCAGATCTTACCCCGAAGGTGCACTTGTTCGGGTTCAACCTCAGCTTGTACAACTTCAGACGGTCAAACAATTTCTGCAGATGATCTAGGTGTTCTTCCTCAGTCTGGGACCTTGCGATCATATCATCGACATACACTTCAATCTCATGATGGATCATATCATGAAATAAAGCAACCATGGCACGTTGGTAGGTTGCCCTAACATTTTTCAGTCCAAAAGGCATGACCTTGTAGCAGAAGGTGCCCCACTGAGTGACAAATGTAGTCTTTTCCATGTCTTCAGGAGCCATCTTGATCTGATTGTAACCTGAAAAACCATCCATGAAAGAGAACACCTTATGCTGAGCAGTATTGTCAACAAGGACATCAATGTGAGGTAGAGAGAAGTCATCTTTGGGGCTGGACCTGTTCAGATCCCTGTAATCGACACACATTCTGACCTTATCGTCCTTCTTTGGTACTGGCACCACATTAGCAACCCACTGAGGGTAGGAAGTTACTGCAAGGAACCCGGCATCAAACTGTTTCATAACCTCGGCCTTGATCTTCTCAGACATCTCTGGACGCATGCGGCGGACCTTTTGCTTAACCGGAGGGCAGTCTTCCTTAGTAGGCAAGTGATGGACCACAATATCGGTATCCAACCCGGGCATGTCTTCGTAGGACCAAGCAAAGATCTCCATATAATCATGTAGCATCTGAGTCAACCATTGCTTCACGCTGAGCTCTAGGTTGGCACCAATCTTTACTTCCTTCCTGTTTGTATCAGTACCCAGGTTTATTGTTTCCACCGGCTCTTCATGTGGTTGAATTGCCCTATCTTCCTGAAGTAACAGTCTTGCAAGCTGGCCAGGCACTTCGCAATCATCTTCACCTTCGTCTTCGGCTAAGTTGATCGGATTTTCGAAGTCATAACAGGCAGTAGCAGAGTCGTTACCAGTGAGATCCAGAGTGGATTGAAACCTGTATGAGTGAGTGTGTGTAAATACAGCTGTTTTTGAAATATATAAAGGCAGGAAAGACAGAAAAAGAGCATAAGATTTGAAATGCGAGAAAACGTCCAAGATCTTTATTCATGATATATGAAATGACAATTTATATGCCCTCACAAATGAAGCCAACGGTGCCTCGGGTAAGACACCGGGCCATAGAGTTTTAATTGTTTATTACAAATAACAAAACAGAAGAATTCATTACTCAGTAACAAGAGAAACAAGTAGGTTGTCCTTTGCAATCCAATTGCTGGGTCCACTGTCGGTTGCCGGGTAAATCCAGCTGTCGAACTCAGCTTCATCCACTTCATCCTCATCCCCAATAGCATTCACTCCATGAGCAGGCAGGGGAGCTGTCACTACATTAGGCTTCTCAGATGCCTCAAACTGTACCTCCTTGGCGTCAATAAGGTCCTGCAGCTTGTTCCTTAAGGCCCAACAGTCATCAGTGGAATGTCCCGGGCTATCGGAGTGATAAGCACAGCGGGCATTTGGATTGTACTTGGGAGAGGCAGTATTCCCAACCTTCGGGGCCTCCCTGACAGTCACTAGGTTGGTGGACAGCAACTGCGGCAAGATTTGAGATAAAGTCATGCTCAAACGGGTGAACTCCCTCCTGGGTCTTTCAGCCCTTTGAGGATTGGTTTGCCGAGGAGCGGCAGCAGGCTTAGCAATCATTACCGCGTTGACAGATTGGCGGCGCTCCGGTTTCTCTTGTCTTCTAGACCCATATACAGCACTGGCCTCCTTTCTGAAGGGTTTCTTCTCAGAACTTGCAGATGCAACCTTCTGAATTTTACCAGACTTCATCCCAGCCTCAATTTTCTCTCCAGTCAGAATAAGGTCAGTGAACCCTGCAGACGAGTTACCGATAAGATGGTTGAAAAATGGCCCAGATAGGGTCCCCAAGAACATGTCTACTAACTCCCGGTCAGTCAACGGAGGCTGCACCCTGCCAGCCAGATCCCTCCACTTCTGTGCGTACTCTTTAAAACCTTCACTTGACCCTAGCGACATACCCTGGAGTTGGGTACGTGTAGGGGCAAGGTCGGCATTATATTGATACTGCTTATAGAAAGCAGTAGCCAACTCCTCCCAGTTACGAACTTTGGTCCCATCCAGCTGATAGAACCATTTGAGATGAGTCCCTGAAAGACTCTCCTGGAAGAAGTGGATCCACAAGTTCTTGTCCACTGAGTACGGTTGAATCTTCCGCACGTAAGACCTGAGGTGTAGCTTGGGACAAGACGCCCCGTCATACTTGGTGAAAGATGGTGCTTTGAACTTATGAGGAATGATCACACCAGTAGACAAACCCAAGTCTCCGAAATCCAGCCCAGGCACTTGTTAGATCTCCATTGCATTCAGTCTGTCCTCCAACTGCTTATACCGGTCTTCTGTAGGAGGATACTGTTCCTCATCAAAATCAGTCTCGTTGTCAGAGACTACCGGACTAGGACCTTTTCCCTCTTGGGGACTGCTCTTGCCTATAGAAGAACCAGCCTCTTCATTCTGCAGAGTGTTGCCAAACCTTCGGCCCGAGTTGAAAAGAACAGTTCTCTTCTTCTTCTTCTTTTCCTTTTTTAGAAGCAGAGCGTTCAGCTCTTCTTGGCCTTGAGCCAAACCCATGATTAGTTCCTGAAATTGCGCATTCTGCGCCTGAAGAGCCTTGATGGACATCTCAGTTGATGATGAGTCAGGATTCATGATGCTGAAATAAACAGCGAAGAACGGTAAGCAACCTGAAAAGAAGAAAACCTGTTATGCACATGATGAATGATATGTATTTATGCAATGCATTCAAGGGTTCGAAAGTTCAAATTTGTTGTAGACAAAAAAGAACACACGTTATCATTAAGGAAATAATTGTTCAGTACATCAAAGCCTCATGGGCACAAATTACAAAGCAAATCAATCCCAAAAGACACTACGCATCCTCTTTGGAGCTATGTAGGTATTGAGTTTCCTCTCCTCATGCAATAGGCGGGTGAGCTCCAAGACCTTCTTTTCACTAGCATGTAGACTGGTCTCAAGAGAATTCCGTTCTTCCTTAAGCTGGATCCAACTCTTCTGCATCTATTCCCAGGATGTGGGCATGTCAGGATGCTGAATGGTGTAGGACACTTCTCCTTCCAAGACTGGCTCTTTGATCACAGGGAGCATATGAGGATAAGGCATCACTAACTTCTGGGAGCGGGCGCGCACCCACTTGAGATAAGGTTCCAACGGGATGGAGTTCCTTCCCCAGTGTCTTACTTTCTATCCTACTTGGCATCCTCCAAGCTCTGATAAATTTCTGGCGAAGTCCTTGTACATCATTGTCGAAGTCAAAAACTATGTCAGGAATTAACATGTCATGAGGACCATCCCTCCGAGCATAACCAAATTGTCTCCAAGCCAGGCATGGGTTGTAAGTGATACCTCCTCTGATTCCAAGTAAAGGAACATTAGGGTACTCCCCGCAACGATCAATGATAGTGACATCCTCTCTGGACCGAGGGCACCAATGTATATCTGCATGTGTAAGAGTCATCAACCGTTGTGACCGCCTCAAACCCCGCTCGTTCTTCAAAGCTGATTGTGGAAGGTGCGAAATAAACCACCTTCCCAGGAGAGGAGTGCAACACATAAGGACACCTCTTTTTCTCATGGTTCGAGTGTAACATGAGTGAAGGATGTCCCCCAGCAACGTAGGTATAGGATTCCTGGACATGAAGATCTGGACAGCACTGATATCTATAAGCTGATCTGGGTTAGGGAACAACACCAAACCATAGACAAGGAGGGCCACAACTTCTTCAAAAGCTTGTAAGTCAAGGGAGTTCCAACATTCATGGGCCTTTTCAAACAGAAACCTGGCTAAGAACCCTTTGATACCACTTCTAACTTCCCAATGCCCCTTGAGGTCAGATAACTGTAGGTGTAAGGCTTTAGCAATCTCTTCAAGCTTGGGTTCCTTTTCTGTACCGTTGTAGGGTTGCTGATCAAGGATAAGGATCTTCAGGAGTCGGGAGAACTCCTCAAATGTAGGTACCAGCTGATAATCCAAGAAGGTGAAACAGTGATGCAGAGGGTCAAAGAACTAGAACAGGACCTTTATCATGTCTTCCTCAATGTTGGTATTGACCAAGCTGATTAGTCTTCCATGTCTTTCACTGAATGTATAGCTCTCGGGAATCCTGGATATAAGTTCCTTAAGCTGAGGAGGGACCCTTACAAGGCTGATTTGAATTGTCTTTCTGCGAACGGTTTCCATGTCCTACAAAACAAAGAACAAAGATGAAGATTCGAACCCCTGAAATGGTTAGTCAATGCAGATGATGCTGGATGATGTCATGATGCTATGATTAAACACAACACAGATATTTACAAAGACAAACATGTAAGGCACACAAGTCACACAATACAAGCCCTTAGGGTTTAGGCCAGCATGGGGTCTGGGTAGTACCCCCTTGAAGTTGGTGGGCTCAACCTTTCCTATTAGAAGTAACCGGGTTCTAAGGGTCCCAATATCACTGGATTGCTTTCATTGTTCATCGTTTCGATTTAGCCACTGAACTGGCGACCGAAATATTCCAGGAAAGCAACCCTCAATTGAGTGTAGTATCGAGTATCAACCAACCTCGGACTGCACCAAAGTCAGTTATCTCACTACCCTAAAGAGGCCAAGATAGTTCAATTAAGGTCCATAAGGTCTGTTGATGCTTCACGACACCACGCGGAGGCCCCGTACTCTCCTTGACTGAACTCAAGGGTTATCGGTACACACCAAAGTGCCACATCAACGTAGCAGACTGTTTCAACCATGTCGGTATACCCCGCACAGTTCCCTCACAGCCTTGTTGCTACTTTCTAAGAAGGTATCCCCAGATCCGGGTTAGGATCTATAGAACTCCCGAGCAACCCACAATTTAAAGCAAGCAAGTCAATACAATTGAAAACACAATTATGAACTAAACCCTAAGGTACACCTCACTTTAAGTTAGCGTCCCCAGCAGAGTCGCCAGTTCTGTGATTGGTGGATCTGGAACTGACTGTTTAACGCTGGTTCGCGAAATGTCGCGGAAGCAAGAGTCGCCACCGTCTTTTATTTTCTCCAAATGGAAAGGACAAAAGCACAGAAAAATTCCTTATAGAGATTGCTCTCGGTTCGGGAGGTAGGTTATAGAAAGGGAAGGTGTTAGCACCCTTTCTATCCATGGTTATCCATGGGCTCTTAGATACTTGCTCACTTGTGTTTTCAAAAATGGTTTGTTTGCTTTTCAATTGTGGGTTTTTAAAAAAAGTTTCTTTGAAAATTCCAGTTCGACTCTTGTATCGGTCCTCAAGAGTGTTTGAAAAATTGCTTTCGAAAGCTTTTTGAAAAGGTGTTGGTGTGAAAAGTATTTTTTGATTTGTTTTGAAATTAGAGCAAGTATCTAGAGCTGTCTACCTACCCTAAGGAATTCGTCTGTGTAAATATCCTTTAAAGTAATGCCATCCCACCATTGAGAGGTAGGGAGCATCACTATTGGATTTGTTCGGGTCAATTCGAGGTTCGGGACATGGTGATCACCAGAGCAATGGGAAGATACCTTAGAAGCTACCCTCATGCCAGGTTCCCGGATCATGAGGACTTACTAAAACATCCTCTACTCGACGATCACCTTTCGAGAGGCAAGGCAACAGTGAGGCGTACCCTAGAGGTGGTGTGTGATTTGTGTGTCATGTTCATTTATTTTTGTCTTATTCATGTCACGGGTGATCTACGCGTTGCTTTTATTTTGACATTCATTCTTGCATGCAAAGTTATTAACAGTTAAAAAGTTGCGGAAATTAAAAGTTCTACGCTATTACAAAGGCGCGGGTCCACATCGCCAAATTTAATCCAGGACCCGATTTGACATAAAATAAAGTAAAGTGCGAGAAATATAAATATCGAATTTACATGGCTTTGGGAGAATTACATAAAAGGAGGAATAAGAATAAAATGCGCGAAGAGAATAAAATCGGGAATACGAGGGCGTTGGACCCTTTTTAATGAAATTAAATTAAAATTAATAAATTAATTAACTTAAAATAAAAAGAAAAGATTTTTGAGTTTTTAGCATTTATGGAATTTTAATGAGAAAATTAAATGGAAATTAAAACCTAATTCTATCTATTTTTAATTTATTAAGAAAACATGTTAAAATTAATCTAAAATTAACCTAATTAATTAATGCTATTTTATTTACAAAAATATATAATTAATAATTAATAATGATAAAAGAAAAGAAAAAGATAAAAGTAATTAAAACCTAATTCTACAATTTTTAAGTTTATTAAAAAAAAACATTAAGATTTAAACCTAAAATTAAGACTAAATTACTTAATAAGATTTATTTAAAAAATAACATTTAAATAAAATATCTTTTATTTTGTCTTTCTGATTTTTTTATTATTTTTTTTATGTTGAGAAAAATATTAATTTAAAGAATTAAGAAAGAAACAATTGAATTAATACAAATAATGGAAAATAAAAAAAGAAAAGAGTTGCAAACCCTTGGGGGTGTTGACCCCAAATTGGAGGTATCTCCAACATTTTTGGCCCAATGTTTAAGGCCTTATTTGACTTTTCCTGGGAGCGTGTGTACGTGTTGACTGATGCCTATGATGCTCCTCAAATCTCAACCTTTGGATTGGAGTTATTGGCCATGTGGCAAGCTGAGATTGTGGGCATACAGTGGGTGCTTGGAAGCAAGCTACACAAGAACATGGTTAGAAGAAAAATATGGAACTAAGAAGGGGGACCTGGGATCGAACCCAGGTCCTGTTGCTTACCACACTGAAGCCCTGCCAATTGTGCTAACTGCGCGCGTTGTATATGGAATGACAAACAAATAACATAAGGGAAAATTGGTTAGTGACATAGAAATAAAAAAAACGCGCGTTGAATTCAAATTACCCAACCATCGTTCGCCACCTAATCTTCTTCTTCCTTCATCCCTGCAATAAAAAGAAGTAGCGGGGGTTTTAAACCCCCCCAGAATGTAAGTTTTTCAAAAATAGCGATTAGCCCATCTTGCTATATAAATTATGCGCGATTAGTGGGTTATGTTCGTCCAAGCTTCCTGAGTTTAGCCATGGTACTGGGGAGTCCTAATTTTACAGTATATGAAAATGCCCAATTTGAAGCTTGAGGAACCCTAGCATGCTTCAATGGCAAAATCGTGTACGATGCTTAAAAACTCAATTAAAACATGTGGTTAGCTTTAGAATGATCCAATGAACACAAATCCAACATTAAAAAGTACAAACAATGCATGAATCATGATACAAGAATACAAAAAAAACATGAACAGAACGAGGTTATTCTACCAATTCTTCGCGTTAGGGATGATGGTTTTGATTCAGAAACGTCTCTTGAGACCTTTGCAAGCTAATGGAATCAAAGTTTTGCCTTGAAACGTCTTAGAATCCAGTTTTCAGTTTTGGAATTTCTTGATAAAATTGCAAAATTGTTTCTTCAGATGGGGCGCAGCTTTCAGGTCTCTAGCACTAGGGTTTGATTCTGTATATGTATGGGAATTGATTAGGGTTGAAAATTGGATCCAAAACCCTTTGCATTGATGTACAAGATATTTGATTTCCATGCATATATTTTTCAATCTTTTCCATGCATATTTGATTCCAATCATGGCAAATCACATTGATTCTTTCCCTATCAGATAATGCACGAGATCTTGAGGATATTTCATGCATAAAAAGATTTTAAAAGCTTGCTTTGGTATTTTTTCCATATTTTAATTAATTAAATGAATTAATAGCAATTTAAAATTCAAATAAATAAATAAAAATGATGAATAACTTCCCTTTGGGCCAAATGGTCGTGCACATGCTTTGGATGATGAATCTTGGAAGAAAATGTGGCCCATTAGCAATTTTAAGGCTTTTGAAGCAAAGTTGACTTTTCAAAATACCCAAATATTTCCCAACTTCCACAAGGCATATCTTGCTCAATTTTTAAGCTTTGATCATGTTCTTGGACATTTTGGAAAGGTCTTGAAGTCCTCTAACCAATGCCTTAGGTACCATGTCATTTTGATTTACCAATCTCAAGTTATGACCTTTGACTTAAAGTCCCTTTTTGTTGACTTTTGAAAATGACCTATAATGTTGAAATTGATAACGTTTTGTGAGAGCATTTCTTGGGCTTGAAGTGTGAAGAGGAGTTGTAGGAAATGTCTTTCTCTTCAAAATGAGCTTTGGATGGAATTTTTCTGATAATCCATGTGGAAGTTATGCCTTGGTCAAGTTACAGTTGACTTTTTCAACTGTCCAAATATAGAAACTTTTGCATCTTGAGACTTTTGAGCCAAGCTTGTGAAATCATGATCAAGGATTGATCAAATGATGTTTGTGGCTTCAAAATAAGATGTTGACCAAAAATTTGAACTTTTGACTGTCAAATGACCATTTTTCCCCTACAGTTGACTGTAGGGCAATTAGGGTTTTTGACTGTGCAATTTTGTGCTGTAAGTCTTGAAACTTGGTATGAGGATGCTTGACCATGTTTATAGGCATGTAGGACTTGATTGGACCCTTGGAAACTTCATTTTCTTTGTCAGAACCAAAACCCTAATTCTTGACTGTTAGGAGGCCCTTGAACTGTGCAACCCTTGGGGAGATTTTGAAGCTTTGACTTGGCAACTCTTGAAGAATATGGGAGGGCAAATTTTGGGGTACAACAATATCCCCTTGGCAAATCAGTGCGCATTATGCAATCTAATATAGGAGAAGCATAATTTGGCCTCCTCATTCCGGTGTTGAGGCCATTCTGGGCCATGACTCTCTCTATCATGGTGGTTAGATTGTTTTCTGCCAAGATGTTATCGTTTCGAACTCTATGAACGACTGCATCAGCATCTTGATTTCGACCCACCATGACAATCCCCCTAGGTTGTTCTTCTCGAAACTCTGGGACTTCCAGTCTTTCGACCCTTGCCCCTGGTTCCATGATTTCTCTTTGTGGGCCTGGGATTATTGGGGCTTCTAGCCTTGGTGCCCTTGCCCCCAAGTTAACTTCTTCTCTAGGTGGTCTATAAATTGGGTCGTTAGCAACTTGTTCCATAATAGGCATGTTTGCTCGAACTCCCGCCTGATTCTGCCTACGCCTTTCTGGGGGAGCAAAGAAATCTGCTATTCGACTCATATTATCAGCGTTTTCCCTGTTTGTCACAGTCACATTTTGTACTATTGGGGCAAATATTTCATGCATAGTTTGTGCTAACACCCCTATCATATTATGGTTACTGTCATCCATCAATTGCCTAAAAGCCAACTGGTTTTCTGTGGTTAAAATAGGCATTATGCTATAACCCACTGACCCTTGGTTATTTGTCATAAACTGATTCGCCCCAGACCCAGACCCTAATTGTGGCGATGAATTCGATGTGGAATTGTGTAAACCTGCCATAAAAGATGTTGGCATTCCATAAGAGGAATTTCTGGTTCTATTACCATCGAAACCGGGTGGTCTAGTTAGTGGAGTGGCGAAATGGGTTTGTGTTCCTGATGGTGGAACGAATCCCCCAGGATAACCAATGGTTCCAGTATTTCCTAAGATCGAACTATTAGTTGATATGCCACTTACTCCATTAGTGGCTATATTACTGGTTGAAGACGCAACAGACTGCGCATTCGAAGGGATCACATTAGATGTCCCCGTCAAAATGGACACATTAGTGCCTGTTGTATGTGGGGCATTTTGTTCCCCTTGTTGATTGTCAGAACTAGACATCTTGTTCAAACGTTTTCTTCTGGATAAGGGTTGGTTGCTGTTGGTTATTTTACCACTTCTTAGGTTCATAAAACAGCAAATTCCTTAGGTTCCAACGTTTTATATTGGTTATGTCTCAACAATATTTATTTCTAATGTCCAATTATTGGTCCCACCGGGTGTGCCAATTTGTTTCCAGTGATTTCTGGTAAACAACCGCTAGTCTTCCAAACTATCGAATAAACTTACTGACTGTTATTCAATTTCTCTGGTAACTTACAGGATCGACTAGATTGATCCTAGGACTCATTGGTCATTAGGGTAACTCTCACGATCGAACATGTATTCATGGTTGGTATTTAGAGTTTTGTGTAGGTGTTTGACGTATTTCGATTTCTCTCTTAAGGATCTAAAGGTGTAATCAAAATATATGTGCACGAAACTAAATTGCATGAATAAATGTTAATTATAAAGACATGTAAAACTGCATAAAAGATAAGTAAATGATTTCGAAATGTAAAATAAGACAGTTAATGTAAAAGATTCGAAATGCGAAGAAAGCGTTTAATGCAAGAAATCTGTAAAATGACTTTAAGTAAAAATAAGTGTTTGAAGGATAAAACTGGAAGGTAAAGGCATGAAAAGTATGACAGTTTTCTGAAATGTAAAGTGTTTGAAATGAAAAGAAAGTATTTAAATGCAAGGCGTCAATGAAAAGATTTCGAATGAAAAGACTTTAAATGCAGAAAAACTTGTAAATGGTATTGATGTAAAGACAAAGAAAAGTGTTGGGAATGATAAAAGGTTTTCATTAAATCATAAACATGTGGTGCTATCATACGTACATTGCTCTTGCATTCGTTTCCCTATCCATGTGGTAATTTGAATGTTTACTGAGTATTTAGTACAATAGATATGACACACGAAATCCTAATACTAAGACCTCTATTTATACTACTTCGACCATAACGGTCTTGCTATGAGATTATGCCACGTTCAGAACATGCAGAACAATGCCTCTCTCTTGTCCCCATGTGTCTCCAAATGCTCCAGCACATAATATTTCAAACTTCGAATGTCCCGCTTGCATTTGAAATTCAAATGTTTTGGTACTTCTTCGTTTCGAATGCACTTCTTAGACACAACCTTGTTGTCATTTCGAGACTTCTTTAGATATATTCCCATAATTGCCACTCGAAGCTCCAAGCTTTGACATGCTCATTCGAAACACTGCTTTTGCTACTTCGAAACATGACGCTTTGTTTCATTTCAATCGAAACGCTCAATTCACTTGGCTTCTAATAATGTTATCAAAATCTTCAGCCAACAACATCAAAGTTTACAAAAAAAAAATTCACTTGTTTTATGAAAAATGCATTTTCAAAAACTTCAAGACAGACATAAGCTTTGCATTTTTAACATAACTTTGTTTGCATGTGACTTTTTGTTTGAACAGCATAGAAGTTCACACGACGAATGTCTAATGAACAAAAGCACCTTCAATCAAGGGGCATGGTATGAGTGTTGTCCATCATCTGGGGCAGTCAAGTCAAGATTCGGAGAATCTCTCAAAAGGCCAACCAGCTTGGGGCAATTCTCCGCCTGGATCACTTGGGGCATTGGACGTTCAAACGAAGATCTTCTGGTGGTATGACAACACAACGCTACCGACAGTGACACCTCCCTACACTCTGAAAACGTGGACATAGTCTACGCATAATCAAAGACCCGCTAGGTCGACTGGCCTAGGCAAAAATAAGGGCTTCCCGGTGAACCAAAAGGGTCCAGGCAAAAGTTAGGGATCAAAGCGTACGACTATGTCCTGGCATCTCGTCACCTGTCTACCAGAAGATTTGTCAATTACCTCCACAAGGTATCTTCTTCTCTCACTTCAGAAACAGGGGCAGTATTAAGTTATCTAAGCGATCTAGTTGCTCTGTTCACCAAGGTACCAAGGTAAGTTCGGCTGAAGAACGTAACTAAGATACCTGAATTCCCCACAGAATGAGACAAGGTTCAATAATACTCTTCCCCGAGAAGGCACAGCATATCCAGCAAGTCAGCGACACTCTCCCCAAGCAGAGTTACCCTGTGGTCAGCCTCAAGGAGGTGAATATCCCCATAAGATCTCAACATTCCCTAGTGAAGTACAGCTATCCCTCAACA
Source organism: Vicia faba (assembly GCA_948472305.1). Taxonomy (NCBI): domain Eukaryota; kingdom Viridiplantae; phylum Streptophyta; class Magnoliopsida; order Fabales; family Fabaceae; genus Vicia; species Vicia faba. Next base: position 1,450,172,000 of record OX451737.1, on the reverse strand, counting down.
AGTATCCCCAGCAGTCTTGATCTAAGATTGTTCCCCGGCGGAATCTAGACATCCAGCAGAGCCACTCCCTAGTACAGTCCAAAGCCTCCCCAGGAGAGTTAAATCCATATCCCCAGTAGGAAGTTTATCCCCAGTAGATTCTGGAAGCTTATCCTTGGCGCACGCATATCTCCCTGTTTTGTTCAGAAGGTTATTCCTCACCAGAGCTTATAACTGGGTTATCCTCAGCTATTTACAACGGAAAGATCGTCCCCGGCGAAGTCTTCCTATCCCCAGCGAAGTTCATCAAACCTTCCAACATAACTCAACAATGGTATCCCCAGCGGAGTTCTCATCGACATCTCAACAAAGTACCTCTCTTCCCACAGAGCATTGTTCCCCAGCAAGATCGCTAGAGTAATCTCCCCTGCAAAGTAATCTCCAAGCTTATTCCCCAACGGAGTCATCTTCTCCTAACAGGTTTATTCTTGCAATCATCACCCCCAGCAGAAACGAAGAACTCTCTTCAGCATCAGCCAAGGATTTGACTTCCCGGCACCCGTCAAGGATTTATTTTCCTAGACGAAAATACAGTCATAAACATCACATCTTCATACATTATAGCATGCACATACGCATCACACAACACAATCTCATTTATTTTGAGAACATCATGCATCTCATACGTCATGACATTGCATACAACTAACTCGTTACTTTTTCAGGAAAGAACGATCGACAGATAAAAGTCATTACCTTTTCGAGGTAGAAATCATCTAAAAGATTCTCTCATCATTCTGCTGAGGTTGAAGTCGCCTAAGATTCTCTCATCATTCTGCTGAGGTTGAAGTCGCCTAAGATTCTCTCATCATTCTGCTGAGGTTGAAGTCGCCTAAGATTCTCTCATCATTCTGTTGAGGTTGAAGTCGCCTAAGATTCTCTCATCATTCTGCTGAGGTTGAAGTCGCCTAAGATTCTCTCATCATTCTGTTGAGGTTGAAGTCGCCAAAGATTCTCTCATCATTCTGCTGAGGTTGAAGTCGCCTAAGATTCTCTCATCATTCTGCTGAGGTTGAAGTCGCCTAAGATTCTCTCATCGTCATGTTGAGGTAGTAATCATCCAAGGTTCTCTCATCGTTCCTGTTGAGGTAGTAATCGTCCAAGGTTCTCTCATCGTTCCTGTTGAGGTAGTAATCGTACAAGGTTCTCTCATCGTTCCTGTTGAGGTAGTAATCGTCCAAGGTTCTCTCATCGTTCCTGTTGAGGTAGTAATCGTCCAAGGTTCTCTCATCGTCATGTTGAGGTAGTAATCGTCCAAGGTTCTCTCATCGTTCCTGTTGAGGTAGTAATCGTCCAAGGTTCTCTCATCGTTCCTGTTGAGGTAGTAATCATCCAAGGTTCTCTCATCGTTCCTGTTGAGGTAGTAATCGTCCAAGGTTCTCTCATCGTTCCTGTTGAGGTAGTAATCGTCCAAGGATCTCTCATCGTTCCTGTTGAGGTAGTAATCGTCCAAGGTTCTCTCATCGTTCCTGTTGAGGTAGTAATCGTCCAAGGTTCTCTCATCGTTCCTGTTGAGGTATTAATCGTCCAAGGTTCTCTCATCGTTCCTGTTGAGGTAGTAATCGTCCAAGGTTCTCTCACCGTCATGTTGAGGTAGTAATCGTCCAAGGTTCTCTCCTCGTTCCTGTTGAGGTAGTAATCGTCCAAGGTTCTCTCATCGTTCCTGTTGAGGTAGTAATCGTCCAAGGTTCTCTCATCGTTCCTGTTGAGGTAGTAATCTTCCAAGGTTCTCTCATCGTTCCTGTTGAGGTAGAAATCGTCCAAGGTTCTCTCATCGTCATGTTGAGGTAGTAATCGTCCAAGGTTCTCTCCTCGTTCCTGTTGAGGTAGTAATCGTCCAAGGTTATCTCATCGTTCCGTTGAGGTAGTAATCGTCCAAGGTTCTCTCACCGTCCCGTTGAGGTAGTAATCGTCCCGGATCCATTCGTCATCCTGCTGATGTAGCAATCGTCTCAGATTCCTTCATCACATCATTACCAACAAAAAACCTTTTGAAGTTCCAGATCTGATTCCTGTATCTTGCCAGGGTGTATCTGTTGACGACTATATTCCAGACTCGATTCCTGTATCCTGCCAGGGCACGTCTGAAGAGTTTGAAGATCCGATTCCTGTATCTTGCCAGGGTGTATCTGTTGACGACTACATTACCAGACTCGATTCATGTATCTTGCCAGGGCGCGTCTGAAGAGTTCGAAGATCCGATTCCTGTATCTTTCCAGGGTGTATCTGTTGACGACTATATTCTCCAGACTCGATTCCTGTATCTTGCCAGGGCACGTCGGAAGAATTTTCAGATTCGATTCCTGTATCCAGCCAGGGCACATCTACATGAAGAGTTTGAAGATCAACCCCTGTAACAGGCCAGGTAATTATTTTCTTTTCTTAGGTACGCAAATTCTCGCTAAGGAATCTCTTACGCGATCGACACCCGATGGCATCTATAATCCCATCACCACTCCTATCCATCAGTCTCCAAATGGCATTTGTAAGCCCATTCCCTGCATCATACTGCTGACATTCTACTATGTGAGTGCAAATTTCTGGGCACTCTAGTGTTCAATCATCTTCCACCTTCGGATTACGAAAGGCACGCCAGCCAATCTACATCCTCAGGTCTAAGAAGATTGAACAGGGGCAACTGTTGTACCCCAAAATTTTCCCTCCCATATTCTTCAAGATTTGCCAAAGATCATGGTTCAAAATCTCTCAAGGGTTGCACAGTCCAATTGCCTCCTAACACATTCAAAATTAGGGTTTTGGTTCTTGCAAAGAAATTGATGTTTCCAAAGGTCCAATCAAGTCCCACACGCCCACATACATTGTCAAGCATCCATATGCCAAGTTTCAAAACTCACAGCACCAAGTTGCACAGTCAAAAACCCTAACTGCTCCACAGTCAACTGCAGGGGCAAAATGGTCATTTGACAGTCAAAAGTCAAAAAATTTGGTCAACATCTTATTTTGAAGCCACAAACATCATTTGATCAATTCTTGATCATGATTTCTCAAAGCATGGCTCAAAAAGTCTCAAGATGCAAAAGTTTCTATTTTGGGACAGCTGAAAAAGTCAACTGCAAATTGACCAGGGCATAACTTCCTCATGGTTTATCAGAAAAATCCCATCCAAAGCTCATTATTAAGAGAAGGACATTTCCTACAACTCATCTTCACACTTCAAGTCCAAGAAATGCTCTCACAAAAAGTTATCAATTTCAACATTATAGGTCATTTTCAAAAGTCAACAAAAAGGCACTTTAAGTCAAAGACCATAACTTGAGATTGGTTAATCAAACTGACATGGGACCAAAGGCATTGGTCATAGGACTTCAAGACCTTTCCAAAATGTCCAAGAACATGATCATAGCTTCAAAATTGAGCAAGATATGCCTTGTAGAGGTTGGGAAATGTTTGGGAATTTTGAAAAGTCAACTTTGCACAAAAGGCTTCAAAAATGCTAATGGGCCTCAATTTCTTTCATGAACCATTACCCAAAGGATATGCACGACCCATTGACCTCAAACGGATTTATTTTCTTATTTTTGATTAATTATTTGAATTTTTATTATTATTAATTCATTTAATTAGATTTAAATATGAAAAAATATCAAATAATACTTTTCAAATCTTTTTGTGCAGCAAATTCACTCATTATGAGCTAAATATTTCGTGCATCAATTAACAAGGCCAAATCTTCCATAATTGGCATGATTTTCATGGCAAAAAGATTGGAAAAGATATGAACAAAATCAAATATTCAAAACATTAATACATGGACTTTGGGCTTGGTTTTTTAACCTAATTTGCTTCATGTACAAAGGCACAGCATAACCTAATACTCATGGACGAAAAACTGCTCAAAACCATATAACCAAATTGCAACGTTTGATCAAATTTTTGGAATCTGAAAACATAGCTACAAGGCGATTCAAGGTCCAAAAGCTTGTCCATTGTCTTCCTGACATTGCTGGGAACATGTTGCAATCAAGAACACGCCTCCACACTCAAGGAACTGGTAGAACAAAGTCACACTTTTCTTGAATATGTCCCTAATCGTTTTTTAATTTACATACATTATTCATGAGTTTTAATCATTGATTCTTGCTAATATTGATGTTCTGAAGCTAATGGTACCATTTAATTGTCCTAACAATGCCTATATCAAAATCTACCATTGATGGATATTAGGTTTTCAGAAGCTCCAAATTTAGGGGTTTACACATATGGCAAAATCAGACCACCAAACCTGTGCCATTGGATTTGTGACATGAAGACGAAACAAACCATGACATCGCGCCCTTTTTATATTTATCCATGTGCTAATCGCTATTTTCTGGCCTTTGTTTTTGTGGGGGTTTAAAACCCCCGCTAATTGCTTATGTTACAGGTACAAAAGACGAAGAAGATGCTAGCGTGTCCAGGCATGGTTGGTTAGTTTAAATATTAGCGCGTTTTTTGGTTTGTTTCAGCATGACTACTTTTTTCACATATTATATTCTTTGCTTGTCCATATAACAAATGCACGCGTTAGCCTGGATGGTTGTTGAGGTGTCCTGCAGGCACTGGAACCTGGGTTCGATTCCCAGGTCCCCCCAAACGTTAATAATTTTTGTCTTAAGGTGTTCCTACGCAGCGCCTTCTTCAGAGTCCATCATACAACCTCACCTCCAAGCCTGCCACGCGCCCATGAGCTTCAATCTGAAGGCCACAAAAGAGGTTTACCATATGCCTCAGTCAATGGATGCACACGCAAGCACAGAAAGTCAAAAGAGGGCCTTGATTTCAGTGGGCCAAATTGCTCCAATTCACCTCCTAAATGGGCCAGACACCCCCTATGGTTTGCATCATTTTTATTTTTTATTTGATTTTCCTTTTTATTCTTTTAATTGTTCTTAATTGTTTTCTTTAATTTCATAAATTAATTTTCATAATATAAAAACCAGAAAATCAAAAAACTAAAAATATGTTTAATTAATATTTAATTCATTATTATTTTTTTTGTAAATAAATTTTAACCATTAATTTAGTAAATTAGGTTTTAAAACTTTAATGTTTTTCTTAATAAATTAAAATATGTAGAAATTAGGGTTTTGGTATTTGTTCACCTTTTCATTTTTTTTAATAAATAATTTTCTCATCATCATTATTATTATTAATTATTATTAATTTTTGCAAATAAACATGTATATTAAATATTTAGTAAATTAGGTTAAACTTTCATATTTATTCATTAATAATTAAAAACAACTTAGAATTAGGGTTTCTCTTCAATTTTAATTTCTTTATCTCATAAATACCAAAAAAAAACATTAAAAAAAAACAATTTCTTTTCTTTTAATAAAATAATTAATTAACTTTTAATTCAATTTAATTTCAAAAGGGTCCAACGCCCTCGAACGTGCAACTTTAATTCTTTCGCGCATTTATTCTTATTTTTCTTTGTGAATATTATGTAACTGTTCAAGCCCTGTAATAGTAACTAGGTTTTACTTTCTGCATTTTTATTCAAAACGGGTCTTTGTTAATTTGGTGATGTATAGACCCGCGCCTTGTAATAGCGTAGGATTTTACTTTCCGCATTTAAATTTCCGCACTTTTAAATTCTAATTGCATGAAAGAATGTATGGCCTAAGTTAAAAAAAAGCGTAGATCACCATGATGCATGTACAAGATAAAACATAACATGAAAATAACACACAAATTCACACACCACTTTTAGGGTACGCCTCATTGTTGCCTTACCTTCGAAACGTGGTCGTCGAGTATAGGACGTTTTAGTAAGTCCTTATGTCCATGACATGATCCAGTTGCCTCGAAACGGTTGCCTCGGAATTAAAAAAGGATCAATTGCATAAGGGTAGCTTCTAAGGTGTCCTATTGTTGCTCTGGTGACCACACTGTCCCTACAAACGAATTGACCCGAACACCTCCAACGGTGGTGCTACCTATCTCTCAATAGTGGGATGGCACTACCTTAAGGACATTTACACAGCCTAATTCCTTAGGGTAGGTAGATGACTCATAGATACTTGCTCTATTCAAAAACCAATCAAAAACTCTTTTCACACCAACACTTTTCAAAAAGCTTTCAAAACAATTTTTTAAACACTCTTGAGGACTGATACAAGAGTCGATCTGAAATCTTTAAATGAAACTTTTTCAAACTCACTCATAATTGAAAAGCAAACATTTTGAAAACACAAATGAGCAAGTACCTAAGAGCCCATGGATAACCATGGATAGAAGGGGTGCTAACACCTTCCCTTTCTATAAATCTACCTCCCGAATCGAGAAACTATCTCATAAGGAATTTTGCTGTGCTTTTGTCCTTTCCATGTTGGATAACATAAAAGACGGTGGCGACTCTTGCTTCCGCGACATTTCGCGATCCAGCGTTAAACAGTCAGTTCTAAATCCACCAATCACACTTGTCCTTTTGGGTTAGGTTGTGGTTGACCATGGAAAAATCCAGCTAGGGAAGAAGTAAATGCTTTTTGTTGGGCTACCTGTGAAATTTGAGTTTCGAGCATCTTATTATGGGTAGCCAAAGCGCCAACTTTACTAGATAATTGTTTAATCTGCTCATTAGTATGTAAATTCTGATTTAGAACATCTTTATTAGTCTGAGATTGGGAAGCAATGAAATGTTCTATCATGATTTCAAGATTCTATTTCCTAGGGGCATTGGATGTATTAGGTCCATTATTGGGGTAATTTGGGTTAGCTTTTGGATAGCCAGGTGGCGTGGCAGGAGCTTGTCCAGGTGCGTACAACGCATTGTTGCTTTTATATGAAAAATTCGGATGATTCTTCCAACCAGGGTTATAGGTATTGCTATAAGGGTTTCCCTGTATGTAATTCGCTTGTTCATCTGGAACTCCTGTTAGAAGTGGGCATTCTGGAGCAGGATGTGATTGAAGGCCACATAGATCGCAAGCTTGAGCTACTGCAGCCATGGTAGCTGCGGGAGCGGTGGTAAGATTTTCTAGCTTTTGAGTAAGGGCTTCCACTTTAGTGTTGACTTGATCCAGACTATTCACTTCAATCATGCCACCTTTTGTTTGAGTTTTTTCCATATTAGCTCTTTCGCTTCCCCATTGATAATGGTTCTAATCCATGCTTTCGATAAGTTGATTTGCTTCGGTATATGGTTTATCCATCAATGCGCCACCAGTAGCGGCGTCTATAGTCATTCTTGTGTTGTACAAGAGACCGTTATAGAACGTATGAATGATCAACCATTATTCTAAACCATGATGAGGACATAGACTAATCATGTCCTTATAGCGTTCCCATGCTTCGAAACGTGATTCGTTATCTTTTTGTCTGAAACCATTGATGTTGGCTCTGAGCATAGCAGTTTTGCTTGGTGGGAAATATCTAGCCAAAAATACCTTCTTCAACTCATCCCATGTGGTAATTGAGTTTGAAGGAAGAGATTGGAGCCATGCTCGAGCTCTGTCTCTTAAAGAAAAAGGAAATAGGCACAATCGTATCGCCTCGGGGTTTACACCATTCGCTTTTACAATGTCTGCATACTGCACAAACACTGACTGATGCAGGTTTGGGTCGTCAGTAGGGGATCCAGAAAATTGGATCTGCTGAACGGCGAATAGAAGCGAAGGTTTCAGCTCAAAATCATTTCGAGCGATAGCAGGAGCAGAAATGCTGTTGTGAGGTTTCGCTTGAGAAGGAACTGCGTAATCCTTAAGAGGGCGAGGTGGATTTGGTATGTCAGCCATCCTCGATTCTTCAATTAACTCAGGGATTGAGATATCAGGAAGCTTAGTCGGAGGAAGATTGTTGAGATCACAGTATTCTTGAATTCGTCGTCTTACTCTGAGATAGTGCTCGATATCGTTAATTTGTAGATGCAAAGGCTCGCTTCGGGAGCGAGTATTTGGCATACAACAGAGGGAAAAATATATAGTTGCCTTAGTCTACACAGTACTACTTTATGAGTGCACTAGTGACTAAATCAAAGTCCCCGGCAATGGCGCCAAAAACTTGATGAGCAATCGACCTAATGTGTCTAACGGTATCTTAACTGCAAGTGCACAGCCTATCGCGGTAGTAATAAAAAGATGTCGAACCCACAGGGACTTTGTAATCACTCTAGTGCTATAAAGGTTTGCTAGTTTAGCTAAGGTGGATGTTGTCACGTTTGGTTTTTTAGAGGTTAAAGTAGAGGAAAAACTAAATCAAATTAAGGGAATAATAATAATAATGGTAAAGCGGTCGGTATGTAATATAGTGAACCTAAGCGGATTTAATGAACCTAAGCATATAAAGATGTTTAACTTAAATGGTTCTGTAGAAATTATCAGTTTAAAAACCCTCAACTCACACTCTTGTGGTCTTATCTCGGATTATACCCCTAAAGCCCTATGCCTTCTCTCGCTAGCACAGAAGTGTTTAGAAAAATACTCTTTGAAAACTTAATAAAATCTAATTCGTTTTAAAGCGCTCTCGCTGTATTTAAATCAAATGCCTAACTTTAGCTATCCGGTTAAAACCTCATACTCTCATGGTCTTGATCCTAACCTATTCTACTTTTCTTACTCTCGTAACAAAAAGATTGATTTTAATTATAAAAAGTTACAGCCAAAAATTAAGTTAATTTAGATTTTAGCTTAGGAACAATTTAATCCATTTAGTTACTATTATCACATCCCGACTCTAGAAATTTAGCTAGCCATGGTACTTAAAACAGACAGACAGGAAATATAATCGGGAAACAGTAAAACATTCATGATAAATAAATAACGGTAATTTGACATAAACAAATTGTATTAAAATTAAATTAAATGCTATTAAAAACCTGAATAATAATACTATTCCTCAAGCTCCCTCTTCCACAAGTCGGCAAGATTGGAACCTTCGGAATCGAAGCTTGAAACAAAGTCTGAGGCTAAAAACAAATTCTAACTAAAATAGAAATTTCCTAATGATGGAAATGGCTATTAAAGGGTAAAAGGGAATATAAAACAAGAACAGTAAAAAAAATGAAAACTGGAAACGGTTCGCAAATTCGGCAGAGCTTCCGCAAGGAATTTGTAAAAATAAAACTTGCTGTAAATAAAACTCTGTCCCTTTCTTCATTGAAATCTCTCATATTTATAGAGGAGAAATTGGCAGTTAAGAAATAATAGGAACGTGGACTTGTACTTCTTTAGTGGAGAAAAACTAGGACTGGGCGTTGGTGAGGTTGAGAGATTGTAGGAGTGAATACTCCTTTCTTTACGTTGCCCACGTCTCCACGTTCTCCATAACGTTAAATTAAGCGTGTGACGGTCGTAAGGCTAAGGTGACGTTCGTAATACGCTTAAATAGAACGTTATGTTCGTCAATGATGTGTGACGAGCACTCTTCATGAACTACGCGCGTTACGGTCGTAACACTCATATGACGACCGTCACAGCATCAAAATCTGCAGAACTTTGTAGATTTGTCCCTTTTCTTCTGATTTTCATGTTAACTTTCTTGATATGATCTTTTTCACTAATTTGACTTGAAACATGTTGTACCTGTGAAAAGACATAAAAACTCGGAACAATCAGGAGTTAAATGGATTAATGCAGTATGAAAATGGATTAAAAACGTAGCAATTATAAGATACGATTTCTCGTTATCAAGCATCGTTTCATCCTGGTAGCTATTGATTATTTCACGAAATGGGTTGAGGCGGCTTCCTTTTCTACGGTAACCAAGGACGTCGTGGCGTGGTTTATCCGACACAAGTTGATATGTCGATACGGTGTACCAGAGAGGATCATTACGGACAATGGTACAAATCTCAACAATACAATGATCACCGAGCTCTGCAAATAGTTTAAGATACAGCATCATAACTCTTCGCCTTACCGGCCGAAGATGAACGGGGCTGTTGAAGCGGCTAATAAGAACATCAAGAAAATTGTGCAGAAGATGACGGTGACATACAAAGACTGGCACGAGTTGTTACCACTCGCTCTTCATGGGTACCGTACCTCAGCGCGGACTTCGACAGGGGCAACACCTTATTCTTTGGTGTATGGCATGGAAGAGGTCTTACCCATTGAAGTTCAGATACCCTCTCTCTGGAATATGAAGGATGCAGGTTTGAGCGAAGACGATTGGATTCAGACTCGGCTTGATCAGCTGAACTTAATCGACAAGAAGAGACTTACTGCCATTTGTCATGGTCAGACGTATCAAAAGCGGATGATCAAGGCATTTAACAAGAAAGTCAGACAATAAGAGTATCAAGTCGGGGATCTAGTGATCAAACGCAACATACTGCCGCAAGGTGATCCCAGGGGCAAATGGACCCTCACATACGAAGGGCCATTTGTGGTTAAGAACATTTTCTCAGGAGGAGCTATGATTCTAACCACCATGGATGGTGACGACCTTCCTCACCCCGTCAATACAGACATAGTGAAAAAATACTACGCATAATCAAAGACCCGCTAGGTCGACTGGCCTAGGCAAAAATAAGGGCTTCCCGGCGAACCAAAAGGGTTCAGGCAAAAGTAATGGATGAAAATGAAAAAATGTACACCCGGAAAGTCGAAAACCTGAAAAGGTGGCTTGGGTAAAAAAGGGTATCCCGGTGGACTGAAAACCCGAAAGGGCGGTCCAGGCAAAAATTAGGGATTAAAGCGTAACACTATGTCTCATTGGATCATCTTGTAACCAGACTTCAGTATCGACTATCAAGCTCAGATGGAGCCAATCAATCTGATTTACCTTTAACCAAGTAGCAAAGTGATGAGACGCTCGAAGATATAAAGGCAATAGCAGAGTTGGAACCCAGTGGGATTGTTCACATACCTGTTTTTCTTTGTATAAATTCTATCATTCGGCAGCGTTCTCTTACTAGGACGTCAGCCTCGTGTACAAAACACCTATTTACAGGCCAACTTCAAAATCAATACAATTCATTTTCACGAAGAAATTTCAAATTGTTTTTCTTTTTTTTTTGTTTTGTTTTGCAAGAACGTCCAATGGTTCATTTTTTTGATATATGCATTTGACAATAATTGCTGCTCTTAAATATTTACATGCGAAACAAAAGACGATTACTCGTAATTTCAGAAACAGGGGCAAACAGAAATGTCCCAAACCTTACAGTTGCTCTACCCACCAGGTACATGGATAGACCTAGCTGGAGAAAATGACTAAAAAGTATATACACTGCCCGCAGAGTAAGAAAAAGACAATGATGTTAGCTTTCCCGAATAAGACGCAACTCTCCCCAGCTGAGCTTCGCAATCGCGAATGAGTCGGTAAGATTCTCCCCAAGCAGAGTTCATCTTTCACCAACAATGGAAGACCATCCCCAGTGGAGTTTATTTCTTCCACAAACAGAAATTTTATCCCCGATAGAGTTCATCACCTCCAGCAACGGTAATTCATCCACAGCCAAGGTTGTTGCTCCAAATCAGCAGATCTTCTAACAGAGTATCTCTTCCCCACAGAGTCATTCTCTCACCAATGTATTCTTCAGCAGGATTATTCTCCCAATCATCTTCGGTCGTTATCCCCAGCGAGAGAAATTCTTTATACTCTTCAACAGCAATCCGGGATTTATTTTCCCTAGCTAGAGAACATCATAAAAACATTACACATCCATACATCATGACATGCATATACGCATCATACAACACAATCTCATTTATTTTGAGAACATCATTACTCAATACATGTAATTCATCATGGCATTACATACGACTAACTCTTTACATTTCAGGAAAAGATGCCATCAAATTCTCACAAAACTCAAGCTATGAAGCTTGGGTACGACCAAATAATATCTTGATTACTCCATCATATTGTGAAGCCTGGAGAACAACCGGATAGCAGTATCAGAATACCGTAAAGCCTGGATTACGACCAGATAGTGGTATCTCTTAAAAGCAAGCTATGAAGCCCAGATTCGACCGGATAATAGTTTAATCCCCAGCAAGTCGTGAAGCCCGAATTATGACCGGATAACAGCTCAGCAAATTACTGTGAAGCCTGGATTACGACCAGATAGCAGTACGAGACGTCATGAAGCCTGGATTAGACCAGATAGTGGTATATCATAAACACAAGCCTTAAAGCCCAGATTCGATCGGATAACAGCTCAGCGGGTTATTGTGAAGCCTGGATTACGACCAGATAGCAATGCAAGTTTTTGTGAAGCTTGGATTACGACCAGATAGCAGCTAAGAATACTATGAAGCCTGTATTTGACCAGATAGTGGTATATCTTTAATGCAAGTTATGAAGCCCGGGTTCGACCTGATAGTATCTTGATTTCTCCGAACACCATGAAGCCTGGATTCGACCAGATAATGGTATATTACATCGTGAAGCCTGGATTACAACCAGATAGCGGTAAAGACATTGAAGCCTGGGATTATGACCAGATAACAGTAAGGGACATTGCGAAGCTTAGATTTCGACCAAATAGCAGTTTACCCGCCCAATTACTATGAAGCCCGGAGTTGACCAGATATTAGTAGGCCTTTAAGTCAAATGGAAGCCCGGATGCGACTGGATAACCACGTGATTTCTTCTGAAGCCTGGATTTCGACCAGATAAGAAGTAAGGTATTGTGAAGCCTGGAATCGACCAGATAATAGTACAAGACACCATGAAGCCTGGATTCAACCAGATAATGGTATGAAACATCGTGAAGCCTGGATTACGACCAGATAGCGGTACAAGACATTATGAAGCTTGGATTTCGACCAAATAGCAGTTTACTTGGACAATTACTAAGAAGCCCGGAGTCGACCGGATATTAGTGTGCCCTAAGTTCAAGTTGAAGCCCGAATGCGACCGGATAACAATGGAATTCCTTCTGAAGCCTGGATTATGACCAGATAAGAATTGATAAATTGCAAATCCTGGATTACGACCGGATAGCAAGTTTAATCTCATCTCCCCAATAAGTCACTGTAAAGCCTGGATAACGACCAGATAGCGGTTGATCTTATCACTATGAGGCCTGGGTCACGACCAGATAGTAGTTCATTTTCACCTCTTCGACCAAGGGACTATTCCCCAGTAGAATAACGGATGACCAAAGCTCCTAAAATTCAACTTTTCTCTCAAGACAGAGAACAACATTCCCCAGCAGAATCTTCCTCAACAATAGGTATACAAGCTCTCGCTAAGGAATCTCTTATGTGATCAACTCTCCTTCTGATGGCATCTTTAAGCCCGTCTTCCGTCATCAATCTCCAAATGGAATCTATAAGCCCATTCCTGACATCACAAGGCAAATACCACTTCATGCGAGTGCAAATTTCTGGGCACTCTAGTGTTCAATCATCTTCCACCTTCGGATCACGAAAGGCAAGCACGCCAATCTATATCCTCATGTTTAAGAAGATTGAACAGGGGCAGCTGTTGTACCCTAAAATTTGCCCTCCCATATTTCTCAAAACATTTCAAGAAAGACCCTCAAGTTGCTCAAGGAAGTCCAAGGGTTGACCAGACAAACTCTCTCCTAAGGCAATCTACCTCAAATTAGGGTTTCATGTTGCATCAAGATACTTAAGTACAAGGGATCCCAAATGCTCACCATTGTCCTAATATGTTCTCAAGATCATCCATGTCAAGTTTCAAGCCTTGCAGAGGAAGTATGCTCAGTCAATTGCTCAAAAGCCTGAAAATCGACTATGTTAGGGCTAAAGTCAATTGTGGCCCACATACAGTCAAACTTCAAGATTTTTGGTCAACATCCTAATTTTGAATTATTATTCATCATTTTATCAAGGGTTGATCATGATTCCTCAAGGATTGCTCACAATTCATCAAAACCCCAAAAGTTACTAAATTAGGGTTTTGCAAGAAAAGTCAACTCAACTTTGACCAAGCATAACTTTCTCATACTTTATGAGAAATGACCCATCCAAAACTAATTTTGAAGAGGATGCAATTCTCTACAATGCATCTTCAGCTCCCAAGTTCAAAATATGCACTCACAAGAAGTTATGAATTTGGACATTATAGGTCATTTTGAAAAGTCTTTTTTGTCAAAGCTTCATACATGAACATGGAATACTAAATTTAGATGATACCAAAAGGTTTGCTTAGAGTACATATCAAGCTTTCTAAAAAGTCCAAGAACACCTTCAAAGAGTCAAAATTGAGGAAGTTATGCATTGGTCAAGTTGACCTTTTTTGCAAAATTGCCAAAAGTCAAAAGTGCCTCAAATTGCAATTTTTGCTAAATGGGCCTAACTTTTTGCACTTGTTTTGAGTTGGTAGCATGTTCCACGAGCCCTAGCTCTTCCCATTTGTCTTTATCTTATTTTTTCTATTTATTTTGATTTTTATTTCAATTAAATTAATTTAAATCAAAACAAATCATGAAAAAATCCAAATCATTCAAACTTCAAGATCTTGTGCATATTTCAGGTCCCATATCTAGCTAGCAAGTGAATCAATTCGTGCAAGGCATAGGTGGGCACAAAAAGATTGGTTTTGGCCTATTTTTAGAAAGATTTTCAAGTGAATCAAATCAAGATCAAAAGCCATAATTGATAAAGATTGAGAACACTTTTGCAACCCTAATTCCATCAGTGGTATATAGTGTACAATTTCAGACCTAAAACACAAGCTTTGGAGGCGCGAGAAGTCAGAACTGAATTCAAAAAAATCACTCAAAAGTGTTGGTTCAAATTACTAGTTAGAGGAAGATTCAAGGCAATTTGAAGCAGCTAATCCACTCCTGGACCTTCTCTGAAGCAGATTCAATCATTTGCCAGCCCTCCCAAGCCCAGAAACAGGACGTACATCTATCACGGTTTGGTATATTTTTCAGATTCGATTATCCAATTTCTTGCATATTTATCATGTTTCAATAGCATATTCTGAATCCCTAACATGTTTGCAAGCTGATAGTACCATTTAATTGCATTATTTCTAGTTGTATAGGAATCCACCATTGTTAGGGTTCTTTGTTGTGTTTTGGGTTTTTCTTACACAGGTAAAATTGGGCCACAAGAAGGGCACCATCATGCTCAGCAGGCCAAGACGATTCTATTCATGGCATTAGATTTTGTTTATCGTGCCTGTACTTGATTTTGAGATATGCAGGGTTTATGGTGACGGACGTTTGTCCGTAGGTAAAGGTCATTGAACCTTTTAGCCACGGAGAGAGGACAGGGATGATGGTGTGGCATCAACCTACTCGCCCATTTGAATTTACGTGCGGAATAATGTTTGTTTTTTATGTTTTTCATATTACTAATTATTATTATTTGATATACAACATAAGCGCGCAACTCAGTTGGTGAAGAGGCATTGGAAAAAGCTACAGGACCTGGGTTCGAATCCCAGAACCCCCCATTATTTCATCTTATTTTCATTTATGTGATCAGGCGTATGCACAGATATGAAGACCATCATGTGCCCTTAGGATCCAACCATTGGATCTCCAGGAAGCCAGATTTGAAGGCCATCATTGAAGGATCTATCATGTGACCCAGTCGACGCATAGCATTGGAACCTTGAAAGTCAACTTGGGTCAGATTTGTTTGGGCCCAAAGCTTGCTATCAACACCCTCCAAATTACTGATTTTAGGCCCATTCTCTTTTACTCTTCTTTTTATATTTTTTTAATTCATTTAATTTATTTTTACTAACATAAAAAAATTCTTTCTTTTTATTAAAAAAAATCATAAAAATAATTTTTCATCCAATTAGATTTAGGTTATTTTTTATCAAAAAAAATTAATTTAATTAGTTTATTTAATTTTAGGGTAACTTTAATTCTTTTGTAAATAAATTAAAACAAGTTAGAAATTAGGGTTTTGTTTAATTTAAATTCTTTTTTTTCTTTTTCTTAAAAAATAAAAAAATACAAAAATAGGTCATGTAATTTATTTCCTTTAAGTTAGTTTAATTACTAATTAGATTTGTATTTAACTTAAAAAACCTTATTCTTTTTCTTAAAAATAATCAAAAACATCAAAAAAAATTCTTTTAATTAGGTTAGACGGGGTCAAAACCCTATTTCTCACTCGTTCTCGATTCATCGCGCTTATTTATTTTTACCATATTGATGTAATTGCTCACAAGATGTAATAGATTAATTAGGACCTTTTTCGTTCATTTATCGTTTTTTTACGGGTTGTTTTTGGCTATGTAATTAATACCTGAAGCCTTGTAATAGCGTAGCTTTACTTTCCGCACTTTAAATTCTTGCAAATATTAAACCGTTAGATGTATGGTATTAGGGTTGCATGACAAGAATGTATGTTAAATTTAAAACACTTAGCAACCCCTAAATGTGCAAAGATAATAACTTGAAATTGAATCACTCGCACATGCGCACTCCTAGGGTATACTCTCACTTCGGTTGCCTTCAGTAAACGATCATTAAGTATAGGGTATTTTAGCGGTCGCTCTTTTGTCTCAAAGATCAAAGTTGCCTCGGAAAGGTTGCCTCGGAATTGTTGCCTCGAATATTGATCTTAAGACATTAGGGTTATTACTAAGATGTCGTAACATTGCTTTAGTGATCGTACGTCCCTTTCGAATTGACCCTTAAAACTCCAACGACGGTGCTACCCACTCACTAATAGTGGAATAGCGCTGTCTAAAGGAAACGAACATAGGACAATTATTTTTTCGAGTAGGTAGATTAGCTCTTAAGTACTTGCTCAAAACAAACAAACTTTTCCACACTTACACTCTTTCAAACAAAGATTTCAAAAACACTTCGTAACACTCTTGAAGACAGAAGCAAGGGTTAAATCGAAGTCAAACAAAGAAACTTTTTTTCAAATCAAACACACATAAGCAAATTTTGAAAAAATGATGAGCAAGTACCTAAGAGCCCGTAGAAAACTACAGATAGAAAGGGTGTTAATACCTTCCCTTTCTATAATCTACCCCCCGTACTCAAAATCTCGAAAAAGGAATTTTTCTGTGCTTTTTTCCTTTCCAGTTGGATAAAATAAAAGTCAGTAGCGACTCTTATTTACCGCGACATTTTGTGAACACAAACGCAAAACGCAAACCAGCATTTCAAACAATTCCGGTTCTGGCCACCGTATCACAATCATCAATAAAGCATTGGACATTTTCTTTCATTACAAATTTTGTGCTCCTTGTTTTTCCTTTCTATCTTGCACTTTATCAAAACAGCTATTGTCTTACACACACTCACATATCATAATGCAGATCCACATCCACTCTGGATCCCATTGATAACGACTCTGCTACTGCCAGTTATGACTTCGAAAATCCGATCAACCATGCCGAGGACGAAGGTGGGGATGATTGTGAGGTGCTTGGGGAACTTGATAGACTGTTGCTTCAGGAAGAGAGGGCCATACTGCCTCATGAAGAGCCAGTGGAATCAGTGAATTTGGCTACGGAAGAAGACATGAAAGAGGTCAAGATCGGTGCAAATATGGAGCCTAGTGTCAAGCAACGGTTGATACAGATGCTATGCGACTATGTTGAGATCTTCGCTTGGTCTTATGAAGATATGCCTGGTTTACACACATATATCGTGGTTCACCGTCTGCCAACTAAAGAAGACTATCCTCCGGTAAAACAGAAGGTTCGCCGTATGCGCCCTGAGATGTCTGAGAAAATCAAAGTTGAGGTCATGAAACAGTTTGACGCCGGATTTCTAGTTGTTACTTCTTACCCACGGTGGGTTGACAACGTGGTTCCGGTGCCGAAGAAGGATGGTAAGGTACGGATGTGTGTGGACTATAGAGATTTGAACAGGGCGAGCCCCAAGGATGATTTCCCACTGCCTCACATCGATGTCTTGGTCGACAACACCGCACATCATAAGGTCTTCTCCTTTATGGATGGTTTTTCTGGTTACAATCAGATCAAGATGGCTCCCGAAGACATGGAGAAGACAACTTTTGTTACGCAATGGGGCACCTTCTGTTACAAGGTAATGCCTTTCAAGTTGAAGAACGTTGGGGCAACGTATCAGCGTGCTATGGTTGCTTTGTTCCACGACATGATTCACCATGAGATTGAGGTTTACGTTGATGACATGATTGCAAGGTCCCAGGCTGAAGAAGAGCACCTTGACCATCTCCAGAAACTATTTGACAGGTTGAAGATGTACAAGCTAAGGTTAAACCCGAACAAGTGCACCTTCGGGGTAAGGTCTGGTAAGTTGTTGGGTTTCGTTGTTAGTGATAAAGGTATTCAAGTGGATCTCGTAAAGGTGAAGGCTATACAGGAGATGCCAGCTCCCCGAACAGAAAAAGAAGTCAGAGGCTTTTTGGGACGTCTGAACTACATTGCCCGATACATTTCACATCTGACTGCTACTTGTGAACTGATCTTCAAGCTGCTGAAGAAAGATCAAGTGGTAAAATAGAATGATGAATGTCAGACCGCTTTCGAAAGGATCAAAGAATATCTTCAAGAACCACCTATTATGATGCCTCCAGTCGAAGGAAGACCTTTGATCTTATACTTGACAGTACTCGACAACTCAATGGGGTGCGTGCTGGGGCAGCATGACGAGTCTGGCCGAAAAGAGCATGCTATTTACTACCTTAGCAAAAAGTTTACCGACTATGAGACCCGATACTCACTGCTTAAGAAAACTTGTTGCGCTTTGGCATGGGCTGCTCGCCGGATGAGACAATATATGCTTACTCACACTACCCTATTGATATAAAAAATGGACCCAATCAAGTATATCTTCGAAAAGCCTGCCTTGTCCGGAAGAATAGCAAGATGGCAGATGATCTTAACTGAGTATGATATCTAATACACAACCCAAAAAGCAATCAAGGGGAGTGTGTTGGCGGATCATTTGGCGCATCAGGCCGTGGATGATTACCAATCCATAAATTTCGAGTTTCCGGATGAGAACATCATGTTGGTGACCGACTGTGAAAAACCTGGACCGGATCAAGGACCTGAGGAAGGATCCCGATGGTCTATGTATTTTGATGGAGCTTCAAACGCATTGGGTAATGACATTGGCGCCGTAATCATATCTCCTGAAGGCTGTCATACTCCATTCACCTCCCGATTATGCTTTAACTGCACCAACAACATGGCGGAGTATGAAGCATGTATCATGGGTCTTCGAGCTGCTATTGACCTGGGATTAAGTTCTTAAGTGTGTTCAGAGATTCCGCTCTCATGATCAGTCAGATCAAAGGCGAGTGGGATATGAAGCACCCAAATCTTATTCCCTACAAGGAGTATATGTTGACATTGCTCCCGCACTTTGAGGAGATAACCTTTGAACACTTCCCCGGAGAGGAGAATCAGTTAGCGGACGCGCTAGCTACCATGTCTTCTATGTTCAAGGTCAGGTGGGACAATGAAGCTCCCCAGATTACCATTGAGAGGTTGGACGAACCCGCGCATTGCTGTGACATTAAGATTGAAGAGGTAGCAGATAAACCCTGGTTTCACGAGGTAAAGAGGTATCTTGAGGCTCAGGAATACCCCGAGGGTGCATCTGTTAATGATAAGAAGTTCTTGAGAAGGTTCGCGGCGAAGTTATTCATCAGTAATGGGATCCTTTACAAGTGTAAGCATGACTCAACCTTACTGCGATGTGTGGACAAGAACGAGGCAGAAAGAATTATGGCAGAGTTACATGAGGGTACTTTCGGAACTCATTCCAGTGGACATACCATGGCAAAGAAAATCCTACGGGCTGGATATTATTGGTCTACTATGGAAGCCGATTGTTATCAGCAATCTCGAACTTGTCATAAGTTCCAAGTCTATGTTGATAAGGTTCACATACCTCTAATTCCTCTGAACGTCTTGACAGCTCCTTGGCCTTTTGCAATGTGGGGCATCGATATGATTGGCGAAATCAGACCTACTGCGTATAATGGCCATCGTTTCATTCTGGTAGCTATTGATTATTTTACAAAGTGGGTTGAGGCAGCTTCCTTTGCTACAGTAACCAAGAACGTCGTAGCGCAATTTATCCGACACAATCTGATATGTCGATACGGTGTACCAGAGAGGATCATTACGGACAATGGTACAAATTTCAACAACATGATGATCACCGAGCTCTGCAAAAAGTTCTGTAGCGATAAAAAATGTAGCGGGGTAAATCGGAGATCGAATTATCGATTAATTCGTCTCACAAAAGCAAGAGTCGCCACCGCGCTTTATTATTTCCAAGGGAAAAGGGGAAAGAGCGAAATAAAACCCTAAATATGCAATGTAAAATAATACTTTTAAAAGTAATAAAAATACAAGGCATTTTTGAAAAGAGATCTATGGTTCGGGGATTGGTTATACAGTGGGAAGGTATTAGCACCCAATGTATCTATAGTACTCTATAGGAACCTTTTGAAATATCTGTTTATTAAAATTGTTCGTTTGTTTAAAAATAAATTGTTTTGGCCGAAAAGGAGTACGGACGGGTTTTTGAAGATACGACGACCTAATGTCGAAGTTTTTGCTTAGAAGGTATGAGTTTTGAAAAGATTGAGTTTTGGGGGAAAATTGTCTTAAGCTTTAATGAAATGCAAAATATTCGCGTGATCGGACTTGAGGACATGAAGTCAACAAATTTAATCGTTTTTCCCTTGGATTTAGACGTAAACAGAATAATCAAGTAAAGGCGAAATAATTAAACAGAAAATTATGCGGATAATGATATATAACAACTAAATAAAAGGCTAAATGGTGTGAACATGCATTTTTTTATATTTTTGTTTAACATTAATAACGCAAGAGAATTAATTAAAGAAAAGATAAAATGTTTTTTAAGGCTTTTATATGTTTCTATTTTTTATGTTTTTGTGTTAGTGTTAACTAAAGCGAGTGAATTAATTAAAAGAAATAAAATGTTTTTTAAGTTTTTATTATTATATGTTTTTAGAGTTTTTATATAAAACATTATTTTTAAGAGTTGTTAAATAATTAAACTAAATTAAAACTTTAAATGGTTATTAGCTTAAATCTAGTTAAAAAGGGAAAACTAAAAATTATTAAATTAAACCTAAGGTTAAGTTAATAAAAATGATCAATTTATTAAAAAAATGTTAATTAAATTATATCTTTTCTTTTTGATTAAACTCATTAATTAACTAAATCAATAAAAGCTAAAAAAGGCTGAAAAAGAAAGTAAAATAGAAGGGGTGGTGCATCAAGAATCAAAAGGGGTAAAATACTAAACAATGCATGGGCCAAATGGGGTTCAAGGGGGGCCTAAACAGGGGTAACAAAAAAGGGAATGGGGGGTGTTATGTTAAATTCGTTGGGCTTAGGCAGGGAACCGGGTCCATGTATCATAATGGTTTTTCACGGTTAAACATGTTTGTTTAGTTGAATTAGGGATTAGGGTTTTGGTTTAACAGCAACGGTGCTCATTCTCTCTTCTTCGTCTTTGCGTTCTTCTTCGCTAGGTCTTCTGAACGGCTCACATGAAAACGCCTTCTTCTTTGCCTTCCCTTGCCCGAGCCACCAACATCTCCAAGCTCCTTCTTCCCTCCAGCAAAACGTTAAGGGCGACAGATTACGGTATAATTCGTTTTCATTTCGTTAGGGTTTGTTGATTATTGCATGTTTCTGATTTGTGTTCATTTGATTCTGACTCTAATATGTTAATGGTTATTTGAGGTTTCGAAAGAAAGAGAAGGAAAAAAGTTACCTTTGGAGACGGAGGAGGGAGGTTGGACGTGTAGGAGGCCAAGACGGTGAGGGATGAGGCACGTGATGCTTGCTTTGACTCTGGTACTCTGTCTTTTCCTCTTCTTGCTAGCTTGCTGTATGCTTCAGTTGACTCCTTTTACTGGCCTATGATGAACATCTGTGAGGCTTTTCCGGTTGCCTTGAACATGCTACTGTTGAAATATATCTTTTGTTTTGACTAGCTTCTTTTCTTCTTCTGTGATTCTGTTGCCTTTGTTAGTGTTGACCTATGATGAATACTGAGGTTTGATGCTTTAAACGAGTTCACAGGTTTTATGGTTTAGGCCATGGTTTTGACAGTTTTTATGGTTCTTTAGGCCATAAGGTTTTGAAATGGCTATTCTGGTTTTTTGGGTTTAGGATGGTACAGGTTTGTGATGATTGAGGTTTCAAGGCTTAAGACCTTGAAATGGTTTTGCAGGTTATCCCCTTTTGACTTTGAGAACTCCTGTATATTTGACAGTTTGAGTTTTTTTTGAAGGCTTTAGGCAGGTTATCCACTCTCCTTGGTTTGAAGGGGTTTGTGTTATGTTATAACAGTTTTGCCTTGAGGTTTCTGGTATCAGGTTTGAATATTTAATATATTTTTCTTGGCCTTCTGCACATCTGCTACATCAGTTTGTTGGTATTCTTCTTTATGCTTTCTTTCTTCTTACTATGTTATTGCTGCAGTTTTGTTTGTTATCCTTTTCTGCCTAAGCCAAAACCTGTAAAAACCAACTCTTCCTCTCTTCTCTCTCTTAGTACATTTGATACATTAAAATGATGTACTGTGCTGTATTTGTTCTGAAAAAGCATGCTGGAAAATGATGTAAAATGGAAAGATACATTGCTTGCAAATTGGTTTAAACTGCATATCTCCTTTGTCTACTCTTTGTTACAGCATGTACAGCATGGGAGCCTATTTTATTTTGACTTCTTCCTACCTTTGGGTAGTTTACCTTGGAATGCTTGTGTGGAAAATTGCATATGCTGTTGGTTTATGAAATATGCTGTTTTGACAAAATATTGAATTTGGGCAATTTGTTTTGAATTATGCAGTTTTACTTTGAAAAATGCAATTTTGACAAAAAGAATTTGTGCATGTTTTTAAATTGTGCATTCATTTTTATCAAATAAAATTCATCCCTTTTTGTGAACCGGGAGAAATCCCGTGATTTGCAAAAAGGGTAAAACTGATTCCAGCCGTTTGCTTTTAATGATGAACGCTAATTAATTTATTGCTTTTAATTATCTATTTATTTCTGACTTTTCTTTAATTCTTTTACAGGTAAAAATCAAATGATCAATTGGATAGAAGATGAAGATTTAGAATATTAGAAAAATAGTTCTTATTTTACTTTAAACTTTTTATGTAATTGTCATTATAAATACTTTGTACAATAGTATTTAAACAACAATTGTAATAATTAGAATAAAGATGAATAAAAATTCTATTATTTACCAATTAATTCTTTTCTTTCCAATTATTTATTTTATCATTTATAATTCTTTAAATTATGTAATAACTGAAAATCAATTTCAATTACTTAAATTCAGAATAATAAACAAATAAATAAACATCATTGATTAATGAATAACTTCAATTATTTACTTCATTATTTTTTATTCTTCTAAATTATAATAACTGAAAATAAAATTTCAACTATTTAAACTTAGAACAATAAATAATTAAATAAACATTGCTTGATCAATTAATAAACTCCTTTTCAAATGTTTATTTCATTATTCATAAATCTTTAAATTATATAATAACTGAAAACAAATTCCAATTATTTAAATTTAGGATGATAAATAATTAGTAAACATTGTTTGATCATTTATCAGTTAACAAATTTAGCGTTCAAAAATAAACAGCTCTTGACTTGAAAAAGTTATGAATTTAAAAACTGCTTTGAAAATTGATAAAAATATGTCAAAACACTTGTAATACAATGATGCAGATGGGAGATGGTATCTTAGGTCAAAATTTGGGGTACAACAGCTGCCCCTATTTAAGTTTCTTCTATCCGGAGATATGAAGATTGGGATCTTCCTTTCGACGAGATTGAAGGGACTTAAATATAGAATACACAATTTTTGGCCTTAAGATACCGCGATTATGTTCATGATATGATATGAATGTAATGTTTTGAACTTTATGGGGAATGACGCCATATGAGACAGACTATGCTGGAGAAACCAAGCACATTATACAGTAATCCCACAGAGGAAGAGGTTGTAACTCCACTGGGGAAACAAAGTCATAGACTTCAAATGAGACTCTTGAATGATTTACATCAGTATTTAGACTGGAAAAGGTAATGATTTTCATCAGTACTGTAACTGGAAAAGCATATGATTGACATCAGTACTGTGACTGGAAAACAAAATGATTGACATCAGCACTGTGACTGGAAAACAAAATGATTGACATCAGCACTATGGCTGGAAAACAAAATGATCGACATCAGCACTGTGGCTGGAAAACAAAATGATTGACATCAGCCCTGTGGCTGGAAAACAAAATGATTGACATCAGCACTGTGGCTGGAGATAAACATCTCTGATTTCTGAATTTTACCAAGAATGGTAACACATTTCTTCTTTAACCAAGACATCGCTTGAAAAGGATAAAATAACAAACTTCCCCACGGGACTTTTCCGAAAGGGATGCCATTTGCTGAGTAGACATTATTGTTGGGGATACACAAGCTGCTCAAATAAAGAGGCCGCCACTTGTTATCTTTCAAAGGTGTCAATAACATACAGGTTGCTCGTGAAGAGACCGCCGCTTGCTGTTTTTCAAAGATAACAATGACACACAAGTTGCTCATGAAGAGACCGCCGCTTGCTGTTTTCAAAGGTAACACTAACATACAAGTTACTCATGAAGAGACCGCCGCTTGCTGTTTCTCGAAGATATTAATAACATACAAGTTGCTCGTGAAGAGACCGCCACTTGCTTCTTTTTTTTTCAAAGGTAACAATAACACACAAGTTGCTCATGAAGAGACCGCCGCTTGTTGTTTTCAAAGGTGACAATAACATACAAGTTGCTCATGAAGAGACTGCCGCTTGCTGTTTTTTCGAAGATATTAATAACATACAAGTTGCTCGTGAAGAGACCGCCGCTTGCTGTTTTTCAAAGATAACAATAACATACAAGTTGCTCGTGAAGAGACCGCCGCTTGTTGTTTCCCAAAAAGATACCCATAAAATATCGTGAAGATATTGCTGGAGGTGAGAACCAATAATTTCATCGGGGATGTACAAACTGCTCATGAAGAGACCGCCATTTGTCGTAGAGAAATCAGAAATAATCAAAACTGCTCAAATAAAGAGTCAGTCGCTTGTTGTCATGTCGATATTCCAGAAGAAGGTTGTGATAACACTGCTGGGGAATAAAGTTCATCTTCAATGGGGAACCATGAATAAATCCTTCTTGAGGAGACCAAGTATTTACGTTGCAAAATAAATGAACTCTCCATCTAGGTTTCACAGCCTAGAGAGATCCACAGGGTATCGTTCACAAGAGACAAAGCTCAATCCAGGAATAAACTGGAGAGAAAGTAGTCAAACAAGACTCCACCCAATGAGGAAACAACTCAAATGGGGATTTATCCTATCCAAAGATGGAAAAGGAAAGCTAAAGCAAGATTCTTCCACGAGAGTTAACTCAGTGGAGAATTAGAAAGAAGGCGCATTTTCTGCTTAAGTTGACACTCTATTTGGAAAGATCAAATATGCTATTTGAATTGACATAACCAAGGTATACGAACCCAATGACATCAACAAATACAAATGTGCATGCATGATGCAAGTATGAATAAATAAATGAATTTCATGTATATGCTGACAAAACAAATAGAGAAGATAGACAGAAGATGATAAGACATCCCAGTATGACCCTACACTCGGCTAATCTCAACAAGATGGTAACATTACTGGAGATAGAAAACAAAAGCCATCATTGGAGCAAGGTATTTTTACAAGGCTTAAATATCTCTGGAGAGGAAGATATTTTCAGTAGAAAACCCAAAGTCCAGTCTTCTATCACCAACAATCCATTGAAAAGATAACAACACAAACAATGTTTTAGCTGAAAAAAGTCTTGCTTAGCTGGAGATACTTGAACACCACTCTCTGATAATGTGTGCAATACATATCACATATCTTGACAAATCTGGATTGCCCCTGGGACTAATTTTGGATGCCCCAAGTTTACTGATGATAAGCTGTGTGATGCACGACAATTCTTGCGAATAACTTCACTTCTAAAATTCCCCGAGCTATATGGTTGATGAGGAGAAATCGTCTCAAGAGGATTTTACAAAAGACCTGGCATTCACCATGCTCTGGTGTCTTCAAACTCTTAGAGAGATTCATCAAATCTCTACGTGATTGCCCGGGATTGACTGTAGTCGGCACAACAAAGTCTTCGAATTTTTGCCCCAAACGAGCAAACAAGTTGGGAAAAGCATTAACTGGGAGAAGCAACATGTTCGTGCTTACGGTCTTCATGTGACACGCCCCTGAATATGATTTTGTTCTTGAAATAATTCGCCAATTACTCAACAGAGTTTCAGGCCTTAAGAATTGACTCATCATTGGTGCTTATGTGTGAGTTTCCTTGATATCAAACAAATGTTTTGCAGTTAGAAAATTTTATTATGAGAATGAAAATTCTAATGCAACAGTTATGTAAGTCTTGAAGATTTTGAAAAGATATCGCACAAATTTGCGAGTTAGAGCATCATTTATTTTTGTATAGGAAAAACATATGATACCAACATAACTATTTAGAACATTCATGGGAGTCAGGAACACTACCTCATTGAAGTATGCTTTCAAAATAACCTTGCTTCAATTAGGACATTTGAAGGTTGTAATATGGTCTGGTTCATGGTTTTAGAAAAAAAGACTTAAGGCTCAAAATATTTGGTGCCCACCCCCTTCATGATGTTCTCCAACCCTATGTTCAGTTAATTCAACATGAGTGTTCATCTCTCAAAAGGATTTTGTGACGGTCAAGGAAACGACGAGGCTTTCGGAGTAGAAACCACCCTCATGTCTTCGTGTTTGTAGTCACCAATTTATTCTTTGCTGAGGACTTTTCTTTGTAGTCCTTTCTTTGCAATTTTTATTTTCCATAATTTTTGCCTGAACTAATTTTTTTTGAATTGATAGTCCAGCGGGATGCCTTAGTTTTTGCCTAAGTCGTAAGTTTTCATGTTTTTGACTTAGCAGGCTTTTTCTTTTTCTTGATTTTTTGACTTTTTGAACAAAATGTGTGACATTAGCTTGTCTTTGCTTGTTGAGAGGATTGTGATTGCCTCGTTTCTTTATGAATGAGGGATAACATTGTGGTTCCACATCCTCTAGATTCATTATACATGAAGGATAGCCCTCGTAGTTTCTCTTCAAAAAACATCTTCCTTATGAATTTTGAACACTCAGTCAGATTAACTAAAAACTACCCTGCCCCAGGTTAAAATTCAAGGTTTTTTCGTATAGAAAAGAAACTTCTGCTTCAAAGGCTCAAAAGGGGTTAGCAAGGGATTATCTTCCTTATATCTCCAGTGTTTAGGGATTTGAAACAATGCCTGTACATCATCAGCAAGATTTTATCCAAAAGCATGCAACTAGAGATTTTGTGTTCTTTAGATCATCATCCTCTCTTCAATCTCTGCCTAGGCAAGAGAATGGGCAACCAGTCGGTATCATAATGCCAAAAGAAATTTAAAATTTGAAAACAAATATGAGTGAAACGAATGAATTTCTTCAAGACAAACATACTCATTGTATTAAGATAATCATACAGATACAAACAAGTTCTTACATGCAAACAATGTTTTGATAAACAAGAAAAATTACAAAAAGCAGAAATAAGTTAATGATCGGGGAAGGCTTTCCATCTGGACTTGAATCACCGAAAAAATCCTTCGAAACTCAAAGTGACCATCAATCGTGTTTACTCTCCGGCACGTGCTTGATTTGAACTTCAAAACCAACATCCTTGAATGACAAGATACCACTTCTGACCAACTTCTGAACCTCAATCTTCAAAGCAAAGCAACCCTCCAAGTCATGCCCAGGAGCACCTTGATGAAAGGTACGAGTCAAATCAGCTTTGTAGTACCAATGTATCTTCTCAGGAACCTTCGGTGGAGGTCAGGTCTGAACCAAATTCCTCTGCACCAGGATAGGGAACAACTCTGTATAGGTAATTGGAATTGGATCAAACCGGGTTTTCCTCTGATTAGGAACTTGCTGATTCTGTTGATGAATAGGAGAAACATGATGATTCTGACGATGATTATTTCTTCCTCTGGTTCTCTTCTTGGAAAATTTATTATCAAACTTCTTCACACCATTAGCTGAGCTACCATCTTCATATGAACATCCCTTTCCGACATCTTCTTCTATACGCACTCCCATATTCACCTTGTCAGGAAAGTCATTAGGTGCATTAACCAACACCTTCTCATGAGAAAATGATTTTAGAGTTTCAGTGAAGACTTTTATCATCGCTTCCTCCCTCCTAAAAGGGTTGACTTGGGCGGCAACCAGAATTTCAACCAAACCAGTTAAGTGCTCCATACTAGCTTTCAAAATAGTCATCTCTCTACGGAGTTCAGAAACCTCTTGCTTGATATTCTCCATTGTCCTCTTAGCGCGAGTGTTGTACTAGTGAGACCAAAGGAAAAATAAGACTTGGAAAAAGACCTTTGAAAGTGAAATAAAAAATGTAGAATGATACATGATATGCAAAAGAGAGTTTTTATTTGATTTTCAAGGAACTCAAGATATTAAGTTGTAAACATCAAAGTATGAAGATAGAAGATGAATTTTAAATTGGCTCCAAACATTGATCAAGTTATCATCAAGATCAATCATCCATTTTGGTGGATTAGGGTTTTCGCCCTATCAACACCCAAGATCCATTGAGCTTGACGAAACTTGTGATGTTTACAAAGAAAGACCTCCAAATTCCTTCAAATCCAAGTGAAAAGGGTTTTATGGATGTATGAATGCATGGCTATGCAACAACCACAAGCAAGGTCACAAATAAAGTCGAAAGGTTTAACGTCAAGAGCGTGGAGTCAAGGTAAGGAACACCCCCAAGGTATGTACTAACGGTTTAATCACACTTGTAGAACAAGGTTCTAAGAGTTCCCGGAGTCTACATTCCTCCTTCGGATATTACCAACGTTTTGATTACTCAATAATCAGCAATATTCTCAAGAGAAACTCATCCGAGCGTAGCATCGCGTAATAATTACTTCCGGATTACTCCGTTATAATCTCCGCGCTACACCTAAAAGGCCAAGGTGGGTTAGGGTTCTACGGTTCCCAGCTTCTCTGGCTCCCAGGTCGAAAATAATAATGTCTTCCCGTTTACTCGGTAAACAAATATTACGTTCAAAAGGGCCTTCCATTGAGTGGGGGATCTCATGCCTCCTTCTTCGGGATTACTCCCTCAAAGTTAACATGACTATACCGCCCGTCCTATTCCTAAGTGTAACTTAGTCCGGGTATAGGACTTGTCCTTTGTAAATATTATCAACACCCAAATAATCATAATATATACATATAATCAAACAATCAAATAATGATAAAACAGATAAAACAAATTAGGCTTAACCCACTTAGGGATGGACCAGCAAGAGGTCAATCTGTCCCCAGCAGAGTCGCCAATTCTGTAGCGATAAAAAATGTAGCGGGGTAAATCGGAGATCGAATTATTAATTAATTCGTCTCACAAAAGCAAGAGTCGCCACCGCGCTTTATTATTTCCAAGGGAAAAGGGGAAAGAGTGAAATAAAACCCTAAATATGCAATGTAAAATAATACTTTTAAAAGTAATAAAAATACAAGGCGTTTTTGAAAAGAGATCTATGGTTCGGGGATTGGTTATACAGTGGGAAGGTATTAGCACCCAATGTATCTATAGTACTCTATAGGAACCTTTTGAAATATCTGTTTATTAAAATTGTTCGTTTGTTTAAAAATAAATTGTTTTGGCCGAAAAGGAGTACGGACAGGTTTTTGAAGATACGACGACCTAATGTCGAAGTTTTTGCTTAGAAGGTATGAGTTTTGAAAAGATTGAGTTTTGGGGGAAAATTGTCTTAAGCTTTAATGAAATGCAAAATATTCGCGTGATCGGACTTGAGGACATGAAGTCAACAAATTTAATCGTTTTTCCCTTGGATTTAGACGTAAACAGAATAATCAAGTAAAGGCGAAATAATTAAACAGAAAATTATGCGGATAATGATATATAACAACTAAATAAAAGGCTAAATGGTGTGAACATGCATTTTTTTATATTTTTGTTTAACATTAATAACGCAAGAGAATTAATTAAAGAAAAGATAAAATGTTTTTTAAGGCTTTTATATGTTTCTATTTTTTATGTTTTTGTGTTAGTGTTAACTAAAGCGAGTGAATTAATTAAAAGAAATAAAATGTTTTTTAAGTTTTTATTATTATATGTTTTTAGAGTTTTTATATAAAACATTATTTTTAAGAGTTGTTAAATAATTAAACTAAATTAAAACTTTAAATGGTTATTAGCTTAAATCTAGTTAAAAAGGGAAAACTAAAAATTATTAAATTAAACCTAAGGTTAAGTTAATAAAAATGATCAATTTATTAAAAAAAAAATGTTAATTAAATTATATCTTTTCTTTTTGATTAAACTCATTAATTAACTAAATCAATAAAAGCTAAAAAAGGCTGAAAAAGAAAGTAAAATAGAAGGGGTGGTGCATCAAGAATCAAAAGGGGTAAAATACTAAACAATGCATGGGCCAAATGGGGTTCAAGGGGGGCCTAAACAGGGGTAACAAAAAAGGGAATGAGGGGTGTTATGTTAAATTCGTTGGGCTTAGGCAGGGAACCGGGTCCATGTATCATAATGGTTTTTCAGGGTTAAACATGTTTGTTTAGTTGAATTAGGGATTAGGGTTTTGGTTTAACAGCAACGACGCTCATTCTCTCTTCTTCGTCTTTGCGTTCTTCTTCGCTAGGTCTTCTGAACGGCTCACATGAAAACGCCTTCTTCTTTGCCTTCCCTTTCCCGAGCCACCAACATCTCCAAGCTCCTTCTTCCCTCCAGCAAAACGTTAAGGGCGACAGATTACGGTATAATTCATTTTCATTTCGTTAGGGTTTGTTGATTATTGCATGTTTCTGATTTGTGTTCATTTGATTCTGACTCTAATATGTTAATGGTTATTTGAGGTTTCGAAAGAAAGAGAAGGAAAAAAGTTACCTTTGGAGACGGAGGAGGGAGGTTGGACGTGTAGGAGGCCAAGACGGTGAGGGATGAGGCACGTGATGCTTGCTTTGACTCTGGTACTCTGTCTTTTCCTCTTCTTGCTAGCTTGCTGTATGCTTCAGTTGACTCCTTTTACTGGCCTATGATGAACATCTGTGAGGCTTTTCCGGTTGCTTTGAACATGCTACTGTTGAAATATATCTTTTGTTTTGACTAGCTTCTTTTCTTCTTCTGTGATTCTGTTGCCTTTGTTAGTGTTGACCTATGATGAATACTGAGGTTTGATGCTTTGAACGAGTTCACAGGTTTTATGGTTTAGGCCATGGTTTTGACAGTTTTTATGGTTCTTTAGGCCATAAGGTTTTGAAATGGCTATTCTGGTTTTTTGGGTTTAGGATGGTACAGGTTTGTGATGATTGAGGTTTCAAGGCTTAAGACCTTGAAATGGTTTTGCAGGTTATCCCCTTTTGACTTTGAGAACTCCTGTATATTTGACAGTTTGAGTTTTTTTTTGAAGGCTTTAGGCAGGTTATCCACTCTCCTTGGTTTGAAGGGGTTTGTGTTATGTTATAACAGTTTTGCCTTGAGGTTTCTGGTATCCGGTTTGAATATTTAATATATTTTTCTTGGCCTTCTGCACATCTGCTACATCAGTTTGTTGGTATTCTTCTCTATGCTTTCTTTCTTCTTACTGTGTTACTGCTGCAGTTTTGTTTGTTATCCTTTTCTGCCTAAGCCAAAACCTGTAAAAACCAACTCTTCCTCTCTTCTCTCTCTTAGTACATTTGATACATTAAAATGATGTACTGTACTGTATTTGTTCTGAAAAAGCATGCTGGAAAATGATGTAAAATGGAAAGATACATTGCTTACAAATTGGTTTAAACTGCATATCTCCTTTGTCCACTCTTTGTTACAGCATGTACAGCATGGGAGCCTATTTTATTTTGACTTCTTCCTACCTTTGGGTAGTTTACGTTGGAATGCTTGTGTGGAAAATTGCATATGCTGTTGGTTTATGAAATATGCTGTTTTGACAAAATATTGAATTTGGGCAATTTGTTTTGAATTATGCAGTTTTACTTTGAAAAATGCAATTTTGACAAAAAGAATTTGTGCATGTTTTTAAATTGTGCATTCATTTTTATCAAATAAAATTCATCCCTTTTTGTGAACCGGGAGAAATCCCGTGATTTGCAAAAAGGGTAAAACTGATTTCAGCTGTTTGCTTTTAATGATGAACGCTAATTAATTTATTGCTTTTAATTATCTATTTATTTCTGACTTTTCTTTAATTCTTTTACAGGTAAAAATCAAATGATCAATTGGATAGAAGATGAAGATTTAGAATATTAGAAAAATAGTTCTTATTTTACTTTAAACTTTTTAAGTAATTGTCATTATAAATATTTTGTACAATAGTATTTAAACAACAATTGTAATAATTAGAATAAAGATGAATAAAAATTAAATTATTTACCAATTAATTCTTTTCTTTCCAATTATTTATTTTATCATTTATAATTCTTTAAATTATGTAATAACTGAAAATCAATTTCAATTACTTAAATTCAGAATAATAAACAAATAAATAAACATCATTGATTAATGAATAACTTCAATTATTTACTTCATTATTTTTTATTCTTCTAAATTATAATAACTGAAAATAAAATTTCAACTATTTAAACTTAGAACAATAAATAATTAAATAAACATTGCTTGATCAATTAATAAACTCCTTTTCAAATGTTTATTTCATTATTCATAAATCTTTAAATTATATAATAACTGAAAACAAATTCCAATTATTTAAATTTAGGATGATAAATAATTAGTAAACATTGTTTGATCATTTATCAGTTAATAAATTTAGCGTTCAAAAATAAACAGCTCTTGACTTGAAAAAGTTATGAATTTAAAAACTGCTTTGAAAATTGATAAAAATATGTCAAAACACTTGCAATACAATGATGCAGATGGGAGATGGTATCTTAGGTCAAAATTTGGGGTACAACAAGTTCAAGATACAGCATCATAACTCTTCTCCCTACCGTCTGAAGATGAATGGGGCTGTTGAAGCAGCTAATAAGAACATCAAGAAGATTGTGCAGAAGATGACAATGACATACAAAGATTGGCACGAGATGTTACCATTTGCTCTTCATGGGTACCGAACCTCAGCGCGGACTTCCACAGGGGCAACACCCTACTCTTTGGTGTACGGCATGGAAGCAGTCCTACCCATTGAAGTCCATACACCCTCTCTTCGGATTATGAAGGATGCAAGTTTGAGCAAGGACGATTGGATCAAGACCCGGCTTGATCAGCTGAACTTAATCGACGAGAAGAGACTTACTGCTATTTGTCATGGTCAGACGTATCAAAAGCGGATGATCAAGGCATTTAACAAGAAAGTTAGACGACAAGAATATCAAGTCGGGGATCTGGTGATCAAACGCATCATATTGCCGCAAGGTGATCCAAGGGGCAAATGGACCCCTACGTATGAAGGGCCATTTGTGGTTAAGAACATTTTCTCAGGAGGAGCTATGATTCTAACCACCATGGATGGTGACGACCTTCCTCACCCCGTCAATGCAGACATAGTGAAAAAATACTACGCATAATCAAAGACCCGCTAGGTTGACTGGCCTAGGCAAAAATAAGGGCTTCCTGGCGAACCAAAAGGGTTCGGGCAAAAATAAGGGATGAAAATGAAAAAAAACTAAACACCCGGCAAGTCGAAAACCTGAAAAGGTGGCTTGGGAAAAAAATGGTATCCCAGTGGACTGAAAACCCAAAAGGGCGGTCCAGGCAAAAATTAGGAATCAAAGCGTAACACTATGTCTCATTGGATCATCTTGCAACCAGACTTCGGTATTGACTATCAGGATCGGACGGTGCCAATCAATCTGATCTACCTTCAACCAAGTAGCAAAGTGATGAGACGCTCGAAGATATAAAGGCGATAGCAGAGTTGGAACCCAGTGGGATTGTTCACATAGCTGTTTTTCTTTGTTTTTTACAAATTGTATAAATTCTATCTTTCGGCAGCGTTCTCTTACTAGGACGCCAGTCTCTTGTACAAAAATGCCTATTTACAGGCCAACTTCAAATCAATACAATTCATTTTTACAATAGTTACAAAATTGTTTTTCTTTTTCTGTTTTTTTTTTTGCAAGAACGTCCAATGGTTCATTTTTGATATATGCATTTGACAATAATTGATGCTCATAAATATTTACATGCGAAACAAAAGACAATTGCTCGTAATTCCAGGAACAGGGGCAAACAAGAAATATCTAAACCTTACAGTTGCTCTACCCACCAGGTACAGGGGCAGAGCCGGCTGGAGAAAATGACTAAAAGCACATACATCCCCACAGAGTAAAAAGTATCTAAAAACATCGGTGTTAGTTCTCCCCAAGCAGAGTTCATCTATCACCAGCACTAGAAGATTATCCCCAGTGGAGTTTATTTCTTCCATAAACAGAAACTTTATCCCCGATAGAGTTTATCATCACCAGCAACGGTAATTCATCTCCAGCCGAGGTTATTGCTCCAAATCAGCAGATCTTCTGGAAGAACATCTCTTCCCCCCAGAGTCATTCTTTCACTAGTTTATTCTCCAGCAGAATTATTCTCCTGCCAAGTTATTCTCAAATCATCTTCGATCGTTATCCCCAGTGAGCGAAATTCTTTATATTCTCCAGCAGCAGTCCGGGATTTATTTTCCCCAATTAGAGAACTTCATAAAAACATTGCATTTCCATACATCGTAGCATACGCATATGCATCATACAACACAATCTCATTCATTTTGAGAACATCACTGCTTGATACATGTCATGCATCATGGCGTTACATACGACTAACCCTTTACATTTCAGAAAAGATACAATCAAATTCTCACAGGTTCAAGCTATGAAGCCCGGATCCGACCGTATAATATCTTGATTACTCCATCATATTGTGAAGCCCAGAGAACGACCGGATAACAGTATCAGAACACCGCGAAGCCTGGAAACGACCAGATAGTGGTGTCTCTTAAAAGCAAGCTATGAAGCCCGGATGCGACCAGATAATAGTTTAATCCCCAGCAAGTTACTATGAAGCCTGGATTACGACCAGATAGCAGTACGAGACGCCATGAAGCCTGGATTCGACCAGATAGTGGCATATCATAAACACAAGCCGTGAAGCCCGGATTCGACCAGATAACAACTCAGCAAATTATTGTGAAGCCTGGATTACGACCAGATAGCAATGCAAGTTTCTGTGAAGCCTGGATTACAACCAGATAGCAGCCAAGAATACTACGAAGCCTGGAGTCGACCAGATAGTGGTATATCTTTAATGCAAGTTATGAAGCCCGGGTTCGACCGGATAGTATCTTGATTTCTCCGAACACCATGAAGTCTGGATTCGACCAGATAATGGTATGAGACATCGTGAAGCCTGGATTACGACCAGATAGCGGTAAAAGACACTGAAGCCTGGGACTACGACCAGATAACAGTGGGGGACACTGTGAAGCTTGGATTTCGACCAAATAGCAGTCTACCCGGCCAATTACTATGAAGCTCAGATTCGACCGGATATTAGTGGGCCTAAAATCAAATGGAAGCCCGGATGCGACTGGATAACCACTTGATTTCTTCTGAAGCCTAGATTTCGACCAGATAAGAAGTGAGGTATTGTGAAGCCTGGATTCGACCAGATAATAGTACAGGACGCCATGAAGCCTGGATTCGACCAGATAATGGTATGAAACATCGTGAAGCCTGGATTACGACCAGATAGTGGTAAAGACATTGAAGCCTGGGATTATGACCAAATAACAGTAAGGGATACTGTGAAGCTTGAATTTCGACCAAATAGCAGTCTACCCGGCCAATTACTATAAAGCCCGGATTCGACCGGATATTAGTAGGCCTAAAAGTCAAATGGAAGCCGGATGCGACTGGATAACCACTTGATCTCTTCTGAAGCCTGGATTTCGACCAGATAAGAAGTGATGTATTGTGAAGCCTGGATTCGACCAGATAGCAGTACAAGACACTGTGAAGCTTGGATTTCGACCAAATAGAAGTTTACTTGGACAATTACTAAGAAGCCCGGAGTCGATCAGATATCAGTGTGCCCTAAATTCAAGTTGAAGCCCAGACGCGACCGGATAACATTTGAATTCCTTTTGAAGCCTGGATTACGACCGAATAAGAATTGAGAAATTGTAAAGCCTGGATTACGACCGGATAGCAAGTTTAATCTCATCCCCCCAGTAAATCACTGTAAAGCCTGGATTACGAACATATAGCAGTCGATCTTATCACTATGAAGCTTGGATCACGACCATATAATAGTTCATTTTCACCTCTTCGACCAAGAGATAATTCCCCAGTAGAATAACGGACGACCGAAGCTCCTAAAATTCAACTTTTACCAAGACAAAGAACATCATTCCCCAGCAAAATCTTCCTCAACAACAGGTATACGGGTTCACACTAAGGAATCTCTTAGGCAATTGACACTTCTTCTGATGGCATCTTTAAGCCCATCTTCCATCCTCAATCTCCAAATGGCATCTATAAGCCCATTCTCGACATCACAAGACAAGTACCACTTCATGCGAGTGCAAATTTATGGGCACTCTAGTGTTCAATCATCTTACACCTTCAGATCACGAAAGGCAAGCAAGCCAATCTATATCCTCGGGATTTAAGAAGATTGAACAGGGGCAGCTGTTGTACCCCAAAATTTTCCCTCCCATGTTTCTCAAAACATTTCAAGTGAGGTCTTCAAATTGCTCAAGGAAGCCCAAGGGTTGACCAGACAAGCTCTCTCCTAAGTCAGTCTACCTCAAATTAGGGTTTCATGTTGCATCAAGATACTTGAGTCCAAGGGATCCCAAATGATCACTATTGTCCTAATATGTTCTCAAGAACATCCATGTCAACTTTCAAGCCCTACAGAGAAAGTTTGCTCAGTCAATTGCTCAAAGGCCTAAAAATCGACTGTGCTAGGGAAAAAGTCAACTGTGGCCCACATACTGTCAAACATCAAGATTTTTGGTCAACATCCTCATTTTGAAGTATTGTTCATCATTTGATCAAGGGTTTATCATGATTCATCAAGGATTGCCTACAATTCATCAAAACCCAAAAGTTGCTAAATTATGGCTTTGTAGGAAAAGTCAACTCAACTTTGACCAAGCATAACATTCTCATACTTTATGAGAAATGACCCATCCAAAGCTCGTTTTGAAGATGATGCAATGCCCTACAATTCATCTTCAGATCCCAAGTTCAAAATATGCACTCACAAGAAGTTATGAATTTGGACATTATAGGTATCCCTAAAAGTCTTTGAAGAAAAATATTTTTTGTG
Source organism: Vicia faba (assembly GCA_948472305.1). Classification (NCBI taxonomy): domain Eukaryota; kingdom Viridiplantae; phylum Streptophyta; class Magnoliopsida; order Fabales; family Fabaceae; genus Vicia; species Vicia faba. The sequence continues at coordinate 1,450,134,652 of OX451737.1, read as the reverse complement.
TTTTTAATCTAATTTTGATTAAAAAAAACTAAGTCTAACATCAAAATCAATTTAATATCAAAATCTAATTTTACTTATTTGTGAAAAATAAAATAACTAATGCTATCTAAAAAACATTAATATTATTTTTGAATTTTGTTTTGTTAAAATAAACTATGGCCTTAAAAAAACAAACAACACAAATAAAATAAAAGAACAAGGAGACGGGCCATGCTAATGAGGCCCAAAATATTTAAATTAAACAATCATATGTGGTGTGTGTATTGAACAATGGGAGTTTCTTTTTCCACCTCTATGTTTTCTAGGAGGCCTTTGACGAAAAATCTAAAATACTCCCAGACTTCAGATGTGCATATCCGAACGCACCTTATTTGTAAATAAAAAATGGTTTCACATGTGCATATCTGAAGTCATTTTTTGTCAAGAAACAGTGACTTCGGATATGCACATCCTAAGTCCTTTAAATATTAAGAACAGACAGCTCCACGCTTCTGTTCAGCTACATTAAGGAAAACCAACACCACTTTTCTCTAATCTTCAAATTTTCACTCATTTAAACTAATTTGAACTCATTACAACTGAGTTTGAAGAAGCAAAATCTCCAATGAAGTCTTTTTTACTCATCTCCAAAGCTCTAAATTTGTGTAAGTTTTCTCCATTTCTATTTGATTCAGTTTGCAATGTTATAATATGCAAATAGGTTAGTTAGGATCAATTACATTGTATAGGTTAATAATAGAGTAGTTAAATATGGGTGTTTGAATGAACAAATAAAGTTTTTGGATAATTTAGGGCAAGGAGATGAAGTTGTTTGAAAACAGATGTTCGCGGGTGGTTTTAGATGTGCATATCTGAAATCCCCTTTAACCATTTTCGGATATGCACATCCGAAATGTTGCATGAGTTGAATTTTTTTTCTTTTTTTCAAACTTGTTTCCTTCCCTCCCCTCTTGTTAACGATTTTTATTTTGTAGGAAAATGACTGACAACCCAAACCCGAACAACAGATTGAGATAAGACAGCTTAAGTCAGACTGCCTCTGCTCACCGTGAGAGAGTTGAGCAGCTAACCAGGACCCAAGGATGGGGTCGGATTTCACAGAGGATGTTATTGGAGGATCCACTTCTGCACCAAGGAGTTGTCTGTCTCAAACGTCATCCTCTAATGCACATTAGCAGATACCCGATGAGGAGGAGGTACCCGAGAAGTTTAAGGTTTCCGAGCAGGTTGAGGTACCTTAGCAGGTTGAGGTACCCTAGGAGACTATACATGGAGCAGCAATGAAGCAGGAAAACTTCAGCTATCTAGGAGGACCTTCTAACACCTCTCTCTTGATCTACTACAATGATCATGCTGCTCGACATATTTGGGAGGGAGAGGTATATTTTGTATTGTCCATTTTTAATTTTAAAGGTTTATGCACAAATATTATTTTAACGACAAAAAAATTTATTTGTTACAGGAACCGTTGCTCATAAAATCAGTGAACCACTCGCGGAAAATATTTGAACTATTTAAACCTAGGGCGGATTAGTTCAATAATGTTGTTGTTGAATCCAGACTTGTCGGATTATGTAATACTGATTATGTTACTATAAACCACAATATGCAGAGAGATTTTGCCGAGAGATGATACAAAGAGATCTTTTTTTAGGCAGCTCCCGACACCATTACACCATAAAACCTAGGTCAAACCTTGACCACAAGAAGAAAAGGAGCAGTCGCAACATTAACTGCATTATAATATTTATTTTCATTCCCAACACCAAATAAAAGAAACAAAATCAAGTTAATCGAAAATCAAAAACTCGCTCTCTCTTTTCTTCTATCAACACAAAGGCTTTAACGAAACAAACACGAAGGCTCCTAATCTATCACCGCTACTTAGTTTCTCTTCTCTCTCGATCCTTCTCTCACTGCAAGTCGACCAAAACTGTTGGAATTAAATCAAATTGTTGGCTAATTAAATAAATTACTACTAGAAGGGTTTGGAAGCTAGCTAATTTGTTCAAGTAAGAACTAAGCTTAGTCATTAAGTAAACTAAAACTTGTTCTCATTTCGAAAAAAAAAATTAACATTCATTCGTTAATTTAAAAATAACAATATGCATCTCACATAATCAGAAGAAGAAGAAATTATAATTTCTCTACAACTTGTTTTGATTAAATACAATATGCATGCCTATTAACATTGACACCATAATTTGTATGCAGTATCTTTGGTTGCCAACTTATATTAAAACAGAAACAATATTTGAAACTAATGTATTTAATAGAGAATGACTATTGACTAATTTGCATAGAACTCTTCAAGACCAACTCTACAAGAATCTCTTTTAGTAGAAGTACTGGCTAAACTAGTATATGGACTCCAGTTTTGTTGGTTTGATAGCAAAGAAATAATTTGGTTCTGATGCTTATTAAAAATTTGCACCATGTCAACTATTAATAATGAGTGACAATATTGGACACAATGATAAATTTTGAAAATCAATGGCCTATTTTGATCTGTAAGAATTATAGAAAACAAACCTGACAGTATGGGCAATTGTAGTTTTATGTGTTTGTGAAATTATTACATCGATATAGCAAGCCTTTTGATAAAGCTAGTTATTCAAAATTGTGAAATTCATTTATGGTCTAAAATGCCTCTTTAAAACCACGATACTAGGTTGTCAAAAAAAACATGATACTATGACTTTAGTTTTTCCTTATCCAACATATTTTTTGCTAGCCATATTCATTTGTCTAGTATACTTTTATGGTATAATAATATTATTTATTCATTTGTAGCCCTATTATGCCACTATATTCATTATATTATTATATTTATCGTATAAGAAAATTTAGGTCTAATTTTTTTTTCTATTTCTGTCAACTCAGTAAAATGAGGATATTTTTTGTTCAAAATTTACTTTTTTTTTCTTTCAATTATTGATGTCATAATGTTCAATTCTAATGACATGGTTGTTTTATGTCTTTGATAATTAGGTTTCAATGGGTTGATGATGTCACATGTTTCAATTCAATTTCTTTTTTTCTTTTCTTATATTCTAATGACATCTTTATTTCAAAAAGGCAATTATATTTTCTGAATCTCTCTCGGTCTCATCCTTTCTTTCCTTTTCTCTTTCTCTCTCAGTCCTTTTTCTCTTTCTAGATCTCTCTCGAGTTGTTTCCGTCCTCGTCTTCTTCTTCCTTCTCCCTCTTTTTTTTCTTCTTCTTCAAAGTTGTTTTTTTCTTCTTTTGGTATCTCAGTGAACTAAGAGACAAATGATATCTCACCGCTGCAACACATATAATGTTGTACCCAAAATTTGTCCTATTTATTTTCTATTCTTAATTGGCTTATACTTTGCTAACATGCACATACATGCATATCATTGGATCCATGCTCACTGGATCAAGGTATTTTTGTCAACACAACAAAGCTCGCATATTTGTTCAACGCATGTTGAGTTGCGGGAGATTTTGGTATTTTCAGTGAACTTTAGACAGTGCGAATAGAAAACAGTTTTTCAGCTGATTTGAGTTTGGAAATTCATATCTTCAGTTTGGAACGGTGTTTTGGATTGACTCTTGAGGTTTTGAAACCGTATCGACGTTTTATTTAAGTTTTGTGTTCGGATCAGAAGCTAAATCTTGAAGGAAGGTATCCGAATACGCCATTCTTTTGGAAGTTAAACCGTGAAAAAAATACAAAGGAAAAGTAGGCTGAACCGTTATTTCATGTGCACTAAAAAATTCATAACTCTCGGATGGAATATCGTATGCGTGTGGTTTTGATTGCCAAAATTCCGTCTCGATGTCATCTTGATATCGTCTTTGGAGGCTAAAAGTTGATTCACTAAGGAAGAACCCGTGAATTTTGAGTTTCTGAAGACATGTTTGTGCTGAACCGGAATTCATTTGTATTAATGTTTGAAACGGTAAAATTCACATCTCACTCGATTGTTATCGTATTGAGCTGGGTCCGATGGCGTTGGTTCACGAATTTCGTCTACTGCAATTTATCTTCATATGCTAAAAGCAAACGGTGATCCTAAGGTTCTCATTTTTTATCTTCTTCGCGCGTGACACAATAAAATTCTGCACAGGAAATTATTTTTGCCTGACACAACGTCAGTGAAACTTCGAAAATTCATAACTTCCTCGTCGTTTATCCGATTGAGCTCGTTCTTTCGGCAATGCCACAAATTTGTTTATCTTCATTTCGCATTTGATGTCCGAATCGAGATACCATACGGATGATGATTTGGCACTTCATGGTCGTGTAGGATTACGCTTTCAAGTTAACGCCCAATCCAATTGCACATCCAAGGCCCAATTTACTCACACCATATAATCTCAAATCTGATTTTTGTTAAGAAGGAGAGTCACATAATTCATAAATTTTCATAAACACAAAAATATTTTCTCTCAATTCTCTCAAAGATCAAATCAATGTTTTCTCTACTTTTTCCTCAAGAATACAACAACAACTTCATCAAGATCCAATAGTAAATCAAGAATAATTCTTCTCCGATCTTCGATCCGTTCGTTGCGATCTCTATACCTAAGCTTCCTCTTCACTTTTATCGGTGAGTTTTATTGAATTAAGCACTTTTTGAAATAAGTGATTATTGAGAAACACTTTTTTGATTAAGCTTGAATTGAACCTAGGTTGAATTTGAATTGTGAAATTGAAGTTGTTGTTAGTATAGTTCAATACTAATTTTTAGAATTGGTAGGATTTGACATGTAAATCTAATATAGAATTTTGCTTGTAGAACTTTAGCACACTAGGTGTTTGTTCAATTTCCTCTTAGAAGTAACATAGAGTAGAAATTGACATAAAATATACTTTAGAACATGTGCTTGTTCTAGTTTGTTCACTAACACTTCGTGTTGATTGATAATTATTGTTGACGTGATTCAAGGTAACATACTAACATAATGCTTGCAATTCACCATTTCTATGCTAACAATTGGTGCCAATTAGATGCATGTGTTAACATTTGTTCTAGTTAGTAACATTTTTCTCTCTTTTTATATAATGCTTGAATTTTGTTATTTGATGTGATTTCTTGTGTTTGGCAATTTCCATGAGTTGAGATGGTTTCCAGTTGACTCAAGCATCATAACAAAACATGTTTGACACGACTTGACTTGAGTTTAGTGGAAATTTGCTCAACACTTGAAAATTGGCCAAAATCAACATAATCAATGTTTTTATCGTAACTTTTGATCCGTAATGATTTTTTTCGACTTTTCTTAATGAAAACCGATTTTCTCGAGTCATCTGAAGCTCTTAACGTGTACGGTTTTTCGATTCGGCCAATTTTATTCCTGTTTTTATTGCTACTAGAACTGTTACAAAAATCATATTTTCGGGTGAAATTTGATCGAACCGGCCGCATTTTTGAAACCGTTTGCATGTTTATACGTTCCATTAATTTTCATAATTCATTCCGGGCAATTTTTAAGGTTGTGCCGATGTTCCGGATTCACTTTTACAACATGTACATGTTATGTTTTTTTGTGCTTGTAATGTGGTATTTTACACTAATTCTTGTTTGTGATAACACCATTTTCCTTAGTTTGTGTAACCTCTAGTTTGTGATGATGCTAACTTTGTTTAGTTTACATAGGCTAATAGCATAGCACTACTAACTTGTGGTTTATTGTCTAATGTTAAGTTGCTTACATAATCTTTGTCATAACACTAACATTGTTGCTACTTTCATACTTTGGCTATGTTCTCTCAATTTCAACTTTATGTGCAATTTATAAGTTTGTAGATATTTGTTGACTCTTGCTAGTAATACTTATTTATTTGAGTTGTGACATGTTCCAAATAGCTCAGGGCAACCTATAAACTCTTTTCAAATGCCAAAACTTGAGCCAATTGGAAAATGACACAAACACAAATTTTTTGACTCTTGTAACATAATCTCCATTTTGTCATAACTTTTTATCTGTGATGAGTTTTTTCGACTTTTCTTAATGAAAACCATGTTTTTCGATGCTTCCAGAACTGTTCCCGCGATTACATTTTTCATTTCGGGCATTTTTTAATCACTTTTTTGCTATTGTATAAAACTGTAAAACAACCTAAAAGTCTTATTTCCTGGTCGAATTAATTAAATCCGAGTTCATTTTTGAGTCTGTTGAGGCGTTTACAGTCAACCATGAGATTTTTATTTAATTCCAAATAACTAATTTTTTACCCTTATTTTCCATTTTCGGTGTTTTATCGATATGATTGACTTATACTTGTACCTTTAACTTCTATGTGATATATTGTACTTACCTAGCCTAGTATATACTATTGTACTTGTTGTTGTACCCCAAAATTTGCCCTCCCATATTCTTCAAAGATTTGGCAAAATCATGGTTCAAAATCTCTCAAGGGTTGCACAGTCCAATTGCCTCCTAACACAGTCAAAATTAGGGTTTTGGTTCTTGCAGAGAAATTGAGGTTTCCAAGGGTCCAATCAAGTCCCATATGCCTACATATATTGTCAAGCATCCATAGGTCAAGTTTCAAGACTCACAGCATCAAAATTGCACAGTCAAAAACTCTAAATGCTTCACAGTCAACTGCAAGGGCAAAATGGTCATTTGACAGTCAAAAGTCCAAATTTTTGGTCAACATATTATTTTGGAGCCACAATCATCATTTGATCAATTCTTGATCATGATTCTCAAAGCATGGCTCAAAAAGTCTCAAGATGCAAAAGTTTCTATTTTTGGACAGTTGAAAAAGTCAACTGCAAATTGACCAAGGCATAACTTCCTCATGGTTTATCATAAAAATCCCATCCAAAGCTCATTTTGAATAGGATGACATTTCCTACAACTCATCTTCACACTTCAAGTCCAAGAAATGCTCTCACAAAAAGTTATCAATTTCAACATTATAGGTCATTTTCAAAAGACAACAAAAAGGCACTTTAAGTCAAAGACCATAACTTGAGATTGGTAAATCAAAATGACATGGGACCAAAGGCATTGGTTATAGGACTTCAATACCTTTCCAAAATGTCCAAGAACATGTTCATAACTTCAAAATTGAGCAAGATATGCATTGGAGAAGTTGGGAAATTTTTGGGAACTTTGAAAAGTCAACTTTGCTTCAAAAGCTTCAAAAATGCTAATGGGCCTCAAATTCTTCCTTGAATCATTACCCAAAGCCTATGCACGACCCATTGAGCTAAAAATGATTTATTTTCTTATTTTTAATTAATTAATTGAATTTTTATTATTATTAATTCATTTAATTAGATTTAATTATGAGAAAAATATCAAATAATGGTTTTCAGATCTTTTTGTGCAGCAAATATTCTCATTATAGGCTAAAGATTTCGTGCACCAATCAACAAGACAAGATCATCCATATTTGGCAAGATTTGCATGAAAAAAAGATTGAAAAAGATATGGAAAAATCAAATATTGAAATCATCAATTCATGGACTTATGGGCTGGTTTCTTGACCTAATTTCATTCACTTACATATGCACAACCTAACCCTATTCAAGCATACACGAAAAGCTGCTCAAAAACTCATAACAAAGTTGCGACTTTTCATCAAAATTTTGGAAACTGAAATCATAGTTGCAGGACGTCTCAAAGCATAACAAGCATTCCAACATGTTGCTGAACCTTCCAGGAGTCGATTGCAATCAAGAACAAGTCTCCATACTCCAAGAAACGGTAGAACTGAGTCGAGCTTTTCACAAAAATGTCCATAATCGATTTTTAATTTTCACGCATCATTCATGTGTTTTGATTGTTGATTTATGTTACTAACATCATTCTGAAGCGATTGGCATAGGTTAATTGACCTAACTCTTCCTAAACTGAAATCTACCATTGAAGGATATCTAGGGTTCCAGGACTTGAAAATTAGGGTTTTCCTCATACGGTAAAATTGGACCTTAAAACCTGTATGGGTTAATTCGTGACATCAAGACGAAACGAACCAATACCCCGCGCCCTTTTTATATTAATCCAGCTTCTAATCGCTATTTTCACAGGTTTCATTTAGTGGGGGTTTAAAACCCCCGCTACTTGTGTTCTATTTGCAGGTAAACGAAGAAGAAAGCTAGCGTGTCATCATGTGATAGGGGCATTCAAATTTGGCGCGTGATTTTTTTGTTCATACTACTAACGCTTGTTTCTTTTTATAATAATCACTCTTCATTATGTTAACAAACAAACGCAATAGCCCAGTTGGTTGATGAGATGTCCTGCAGGCATAGGGACCTGGGTTTGATTCCCAGGTCCCCCCAGTTACTCCATGATTTTTGTTATAACTTGTTCCTATGCAGCGTTCAACCAAAGGCTTACCATACGCGCTCATGATTAAGATTGCCACGCACTCACGTTGATCAATCCAAAGGCTGCAGGAGGAGGTCTATCATATACCTCAGTCAACCCAGGCACACTCAAGCTGGAAAGGTCAAACAGGCTTTGTGTTCATGGGCCAAAATTGCTGCAATCCTACCTCCCTTTGGGGCCTGACACCCCTTGGTTTGCATATTTCTTAACTTAATTTTCTTTTCTTTTCTAAATTCTTTTCAATTGTTTTTTTTAATTATTTTCATTAATTCACCATTAATTAATCTTCATAATAAAAAAATAAAAAAAAATACAATATTTTTAATTAATATTTAATTTCACCATTAAAATATTTTTGTAAATAAATGTTAACAATTAATTTAGTTAATTTAGGTTTTAAACTTTAATCTTTTTCTTAATAAATAAAATATGTAGAATTAGGTTTTTGACATTTTATCTTTTTTCTCAATTAATTATTTTTCTCATTATTTATTATTATAATTACTTTTTATTTTTGTAAATAAACATGTAATTTAATTAACTAGTAAATTATGTTAACTTTAATATTTTCATTAATAATTAAAATAACTTAGAATTAGGGTTTCTCTTGAATTTTAATTTTCTTTATTTCATAAATACCAAAAAAACATAAAAAACAATTTCTTTTCTTTAATTAAACAATAATTAGACTTTTAATTCAATTCAATTTCAAAAGGGTCAAAACCCTCGGACGTCCTAACTTTTATTCTTTCGCACGTTATTCTTTTTTCTTTTCGAATATTATGTAATTGCTCAAGGATGTAATAGTAATTAGGTCTTTTACTTTCCGCATCATTTACCAAACGGGTCTTTGTAATTTGGCGATGTATAGACCCGCGCCTTGTAATAGCGTAGCCTTTATTTTCTGCATTTAAATTTCCGCACTCTTAAATTCTAAATGGCATGAAAGAATGTATGGTTAATTAAAAACAAGCGTAGCTCACCAATGCCATGATCAAAGATAACATAAACTGAAAATAATACACAAATTCACACACCACTTCTAGGGTACGCCTCACCTGTTGCCTTCGAAACGTGGTCGTCGAGTATAGGATGTTTTAGTAAGTCCTTATGTCCATGATCCAGTTGCCTCGAAATGGTTGCCTCGGATTAAAAAAAAGGATCAAGGGCATAAGGGTAGCTTCTAAGGTGTCCTATTGTTGCTCTGGTGACAACACTGTCCCTACAATCGAATTGACCCGAACACCTCCAACGGTGGTGCTACCTACCTCTCAATGGTGGGATGGCACTACCTTAAAGACATTTACACAGCCTAATTCCTTAGGGTAGGTAGATGACTCATAGATACTTGCTCTCTCTAAAAAACAATCAAAACTCTTTTCACACCGACACTTTCAAAAGGCTTTCAAAACAATTTTTCAAACACTCTTGAGGACAGATACAAGAGTTATTCCGAAATCTTTCATAGAAACTTTTGCAAAACCCACTCACACTTGAAAAGCAAACAAACATTTTGAAAACACAATGAGCAAGTATCTAAGAGCCCATGGATAACCATGGATAGAAAGGGTGCTAACACCTTCCCTTTCTATAAATCTACCTCTCGAACCGAGAAACTATCTCATAAGGAATTTTGCTGTGCTTTTGTCCTGTCCATGTTGGAGAAAATAAAAGACGGTGGCGACTCTTGCTTCCGTGACATTTCGCGAAACCAGCGTTAAACAGTCAGTTCTAAATCCACCGATCACACTTGTATTTGCATAGTTTTTAATATGGACTGACCCGACAACTTGACGGGGCCCAATCTAAGACATCTCCTTTGGTACGATCCGCACGAGCGTGACCCGGGTTTCCCTCTACCTATCAAGTACGTCGGCTATCTGCCCTCTAGAGCCAGCACCAGCCCAGGATAGCCGATGAGCATCCTCTCACCCTGCCCGATATCAATGTCGTGCAGGTCACCAGAAACCGACAAGAGAGATGCATGTAAATAACCCCCTCATTGGGACAACGGCTAGTTACGAGCACATCTGCCCAGTTTGATCAAGTCCCGGTAGTTACCTGATTTCACAGACGCGCATATCTAGGCATAAAATCAGGAACCAATGGCCACGCGCCAGGGTCATTATATAAACCCTCAAACCTGTGAGGGCCAGGTATCCAATATTCACTATCTAATATTTTGGTTGTACCTCCCTGTTCCCACTCTTACTTGATCGTCGGAGTGCCTTGCAGGTACAACCCCCTTTTCTCCTCAACTTACAGCCCATCTGAAGATCATCCTCTGACCATTCTCCAGGCTCTGATCAACTGGCAAGATCAGTGGCATCGTCTGTGGGAAACTGCTCTCCCCATCTTTCTTCTCTCGGAACTTAAGATGAAAGCAACTTTTTCAAGATTCATCTCTCTAATCATGGCCGACCATGATGATCTTCATATGTCCGGAAAAACCATTATTTCCCCTGCTCGCAAAACTGACGGAAGTCAGGAACACCCTCACCTCGAGGACAACCTGGGCTTCCGGGATGGACAAACAGTGTCTCCAGATTCCACGAATGCTCGGTGCAGTGACGACTAATTCTTGGACAAGAGATACTCCAAGAATCTTACTGAGGAACTGCCAGAAGTCATGTAACCGGTTCATATCCCTCTCGATACCGACTCGGCCATGGTAGCACTGCTCGCTGCTATCAAACAAACCAACACCCTCATCCTATAACAAAATCAAAGGATAGGGGTCTGGGAGAACAGACGATCAAGATCTCATCCTCGGAGAGCCCGACGACGAAACTCCCCTAGTGCATCACCACCCAGGCGTGGCCCACCGCCCAAAAAGGAGAGTCGCAATGTTTCTTTCTTCAAGAAACATAATCACACACCTCCTCCCAGAGATCAAGACTCCCTTTCGCTCAAGAAGAGGAAGGACAACAGGAAAATCGACTGCACTCGACTGCCTTCTCTCGAGCCAAAGCAAAAACGAAGGAGCCCCTCCCCCCGACGGGACTGTGACGACCGACGGGGGAGAAACTATCACTCTCTTTCTCCATATCTCGTCAATAGTGAGGATGACGAGCCCCGTGACCCGCTATCGAGGGAGATTATTGAAGCTCCACTTCCTGTCGGCCTAGAGAAATCGCCCATTTTTAGAACCTACGATGGAACAACAGACCCTGACGAGCACATCGAGAACATTGACGCTCTCCTCGACTACCGAGGAGTCAGGGGAGCCATCAAATGTAGACTCTTCCCAACCACTCTCAAGAAGGGGCGATGGCATGATACAAGAGCCTCCCTGATGAATCCATCACCTCGTGGAAACAACTCGAGAGGATATTTTCGAGGCATTTCACCGCCTTCCGTCGACACACGAAATCAGAAGCTTCTCTCAAAGCGATCATACAAGGCAGGGACGAGTCTCTGCGGGAATATATTGAACGCTTCAACAAGGAAACGGTCCAAGTCCCGACAAAGGACAATATGAAGAAGTACCTCCTCAAGCGCGAGCTCCGCCCCCGCAGCGACTTTGCCAAAGTTGTGGGCATATAAACACCAACCACACTCGATTCCCTTCACCTAAAGGCCCAGCCGTACATACAGTACGAGGAGAAAGAAACGGCCAACAGCGTCTGAGAATCTAGGCACAAAGAGAGCACGAAATCCTCAAAGAACAATGAACCCTTGACATCCCGTCGGGGAGAGAAGAAACGGGGGTACAAGTCCCGTGATCCCAAAGACTACAAGGGGTCAGCCGGTCGTTTCCATGACTACACCCCTCTGACAACCTCATGGGAGCGTATTCTTTCTGAATGCGTTAATTCTGAATTCAAGCAAGCCAGGGTGCGCTTCCCCCGACAAACATCGTCCAAGCCAGGAACCGACAAGAGAAAGTATTGAAGTTTCCACAAGAGTCACGGTCACAACACGGAGGATTGAATTCATATCAAGGATGCAATCGAAATACTGATCAGAAATAGGCACCTCAAGCAGTATAAAAATAAGGAAGGTACCCATGACGAAGCACCAGAAACCAAGAACGTCGAGGAAGGGAAGAAACTCGACCTCATTCCGGTCGCCATGAGCATCTCACAGCTGGAAGACTTATATTTTCAAGACATGGAGAACGTCCTCCTGTACTTCTCCTCCCACAGTCCGTGGGAATCTTTCCTCGCAACCATGGTCATCTCCGGCGGATGGTTCAACAGGCACACAGTTGGATCAGTGAAGAGGAGGTTCGACCAACTCATTAAGGCCAACTTAGATATGGGCGCCACGCTCGATAAATTCCGAGGAGGATCTCATCCCCTCCCCTTCTATAGGGAAGAGTTGTCAGGCGGGGCCCTAAATTCGAGCATCCCACTACTCGTGAGAGCTCGAATGGATAATTTTGACGTGCATCACATTCTTGTCGATCAAGGCAGTTCGGTGGATATTATGTATGCCCAGTTTTTCACCACCTTACAGTTGAACGAGAGCCACCTGACCCCTTATGTGGGATCTAACCTCTAGGGTTTCAACGGGGCCAACACGAAGCCTTGGGGATATGTAGAGCCGATCATCACATTCGGGAGAGGGGTGACGGCCAGAGCCATCAAGACCCAATTCTTGGTGGTAAATTTCCCGTCTCTCTACCAATGCATCTTCAGGAGACCCACTCTCATCGAACTCATCGCGGTCCCTTCTACCGTTCATCTCAAGATGAAGTATTACACCACCGAAGGCTTGGTCTCCACCCTCCACGAGGACATCTAAGCTGCCAGAAGGTGCTTCGAAGCCTCTGCCAAAGGCCTCAGCTCCATCAGCGCCCAACCTCGGATGACCATCGGAGCCACACTACCCTCTAGTTCCAAGGAGGTCAAGTCGCTACAAGGGTTGATATCATTGACCTCGGCAATCGCTTCTCCATGGAAGACCGTGTCGAGCAAAGGAGGAAGGGGAAAGAGAAGATGGTCAAAGATGAAGAGCCAACTTCCTCTGCTGATCGTAACGAACTCTCAAGTCACGCATGGCCCATCCTAGACGACGACTTCGAGCTAGTTCCTCTTGGAGAAGACCCTACCAGGGGAGTGAAAATCGGAGCAGACCTCCCCGACCTGGTGAAAATGAAATTGAAAGCTTGCCTGAGGGAAAATGCCTATATGTTCACATGGAGTGTGGCCAAGATTCCCGGTTTAGGCCCTGAGGTTGTATGCCATCACCTGACCATTGATCCCACCATCAAGGCGGTCGTGCAGCGCAGAAGAAATTAATCGACCGAGAAATCAAAGGATGCAGAACTAGCTGTAAAAGACCTTCTAGAGGCACATTTTATTTCTAAAGCCCAGTATATAACTTGGCTCTCGAATGTAGTCCTCGTTAAAAATCTAATGAAAAATGGCACATGTGTATTGACTATACTGATCTCAATCGGGCTTGCCCGAAATATGCTTATCCCCTCCCCAATATTCACAAACTAGTCGACAACTTGGCCGATTTTAAATTGCTATCTTTCATGGACGCATACCCTGGTTATAACCAGATACCCATGGCAAAAACAGATAAAAATTATACCACTTTCATGACCGAGTCGGGCAATTATTACTACAATGTAATGTCCTTCGACCTAAAAACGCGGGCGCTACTTACCAGCGCATGATGAACAAAGTCTTTCGCAATGAAATAGGAGATATGCTCGAAGTCTATATGGACGATATGATTGTAAATTCTACTGAAGAGCTCGACCATGCAACCCACTTGAAAAAAGTATTTGAGCAAGCTCAAAAATGCCGGATGCGATTCAACCCGGAAAAATGCACCTTTAGCGTATGGGCAGTGTGATCGGTGGAAATAGAACTGACTGTTTTGGAATGCTGGTTTGCGAAATGTCACGGTAAGCAAGAGTCGCCACCGTCTTTTATTTTCTCCAACAAGGAAAGGACAAAAGCACAGCAAAATTCCTTTTCGAGATGTTTCTCGGTTCGGGAGGTAGATTATAGAAAGGGAAGGTGTTAGCACCCTTTCTATCCGTGGTTATCCACGGGCTCTTAGGTACTTACTCACTATGTTTTCAAAAATGTTTTTTTTCTTGTGTTTGTGGGTTTTGAAAAAGTTTGTTTTGAAAAACTTCTAGGTAACTCTTGTATCAGTCCTCAAGAGTGTATGAAGTATTTTTTGAAAACTTTTTGAAAGTGTAAGTGCGAAAAGTTGTTTTTTTTGTTTTTGAAAGAGCAAGTACCCAAGAGAAATCTACCTACTCAAAAGAAATTAAGCTGTGTAAATGTCCTTTCCTTGTTGGAGAAAATAAAAGACGGTGGCGACTCTTGCTTACCGCGACATTTCGCAAACCAGCATTCCAAAACAGTCAGTTCTATTTCCACCGATCACAGAACTGGCGACTCTGCTGGGGATTGAAGGTATCTTGGTCATATTCTTCAGCTGAACTTACCTTGGTACCTTGAGGACAGAGCAGCTTGTACAGTTCGGACAATTCTTACTGCCCCAGTTTCTGCGGGAGAAGAAGGCCTAAGAGGTGCTGGATAACCGCCAATTGACAAATCTTCTTCTGGTAGACAAGGGACAAGATGACGGGACATAGTCGTACGCTTTAATCCCTAATTTTTGCCTGGACAGCCCTTTCGGGTTTTCAGTCCACCGGGATACCCATTTTTGCCCAAGCCGCCTTTTCAAGTTTTCGACTTGTCGGGTGTACGGATTTTTTTTATTTTCATCCCTTATTTTTGCCCGAACCCTTTTGGTTCGCCGGAAAGCCCTTATTTTTGCCTAGGCCAGTCGACCTAGCGGGTCTTTGATTGTGCGTAGTATTTTTTTGACTATGTCCATGCTCTCAGGATGCAAGGAGTTGTCACTGTTATTAGTGTTGTGTTGCCATACCACCAGAAGATCTTCGTTGATCATGCAAGATTCGTCGTTGGAATTTATGTCCCATTGCCCTAAGTGACTCAGATGGAGATTTGCCCCTGGCTATTTGGCATTTTGAGAGATTCCTTGAATCTTGACTTGACTGCCCTAGATGGTGGACAATGATCATGCTGTGCCCCTTGATTGGAAGTGCTTTTGTTCACTAGATATTCTTCGTACGAATTTCTCTGTTGTTCGAACAAATAGTCATATGCAAACAATGTTATTCTAAGAATGCAAAGCTTATGTCTATCTTGAAAATGTTTTTGAAAATGCAATTTTCAATAAAGCAAGTGAATTTTTGTAAAATGTGATGTCAACTCGGTATTTTACAGCAAGCCTTAAGGAGTCAGGATACCTTTGTAACAGTATGCTTTCGAACTAACCCATGCTTCAGCTAGGACTTTTTAAGGGTTATAACGTGGCCTGGTTCACGGTTTAAGAAACAAAAGATAAAGGCTCAAAGTATATTTGTTCCCACCCGCTCTTCGTGATGTTCTTCAATCCTAAACTCAGTTAATCGTGCATTAGATCGTGTTTGAATCTTTGTTCTGATATTCCAGTGATGATTCGGATATTGACAATTTATTTTGAACAGACAGTCATTTTTTATAACATTTTTCATGTTGTTGAGGATTTATAGGACCTCTTTCTTTATTTTATTTTATTTTATTATCCCTGTTTTTTGCCTGAACTGTTTCTTTTTGTATTTACAGTCAGCGGGATGCCCCAGTTTTTTGTGTAAGTCTCCTTCATAGGTTTTGACTTATTG
The DNA here is from genome assembly GCA_948472305.1 of Vicia faba. Lineage (NCBI taxonomy): Eukaryota > Viridiplantae > Streptophyta > Magnoliopsida > Fabales > Fabaceae > Vicia > Vicia faba. The sequence goes on along the minus strand of OX451737.1, from coordinate 1,450,118,664 downwards.
GGCTTTTATTTCTGAGAGATAATGACCGCCTGTCATTATGATTATTCGGAACCATCACTGTTTTTTGTTTCGAAAGGACTTCCTTGATGTCATCCATTGTGCGCCTGGATCAACTAAGAGAACTACCCTGCCCCAGGTTATAATTAAGGGTTTTAATTTTTTTGCGAAAAGAAAAAACTCCAACTTCTTTGGCTCAAAGGGGTTAACGAGGAATTATCTTCCTTATAACTCCACTGTTTAGGATTTGAAACAATGCTTGTACCTCATCAGCGGGGTCTGTTCAAAAGCATACTGTAAAGATCGCGGTATCGTTTTCGTCATCCTCCCTCAAGAGGCTTAGAATTTTTTAATCAAGAGTTTGAACATCACAAAAATGAAAGCAATTTGAATATAGTGAATACGAATGGATTGATTCAAAACAGACATATGCGATGCATTAATGAAATAAGAAAAGTTTGCCATAACAATAATTGTTTGAATAAGCAAAGAAAAATACAAATTCAGAATTCAAATGAACAAAGGTGTTTTCAATCCTAGCCATGTTTTGGCAAGGGAGCAGTGATCACATTGGGAGTCTCGGGCGCTTCGAGCTCGACCTCCTTTGCATCGATTAGGTCCTGAACCTTGTTCCTCAAAGTCCAACAATCATCTGTAGCATGCCCCGGGCTGTCAGAATGATAAGCGCAGCGGGCGTTGGGGTTATACCTTGAAGGTGTAGTGTTCGGATTCTTATGAGGGTCCCTTAGAGTTACCAAATTGGTCTTTAGCAACTGTGGCAATATCTGGGACAAGGTCATGCTGAGGGGAGTGAATTGCCTTCTAGGTCTCTCTTCCCTTTGTTGGTTGCGATGTTGAGGAGTACTGGCCGGTTTTGAAATAACTACCGCGTTGACATCTTGGCGGTGTTCGGACCTATTCTGTCTTCTTGAACCATAGACATCACTGGATTCTTTCTTGAATGGTTTTTTCTCAGTGTTCGAGCAGTCACCATTCTGTATTTTCCCAGACTTGATACCAGCTTCTATTCTCTCACCAGTCAAGATAAGGTCTGTAAACCCAAGAGAAGAATTCCCAATCAGATGGTTGAAGAACGGACCAGACAGGGTCCCCAGAAACATATTAACAAGTTCACGGTCAGTTAAAGGTGGTTGCACCCTTCCAGCAAGGTCTCTCCACTTTTGAGCATATTCCTTAAATCCTTCACCCGTCCTTAGTGACATACCCTGGAGTTGGGTACGCGTAGGAGCGAAGTCGGAACTATACTGATACTGCTTATAAAACGCAGTAGCCAAGTCCTCCCAGTTACGAATACTGGCTCCATCCAGCTGATAGAACCATTCGAGTTGAGTCCCTGAAAGACTATCCTGGAAGAAATGGATCCACAAATTCTTGTCAGTCGTATAAGGTTGGATCTTCCTTACGTACGATCGGAGGTGCAGCATAGGACAGGAAGCTCCGTCGTACTTTACAAAAGCAGGTACCTTGAACTTATGTGGAATCACCACCCCGGAGGACAGACCTAGATCTTCAAAGTCCAGGCCAGGCACCTTCTGTATCTCCATAGCGCTTAACCGGTCTTCCAGCTGTTTGTACTTATCCTCAGCAAGAGGATACTGTTCTTCATCATAATCCGTCTCGTTGTCGGAGACTATGGGACTAGGAACCCTCCTCTCTTGGGGAATGTCTTTCCCTACAGATCTAGTAGTCAGCTCAACCTCGTTTTGTGATCCATTCCCAGATCTGCGTCTAGTGTTGAACAAAACAGTCCTCTTCTTCTTCTTCTTCATAAGCAGGGTCTTCAACTCCTGTTGACCTTAGGCTAGGCTCATAACCATCTTCTGGAACTGGGCATTCTGGGCCTGGAGGGCCTTGATAGCTTGTTCATTAGTAGGTTCAGAAGTCATGAGGATTGCTGAAATAAACAGCGAAGAAGATAAGTGACCTGTAAAAAGGATACCTGTAATGCAATGATATGTATGTATGCGATGTTTTCAAGGATCTCGCGGGGTAAACAATAAAATTGTTAGAATTTGAATTTGGTAGCTTGATTGAAGGAACTTCATGTTGTTGAGAGTCCTTCTTCAAGAGTCAAGGCTCACCATATCGAGTGGGTCATAGCCCCTGACTCGAGTCATTATGTTTTGATCCCCGAACAACCTTGGCTAGAGGAAAATAAATCCCCTTTGCCCTTTGCTAGACAGTTGGTTCATCATGACCTGCATCACAAGCCCTTGAGATCCTTTAAATGGTTAAGGAAATGTTATGGTATGATGTTATGATGTGTATGCTATGCGTGAAGTGATGTAAGTAAGCCCTGTTATAAGTCTAGATTAAGGACTATAAACAAAACCTGCAAGGAACTCAATGTTGTCAGATAACAAGAATGTGCAAGTAGTTCAGATTGAAGGCACACAAGTCACACAAAAGAGCCCTTAGATTTCAGGCTGGCATGAAGATTAGGTACTACCCTCTTGAAGTTTCAGTTGGTTAAGACCTGTCCTAGAAAATAGTAACTGGGTTCTAGAGGATCTCAATATCACTGACTACCCTCAACCGGTCATAACTCCAGCTTCGCAATCTTTTCTTGCAGCCGGAACCATCGCGGGAGTTTAGCCTCAATGAGTGTAGCATATTGCTACTGTTCTATGGCCAAGTTGGGTCAATTTCGGGTTCTAAGGTCGGTTGGTGCTTAATGACTCCTCAGAAGACCCATATTCTCCTCTTTCCAACACAAGGGATATCGGTACAGACCAAGGTGTCACACCAACGTAGCCACTGCTTCACCCGTGTCGGTCTACGCCGGACAGGTCCCTCACAGTTTATAGCTACCTAAAGGGTATTCCCCAGATCCGGGTTAGGATCTATGAAACTCCGATGCAAGCCCACAATATTAAAGCAAATAAGGCATACAATTGAAAACATAGAATGATCTAATCCTAAGGTACACCTCACTTATTAAATTGTCCCCAACAGAGTCGCCAGTTCTATGATCGGTGGAAATAGAACTTACTGTTTTTAATGCTGGTTCGCAAAATGTCGCGGTAAGCAAGAGTCGCCACCGTATTTTATGTTCTCCAACATGGAAAGGACAAAAGCACAGCAAAATTCCTTTTCGAGATGTTTCTCGGTTCGGGAGGTAGATTTATAGAAAGGGAAGGTGTTAGCACCCTTTCTATCCGTGGTTATCCACGGGCTCTTAGGTACTTGCTCACTATGTTTTCAAAAAATTGTTTTCTTTTCTTGTGTTTGTGGGTTTTGAAAAAGTTTGTTTTGAAAACTTCTAGGTAACTCCTATATCAGTCCTCAAGAGTGTATGAAGTGTTTGTTTGAAAACTTTTGAAAGTGTAAGTGCGAAAAGTATTTTTTGTTTTTTGAAAGAGCAAGTACCCAGGAGAAATCTAATTACTCAAAAGAAATTAAGCTGTGTAAATGTCCTTTAGACAATACTATCCCACTATTGAGAAGTAGGTAGCACCGTCGTTGGAGTTATTCGGGTCAATTCGATTATAGGGACATGTGTGGTCACCAAAGCAATAGTAGGACGCCTTAGCGGTAACCCTAATGTCCTAGATCCTTTTTATCCGAGGCAACCGTTTCGAGGCAACTTGGATCTTTAGACAGGAGGGCGACCTCTAAAACACCCTATACTTAATGACCACCTCGAGGCAACCAAGTGAGGCGTACCCTAGGAGTGGCATGTGCATGTGTGTCAGGATTCATGTTAAATTATCTTGTACATGTATTAGGGTGAGCTACGAGTTGGTTTTATTTTTCAGGCAAGTCTTGTCATGCATAATTAACAGTTAATAATTGCGGAAAATAAATTGCGGAAAGTGAATCTACGCTATTACAAGGCGTCGGGTATTTACATCGCCAAAAACATAACCCTTGAAAATAAATTGCGGAAAGTAAAGAAAGCGATAAAAGTCCTAATTATCTATTACATTCTCGGAGTAGATACATAAATATGATAAAAAATTAATCAAGAATAAACATGCGCGAAACAAAATTGAATCGGGAAAAGTCTTAGGGTTTTGACCCTTTTTGAGAAAAGAATGGAATTTTGGTCCTTTTTGCAATTAATTAATATTAAACCTAATTTACTAATTAATTAAATAATTACAAGAGAAAAAGGTATTTTTTAGTTGTTTATGTTTTAATGAAAATAAAAAATAAAAGAAATTAAAATTTTCAAAAGAAAAACCCTAATTCTAGATTGATTTTATTTATTGTGAAAAATAGTCAAAGTTAACCTAATTAACTAAATTAGTTTGTTAGTATTTATTTACAAAATAATAATTAATAGTGAAATTAATAAATAATAATAAATAATATTTACATTTTTAGTTATCTGAATTTATTATGAAAAATATTAATTTGTTAATTAAATACTAATAATAATAATTAATAATAATAATTAGTAAAAGAAAATAAAAGGAAAAGAAAAATAATAAGAATAATAAACCAGGGGGGTGCTGGGCCCTATAGGAGGTTTGTTAGCAATCTGGCCCACTAAGCTCAAGCCTTTGTTGACTTTCTTGAATTGTCTAGAGCGTGCCTTGACTGGGAGTATGGTACTCATCATCTTTTGGCCACTGGATATGCTTTGCCAGCCACTTGGCACACTGAGGCGTGAGGTATATGGTAGACACCTTTTAGCAACCTGCATGTGAACACAAGGGAAAAAATAGAAACAAAGGTTTTGGGGGACCTGGGATTCGAACCCAGGTCCCAATGATTCACGTCCAGCGCATCTACCACCAGGCCACTTGCTTGCTTTGGTTATTATAATAAGAAACAAATATAATATATAGAAAATAGTAATCATGTTGGAAACAACAAAAAACATGCGTAATTTTGAATGCTCCAACCACAACTCAACACGTCTTCATCTCCTTCGTTGTGTACCTGTAAAAACAAATAGATAGCGGGGGGTTTTAACCCCCACAACCTGCAAGGACGAAAAATAGCGACTAGGCCTGTGAGCAATAAAAATATTTCGCGATGGTCCTGTTAGATTCGTCTGAGTCTCCTGAATTCAACCATGGGTCTTATAAGGTTCAATTTTTCCTGGATAATAAAGCCCCAAAATCAAAGCTTAGGAACCCTAGAATTTGTCAATGGTATCTTTTGATTTAGGGCTCTATAATACAATTAATCTGTACCAAAAGCTTCGTATAGTCCCTAGCAATACAAAACGATCACAAAAAGATGTTAAATATGCATGAATCAATGATTACGATTTTGGAAAAATGCTTCAAACCGTGAATCTGTTCTTGACGATTTCTTGGGTTTTGGCACGTGAGTTTGATTGCTACACGTTCCTCACACCTCCAACAATGTGTTTGAATCACTATAATGCTTTGAATTGGCCTGGAACTAGGAAAACAGTTTTCAAGTTTCTTTGACTTTTTTAATGTTGCTATGGCTTTTCTGCAGCAATTTTCACGTCCACATGAATAGGGTTAGTTTGTGTATTTATAGAAGAGCTGAATTAGGTTACAATCTTGCACAAAAGATCCATGGAATGATGATTCAATATTTGATTGAAAATCAAATATTTTTGAATCTTTTTAATTGGAAAAACTTGCCAAACTTGGAGATTCTTGTCCCCTTGATGTGCACACGAATTTTCCAGCATATATTGAGCTTGTTTGCTTCCCAAAAGATTGAAAAAACCATATCTTTGAATTTCCTACAATTTAAATTAATTAAATGAATTAAAATCAATTAAAAATCCAATTAATTAATAAAAATAAGAAAATAAATTCAAATAGGCTTGATGGGTCGTGCATAGGCCTTGGATAAAGTTTCAAGAAGAAATTTGAGGCCCATTAGCAAAAACAAAGTGTTTTGAGCAAAGTTGACTTTTGCAAATTCACAAAAATTTCTCAACTTCTCCAATGCATATCTTGCTCAATTTTGATCACATGAACATGTTCTTGGACATTTTGGAAAGGTCTTGAAGTCCTCTAACTAATGCCTTTGCTCCCGTGTCATTTGGATTTACCAATCTCAAGTTATGGTCTTTGACTTAAAGTGCATTTTTGTTGACTTTTGAAATTGACCTATAATGTAGAAATTGATAACTTTTTATGAGAGCATTTCTTGGACTTGGAATGTGAAGATGAGTTGTAGGAAATGTCATCCCCTTCAAAATGAGCATTGGATGGGATTTTTTTGATGAACCATGAAAAAGTTATGCCTTGGTCAAAATACAGTTGACTTTTTTGCTGTCCAAAAATAGTAACTTTTGGCATCTTGATGATTTTTGAGCCATGCTTGTGGAATCATGATCAAGACTTGATCAAATGATGATTGTGAGCTCAAGAAGATGTTGACCAAAAATTCTGACTTTTGACTGCAAAATGACCATTTTGCCCCTGTAGTTGACTGTTGAGCAAATAGGGCTTTTGACTATAATTTAACACTGTGAGCCTTGAAACTTGATATATAGGTGCTTGGAAATGTATGGAGGCCTATGAGACTTGATTGAGCCATTGAAAACCTCAATTTCCTTGAAAGAACCAAAACCCTAATTTTGACTGGCTTAAGAGGTATTTGAACTGTGCAATCCTTGAGTAATCTTGAACCATTTGGAGATGATTCTTGATAAACCTTGAAGAATATGGGAGGGCGAATTTTGGGGTACAACAGGCAGGAAAGTTCCCCAGATTCTATTTAACGGAATGAGGCATCAATGCAAACCCCGACAAATGTCGGGCATTTTCCGAATTTCTGACGCCCACCTCGAAGAAATCCATCCAGATCTTGAACGGCATACTCACTTCTCTTTCTCGATTCGTGGCAAAGTCCGCCCAACACGCGCTTCCCTTGTTCAAACTTATGCGCAAGGAAGCCACCTTCGAGTGGACGCCCGAATGCGAACAAGCCCTCGTCCATTTGAAAAGGGCATTGTCACACTGCCCGTCCTAGCTCAGCCCGGGAAAGACGAGGTCCTCTACCTTTATCTGGCCATCACCTCTGAGGTAGTAAGTGCAACGCTGATAAGGGAAACCCCAGAAGGACAAAGGCCGATTTACTTCACGAGCAAGACCCTGCAGGGCCCGTAAGAAAGATATCAACAAATCGAAAAAGTAGCTTTGGCCCTTGTTAATGCAGTGAGGAGGCTAAGACACTACTTCCTGGCCCACACCATAGTGGTCCGTACGGATCAACTAATAAAACAACTGCTTGGGAGACCAGACATGGCCAGTAGAATGTTGAAATGGTCCCTTGAACTCTCTGAATTTGATATCCAATATGAGAGCAGGAAATCCCTTAAGGTTCAGGCCTTGGCCAACTTCGTGGCAGAAATGACCTCGCCTGCGACCCCGACGGATCACATCGTTGGACGATCTTCGTCGATGGCGCCTCCAGTTCAACTGGAAGCGGTGCAAGCATCAAACTAGAAAATAAGGAAGGGACCCTAATCGAAGTCTCCCTCACCCTATCTTTTCCAACCTCCAACAATCATGCCGAATATGAGGCATTCCTCGCGAGCTTACGACTAGCTGAAGATCTAGGAGCCGGGGAAGTAAAAATCTTCACCGACTCTCAGTTGGTTGCCTCTCAAGTCCGAGGTGAATATCAGGTCAAAAATGACCAACTCGCAGAATATTGGGCCCTGGTCCAGGAAATAAAAAAGAAGTTTAAATTCGTGGATGTACAACACGTTCCCCGCGAGCATAATGCCTGGGCAGACGTCTTATCTAAATTAGCGAGCACAAAGATAAAGGGAGGAAATAAATCTGTGATACATGAGATGCTCCCTCGACCAAGCACCCAAAGGCCATCTTCCACCCTATAAGTATTCGCCATCGGGGACAGCAATTGTTGGATGACCCCCATACATGACTACCTCTCTGTGGGCATACTCCCCGACAACCCAAAAGAAGCGGTCGTACGTCTTGGTTGAAGGCATATTTCTATCTTGTGTCGATCTTCATGGCATATGTGCCGAGGGGCACACATGTTTAACTTGTGTTGAGCGTCAGGGAAGGTGTGACGACCGTCACAACCTTCTGATATGAATTCTTCTGCTATTTTCTGTTGTTTTCTGATTTTTAGTCTGTTTCTTTTACATTTCTTCTCCTTTTCTCATGTAGGCCTTGGATGAAATAATTACCTGAAACAAACTTGAAATACCAACATAATGCAACATAATTAAGATAAAACGGTAACTTTATTTATGCAAATTGGGTCGAATATACTTTGTATTTTCGCATTATCAAACTCCCTTATACTTGAACCTTTGCTTGTCCTCAAGCAAATAATCAGTATGGTAATCTTTTAAGCACGTGTTAAATGCAATTACATGACGCAAATCAATTCGTACGTGGTTGCGCGATGTTTTTGTTAGAACAATATAAGCTCAATATCAACAACAAAGATACAGTAATGACACAAGACAACCTCTCCTCATGCAGACCAGTTCCATTCATGCTATTATAGCTCAACCTAATTCTTTTTGCTTTATTTCACCCATTTTGTTCAAGCGCAATCACATTAATCCCTTTATCTTATTGCACTCACATATTAGAGTATCCAGTTAGTGATGGTCATTTTAAGCACGGAGTTCCGGTACATAAATTTTGTACCCCCTTTATTAATTTGATTGCAAGATGCGGGGGATCGAACCGTAGTCCACCCTACCAAGTTCAGCACCAGAAACCTCTAAACCAACTTACATCTGGTTTTTATAAAATAATATGTAGGTTCCACACTGTTGGATTAAGTAACCGGGTGAGGGTCACCTAACTTAATTAGTGCATTCCCTGTTTTTAATTCATCATTACAAGATCTTTTTGGAAAATGATTTAAGACCATTCACTTATATTCATCGGCCCTCTACATAGTTTGTTTTTAAGACGGTGTTGACTGCTTATAAAAACTACTCGAGGCTACTTTAAAGATTGAGGTTTCGGTATAATAGATACTTAAATCGGTCTCACATAAGCGGGGGTTTTAGAGTGTTAAAATGATATCAATTTGTTTAAATCTCACTCAAAATTTCTAACACATCTTTAAGAGTGAGCAACCTATATACTCTTTGAATGTGTCAAGTAAAAAAAATTGTTATGGCTCAAGAAAGTGAGAGAGTCAAATAATGAACGAAAATATGCATATAACGACTTAATAGTACATAAATTTTATTCAATGGAAATTTGCGGTAATGTAAATCTACTTAGAAAACGGTAAATGAAAGCGGTAAAGCTTCCTCCCTCATACTTAACTGAGCATTGTCCCCAATGCAATGAAGTAAGGTGAGAAAGGAAGGAATAAAATGAGATGAATGACTACTCTTCGCCTTGCCCACGTGCTTTGCGACATACCTGTGCTCGTGCTCGTCCACGTGCACCATCTCTGCCTTGGAAAGGCTTTACACCAAATCCTTGTAGTCTGACATAAGTAACAAAATCATGCAGGCCGTCAACCCGATAAGTCAATGCTTACATCTCTTCAGTAAGCTCCGACATACTATGGTCATGCCAGTAGGCGTAGTCGTGCTGATCTCTTTGAAGTTGTCGGACTTCTTGCATCATCTGGTTATGCTAAGCTTCCATTATTTAATAGTGTTGAGCTTCAGCTTTATTATGTCGCAGCATTTCAGCATAAATGTCATCAAGAGTAGCTAGTTGCCCCTGATTTCTTCTTTTTCGGGGCTCGTGCCCGGATGATGAACCTACAAGATTCTCGATGGGAACTTGTGTAGCATGTGTGCGAGTGTCAGGTTGTGGAGCGTCTTGCTCTAGCACTTGCTCCATTTCATCGGCCTCAGCATTGCTCGGGCCACCTTGATCATTTTAGACATTTTCACCGGGAGTAGGAGGACTTAGATCATAACACCAATTATCCATATATGTTACATTAGTGAGCTAGGGATTAGGCAAAATAATACTTGGAACTACATTGTTCCGCATCATAAGATTGTATCTTCCATCTTCTCTTGCCTTAGTAAGGTGTCCACCACGACAATTGTCAACATAAATAAATAAAGCTAGTAGCTAAGGCATATTTTCTAGTTTGTCCCCCAAGTTCAAAGCAAGTGCTATAGATGTGAGTAACCCTCCAATACAGAAAGGGGTAGTACCTCGTTCATAGAAAGACTGGATGTGTGCCAAGAGGAACGCACTGACATTGATCTTCCAACTAGGCGTGAAGATGCAGTGCGGGAAAAACAATTCTTTGGAATTAACTTTGTTGTTGTTTGCCCTCCCAAAAATGGTGTTGGAAAGGATGTGATGAAAGTAGCGGATGGAGGGATTATAGATAGATGAAGCAAAAGTACCTTCCCAACTTGAAGGTCGCTCACCAGTTAAAGCTTGCCATAGACCGAATGTTGTCGATGCCCAATCTGCTCCTGGAGGGATTCAATAGTACATTTCTCCTCCACGAGGGAAACGTAACAAATCACTCATAGCCTCTTGATTCATAGAATATTCATCGTTAAACAACCTAAAGTTTGCAGTGCCGGTGAGGTACATGTTGTCATCTGCTGGAGTGTTGTAGGAGAAGGAGCTCAAAAATTACAAGGTCAAAGATTCATAAGTTGGATGGTTCAATATGCAGACATAAGATAGGTCAGAATTATGAAGTAGCCATTGCATATTGTCTAATAATCCCAACTCACGTAGACAGTTAACATCAACATACCTTGTAGCGGTAACCAAACATTGATGAAACTTCTTGTACTGAGTTTCTTGATGTACCTCAGCTTCTCCGTTTCTGAACACGATTCTGGAAAGGTCTGGCTCTTCTCTTAGGTGTTGAACTCTTCGAGACATAATTAGATGCAAGGAAGGTGGAATGGGTTCGGTTACGAAATTGATAGAAGGTTGTGGGTTTTGATATTTTTTCCTCAAGTGCTTAAATAACAGAACAATATAGAATGCAAGGATTAGATTTTAATGGTGTTTAATGATAATTTTGGAAATAGAGGATGTGGGAAGGTCAGGGGTGAAGAATATGGAGAAAGGGTTTTAATGGGGTTTAACGATAGTGGAAGAAGGTGAAAGAAAAGAGAAAACTTGGTATCTGTTTGAAACAAATACACGCGCTGGATTTTATTCCGCCCCGAGGGGCACAAAATGTGTGTCGAGCGGCACACTTCATAAGGGTCTGGCGGTCGTCACAGAATGTGTGGCGAACGACACATTATAAAAACTCCTAATTTTGAGAACTGTTAATAATAAACGTTACGGAGCGATACGTTCAGGAACATAGAGATATTTTATATCAATATGAAGTATAGTAATAGTGTAACAATAATGCATAACATAAATGTAAATATCAGATAGTGCCAAACATTTTAATATAATCTGGAAATTTTGAATTTTTCAAAACAATAGTCTGAAAAACAAAAACGAAAAGTAAACATAATGTAAATAGAAAAACAATAAAATCAAGAAATATAGAATGCCAAGCAATGTGAGCCACTATTGTTAGTATTGAGAGCAGAGGAGTAGATATGATGGAAAATTTGGTCCACTAGCTCCGTCACTAAGTCCATAAAACCATGAAACTCGATACGCAATTTAGTGACTTCTTCCCTTAAGCAGTTTAACTCAGTTTGCACAACAAGTAAGGCAGTATCCTGGTCAACAGAGGGAGGTGCAGAGGAAACTAGAGCAACAGAAGCACATGAAGGGGGTAGGTTGCTCGGTGGGTGGAAAATGGTGATAGAAAGGTGATATTTCAGGATCTGTTTCGGGGTCAGATAGAAAAGCATCATTGTGGTCGTAGATTTGAGGTGTTTTAGGAGAAGCGGGAGGTGAAGTTGGTTGTACTTCCAGATAAAAAAGTCAGTTGTTTCGGTTATGAATACATGTTCTTGGATTTGGTAAGGTAAATAGTTGTATAACTTGGTTGTTGATGATAAGTTCAAATTCCGTAGGGCCTAGATTTCTAATTATGCCAATGTTGAAATAGAACCGTATATCCATTGGTCGGAATTTACCTAAAGGGTGGAGTCTTAGAAGTGGTTATCGCATTGCGATAGCATTTGCTATCATGGTCACTAGACCTCCCACCAAGATAGGTGCGTGAACAGTTTGAGCAATACGGTCAAGGTTAACTATCATATAGGTAGCGGCATTAAAGGGGTGGTTTCTGGAGGCACAATACATGATGAAGAGCTCATCTCTAGACACAGAGTAATGTTTTGCGGTTTTTCGAAAATGGTGTGAGCAAGGAACTTATGGAAGTAACGGATAGCAGGGTTGTAAATACTTTCAGAAAACATGTTATTAGGCTCAGGATTTCTATCTCCTATTATATTATTCCAAAAGTATCCAAGTTCACGGTCTATAAGAAGGTCTTCTTGGGTACAGGTAAAAACAGGTGGACCACTAGGAAATCCTAACAGATTAGCAAGTTCACGATTATTATACCGGTATTCAATATCGAATATTCTAAAGGTGTTTAGGCCTCGATTGAATCTTAAACCATGGCCGGGAAAAAAGACGAGTGAGCTTAGGAATTCTAAGGTCAGCTTTCTATAAGAACTAAATCTTCTTCTTAAAGGAGAAGTATCCCAACCCACTTGGCTCAGAAAAAACATTACACTATCTCTAATACCTAAAGTGGTCATGGTAGGACCATTAGGGTAGAAAGTTAGTGCCATTTCCCTTGCATCCAGTGCCTCAAAACGCCTCATTCGGGCTCTTCCTATGAAATCTATGTCCATGGTGTCAACTTCTTGCATCGTTAGTTAGTATGGTTAGTTAAAAATTAAGTTATCAGGGAAGTAAGTTGACAATTATAATTAAGTTAGTAGTGGTTAACGTTAGAGAACAATACTGCAAAACTTTTATGAAAAAGAAAAATAAAAGCAAGAAAATGTAAAGAATAAAATTAGTAAATCAAAATAAAAGACTAGAAAGTGAGGTGTCTTCCACCAATCGCTTTGTTTTATGTCGTAAGTTCGGCATAATTTTATAGGTGAATAAATCTGGGAGTGAGCGGGTAGCTCTGCAAGATGGAAACTAGCATAATAGTCTCTATTTTCTATACAATGGTAGTGCTTCAAGTGCTTCAAGTGCTTCCCGTTTACGATAAACGGTTCGCTAGATTTCCCTTTAATTTCAATAGTGTTGTACCCAAAAAATTCCCCTCCTAATTGTACTTTTATTTGGCTTTGGCTTAGCGTCGTGTTCACATCTTTTCATTAGGTCATTAACATAGCATACATTTTTCATTTCATAAAGTACATGGAGTTCAATGTTCAGTGGTTGTGAGATATCAGGGTTTCACAGTGATTGAGGTATATATACCCAACAAAGCTTATTACCTCTGACTCTTCTGGTTATTTTGCAAGCAGTGAAGTGTGGAACTAGGGTTGTGTCGTATGGTTACCTTAAACTTCTTTCTCCTCAAGAGATAAGGCCATTAGGACTTACTTTCCTATGTGCAGTCAAAGTCAAGGTTTTTCAACTACTGTGTTTGGTTGAGGTTTCTTCTCCAAGGATCATGGTTTTGGGTTGCATCTTATGGCTATCTTGAGTCTCTTTCCTTTAGAATTAAGGGCCTCCATCCATTGCTTGTGTTACAAGTTCTGTCATCACTTCTTGGATTTTCTTACAAAAGGCTTGACTTTCGTTTGAAGCTTTATCTTAAGTGATGAGCATTTGGTTCTATCCTAAAGGGTGTGAGCTTTAGCATAAATACTTTTGTGAATCATCTGCTCCTATTTTTGGGATAAGGGTTTTGTCAAGAGTATTGATTCCATTGGGGTTTTATTGAAACTATCTTTCAGAATTCAAAGGTACATTCGTTAATGAAGCGCCCAGAGGTTGATTATGGCATTGATATGGTGGAATCATGTACTCCTTACTTCATCAATTAGGGATTTATGTATCATAATTTAAAGAGACTTTTCCAGTCAACTTTTCCTTAGGATACATGTTTTCTTCAAGACATGGCACCTTGTGGGATCTTTGGTCACCAAGTTAAGAGTTTGTTGGTTGATTTGCAAGAACATTAAATCATGGTACAAAGAATAATGACGTAGATTTATTGTTATACTTACATTATAAGTGGAGTGGTTTTGTTCTTTGAAGATTGATTTACAAATATCCATTCAAGTTTCAAAGTTCATTCAAAATGAAGATTTCAAGTTCAATATCGTTCATTCCCAGCTTCTTTCAAACATCAAAGTCTCGCCAACTTACATAAAATTCAAACAAAATTTCACCATGTTCAAGTGAATATAAAGGATTCATTCATTGGAGTTCCAAAGGCAAGAATGGGAGGGAAATTACAACTGGGAAACTGATTCAAATTTATTGCAAAGTTTATCACTACACTAGATCATTACATCAAGAATTTGCAAAGAAAACAATTATGGAAAGGATCTAATCTTAAGGATTTCTTCTCGTTATGCTGCTTTCCAATCCAACTCTTTAAAATCTTCAAGCCTCGCATGAAATTTGTTGACTTGCTCTTAAGTCGTGTCATCACGACTAGATCATTACATCAAGAATTTGCAAGAAAACAATTATGGAAAGGATCTAATCTTAAGGATTTCTTCTCGTTATGCTGCTTTACAATCCAACTCTTTAAAATCTTCAAGCCTCGCATGAAATTTGTTGACTTGCTCTTAAGTCGTGTCATCACTAATAAACACCAAGAAATCTCCATAAAATTCTCTCAGTTTTCTACTTCATCATCTTCACCTTTCAATAAAAAACTACATCAATCTTCATCTCTCGGAAATCTCAATCCGCATTCTTCTTCATCTCTGCACTCTCTCATCATCTTTGCGCTTCAACCATCATCATCTTCCGCAATTTCTCTGTATCCTCATCAACAATCCCCAGCTTCAATCTTCACGCCAAAATTGCAATATTGTCGCAACACGATATTCATCATCGTTGAGAATAAACAAAAGCAGAGCGGAACTTGATTGTGGTGAAATCATTGATAAAGAAGAAGATTTCACAAGGTAAATGAAAAGAACACAAGTATCAGATTAGTCTTTTGGTATTCTATTCGATTAAATCTGCGATGATTAGAGAAGAGTTGGCAGCATATCGTACCTGTGTTCATCAATTCCAACTCGGTCTTAGGCGTCATCACAGGTCGATGATCCTTCAATCTTTCTTCGATTTCTTGATACGAACACGAGCACGACAATCTGATTCGATAACGGGGAAGATTACTTGAAGCAACATTTGAGTGAGAGGGCGGCGAAGTGAGATACAGAGACGGTGGTGCAAGGTTGTTTGACTAAAGCAGAAAGTGAGAATCTCGGGCGATACAAGTCGTATTCGAAGAAGAATCACTGCGAGATTGACGGAAGGGAGGACGAAATGGAAAGTTGAGACGGAGGGAGGGGTCCTTTATGAAAATAATCTTTATGAAACGGCGTCCGAAAATTGAGGAGAGATCGTATGAATTGCGCCACCGATTTGAAGAGGAAGAGAGAATAGAATTTTGGGAAATTGAAGAGACGCAAACGCTTGACCTAAAGCCCTAAACGATACTGTATCTATGCTTTTGCATTCAGTTTTGTTTTTTTCTATATAATAACAACAACAAAGTGATGAAACCGGCTTGCTGGTGGTCGGGCCGAAATTTTAAGGCTTGTATTTGTTTCTTTGCACAATAATGTTGCCTTAGAAAAAACATATTCATGGACTTCTCTTCAATGGGCCTTCAGCACCCAGATTGCTTTTACACACTCCCCTGATCCGATACACCACTTCTCAGGCCCGCTGAATTTTTTTGGAAGATAGTATTACAAATAAAGAAATGCTTCATGTACAGATTGCACCCCTAGATTTTATTATTTGCATTTTTTGTTTGGATAATTTCGATAATTCTTTTGTTTGAGTTTTTTTCGCATAACAAAAATTATATAATATAAAAATTTGTTAGATTTTTTTATTTGATTTTAGGAATTAAACCTCGATTATCTGATTACTTGAGATTGGTAATTCACTTTTGTTTGTTGAGATTTGAGTCTTATGCAGGTTTATTGTATGATATGCGGATATGTTCGAGATTTCGATTGTGATTTATTTTCACATAGATGATGCTTCAACACTTATTTCGAGCATTTGATTTTTTACTCTTTTCTTTGATTGGTGAAGTTTTCACGAAGATAGTCGGGTTTCTTTGTTTTGATACGCTTTGCTACGGATTGATATTCGTTTGGTATTTTCTCTTTTTTATCTCATTTCAGCACTTTATTGTTTTCTAGATATCATGAGAAGTAAGAACTTTACTTCTTTCTAGATATCATGAGAAGTAGGAAATAAAGAGCGTGCGCTCGAAGTCGCTGTTTAAAATCCTGTAGCAGGCACCGCTTTCTGTATGTTATTTGTGTTTGTTTAAAATCCTACCTTTGAAGTAGGTATTCCACATGTGTGTTTACATATGTGCCCATATTATATTACAAATGATAAGTCCTTAAAAGAAGGAAAGTATGGGGGGTCCAGTCGACCCCCGCACATTCTAGTTTGTGTCATCCTTAGCTCATGTTGTACGTCGATGCTTCAGAGTCATGCAAATCTTGTGTATTGAGTCGGTCATATGGAGAAGGGTTCGCAACCAACCCCCACACTTTGTAAGGAGTTCACAATGGCCATTGTTGATACTTCACTATCCGCTTGTTTGCTTCGGGTGATCTGTTCCCCTTAGCTAAAGCATTTCTTTTCTTTTTTATTTCATTTGTCTCCCGCTTGTTTGCTTCGGGTGATACGCTCCCCTTAGCTAAAGCATTTCTCTTGTTTCCTCCATCCCTTTGAGTCAGTATGTGTTGCTCATGTTTGTGTGCTTTTGCCAAAGCACTTGTTTGCTTATTTTTTTTTCTATACCATGTTCCCTTAGGATCGCTCGATTAGAGTAGCTTTCGAGCTAGACATTATTAGGATAGGTATCCATACATGCTAACATAGGTTATAGATTTCCCTTTCAAAACTCAACCTTAGGGTCAATCATTGTATGATAATATTAGGGATAGATTTAGGTTAGTCTCCCTTAGATATTTTTTTTCTTTCTTTTGCATCCTTGCATTAAGACTAAAACCCTTTTTTTCTTGGAAAATCATAAAACATTTAACAATTTTCAAATCCTTTTTTAAGGTAAAAGCTATCAACCAATACAAATGTTTTGCGCCTTCGGGATTTTCTTTCAAACTCTTTCAAAAGAACATGTTAATTCACTTCTGTGCTGACGCGTAAATCTCCAAAGGTCGAGTTGCGAAAGAAGGCGAAATTAATATTGTTCATTAAAAAATACAAACCAAAAGAAACTTTTGTGCCAAACTACGACTGCTTTGATTCCTTAAAAGGGATACGTAGGCATTGGAGTAGGGCTCGAACGAGCACAACTTTATTTTACCTACATTATTTTCTCTTTTCTTTTGCATGCATTTTCTTTTAGCTATTAAGCTTATATTTGAATACACCCATTAGATTATAATAACAAGAGTGGATATCGTAGAGTATTATGGGTGTGTGGGGGGATAATACCTTCTCCTCGCGTAACAGACTCCCTTACCCGATCTATCGGTCGTTTAAACTTGATTTCACCCTTCTCGGGTTTACTCGATTTTTACCTTTCCCTTCCCATAGAATAAAAAATGTTCGATGGCGACTTCATTAATTTCATCTTGATGACTTGTTCAACCGATTGTTTCAAATAACTCCACTTGGAAAAACCTTAGTTATTTCAAACGGATCGGACCACCTAGAACGAAGTTTTCCTGGGAACAACTTAACTATAGAATTAAAAAGGAGCACTATGTCGCCCTCATTGTACTTTTTCATAGGTATGCGCTTGTCGTACCAATTCTTTGTTCTTTCTTTATAGATCCTATCATTTTCATATGCATCTAGTTTAAGTTCTTCTAACTCATGAATATCTAGGATTTGTTTTTCGCTTGAGGCAATGTAACTTAAGTTGAGGGTTTTGATTGCCCAATAATCTTTATTCTCGAGTTCTACCGGCAGATGACACAATTTTCCATAAACTAGTTTGAATGGTGTGGTTCCTATGAGTGTCTTATAGGGTGTTTTATATGCCCACAATGCCTCGTGTAAGTTGAATGACCAATCTTTCTTATAAGTGGCAACTATTTTTTCTAATATTTTCTTAATCTCTCTATTGGAGACCTCTACTTTCCCACTTGTTTAGGGATGATAAGGTGTTTCTACACGGTGTCGGACTCTATATTTACTAATAGTTTTTCAAAGATTTTTGAGATAAAATGAGAACCACCATCACTGATGACAAGTCTTGGCACACCGAATCCAGGAAAAACTATATTTTTGAAGAGCTTAATTACTACTCGTGTATAATTTGTTGGAGAAGCTACAAACTTAATCCATTTTGACACGTAATTTACAACAATGAGTATGTATTTATTACCAAAAGAGGATGGGAAAGGTCCCATGAAATTAATTCCCCATACATCAAAGACTTCTACTTCTAAAACACCCTTTTGATGAATTTTGTCGCGTTTGGAGATGTTGCCAGTGCATTGGCATCGGTCACAGTTTATGACTATAATATGGACATCTTTCCATAAGTTAGTCCAATAGAGGCTAGCTTGTAAAATTTTAGCGCAAGTCTTTGAAGTGCTTGCATGTCCATCATAGGGAGCAACATGACAATGGGAAATCATGTTTTCTATTTCATCTTCGGGGACACATCAACAGAAAATACCATTGGCGCCTCTCTTGAATAACAGAGGCTCATCCCAATAATATTGTTTAAGATCGTGGAAGAACTTCTTCTTTTGTTGATAGGTTATATCCGGTGGAAGCACTCCAGCGGCCAAATAGTTAACAAAGTCGGCGTGCCATGACAATGTGTTCTTAGTGTAAACTGCTTTCGCAACTTTGTCAGTCTTAGTATTAAGAGTTACGGGGCGCTCAATGGTGTTGTTTTCTAACTAGGCTATGAGTTGCTCGTAAGGGAAATTATCATTGATAGGCACTTGTTCAGGCTTAATGCCTTCCATTCTAGATAAGTGATCAGCTACTACATTTTTAGTGCCTTTTTTCTTTGATTTCTAAATCAAACTCTTGTAGGAGTAAGATCCATCTGAGTAATCTTGGTTTGGCGTCCTTTTTGCTTAATAGGTATCTAATCGCAGCATGATCAGTATAGATAATTATATTTGCTCCCACTAGGTAGGAACGAAATTTATCTAGGCCAAAGACGACAACCAGAAGTTCCTTTTCGGTGGTGGCGTAGTTCA
Organism: Vicia faba; assembly: GCA_948472305.1. Taxonomy (NCBI): domain Eukaryota; kingdom Viridiplantae; phylum Streptophyta; class Magnoliopsida; order Fabales; family Fabaceae; genus Vicia; species Vicia faba. The sequence goes on along the minus strand of OX451737.1, from coordinate 1,450,099,454 downwards.
TATGTGCAAGATCTAGGGTTCTACTAGCGTAATAGATCGCATGAAGCTTTTTATCCTTTCATTTTCCTAAAACTGTGCCTATAGCATAGTCACTAGCGTCGCACATGATTTCGAACAGTAATCTCCAATCAGGTGGTTGTATAATATGTGCGGTAATAAGAACTGTTTTTAATTGTTTGAATGCTTTTAAGCATTCGTCGCCGAAATTGAATTCAGCGTCTTTCATTAACATGCCAGTTAGCGGTTTGGTAATTTTAGAGAAATATTTAATGAATCATCGGTAGAAACCGGCGTGTCCTAAGAAACTTCATATTTCTCTTATAGTTTTCGGAGGATGAAGGTTTTTTATAACTTTTGTTTTTGCTTTATCAACCTCAATCCCTTTGTCGGATACTATGTGTCCAAGTACGATTCCTTGTCGGACCATGAAATGACATTTTTCCCAATTTAATATGATATTAACTTTTACACATCATTCAAGTACCATTTCTAACTTCGATAAGCATCCTTCAAAGCTTTGCCTACAGACAGAAAAATCATCCATAAATACTTCCATGATGTCATCTATAAAATCAGTGAAAATTGACATCATGCACCATTAGAATGTTGCGGGGCATTGCATAATCTAAACGGCATTCGTCTATAGGCAAATGTACCATAAGGACAAGTGAATGTAGTCTTTTCTTAATCTTAGGGGTGTATAGAGATTTGGAAAATTTCTGAATAACCATCCAAATAGCAAAAATGGGAATTCTTAGCTAGTCGTTCGAGCATTTGCTCAATGAAAGGTAAAGGAAAAGGATCTTTTTTAGTGGATTTGTTTAACTTCCTATAGTCAATGCACATTCTCCATCTAGTTTGGGTACGTTCTGCTACAGGTTCACCTTTTATGTTGCTGGCCACTGTAACACCTCCTTTCTTTGGTACAACATGTACCAAGCTAACCCATTTACTGCCGGATATTGGTTATATGATTCCTGCTTCTAATAACTTTTGTACTTATTTCTTAACTACGTCACTCAGAACTGGGTTTATTCTTCTCTAGTGTTCTCTCGAGGTTTTGTGGTCTTCCTCAAGCATAATGTGATGCATGCAAATTGAGGGGGTTATTCCTTTTAGATCAGAGATGTTATAGCCTAAAGCAGTCAGGTATTTCCTTAGGACCTGTAGTAATTTTTCTATTTCTATTTGTCCTAAATTTGCATTGACTATGACGAATTGTTTGAGTTTTGTGTCTAGGAATTCATATCTTAGATCATTTGGTAATATTTTAAGTTCGACAGGTGGTTTCCTTAGGCAGGGCATATGGTTAATATTTAGCGCGAGACACTCACTTAGATTGTCATCCTTGTATTCATCGCACCAATTATTATCTTCAAGGATTGGAGGAATTTGAATTTTTAGAGCTTCTAAATATTTAGTCTGTTTTTTCTCAATTTCTTTAACGCATTCATCAATGACGTCCAAGAAACAACACGAATCATCTATAGTTGGTGCTTTGAAGAATTGTGAGAGGATGAATTCGACTTTTTCTTCGCCAACCTCAAATGTGAGTTTACCTCTTTTTACATCTATGATGGCTCCGGCGGTGGCGAGGAATGGTATTCCTAATATAATAGGGATGTTGGAATCTTCCTTGATATCCATGATAATGAAATTATTGGGGATATAAAATTTCCCAATATGTACAGGAACATTTTCAAGCATTCCTAAAGGAAACTTCACTGAACGATCAGCTAGTTGTGCGGGCATTCTTATTTGTCCCAATTCTCCCATATTTAATCTTTTGCAGATTGATAAAGGCGTTAGACTAATACTGGCTCCCAAGTCGCACAGAGCTTTGTCTATGACGAATTTTACGATTACACATGGTATGGAAAAGCTACATGTGTCTTTCAGCTTAAGGGGCATGTTATTTTGGGTTATAGAGCTACACTATACAATAAGCATAACAGTTTCATTATCCTCGAGCTTTTTCTTATTGGATAATATTTCTTTAAGGAACTTAGCATAAGAGGGAATTTGCTTAATGGCTTCTATAAAAGGTATAGTGATATTTAGTTGTTTTAGAAGTTCAACGAATTTCTTAAATTGCCCTATATTTTTAGATTTAGCTAACCGTTGGAGGTATGGTATCGATGGTTTGTACGGCGGCGAAGGTACGTAAGGTTTTTCTTTCTCTTCTGCCTCTGTGCTTTCATCTCCCTTCTCATATTCTTTTGGTTCTTCTTCCTTCTCAGTTGGTTTAACAGTATTCTGGTACATTGATGAATTTTTTATTCTTGGGTCAGTTTGTCCTTCTACTTCTGTTCCACTTCAAAGTATTTTAGCATTAGCATGACCTTTCAGATTCAATTGTGGTTGGCCTGGAAAAGTTCCAGCTGGAGCAGCTGGAGCCGCTTGTTGTTGTGCCACTTGAGAGATTTGCATTTCAAGCATTTTTTTATGAGTGTTTAGGGCATCAACCTTGTTTGATATCTTCTTTATTTGTTCACTAGTGTGTATGTTTTGATTTATAAAATCTTTGTTTTGTTGAGCTTGAGTGGCTATGAAGTTTTCTATCATGATTTATATATTGGATTTCCTAGGAACATTTGGAGTAATTTGGGCGGCTTTCTGGTATCCCGGTGGTGTAGTAGGAGTTTGTCCAGGTGCATATAATGCATTGTTATTCTTGTACGAAAATTTTGGATGGTTCTTCAAGGTAGGATTATAGGTATTCTCGTATGGATTTCCTTGAGCTTAATTCACTTGATCAACTAGTACTCCTGTTAAAAGTGGACATTCCGGCGCAGCATGTGCGTGAAGTCTGTATAAATCGTAGGTTGGAGCTACTGCAGCCACGGTGGCTGTGGGAGTTGTGGTCAAGTTTTCTATCTTTTGGGTAAGAGCTTCTACCTTAGCGTTAACTTGGTCTAAACTGCTAACTTCGTACATACCGCCATTCGTTTGAGGTTTCTCCATAACAGTTTTATCGCTTCCCTACTGGTAATGGTTTTGAGCCATACTCTCGATAATTTGATAAGTGTCGTGATAAGGTTTATCCATTATTGCGCCGCCAGCAGCAACGTCAATCATTAGTCTTGTGTTATACAAGAGACCATTGTAAAAGGTGTGAATGATCAGCCATTCTTCTAGACCATGATGTGGACAAAGTCGCAACATGTCTTTGTATCTTTTCCATGCTTCAAAAAGAGATTCGTTATCCTTTTGTTTAAAACCGTTGAAATTGGCTCTTAGCATAGCCGTGTTACTTGGCGGAAAACATCGCGCTAGGAAAACTTTCTTCAACTTGTTCCATGCGGTAAAAGAGTTGGATGGTAGAGACTGGAGCCAGGCTCTAACTCTATCTTTCAATGAAAAGGAGAAAAGACGAAGTCTTATTGCTTCGGGGCTTTCACCATTTGCTTTCAATGTGTCTGCATACTACACAAACATGGACAAATGTAAGTTCAGATCGTCCGTAGGACATCCTGAAAACTGATTTTGTTGGACAACTTGTAATAACGAAGGTTTTAACTCGAAATCGTTCCGAGAGATAGCGAGGGCAGTAATGTTGTTGTGAGGTTCCTCTTGCGATGGGGCAGCATAATCCTTCATAGGACGATTTTGGGGTCCTTCGGCCATTCTTGGTTCAGGAAGATATAAATCAGGAAGATTGAATTCGGGAAGATTGTACTTAATTTGGTATTCTCTAATTCGGCGTCTTATACTAACAAAACGCTCGACCTCGTCAATTGGTTGGTCTAATTCTCCGCCTTGAGAGTGAGTGCTTGGCATACAATCAACGGATAAAGGGAAATAAAATTGGTTTCCTTAGTTTATACTGCATAACAAAGGAATCACAATATCGACTAAATCAGTTCCCAGCAACAGCGCCAAAAACTTGGTTGCTGCTTTATGAGTCTATCGGGTGTATTAACTACAAGTGCATAGTTGAATCGCGTAGTTTTAAAAGATATTGAACCCACAAGGACTGATAATCGAGTTACTGCTATCTAAAGTTATTGTGTAAAGCTAAGGCTAATAATAAATCTTAGGTTTTTGGGTAGACGAAAATAAGCTAAGACTTAATTGAAATATTTAATAACAGGACATGTGTATGTAATACGTCTGACTTTGTGAATTCATTAAATCATTGGCATAGCTTTGAGTATTTAAAACATTGTTCAATAGAAACTATCAGTTTAAAAATATTTATCCCACACTCTCGTGATTATTGATTCGGATTATAAAATCAAACTTAAATGCTTGCTCTCGCTATCTCATTTAAAATCCAAAAATACTTTTTGAAAATAATTAGAGTCTAATTAATCCTAAACCACTATCGTTGTATATAAAACTAATGTTTGGTTATCACTATCCGGTTAAAAACTCACACTCTCGTGATTATTGGTTTTAGCCTTCTTTTGTCTCTTACTCTCGTAACAAAACAGTTTTATATTGAAATTTGGAAACCAAACCAGAAAAGTATTTTATAAAAGGTTTATGCCAAATTATTACCGAACTCCTTCAGTTTGTAACCTTACATACCGGTATCAGGGAAGTTAGTCGGACATATTATTTATTACTAACACAAAATAATAACAGACATATAATAATTCATTCATGATTGATAAATAAAGAGACAGTAATGTAATTGAATTAAAAATCCGGAATTAAACAATGAAAACAAAATTTCTGCAACTTCTAGTATTAAAAGCAATCCTCCACAATATGCCGACAGGATTTATTGCGGAAAAATAACTTGAATGTAGAACAAAAACTATAAAACTTAAAAGCAAAATTCAGAAGGCTATGAAAAGAAACTAATGATGCAATAGTTTTCCGGTGTAGAAAACTATTGTTGTTTAGCTGAATATTTTATCTGCTTAAATTCTAAACAAAGCTCTGAACTGTTGAAACTGGAATAATGGCGTGAAAAAGTGAAATGAGAGATAACATGACAAAAACGAGAGAGAGCGAAGAGCAGAAGAGGACCTCTTGTATATTGTCCTTCTTTTATAGTGATTTTCCTATAACAGAGTTCTTGAGAGAATCTAGGAGTTGTGACTTCATGCTTCAGAATAATCCGTGCATGGAGAAAGACCAGAAGGAAATAATGTAGGACTCGTTGGCACTGGAAACATGGAGAACCGTGGATAAAAACTTGCACGTCAAACAGAAAAATAGGTTGTGCTGAGTGGCATGCATTGTGTGCCATGGGCCCCACATATTTCTATCTTGTGACCATTGTCATGGCATGTGTGTCGAGGGGCACACATGTTTAACTTGTGTCGAGCGTCAAGGAAGGTGTGACGACTGTCACAACCTTCTGATATGAATTCTTCTGCTATTTTCTGCTGTTTTCTAATTTTCAGTTCGTTTCTTTTCCATTTCTTCTCCTTTTCTCATGTAGGCCTTGGATGAAATAATTACCTGAAACAAATTTGAAATACCAACATAATGCAACATAATTGAGATAAAGTAGTAACTTTATTTATGCAATCGGGTCGAATATGCTATGTATTTTTGCGTTATCATTTAGTTTTCATTATCCTTCTTCGCCTGCAGACCTAGTTTCTTTTGGTTCAATACCATAAAGCTACCTAATATAATTATCAGTGTCAATACACCTTGTCCTAATTTAGAGCGTAAATTTTTTAGTTCATTTTTGTATTCAATCCCCTTCTACCTTATCGCTTAAAAGGCTGGCGCCAATCTCGCTTTAGGTTTAAGAAGATTGAATAGGGGCAACTGTTATACCCCCAAAATTCACCCTCTTCATTTCAACCATATTTGGCTTATATTTCATCATCATACACATGCATACATATCATTGGTTCTATGGTTATGGGATCAAGGCACTTCTGTTAAGCTTCGTAGGTTACAGAAGACATTTATTTTGTTAGTCAACATGCTCAGAGTGTTCTCTAGGCTATTTAATCAGTTGAAAGTCAATTCACCATCATGATAAGTTTGCATGTGTTCCAGCATGCCTTGAATTTCAGAGAAAATCAAGCGTTTCAGTCAATTCGGAACAATTTGAGCAGAAAAGTAGTATTTCATATTGTAACTTCAAAAATTCATAACTTTCGTCCAGAAAATTATTTTTTAGTGGGTCTTTAGGAATTAAAACTACCTCAACATCCTCTTCAATTAATATGTTTGGTTCGGGAACTAATTCTTTGAAGAATATCTTCGAATATGCAAATACCCTGAAATTTGGATTTACTAGTCCATTGTTTTTTTGTATGTTGCAAAATTCATAACTTTTGACCAGAAAATTATTCTTGAGTGGTTCTTTGAGCATTAAACTCTTCTTGACATCTTTTACATTTCATACGTTCGATTCAGAAGCCAATTATGTGAAGAAGTTATCCGAAAGTGCAAATTACCTGAAAATTCCACAGTGAAACGGATTGTCGGTCAACTATTTTCTCGATATTCAAAAAATCATTACTTTCTAGTTTCTCAACATTTTGAGAGGATTCTTGAAGCATGGTACCAAAAATTGTGTTAGATACAATTTTGCTTCAGGTCCCGAATTCGAATTATGTTCCGAAGACTTCGGTTGATGGTTCGCTTCCCAAATTTGTACAGTGGAAAAGTCGCGCAACCAAAACAAAGGGTTTTTTTGTCTCAAGTTTCTCTCCATTGAAAAATTCATAACTTTCTCGATTTTTATTATATCGGGGCGATTCTTTCGGTACGACGTCACAAATTTTATCATCTACAATTTTGCTTCAGGGTTCGCGTCGGGATTACGCACCGAAAGTCATGAGTTTGTGGTTTTTTCTCAAGTTGTACATGAAAATAAGCTAAAAATTCTGCACTATTCAAAAACAAGGGAAAACTAGTCTTTTTTGCCATTTGCCAAACATGGCCTTAGCTCAATTCTATAATGTTTTGATTCAAATGAAAATCATTTTTTCTCATTATATACAAAAATCACTCAAATTCAAAACTCTCTCCCAAGTTTCTCACGAGAAGAACAAAAAAGCAAAAGTCACAAAACTCTCAATTTCTCCACCCTCTCCCTCCGCGAGCAGCACCTCCAGTAAGCATCCTCAACCGCGCGCCGCCCTACCAGTCACCCCTACCGCCGCTACTCGGTCTTCCGGCCGATTCCCTCCGCCTCAGATCCCTCGCTCGGACATACTCCCTCCAGCTTCTACCCTCGTCTCCATGCAAGCTTTGCCAGATCTCCTCCCTCTGTTTCCGAGCTGCTGTCTGATCCATATTCTGGCCTCCGATTCAATTTCTATGATTCAATTTTCGGTAACTCCTCTTGATTCCTTGGTCGATTTTATTTTTTATGTGATTTAATCGGTGAAATTAATTGAGTTTTGAGTCTTAGCATGAATTGATTGTGAGAGTAAGTGATTATGTGAATTAAGCTTAAATTGATTTTTGTGATATTCATTTATTATTGAAGCTTGATGATGATTAAATATGGAATCGGTTTATTTAATTGTTGTTGATTGTTGACATCTATGCGTCAGAATTAATTATTCAATTGTGTTGTGATTTACGCGTCATAATTTGATTCTGATTTGAGATTTGTTGATAATTTGTCTAAATTCGTGTATCATAATCAAATTTCAAGGTGTTTACTTGTTTTCGACGCGTAATTAATATTGGTTTCAAGGCTTGAAATTGTTGGTATCGGTACTGGTTTATTGATTACAACTTATTTGTGAATTCCGATTGATTTTCATGTGTCGATGTTTGGCTTTTGTGCATTAAAACATTGTTGTCAAATTGATTTTTAACGGACATTGATACATACACTATGGCTGCCCGGAGTTCACAAATATGTTGTGCATTGTGTTTTAATTGTTGCTCGATGCATAAGTGATCTTGTGTTGGTAGTTGGTGGATACCGGTATCAAGTTTGATTTATTTTAAGTCAACTTTTTGTGCATTTCATGTATCAATTAAATGTTGTCCGAAAAATGGTTTTTGCATCTAAATTGTGATTTAATTCATAATTAATGCATATTTGAGCTTGTTAGCATATTTGGTTGATACCGGTATCACTTTTGGTTGATTTAATTCCAACTTTTCATGTACTTTCATGTGTTAATGTGTTGATGCCTGGAAATTAATTTTAATGTTCTAATGCATGTTTGGATCTTGTTTCTTCATAATTCAATCTTGATCTAATTTTCAATGTGCGTACTTAATTTCGATTTTTCCTCCTTGTTATTTCTAACTCTTTTGTTGACTTGTGCAGGACATTTCAAGAGAGTTTTCAATTGTTTAATTAATTCTTGGTTATTCGATTGAAAAGCATTTTATTCCACTTCTTTGTGGATTCGAGTTCGCTTCTGACACGCTTGATTGTGTTTCTCATTGCATGATATATATATATATATATATATATATATATATATATATATATATATATATATATATATATATATATATATATATATATATATATATATATATATATATATATATATATATATATATATATTATTGTTGCTTGTCTAGATTGGTATCTTTGTGCAGGTTTATTATTGTCATGCAGATGTGTCCGATACACATTTCACATGTAATTTATTTTCACATTTTCGATGCTTTGGCGCCTATTCTGAGCACCTGATTTCTAATTATTTTGTTTGTTAATGTTAGCTTGCACGAAGTTTTTCAGGTTTCTTACGCTTTGCTATACAAAGGTGGATTGTTATCCGTTTGGTACTTTCTCGTTTACCTTATTTCTGCATTGTTTTCCGCTTTCTTTTCCATGAGAAGTAGGAATAGAGACGCATGACTAGGATTTCCTACTTTAGGTGGGCAATTCTGTTTAAAATCCTCAAAGGAGGCAATATTTGTGTTTGTTTGTATGCAAAATACCTCAACAAAGGCAAATTCCATCCCCCTTTATTTTGTGCAAAGACCTCGAAGAAGGCATTGATAAAGTCCTTAAAGAAGGAAATAAGGCGAAGTGTGGGTCCGTAATCGACCTCTGCCATTTCAAGTACTCAGGTCATTCATAGCTCACGTCGTATGTCGATGCTATGAATCGTGCTACTCTTGTTATCGAGTCGGTCGAGTAGAAAAAGGTTCGTAATCAACCCCCATAATTTGTCTCTAGCTCACATTAGTCAACATTAATGCTTCGTGTTTGTCCATTTTGTCTTCTATCTCTTACCTTGATGACATGATATTAAATGTTGAAAATCAAACCAGAAAAGTATTTTAAAAATGTTTATGCCAATTTATTATCGAACCCCTTCGGTTTTATGACCTTACATATTGGTATCAGGGAAATTAATCAGACATGTTATTGAGAACCAACACAAAATTACAGTAAACAAACAATAACATGATAATGATTATTAAATAAAGGTAGTATATATCAATGAAATAGAAACCTAGAATGAATAAAAGAAAACTGAAATTAATGATATACTTCTAGTACCAAGTGCAATCCTCCATAATATGCCGGTAGGATTTGCTTGCGGAAAATAACTTGAATGTAGAAAGAAAATATAAGAATAAAACAAAGTCTGAAAGCTGTGAATAAAATATACTCGTGCAATAGTTCCCCGATGTAGAAAACTATTGCTAATTCAGGTGAGAAAGTATCTACTTAAAATTTCTAAAACAATGGTTATGTATGAGAAAATTGAACAAAGGCGTCAGAGATACTTTGCTGCTTAATTGGTTCCTTTTTATATCCTTCTTGCAACTTCTGTTGGAGAAAATTTAGGAGTTGTGTTTCAATCAGAAAACTCGGCTTCTACAAATAATTAAGAACATGGTCATCATGAAGTGGAGCATAATACGAGCTCAGTTTGTTCTGATTGAGAGAATACAGGAGTTTTGTTGCGAACGTGGAGCATTACAGACTGTGGCGAGGGGCGTGCCTTGTATGTCGTGGGGCGCACAAGTCAAAGTTGTGGCGACCGTAACACATGTGTGTCGAGAGGCACACATAAACACATATTGTGGTGATCGGTAGGAGGCTGTGACGACCGTCAAAGTCCTCGGATGCAATTTCTTCTGTTTTCTGCTAGAGAGTCACACATTTCTATCATTTCTTCCTCTTTTCTTATGCAGTTCTTGTGAAATATAAATACCTGAAAAACACTTAAAATACCAACATAATGCAACATAGTTAACAGAAAATGGTAACATCATTTTTTCTAATCGAGCCGAATATGCGATGCTTTTGTGTGTTATCAGTGACATGATACCATGGTTAGGAGTTTCCCTCATCCTACCTTGATGACTTGATATCATGGGTATGTGTCCCTTTCACTTATCCTACCTTGATGACATGATATCATGGTTAGGTGTTATCTCTCTCCTTATCCTACCTTGTTGACACGATATCATGGTTAGGCGTGTGCTACTTGAGTAAGTGGATACTTCTCATGTGTTTGCTTGCTTGATTTCATGTCTTAGTTAAGTTCTTGATTGCTTGAATGTTTCTTTCTATTGTGTGTGTTCACATGCTTTCCATAGGATCTTTAGTTCATTCTTGATCAAGATTGAACTAAGTAGACCTTAGGATTGATATCCCTGTATGCCAATATTAGGTATAATTCTCTCGATCCCAACTTTAGGTCCACAAGCATGACAACAAGTAGGATTGAGATTTCCTTTTTGTTAGATTTTTCTTTTGGCATCCCTTTTAAGACTAAAACTCATTTTCTTTGTTCAAACTTCAAAAACACTATAACTTTACAAAAATCCTTTTTTCAATGTAAAAAACATCAACCAATGCAAACTCTTTTTGTCTTCAGACTTTTTCTTTTAAAACCTCTTCAATAAGGGTGTGTTGTTTCAAGTTCGAGTAACCTGGAAATGCTAAGTGTGTGAGTGGTCGAGCGTGAGTCTTTTACGAGCTGCAACACCAAGCACGAGTTGCAATCTTAACTGCAAGGATGCGAACACAACATTATCCATAAAAAACATGCAATCAACTAAATTTTTTGAGGTGAACTACAAATGTCTTTATCCCCATTATACGATAGGTGGTACGTAGGAACAAAGATTCGCAACCGAGGCAAGCACAACTAATAAAATATTTTCTTTTTGTACATAATACTTTACATCCATGCATTCCCTTTACATCCTAGCTTTAAATTTAAACACACCAATTAGATTAGACAACAAGAATGGAACCCGTGGAGTACCACGGACGTGAGGGGTGCTAATATATTCCCCTCGCATAATCGACTCTCTTACCCGATCTTTCGGTCGCAAGACCGTGATTTCATCCTCTTTATATTTTCTTCGATGTTTTTCTTTCCTTCTGCGAAATAAATAAATATTCGATGACGACTTCATTATTTGTTTGAGAGATTTATTTTATCGAGTTGCTCCACTTAACATCTATGAGATAATGGGAAATTCTTACTATTAGAATATTTAAAGTTGAAAATACATTTATGGAGCATGTTCAAGTGATATCTTCATTTATATTTATCATGTTATATTTGGTTCTAATTGTGACACAAATTCTTAGAAAGCATGGTGTTGTATGGAAATTCGTGGTTAATAAGGATGGAGATGTGCTTTGACATTCAGGACCATGTTCGTGAAATGGCTATCGTTTGAATGCAGAGTCAACTGAAGCAGAATCAACATGGTAATTTAGTTTTTATTTTGTCTGTCGTTTAATTTACTATAGGATTCCTTTTACCATAACTCGACTGAGTAGGAACTTAAAAAAGTACAAGACTACAATTTTGATCACCCGTCATTTCAATTTTACTCCAAACAACGTTCCTCACAGATCTCATATTTTGTAACTACCAGTTCCTCTTATGGAACTGTATGTACAACAACGAGGAAATTGTTAAATTGTAATTCATAGTGTCAAAGAAGATTTGATTTATTTTAGATTTAAATAGATTTAATTTAAGTCCAGAATAGATTTGATTTGATTTAGTAACAAAAAGATATTTTGGGCTTTGGGCTTAGGGTGTAAGATCAGTTATAAATAGAGGGAGTAACCCCTATTTTTCAAAGTAAGTCAAGTAAGTCAACCAAGTCATTCACAGTATTTTACAGTTGCAAAGAGAATAAGAAAGTTTTCACAGTTTGTGAGCAGAGAGAAACTTTGCAGAAATTATTTGTCTTGTCTTCTTTTCTTTGTTTGTCTCATAATTAAATTGTCATTATGGTAGAAAATCATCATAGAATTTGGTGGATTTCCAACATCTGGTATCAAGAGCTTTTGTTTCGATTCAAGGGAAGTGTCAATCAAGAATGATTGAAGAATTCACGATGACAAGTTATGAGAATGCAAACTATCCAGCAACGCTACCAATTCTGAAAGTTGACAACTATGAGAGTTGGTGCAAACAAATGAAAGTCTTATTCAGGTGTCAAGGTCTTTGGGACCTTGTAAAAGATGGAGTCGAAGCGCTTGGCGAAAACGCTTCAGAAGAAGAAAAGAAGAAATACACAGAATCTGAGAAGCTGAGTTATAAAGCATTATTTATAATTCATCAATGTGTCAGCCCAGACAATTTCGAAAAGGTTAGTGATTCAGAATCTGCAAAAGAAGCTTGGGAGATCCTTGAGAAGTCTTTTGGAGGCGCTGAGAAGGTGAAAGAAGTGAGGTTACAAACTCAAAAAAGGACCTATGAACTGCTTCAGATGGAAGACAGTGAAAACATATCTGATTTCTTCACTAGAGTTACAAAACTAGTAAATCAAATCAAGCTATGTGGATAAGCGTTAACAACAAGAGCTGTTGTGTCGAAGATCTTGAGATCTTTAGCTCCTAAGTTTGACCACATAGTGGTGGCGATAGAATAGGGGAAAGACTTGTCGAAATTGACAAAGGAAGAGCTTCAAGGGACGCTTGAATCTCATGAACAAAGAATGAACGAAAGAGCTGCAGGAAAATCGAAGAGTGATGTGGCCTTGCAAGCACATTCAGAAAAAGAGACCAAAGGCAAAGGAAAGTGTTTCGACAGAGGTAGAGGTGGCTACAACAAATTGAATGGTAGAAGAAACCAAATTGAAGGAGACGTGTCGAATCAAAGAAGACCATACCAAGGCAACCAAAGAGGTGGTGTTGCAAACAGAGGAAGAGGTGGTGGTCAAAAACCTGATAAGAGTCACATTCAATGTTACAATTGTCAGAAATATGGACACTATTCGAGTGATTGTCCAGAAAAACGAAAGAATCAAGAAAGTGATGCAAAGCTTGCAAAAGATGAAGAAGAAGAAGAGATGATGCTGATGGTCACAACAAGAGATGAAGATAGATTCAAGGACCAATGGTACTTGGATTCAGGATGTTCATCACATATGTCTGGAAGGAAAGACTGGTTTGTCAACATAAAGCCCTCAAAGAAAAATATGGTAAAATTTGCAAATGACAATACCCTGGCAGCTGAAGGTATTGGTGATGTTATAATTATGAGGAAAGATGGCAAAAGGTCAGTAATCTCCAATGTGTTGTACATACCAGACATGAAGAGCAATTTGCTCAGTATAGGGCAGTTGGTCGAAAAGAATTATAAAGTGTCAATCGAAGATAAGTTGATGAGAGTCGTTGATACAAATGGTAGAGTAATCTTGAAGGCTCCTATGTCTCAGAATCGAACCTTCAAGATTGAACTAAATGTGATGGAGCACAAGTTCCTTTCGACTGCAGCTAGCAGAGATGAATGGATATGGCATTATAGACTAGGTCATCTCAACTTCAGAGACATCAGAGATTTGAAGAGAAGAAATATGGTTTCAGGATTGCCAGAAATTGACATTCCAAACGAGGTATGTGAGGAATGTGTGCAGGCGAAGCAACACAAGAATAGCTTCAGCAAGGATGCAGGAAGCAGATCGAAGGCTAGTCTTGAAGTCATATACTCTGATGTATGTGGACCAATCCAGGTGGATTCGATGGGAGGTAACAAATACTTTGTTACATTCATAGATGATTTCAGTCGAAAGCTATGGACTTACCTGATCAAGAAGAAAAGTGAAGTGATCGAAGTATTTACCAGGTTTAAGTCTATGGTCGAAAGACAAAGTGGTCGAAAGCTCAAAGTTTTGAGAACTGATGGTGGTGGAGAATATGTGTCGAAAGACTTCGACAGATTATGTGAAAAGGAAGGGATTATGCATGAGGTGGTGCCACTCTATACTCCACAACAAAATGGAATTGCAGAAAGGAAAAATCGAACCATCATGAATATGGTGAGAAGTATGTTGAAAGGCAAGAGTTTACCTAAAGAGTTTTGGGGTGAAGCTGTTTCGACTGCAACATACATTTTGAACAGATGTCCTACAAAGAAGCTAGAAGGAATTACTCCAGAAGAATGTTGGTCTGGTGTAAAGCCTAGCTTGAGTCATCTGAAGGTATTTGGATCTATTGCACATAGACATGTGCCAGATCAGTTGAGAAGAAAACTTGATGACAAGTCAAGTCAAATGATCCTAGTTGGATATCATTCGACATGAGGCTACAAGTTGTTAGATCCAGAGAACAAGAAGATTGTGATCAGCAGGGACGTGATCATAGATGAGTTTAAAGAATGGGATTGGACTGCAAATGTCAAGAAAGATTCAGTGGGAATCCTATTCGAAGATCCAGAAACTCAAGTCGAAAGAGAAGTTCGACAAGAGGAACCAGCAGATATAACAAGTACAAGCAGACCTCAAAGAACAAGACACATGCCTACAAGATTGCAAGATTGTGTGATTACATCAGATGATGTAATAGATAATGAAGGTGAGCTGGTACATTATGCTTTCTATGCAGATGTCGAACCTGTTAATGCAGCTGAAGCATTAAAAGATTCGAAGTGGGTGAAAGCAATGAACGAAGAAGTAAAGTCTATCGAAGACAACAACACTTGGTCACTTGTCGAATTGCCTCAAGGCAAAAAGGCAATTGATGTCAAGTGGGTATACAAAGTGAAAACGAATTCGAAAGGTGAAGTAACTCGACACAAAGCAAGACTTGTGGCAAAAGGATTTCTACAAAAAGAAGGAATAGACTTCGACGAAGTTTTTGCACCTGTTGCTAGGATCAAAACAATCAGGTTGGTTGTTGGTCTAGCAGAAATAAATAGTTAGCACATATGTCAGATGGACGTGAAGTGTGCATTCCTAAATGGACCCTTAGATGAAGAAGTCTATGTTAAACAACCAGTTGGGTTTGTGAAACATGACGAAGAAAGAAAGGTGTACAGGCTACATAAAGCCCTGTATGGATTGAAACAAGCTCCAAGGGCTTGGAATAAGAAAATTGATAGTTTTCTAAGGGAGAAGGAATTTGTGAAGTGCACAACTGAACATGGAGTATATGTAAGAAGAAGCAAGAGTAAATTGCTTATACTATGTCTCTACGTAGATGATTTGTTGATAACAGGTAGCTGTAAAAGTGAGATCGAAGACTTCAAAGGTGATCTCAGCAAGGAATTCGAAATGTCTAATTTGGGTGAGATTTCATATTTCCTTGGTATCGAATTCTACAAGAGCAATAGAGGTTTGATGATGCATCAAAGAAGATATGCAGGAGAAATTCTCAAGAGGTTTGAGATGGAAGAATGCAACTCAACTTCGACACCTGCAGAACCAAGACTGCAACTGTCGAAAGATGCAGATGAAGATGATGTTGATCCAACCCAATACAGAAGACTTATTGGATCGTTAAGATATCTTTGTCATACAAGGCCTGACTTAGCATACAATGTAGGTATGGTAAGTAGATTTATGCAGAAGCCAAAGGTATCACATCTAGCAGCAGTGAAGAGGATACTAAGATATCTCAAAGGAACTTTCGATTATGGCATTTTGTTTCCTGAAGTTGATAAAGGAAAAGAATGCAAGTTAGTGGGATACACTGATTCGAGTTGGTGTAGTGATGCTGAAGATCGAAAGTCAACAGCAGGATATGTGTTTATGCTAGGTGGTGCACCAATTGCTTGGAATTCAAGAAAGGAACCAATAGTTGCATTATCATCATGCGAAGCAGAATACATAGTTGCTTCTCTTTGTGCATGTCAAGCAACTTGGATGGTGAACTTGGTCGAAGAGATAACAGGGAAAAATCATGGAGCAATTACCATGAAGATAGACAGCATGTCAGCTATTAATCTGGCAAAGAACCCAATAGCACATGGTCGAAGTAAGCACATCGAAATGAGATTCCATTATCTTCGAGAGCAGGTAGCAGATGGGAAGATGAATTTGGAACACTGCAGAACTGAGAATCAGATTGCAGACATCATGACGAAGGGAGTGCAAGTCAAAGTATTTAGAAAGCTAAGAGCCATGATGAACATAGATAGTTTAGACACAATGAATTACGTGGTGTGTTAAATTGTAATTCATAGTGTCAAAGAAGATTTGATTTATTTTAGATTTAAATAGATTTGATTTAAGTCCAGAATAGATTTGATTTGATTTGATTTATTAACAAAAAGATATTTTGGACTTTGGGATTAGGGTGTAAGCTCACTTATAAATAGAGGGAGTAACCCCTATTTTTCAAAGTAATTCAAGTAAGTCAAGCAAGTCATTCACAGTATTTTGCAGTTGCAAAGTGAATAAGAAAATTTTCACAGTTTGTGAGCAGAGAGAAACTCTGCAGAAATTATTTATCTTGTCTTCTTTTCTTTGTTTGTCTCATAATTAAATTATCATTGTGGTAGAAATTCATCATAGAATTTGGTAGATTTCCAGCAGAAATAACTAGAGAGAGTCTCATGGATTGAGAAGATTTCACTATCAACTTTATTGAAACTCTCTTTTGATGGTTTTTGTGATGTATGCATAGAATTTCTTTTAAACTCAATGAGGAAATGACTGCAAAAGAAGGCTGATGAATACTGATGTACAAATGACTCCCCGTACATGTGTAGTTTTTGCATCTAATGTCTTGAGATTAGATTTCTAATTAAATTATGGTCCAATTCAATGAAAGGATGTGTAAATGAATTATGCTTTTTTATTTTATGTACATATATTAGTTTTCCTGCTTGTATTTGTTTGCTTTTTATTTTTAAGATTATTTTTATAATAATTGTATATGATTGTTAATCAATTGGTTCTAATTTTTTTATACACATGTTGAATTTGGTGCACGTAATTTTTAATGAACCTCATTTAAAAATGCTCTTAATTGTATTATTTTTAATTCTTACTATTTTATATGCTACTTAAAGTTTATTTATACTTATTGTTTTGTTTGAATTTTTTTCATTAATAATCAAGTATTAAAATAATATTTCACAAATAACCGCGTTTCGGAAAAAAATACGCAAATAATCATGTTTCAGATGACTCTCCAAAGGAGGAGCCATCTGAAATGGCGCATGTACCTATATTTTAAGGGGAGGCGCCATCTCACTTGGCGCCTATGTGCTTAGGGCATGCCCTAAGCCAAGTGAGATGACGCCTAGGTGTATTTTTAAGGCAAAAATTGAATTATTTTTTTTGTCCGGTGCGTTGCGTGTTGGACAGAGGATCAACAAAATGGACTTTTTATTAAAAAAAAATAATTACATCCAACTGTATTACATTAAAATAACAGATAAAAAAACAAATTAAAAAAAATGGATAAAAAAATACAGGAAAAAAAACCCAGATAAATCAGTGATTCCCCGGAACCCGGTAATGACCCCCGGTTCCGCATCCCCGTCCTCGCCTTTCTCGTGCTGGGTGTCGTCGCGTTTCCTGCTGCGGCAAGGTCGATGGCCCAGCGAAGTCAATGCGGTCCGGATCCATAAAATCAGTCAGATCTCCATATCTAAAAGATCCGCTTTGGTACAGTCGGTTACCCATACCCTCAAAGTTTGGTCGTGTTGGCGGTGGGTGCGGTTCCATAGTGGGTCTGTAGCATTGATCGTCTGAGTACGGTGGGTAGAAAGGAAATGGATCTTGGGGTGTTTGGTATTGAGGATGCTGGGTGGTTTGGTGATATTGTGGTTGATGGTAGGCTGGGTCAGTTTGTTCGTAATCTTCCGACATTCCCATATCAGGGCTAAGGCTGGATGTTGAGGGGCCCATATTGGGATATGTGGAAGACTGAAATTGTGTGTGGGGTATGCGGGTGTGCTGGTATTGGGATTGGTATTGTGGTTGGGTGTGAGGCATATCGGGGTATTGGTAGTGTGGTGGTGATTGTGGTTGGTTGTGTGGCATTTGAGTGTAATTGTGTTGTGGTGGGGACTGTGGTTGGGTGTTTGTGGGTCTGTTTCTTCTTGGGGGTTGGTGGGAGGGTGATGGGTTTTGGGTTTGTTGATGGGGAAACGAGGGTTGTGCCCATTGTGTGCGTGGGTCAACCAAGTACCTTGGATGAGACACGTGCATTTCAGGGTTACTAACCGACCTGTACCAAGACAAATATTGATCTGAGTGTCGCATATTACCTTGAATAAGGAAAACCGGGAATTGCAAGACATAACGGTGACGCCTCTGCCACATCTTACACCACTTCAAAGCGAAGTCTTTCCAGTTGATAAGACCCCACTGGGCGTCGACCCTTTTAAGATGCCATGGGGACAAACAAGTTGGATCACTTGGTATCTCTTGATGCATTCCGAACTGCATCTTCACACGGCCGCTGTGGTGCATCTCCACAATGTTGAACCGAATGATTGCAGTCTTCCCGGTCCAAGTTGCTGCATCCTCCGGGTTTGGATCATGGCCCAAACCCAAATATGGTCTCCAGACAAACTGCGATAAAATTTAAATCAGGTTAACGCAAAAGTAATGTATAAATAATTTAATTGAGCAAAAGTTAAAAGCTATGACGTACGTCATTCGGGCCTAAGTGATCCAACAGATTGCGGTAGAGTGTGACATTGAATCTTGGATTCTTGTCGTAATCATACCCCTCACGCAGTACCTAAAGGAAATGAGAAACATTTTATTCTTAGCATATATTTGGTGAAGAGATGAATAGTTATAAATGCTATAACTTGATGACTTACTTTGTTGCGTACGGGAAACCGAAAGTGTTGTTGTTGACGGGGTTTAAGGACTCCATCCTCCACCAACCCCAGGCTTGTAGTAAAAAAGCGCACCCATAAAATGTACATTTTTCCTTGACTGCGTTTTTGCACAAGGAACTGTATAGGTGGGCTAAAACTGCAGAACCCCAACTATATTTTCTTGTTTTTTCAAAATTTCTTAGTAAATGTAAATACATAAAATTTACACTATTTCTCGTACTTTCGGGAAATAAAAATGTACCAAAAAGTATCATAAGATAAGTTCTGGCTTTTACTACCCTGTCATTCTCGGAGGAATTTTCATTTAATTCCAAACTTGCATAATGACTTTTCAGCTCAGTGAGTAGTATTCCATGCCCTCTCGCACCACCACCTTCTACCATATCCCTGCCCAACAGTTCTTCACACTGAGAGTTGGGTTGTTGAACCGACCCGTTCACGGCCTTACCGTCGACATGGAGACCTAGTAGTATGTACACATCCTCTAGCGTGATGGTACATTCACCTATTGGTAGGTGGAATGTATGGGTCTCCGGTCTCCACCTTTTCAACATTGCAAGAATGAACTTCGAGTCAATGGTGCAGTTGGAGATCTTTATGACATGTCCAAAACCTGCGTATTCCAGATATGGGACGATAAATGGGTCGGGAGCCAGGTAGTTGTGCGAATGGATTCTGAATCTTTTTGTGTCCTGAGTTCATAATGTAACATGTGTAAGATTAATTAAGATGAACAACGCGTTATTTGAAGTATGAAAAATGTATAACCAAAAAAGAAACTTACAAATGCGACAATGTTTTCCCTTGTGCCTCTGTGAGTATCGCCCATTGTTAGAAGAGTCATTGTTTAAAATGCTTGAGAGTATGAAAGACTTAGGAAGAGATAGAGAGTATGATAGACTTATGAAATATTTCGTAGCAGAGAGTGAGACTTGTATGGGTGTGAGAGATGTATCATATGGTATGTATTTATAGGCAAATAAATTTGATATAGTGGTTGCTTGTGCTTGCATGCCTGCGAAGTGTCACATTTGCAGGCTAGGTGGCAGCCTAGGGGGTTACACATATGCATGCATGCATGTACAAAAAATGAAATGTGTCACTCTTGCAGGCTAGGTGGCAGCCCATGCATGTATCACGATTGGACAGTAAGGGAGGCGCCATTGGACTTGGCGAAAGAGTACAAAATTAAATGGTGTCGCCACCCCAATTGGCGAATAAGAGATGTCCTTTGTTGCAGCCTAGGCTCAGGCTACGTGACAGCCTTTGGGATTCCTTGCATTAGTGTATGTAAGCCCATTAGAGTTGATGGGAGGAGACTTACAAAATACATGTGTAGGTGCAGACTTGGGGCAGGCTAGGTGGCAGCCTAGGGGGTTACACATATGCATGCATGCATGTACAAAAAATGAAATGTGTCACTCTTGCAGGCTAGGTGGTAGCCCATGCATGTATCACGATTGGACAGTAAAGGAGGCGCCATTGGACTTGGCGAAAGAGTACAAACTTGAATGGTGTCGCCACCCCAATTGGTGAATAAGAGGTGTCCTTTGTTGCAGCCTAGGCTCAGGCTACGTGACAGCCTTTGGGATTCCTTGCATTAGTGCATGTAAGCCCATTGGAGTTGATGGGAGGAGACTTACAAAATACATGTGTAGGTGCAGACTTGGGGCAGGCTAGGTGGCAGCCTAGGGGGTTACACATATGCATGCATGCATGTACAAAAAATGAAATGTGTCACTCTTGCAGGCTAGGTGGCAGCCCATGCATGTATCACGATTGGACAGTAAGGGAGGCGCCATTGGACTTGGCGAAAGAGTACAAAATTGAATGGTGTCGCCACCCCAATTGGCGAATAAGAGGTGTCCTTTGTTGCAGTCTAGGCTCAGGCTACGTGACAACCTTTGGGATTCTTTGCATTAGTGCATGTAAGCTCATTGGAGTTGATGGGAGGAGACTTATAAAATACATGTGTAGGTGCAGACTTGGAGCAGGCTAGGTGGCAGCCTAGGGGATTACACATATGCATGCATGCATGTATAAAAAATGAAATGTGTCACTCTTGCAGGCTAGGTGGCAGCCCATGCATGTATCACGATTGGACAGTAAGGGAGGCGCCATTGGACTTGGCGAAAGAGTACAAAATTGAATGGTGTTGCCACCCCAATTGGCGAATAAGAGGTGTCCTTTGTTGCAGCCTAGGCTCAGGCTACGTGACAACCTTTGGGATTCCTTGCATTAGTGCATGTAAGCCCATTGGAGTTGATGGGAGGAGACTTACAAAATACATGTGTAGGTGCAGACTTGGGGCAGGCTAGGTGGCAGCCTAGGGGGTTACACATATGCATGCATGTACAAAAAATGAAAGGTGTCACTCTTGCAGGCTAGGTGGCAGCCCATGCATGTATCACGATTGGACAGTAAGGGAGGCGCCATTGGACTTGGCGAAAGAGTACAAAATTGAATGGTGTCGCCACCCCAATTGGCGAATAAGAGGTGTCCTTTGTTGCAGCCTAGGCTCAGGCTACGTGACAGCCTTTGGGATTCCTTGCATTAGTGCATGTAAGCCCATTGGAGTTGATGGGAGGAGACTTACAAAATACATGTGTAGGTGCAGACTTGGGGCAGGCTAGGTGGCAGCCTAGGGGGTTACACATATGCATGCATGCATGTACAAAAAATGAAATGTGTCACTCTTGCAGGCTAGGTGGCAGCCCATGCATGTATCACGATTGGACAGTAAGGGAGGCGCCATTGGACTTGGCGAAAGAGTACAAACTTGAATGGTGTCGCCACCCCAATTGGCAAATAAGAGGTGTCCTTTGTTGCAGCCTAGGCTCAGGCTACGTGACAGCCTTTGGGATTCCTTGCATTAGTGCATGTAACATTATTGGCAGCCTTGGGGGTTGCATCCTTACTTAATTGAAATTTTTAGCCTTACGTTTATCATAACATTGATTCACATAATCTGTCAAATCTTCCAACCTTCAAGCGTTCTTACAACCAAACCTTCAAACCTGCAAACAATCAAACATTCCAACCTTCGAATCACTCATTAAATTCAAACATTCCAACCTTCAAACATTACAGCATTTAAACCTTCATACAATCAATAAACCTCAAACATTCCAAGCTTCAAACCTTAAAACAATTCTACGCAATGGCCTCTTCACCATAATTTGTCGTCAAAGCACATTTCAACGGTGAGACATACATTTGTCCCACCGCTGGGTTTTTGTTTAGAGACACAGACAACATCTGATTTCTCTTAAACGGAAAAGCCAATTTCTCGTACTTCAAAAAAAGATTGGAGGCCAAACTTGAACGAGGCCCGGTGTCCCAGATATTTTATCAGAATCCAGTTTTCTTTGGAAACAACCAAGTAATTTTTTATAAGGTTGAAGTTCAAGATGACGAGGATCTCCAGAATATGATTTCCAGCCATGTCTATTCCGGATACGACTCTATTGAGTTGTACGTTTTGCTGCGAGAGCCTCAGGTGACACAGGAGGTTGATCCTTTGGAGAATGAACAAGCTGAGGTAGATGCAGTTGATGATGAAGAAGAAGATAACGAGTTAGAGTTTGATGAAATGGTGAATGATGATTCCGACGATGATGGCATCCCTAGTATTCCTGCAAACAAAATCTACACACCACCTCCGCACATGACAAACTTCAACATGGGCGGAGATGAACCTTTTTCTGACTTATTTTTCAATCCGTATATGCAGTCGGATGAAAATTTAAAAGAGAAGGACAAGTTTCGTAACAGAGAGGAATGCATCAGGGCCATTAAAAAATTTCACATGCTCAACTCGGTTGATTTTAAGGTGGATCGTGTCAACCCGGAAAGGTACAAGATCAAGTGTGTCCACCCTGACTGTATGTTCAAGCTGACCGCATCATACAGATTAAGGGGTGACTGCTGGGTCATAGGTTCCATGACTACCCACACTTGTGTAAGTTCCACTCAATCACAGGACCACCGAAAACTCAACTATGATCTAATCTGTCAAGAAATCCTACCCCTAGTCAGCAACGACCCATCTTTGAAGGTGAAAACAATCATCTCCCACATCACCACGGTTTTTAACTACACTCCGTCTTACCGTAAGGCGTGGTTAGCAAAGACTAAGGCGATTGAAAGGGTGTACGGAAACTGGGAGGAGTCATACCGAGAACTTCCCCGCTACCTGAATGCACTCAAGACGTATTCTCCAGGTAGTGTTTACGTTCTGGAAACATTGTCAGCGTACGCCCAAGATGGTAGTCTACTGAATGGCAACGGAATATTCAGTCGCGTGTTTTGGGCATTTCAACCATGCATCACAGGGTTTGCATCATGCAAACCAATTATACAAATTGATGGGACTTGGTTGTATGGGAAGTACAAAGGCACGCTATTGATGGCAGTTGCACAAGATGGCAACAACAACATTTTCCCCATTGCCTTTGCCCTTGTCGAGGGGGAGACCGGTGGTGCTTGGAGCTTTTTCCTGAAAAATCTGCGGACACACGTGGCTCCTCAACCAGATCTCTGTTTGATCTCGGACAGACATGCCTCCATTGAAAGTGCTTACAATAATCCAGCAAATGGTTGGCATGACCCTCCATCTACGCATGTCTATTGCGTTAGGCATAACGTCCAGAATTTCTCGAGGGAGGTCAATGACAAAACATTGAGGAAAGCGGTTATGAATGCGGGATATGCATTGACACAAGCCACATTCAAATATTACCGCAACGAGATCCGTTTGTCTAATCCGAAAGCCGGTAGGTGGATCGACAATATTCCGGTGGAAAAATGGACTAGGTCATACGACAATGGCCAAAGATGGGGGCATATGACAACGAATCTTATTGAATCAATGAATGGGGTATTCAAAGGCATACGAAACCTCCCAATCACTGCCTTGGTAAAATCTACGTATTTTAGGATGGCTGCGTTATTTGCAAAAAAAGGTGAAATGTGGAATGCGGTGTTGCAATCTGGACAACTATGGAGTGAAAGCTGCATGAAATACATTAAGGCTGAAAGTGTTAAAGCCAACACTCACATGGTTATACGGTTTGACCGACACAGCCACAACTTCATTGTGAAAGAGACAATCGACCACAATGAAGGCCTGCCAAGACAAGAATATAGGGTCATTTTACCTTCTCAATGGTGTGATTGTGGCAGGTTTCAAGCATTTCGTATGCCTTGCTCTCATGTCATTGCCGCTTGTGCTCATACCCATCAAGACGCGCTGCAACTTCTGTCAAACGTTTACAAATCTGAAACGTTGCTCAATGTTTACAACAACAACTTTCCTTTGGTAGCAAAACCAGATTATTGGCCTGCATACGACGGCGAAATAGTGTGGCACAATGACCAAATGCGAAGGAACAAGAAGGGTCGTCCCAAAAGTAAGCGCATCACAACAGAAATGGACGATCTTGACAGGTTGGAAAGAAAGTGTGGTTTATGCCGTCAGGTCGGACACAATCGCAAAAACTGTCTGAATCGGGCGTCTGGCTCGACCACATAAATATTGTAATACATAAAATCTTTTCATAATTGTGTTGTAAACATTTGGGTTTTCCGTTAACAGATTTTGCTACAATTAATAAAACGCGTACAA
Source organism: Vicia faba (assembly GCA_948472305.1). NCBI lineage: Eukaryota > Viridiplantae > Streptophyta > Magnoliopsida > Fabales > Fabaceae > Vicia > Vicia faba. Next base: position 1,450,074,905 of record OX451737.1, on the reverse strand, counting down.
AAATAATTAACGATATTCAATCTACGAAATTACAACTGTTAACACAATTTCATCTGACCCATGCATCATCAACATTACATCGCTGTCTGTTTTGACTTCCTCCAACCACACATTAGGTCTTCCTGTCGCATGTGAGGTTGTTGTTCGTTTTCGCTAGATCCTTCGAATTTTTCCCCCTCCGCAATGTCTCCATCTAGCCATCGCATCAACTCCCGCTTCAGACGCTCCATGGAGTGAATGTGCCAGAATTTCATTTTCATCGCAGGTTTCGTGGCGGAGAAGATAACGTAACCATCTCTGCTAAAAATCATAGGCGACGTCATGACGCAAATAACCGAGTACAAAATAAAAACACAGTGCGAGAAAGTGTGAGAAATTTCGGAGAAACGGACGAATTATTTATAAAACAGCATTTTGCCCTAGTTTTGCCCTAGGAGCCAAGTGAGATGGCGTCTCCTCTCACTTTTAAGGAGCATGCGCCATCTCACTTGGCTAAAAGCCAAGGGAGGCGCCAAGTGAGATGGCGCCTAGGGCAAAACCCTAGGTAGAGACGCCAAGTGAGATGACTCCTCCTTTGGGGAGTCATCTGAAACATAGTTATTTGCGTAATTTTTTTCGAAACTCGATTATTTACGAAATATTATTTTAATACTTGGTTATTAATAAAAAAAATTCGTTTTGTTTAGTTTTTTACAATTTTTTTATTATGTTAAAAATATATATATTGTTATTTTTATAAAAGGCAAAGTACTAATTTTTTGATATAAAAAACACCTCAACTATAAAACAATACATTTATATAATTTAAATAATTTTGTTTTTCTTATTAACATTTTAATTATATTTTGAAAACAAAAGTATTTGTACCATATCAGTACACATGTAAACACTAATATTCTGTGAACGCACGCGTAACCAACATTAAAAAATATATTTTATTTTTATATATTTTACATAATTGTTTTTTATTTAAATTGGTGTTTAAATTTTTTTCTTAACAATCATTGATTTAATTAATTTAGATATTTATTTTTGACTATTTTTTTTATTTTTTCTTTTCTAAAATTAACTTTAACTATTTTCTTTTTTATTTGAATTTCAAAATTGGTGACAATTTCACATTTCATATCAGAATTCGTGCACGCACGAATTTCTTGACAACTTACTAGTTGTCAAGAAGTAGATAATGGTCGTTCTAGCATAAACACAATATCTACAAAATGTCCAATCAAAAACTCAAAAATACTTTATAACAAAAGCCCATGAAGATAAAAAATCTTACTGAAATTAATTTAATTTGAACTCAAAATACTTTTGGTGCTAACCCAAAGGGACTCAGATTGTGGCTGCTTTCCACTGCCAAATGTTACCAGGATTCGGAAAATATTCTTGTGCACAAGGTAAACCACAGTTATGCAAACCAGCCGACTTTGTCCATAAAATCTTTGGCTGGCTTGACCAATAAAGTCATTGTATCATCTTCCAATTCATATTTCCTGCATGTGGACAAATAATTAAGAATATAAAAAAATATATCTAATAAAAGTAAGGAACGAATACATACGAAATCAGCTTCCTTGCTGTAACTTGGTTCAAATCAAGTCCTTCATGAGATATAAAATCATTTGCTTCATAATCTTGGACATAAACAAAAAAATGGTTGCAGAAGGTTGATGTAGTTGAGAAGTAGAAGGCAGAGACGGAGTGAAGAACCAAATCTTGAAAAATTAGAAGATAGAGAAAGAGTAAAGAAGTGGAGCTTGCAAATGGGATTTGACATTTGAGTTGGGTAATGTGTAGACTTAAGAAAAAGGGGCTCAAAGCAGTTGAGTTTTTCGATGAATTGTAAGTGTGTAAGTGAATCAGTTTGGCAAAAGTCTGTCTCAATTAGTTTTCAGTGTGCAAAAGGTGAAGTTTGAAAGAAGATTATAGTTGGTTTTCAGCGATAGCATTGGATAGTAAAAAATAAAAATTAAAAAAAAAAAAAGTGGGAAAATGACTTAATTTACAAAAAAATGGGGACGTGTACAAAAAAAAAGAGGAAAGGGTAAAAAAATGTTTTCCAGATACTTCAACTTTCTTATACGGTAGATTTAAATATTGTATAGTTAATAATCAAAACATGATATTCTAATTATCAAATAAAGTAATTATTTAATCAAATAATAAAAGAAAAGTAAATGGATGCAAATGGATTAAGTAAAAACAAAAAAGACTAATTAATGAAGCAATTTCAAATTAACCAAGAAAAAAGTCAACTTGTTGACTTTTACCAAGAAACTTGAAATGATGCCCATAAAACGAAAAATGCTATCGAATATCAGATGAAAAATTAAAGCCTTTAACCATATGAATATGCCATGATGTTACTAGAACCAAAATAAAATCAAAACTGCTTAAAAGTCAACCAAAATGGATCATGACTTTGACTTTTAAGACTGAATGAGACTGATGCAAACATGAGTATAAAGGGCACATGAACAGATAACCAAATGCATAAATTCAATTCTTTAACCCTTTATATTTGTTTCTCATACATAGATGATAATTGAAAACTTACAGAGGAGAAGATGGAATTAGTACTCTTGATTGTCATTCATATGAACCCTTGAGATTTTGATGTAATGGGAGATACACTGAGATAGGAGAAATTCTTGATTCTTTAATCTACAGATGAATGAATGCATGTCATTAATATCAGATAAATATGTCATAGCTCTTGAATTTTTACCTTGAGGTAATTTTCGTGTTCCTGATGGTCTGGACATGTTATGTATTTATAGGAGAGTGGTTTAGGTCAAGAAACATGAATCAAATTTTTGTATTTCATGACCAAATATTTTATTGGAATTTTTGCATGAAAACTTTCTTTTTTAGGCCAATCATATATCAATCATCTCTACACGTTTTTTGCAAGTTGTCACCAACTTTTTGGGTTTATGACTTGATTCAAAAATAGATCCTCATGCCTTATATCATTTATTTGATATTTTATTTTATTTATTTTGCTTTTAATTGAATAAAGTCAAAATAAAAAGAAATAAAAACAACAAAAATAAATGAATGAATCCATAGGTCTATTATGAGATCAGGAACACGTTTGGACCTTAAAAAATAGGCCCATTAGCCAAAAAGTTCAAATTTGCTCAATTTGGACTTCATGCATTTTTTTCAAAATTGTCCAACTTGCACCAATCATAACTCACTCAATTTTTGTCATATGAAAATGATCTTTAACTTCTTGGAAACCTCAAGATGTCTCCTACAACTTCCATGTTGGTCATTTTTTTCATTTGGGGTCTTAACTTGATGTAAATTGCTTTGACCAAGAATGTCTTTTCGTTGACTTTTAAAATGACTTGTAATGTTTTGGCTCATATCTCTCAAATGAAGCATTTTTGGCCTTGAGCTTAGTGATCGTGGGATTTGTACTTATGTATCCAATGATTCAGACTGCAAGTGCACAGTCTTATCGAGTAGTTTTAAAAGATATCGAACCACAGAGACTGATGAATCGATTTACCATATTCTATTGTTACTTTGCAAATCTAAAGCTAATGAATATTTGATTTGGGTTGTAGGGAAAACTAAATACTAAATTAAGTTGGATTTTAATAATCAATGAGCTTAATTATCAGTATGCAACAGTCGTACCTCGGGAACTAGCGACCTGTCGGGCGTCTTTATATTTTCAAAACAGCTTTCAGTAAAACTTATCTAGTTTAAAAACCCTCGTCTCACACTGTCGTTTTGTTGATCTAGGCTATGCAGTTAAGTCCTAACGTACGCTTCCGCCATCCTGCAGGAGTTAAAAACACTTTTTGGAAACTAAACAAAATCTTAATTAACTTTAAAGTGCTTCCGCTGTATTTTAAGTTAATGCCTAATTACTATTGTCCAGTTAAAAGATCTCAAACTTCCGCTTTGTTGACCCTAACCTCTATCTGTTTTTTACTTCCGTAACAAAACAATTTAATGATTGAAAAATAGTAATTTAGACCATAAAAGAAAGTTTCGTAGTAAAAATAATCCCGACTAAGTTACTCGTTCCCTCGGTTGATTGACTTTACATACCGGTATAGAATTTCTAGCCTGACATAATATTAAACCAAATCGCAGAATAATTTAAAGGACAAACACAAATAAACATAATTATGTCGATTGAAAAGCAATAAGAATTTGTAAACATAAACCTGGCAATAACTCTGAAGACAGAAGCACTCCTGCACAAATTGTATGCTTTGCTTCGATCGGAGGATATATTTAACCGTACAGAAGAAAATAAAACTGAAAAGAATAATGCTGGAAAGGAATATGGAAATAACTGGGAAATAAAATAATGCTGAAAAGAATGCTGCTGAAAAGAATATTCGCTCAATAAAATCTCTAAACTTTCTTGCCCAAAAAGAAGAACCCTTTCTACTGTGGTCTAAGGCTCTATTTATAGGTCTTGCTTGATCAGTTGCTCTCAAAAATGTAGGAACATTTTACTTCCTTCTTTGAGAAATAATAGGGCCATTCATTTGTCACGTTCGTTGGTCCTTTGACTGAGTGGGTGAGAAAATGTAGGAAGTCGTTGGATTAACCCTTGAACGCGTTTCTGTCCGTTGGATGAGAAGAAATTGGAGTAATGGCTTGTGACGTTCGTCACATTCAAGTGACGATAGTCACTTGGTCTTCATGGCGCGTGACGTTCGTCACGTCTCCTTGACGGTCGTCAAGGCCTTCCTAATTGTGGGCCACGTGCTCACATGTGTAATGGGCTTTTGGGCTCCTTTCTTCTCCTTAGGCCTTTTTGCTAGTTTTTGCGCCCTTTTTTCTTCATTTCTTCAAAAGTGTTCGGCTTAATGCATATCTGCAAAAATAGAAAAATACATGCATAACACTTATAAAATAATTTAATTTAAACTAAAGTATGAGAAATATTTGGTGTATATCAAGCCAGAAATATCACATATTTGTGTGTCATCAAACTCCCCCATACTTAAACTTTGCTTGTCCTCAAGCAAATGCTAAGTACGATGTTTTCTAAACATGGTTATGACTCGGATCGACTAATATATAGTTGTGTTGTGTTTTTTTTGTCAGAAAATCGGTGGTTTGATTCGTGCTCCATTACTACGTCGACGACGCTAGACAGTCCCATTTTACGTAAACTAGTTACAGGTACTATCATAGCCTACCTCGAGTATTTGTCTTGTTTTTCCCTTTTCATTCTAGCGCAATCACATTAAGCCCTTTATTTTCACACGCACATAGCAGAACAGTCGGTTAGTGGTTATGATCCTTTTAAACTTTAGAGGTTTTTGGCACAGTAATGTGGCAACCTTTAATTCAATGGTTGGATGCGGGGGATCAGACTGTAATCTGCCCTACCGAGTTCAGTACCAGATGCTCTTGAACCATCCATCAAATGAATTTTCATGTTACTTTGTAAAGTTTACATCCTTTGGATTAGGCGATCGGGTGAGGATCATCCAATTTAATCGGTGTGTTTCCTTGCAACATTTTGCTGAAATATTATATCATCCACTTATATTCATCGACTTCCTGCGTAGTTTGTGTTTAAGACGGTGCTGACTGCTAATATAAACTACTTGAGGTTACTATAAAGACTAAACTTAGGGTGTTGGAAACAACAGGTACTTGAACTGATCTATCATACTCTGGGGTTGTAGAGTGTTTAGACGGTAGAAATATCGCTTAATCTCGCCCCAATTCCTGATGATTAAAGATTTTGCAATATTTACTTTGTCGAGTGAAATTTTTTTTCATGGGCTCAAAAAGAAAGGGGAGTCTAAAAGAACAACACAAATTGCTTCAATAGATAACTTGATAAAATTTTTTTTTTTGAATTAGAGATAACGGAAGGGAAATTACAAAGAAAATAAAAATTACTAGGAAAAGGGAAATACTTCCTCCCCTATACTTAAATCATACATTGTCCTCAATGTATTGATAGAAGCGGGAAAGGGGAAATGGAAACTGGATAATCATTCTTCCTCCTCTTGTCTTTGGTATCGGCCACGTGTCCTCGCTCTTCGACGTGCTTGCCCGCCATGTCTGGAAGATTCGCCGCCATCTCTCTGGGATATGATATGATGCAAGTCGTCAACATGGAGTGTTAAGGCTTGCATATCTTTCGTTATTCCTGTGGTGAATTCCAGCATACTTTGATCGTGCTGCAAGCGTAATCGTTTTGGTCTCTCTGCATTTGTTGCATGTGAGTCATCATCTCGATTTGGCGCGTCTCGAGGCTCTGGTGGCGTTGAGTGGATAGCTGGTTTTGCTGCATTATTGCGGCATATATTGCGTTGATGGTGGCAGGATTGTTGGCTTGCTGTGGTTGGGGCTCTTGCTGCTCTAATTCTTCTTTGATTTCGTCAGCGGCAGCATTGTTGGCCTAACCTTGATTTCCTTGCACATTTCCTTTGGGTTCTGGGGCTTTCAGGTTGTAAAGGCAGTTATCCAGATTACCCAAGTAAGTACGATTATGATTTGGCATGATCACACTACGAACTCTTGCATTCTTAACCATTAGATAGTACACTCCAGCTTCTCGTACTTTGATCAGGCGGCCAGCTCTACAATTATCAATGTCCATATAAACTGCTGGCAATGGAGGTAGGCGTTGGATCTTTTTCCCCCAGTTCAGGTGAACCGCGATGGTGGTGACGATGCCTCTGACGCAAAAAGGTGTGGTCCCGTCTCTTGTAACGAGGTTTTGAATGTGGGCCATCATTAAAGTAACGGGATTAAGACTGAGGTTTTGCGAAAAGGTACAGTGAAGAGCATACAATTCTTTAGTGTTTACCTTGTTGTTGTTTGGCCTTCCGAATATTGTGTTTGTCATAACACGATGTAAGAAGCGGATGTTCGGGTTGTGGATGTGAGAGGCGTACCGTGCTTCAGGTGTGACATTTGGTTCGCCGGTTATTCTCTCCCATAGTGCGTATGCACTTCCATTCCAATCTAATTCTGGAGGGATGCGATATTGCACATTATTACCTCGGGGAAAATGAAATATGTCGCTCAAAATTTCATGGTTGAGTGTGTACTCTCGGTTGAACATCCGAAATTGAGCGGCTCCCGTTAGGTGTGCGTCTGCATTGTCTCGAGTGTGATATGCATATGAACTTAAGAATTCCAACGTGAGAGCTTCGTAAGTTGGTGTGTTCATCGTTCTAATAAAGCTTAGGCCAGCTTTATTCAGCAAGCCTTCCATATGAGGTTGCAAGCCTAATTCTTGCAAGCAATTGTTGTTGACGAACCGTGTGGATGTTAGCCCTCGATGATGGAATTTTATGTACCTCTCTTTTTGAAGCTCACCAGCTTCTCCTTGTCGGAGCACGAGATGTCGCATGTCAGGTTCGGGTTGGTTGGCCATGATTTTTTAACTTGATAGAAAAAATGTATTTGTAGTAAAGAGATGGAAAGGGGGTGGTTTATATAGATGGTTTTGTTGAGTAAGAAATTTAATGGTGTTAATGGGAGAATTTTGAAATTGGGAGTGTGATCGGTGGATCTGGAACTGACTGTTTAACGCTGGTTCGCGAAATGTCGCGGAAGCAAGAGTCGCCACCGTCTTTTATTTTCTCCAAATGGAAAGGACAAAAGCACAGAAAAATTCCTTTTAGAGATTGCTCTCGGTTCGGGAGGTAGATTATAGAAAGGGAAGGTGTTAGCACCCTTTCTATCCATGGTTATCCATGGGCTCTTAGATACTTGCTCAATGTGTTTTCAAAATTGTTTTGCTTTTCAATGTGGGTTTTAAAAAGTTTCTTTGAAAAATTTCAGTTCGACTCGTACGTCAGAGTGTTTGAAAAGTTTGTTTTGAAAGCTTTTGAAAATGTGTTGGTGTGAAAAGTATTTTGTTTGTTTTTGAAGAGATTAGAGCAAGTATCCTTGAGAACCTACCTACCCTAAGGAATTCGTCTGTGTAAATGTCCTTAAAGGTAGTGCCATCCCACCATTGAGAGGTAGGTAGCACCACCATTGGAGGTGTTCGGGTCAATTCGGGTTTTAGGGACGTGGTGATCACCGGGGCAATGGGAAGACACCTTAGAAGCTACCCTCATGCCAGGTTCCCGGATCATGAGGACTTACTAAGACATCCTCTACTCGACGATCACCTTTCGAGGCAAGGCAACAGTGAGGCGTACCCTAGGGGTGGTGTGTGATTTGTGTGTCAGATTCGTTTATTTTATCTTGTCATGTTATGGGTGATCTATGCGTTATTTTTATTTTGAGTCCATTCATTCTTTCATGCTTGATTAACAGTTAGGAGTGCGGAAAAGATAAATCTACGACTATTACAAAGGCGCGGGTCCACATCGCCAAAATTAAACCGGACCCGATTTAGCGGAAAAATAAATAATGCGAAGAAATAAAATGCGAAAAATAAATTACAACGCTTTGGGGTAATTACATGATTATATAAACAATAAAAAAATAAATGCGCAAAATTAATAATTAAAACGAAACTAGGGCGTTGGACCCTTTTGCAAATAATTAAAAGTTAATGAGGATTAAAAATTAAATGATTAAAGTTTTTTTTTTGTTATTTTGTATTTTTTAGATTTAATGAAAAAAAGAAATTAATTAAAATTAAATTAAGAAGCAAACCCTAATTCTAATATTTTTTTAATTATTAAGAAAGAATTAAAATAAGATCTAAATTAACCTAAAATTTATGTACAATTTAAATAGGAAAATAAATAAATAACTAATTATTATTATTCTAAAAAAGGAAAAATATTAAAAGTAATAAAAAATAGCAATTAACCTAATTCTACATTTTTTATATTTTTATTATGAAAAGAATTAAAATTAAAAGCACCTAATTATATTAAATCTAATTACATAATTTATTCATGAAAATAAAATAATTTAAATAAAATATTTATTATCCTTTTTTATCATTTTCTGATTTTTTATAATGTTTTTATATTTTTTGTAAAAAAGAAAATTGATTAATTAAAGCAATACAAATAAATAATGCAATAATTTAAATAATAAAAGAAAAGAAAAGTGAACCAGAGTGGGGTGTTGCCCCAGAATTGGAGGTGTAAGCCTGCACTTTAGGCCCAATGCTATCCAGAATTTGTTGACTTTTTGAATCCCATGCAATGCGTTTGACCAGGGTTTATGTGCTCATCCATCCTAGACCCTTGATTTGCAAGCAGCTGGACGCGTGTTCAATAGGATGCTGATGGAATATGGTGGTCTTTCATATTAGCGCTGCATAAGAATTTTTTGTGAAAAATAATATGGCAAATATGCAAGACCTGGGACTTGAACCCAGGTCTTTGAGGTCACAAGCGTATTCCTTTGCCAACTGAGCTGTTCAATGTTATTTAATATGTAACATAACACAAATAATATAAAGGAAACATAATATTAATTGGTTAAACACGCGCGAAATTTAAACGGACCACTGGCTGATGGACACGTCTTTGTCTCCTTCCCCTACCCTGTAACACAACACTAATGGGCAACGGTTTTGCAACGTGGTTTTAGGCAAGCAACGGGAAAATAGCGATTAGCACCCTGTGCTTCATAAATTGTTCGCGAGGGTAGAAATCTCTTCGTCTCTATGCTCTGAACACATCCATGGGGTTGATAAGGTCCAATTTTGCTATATTCGGAAACCCCTAAATTCAAAGCGTTTCAAGGCGTTTGAGTTGTTGTTTTTGATTGAGAAAGATTCAGGAAGGTCTCAGGATGCTATTGAAACAAAAATCAAAGCTTTAGTCGTCCTAGAACCTTGAATTCAGTATTGAGTTTTTTTGTCAAAAATTTCAATATGCCAAAGTGTGTTATGCGCAGCTTTTCCGTCTAGGATGATTAGGGTTGTGATGCTGATCATATATGGAGTGATCTAGGTCAACAAAAACCAACAAAATCTCATGAATTCATTATTTTGAGATTTGATTTGCTTAAGGATCTTTTTGAATATTTTTTCATGTTCTTTGTATCAATTAGGTTCAAATCAATCCAAAACTTTCCTAAATGGGATATGCACGAAATATTGGATCCAAAACATGTATAAAAAGATTTGTTTTGCTTAAGATTATATTTTTCATGAATTAAAATCATTTAAATGAATATAAATTAATATTAATTCAAATAAATAATTAAAAAATATGAGAATACTTCCCTTTGGGCCTAATGGTCGTGCATAGGCTTGGCATGAAGAAATTTGGAAGATAATTGGGCCCATTTGCATTTTTAGGCCTTTTGCATCAATGTTGACTTTCAAAAATTTCCAAAAATTTCCCAACTTCCACAGGGCATAACTTGGTCAATTTTTAAGCTTTTCACATGTTCTTGGACATTTTGGAAAGGTCTTTGAGTCCTTTAACCAATGCATTTGGTCCCATGTCATTTTGATTTACCAATCTCAAGTTATGGCCCTTGACTTAAAGTCACTTTTTGTTGACTTTTGAAAATGACCTATAATGTTGAAATTGATAACTTTTTGTGAGAGCATTTCTTGGACTTGGGACATGAAGATGAATTGTAGGAAATGTCTTTCTCTTCAAAATGAGCTTTGGATGGAATTTTTCTGACAATCCATGTGAAAGTTATGCCCTGGTCAATTTCAGTTGACTTTTTCAGCTGTCCAAATATAGCAACTTTTGCATCTTGATGATTTTCTGAGCCAAATTTTGAGAATCATGATCAAGCATTGATCAAATGATGTTTGTGGCTTCAAAATGATATGTTGACCAAAAATTTGAACTTTTGGCTGTCAAATGACCATTTTGCCCCTACAGTTGACTGTAGTGCAATCTAGGGTTTTGACTGTGCAATTTTGAGCTGAATGCCTTGAAACTTGACATGAAGACACTTGACCATCTTTTTAAGCATATGAGACTTGATTGGGCCTTTGAAAAGTTCATTGGCTTGACCAGAACTCAAACCCTAGTTTTGACTGTATAAGAGACAGTTGAGCTGCACAACCCTGGGGCATTTTGTGACCTTGACTTTGACAATTCTTGATGAATATGGGAGGGCAAATTTTGGGGTACAACAGTTGCCCCTGTTCAATCTTCTTAGACCTGAGGATGCAGATTGGCTGACGTGCCTTTCGTAATCCGAGGGTAGAAGATGATTGAACACTAAAGTGCCCAGAAATTTGCGCTCACATAGTGACAGTGATGATGAGGGAATGGGCTTATAGATGCCATTTGGATGTTGCTTGGATAGGATGATGGGCTTATAGATGCCATCTGGACGTTGATCGCGTAAGAGATTCCTTAGCGAGAACCTGCATACCTGCAAAACAGAAAAATGAGTACCCGACACGTCGCAGGAGCTGATTTTAGATGCTTGATATAGATATGTCCTGATTGGTTACAGGAGCTGAGTCTGGAGCTTCAAACGCTGATGAATGAACCAGGGATGGTTACTGCCTTAATCATGAATGGTAAGAGAACCTTGGGTGATTTTAACTTCAACAACGCTCGTTGAGAAAAATCTTTGGTGAGAATTACCATCTTTGTAGTGTCAGGAAGAAAACCAAAGGACATTATAATCTCAAAGGGAGTCACCTCACTCACCGTTAGAGAGGGAACTATAGGAAATTATAATTTGAAAGGAGATATCACCTCACGCTCATGCCGGAGAGGGAAACATCTGAAGAAGGAATTACCGCCTCACACGCCGTTGGAGAGGGGACCATAAGAGAATATCACCTCACGCTCATGCCGGAGAGGGGAACATCTGAAGAAGGAATTACCACCTCACACGCCGTTGGAGAGGGGACCATAAGAGAATATCACCTCACGCTCATGCCGGAGAGGGGAACATCTGAAGAAGGAATTACCACCTCACACGCCGTTGGAGAGGGGACCATAAGAGAATATCACCTCACGCTCATGCCGGAGAGGGGAACATCTGAAGAAGGAATTACCACCTCACACGCCGTTGGAGAGGGGACCATAAGAGAATATCACCTCACGCTCACCGTCGGAGAGGGAAACATCTGAAAAGGACTTACCACCTCACTCACCGTCGGAGAGGGAACCAGAGGAGACTATCACCTCACACTCACCGTCAGAGAAGGAAATATCTGAAAAGGACTTACCACCTCACTCACCGTCGGAGAGGGAACCAGAGGAGACTATCACCTCACACTCACCGTCAGAGAAGGAAATATCTGAAAAGGACTTACCACCTCACTCACCGTCGGAGAGGGAACCATAGGAGACTATCACCTCACACTCACCGTCGGAGAGGGAAACATCTGAAAACTTCTGCTGAGTCTTCATCAGAAAAATCTGTTGGGAGTCGATTTAGCTGGACTAGAGAAGGCCTGGAAATCTTCGAAGTCGATTAACTGAGCCGGTCTAGGTCTTGAAATATGATTGAGAATTTCAACTGCATCTTTCCTGAAAGGTAAAGGTCAGTCATATGCAATGCATGATATGGATCAAGCAATGATGTTCTCAATATAAATGCGATTCGTATGATATAATGCATCTATGCATGCTATAATGATGTATGTGATGTTTTATGAATGTATAATTTCGTCTAGGAAAGTAAATCCTTGACAGGTGCCGGGAAGTCATATCCTGGGCTGATGTTTGGAGAATAGATTTTGCTTCCGCTGGGGATGATAACTGCAAGAATACCGGTAGGAGAAGATGACTCCGTTGCGGAATAAACTTGGCAAATGGAAGATTCTGCGGGGAGAAAAGATACTCTAGCGACCATGCTGGGAAGCAATACTCTGTGGGAAGAGGGATGCCTTGCTGAGTGTTGATAATAATTTGCTGGGGATACCCTTGTTGTTGGAAGTGTTGATAGACTTCGCTGGGGATAAGAAGGCTTCGTCGACGACGCTCTTTCCGTGGCTTTTGGCTGAGGATAACCCAGTTATATCCTGTTAGGGAAATAACTCTTTAAATTAAGCCGGACGACGCGTTCGTGCTCTGCGAGGGATAAGCTTCCGGAATCTACTGGGGATGAGCTTAACTGCTTAGGGGGATAGATTCCAACCTTCCTGGGGAACTGGATTGGACTGGACTCTTTTGGGGAAGTTTTGATATGCTGGGGAAAGTGATTCCTTTGAATGTTGATGCGCCGCCGGGGAACAATCTTTAGACTAAGACTGTCGGGGATGCTTGTTATGAGTGTGTATGCTGCTGGGGAGGTGTTGAGATCTGCTGGAGGATACTCAACTTCCTTGAGATTTGATAACTCTGCTTGGAGAAGAGTGCACTGACTGCTGACTTACTCTCTGGGGAATTAGAGTATCTGGTTATGTTCTTTAGCTGAACCTACCTTGGTACCTTGGAGGACAGAACAATTAGGTTGCTTAGACCAACCATTATTGCCCCTGTTTCTGATGTGGGAGAGGAAGACCTGTGAGGTGCTGATAGTTGTTGATGGACAAACCTTCTTCTGGTAGGCGAGTGATGAGATGACAGGACATAGTCGTACGCTTTAATCCCTAACTTTTGCCTGGACCGCCCTTTCGGGTTTTCAGTCCACCGGGATACCCATTTTTGCCCAAGCCGCCTTTTCAGGTTTTCGACTTGCCGGGTGTACAGATTTTTCATTTTCATCCCTTATTTTTGCCTAGGTATGTCAACCTAGCAGGTCTTTGATTTTGCGTAGTATTTTTTCGACTATGTCCGTGTTCTCAGAATGTAGGGAGTTGCCCCTGTCAGAAGTATTTTGCCACGCCACCAGAAGGTGTTTGATCAGGCAAGATTCGTTGTTGGAGTGCCCTAAGTGACTCAGGCGGAGATTTGCCCCAGGCTATTTGGCCTTTTAAGAGATTCTCCGAATCTTGATTGGATTGCCCCAGATGATTGGACCATGATCATGTCGTGCCCCTTGGTTGGAAGTGCTTTTGTTCACTAGGTATTCCTCGTGCGAATTTCCCGGCTGTTCAAACAAAAAGTCATATGCAAACAAAGTTATGTTAAAAATGCAAAGCCTATGTCTGTCTTGAAGATTTTGAAAATGCATTCTTTTTCATAAAACAAGTGAATGTTTGTAAAACATGATGTCAACTCCGTATTTACCGTAGGCCTTAAGGAGTCAGGATACCTTTCGTAACAGTATGCTTTCGAACTAACCCATGCTTCAGCTAGGACTTTTAAGGGTTATAACGTGGCCTGGTTCACGGTTCAAGAAACAAAGGATAAAGGCTCAAATTATTTGTACCTACCCACTCTTCGTGATATTCTCCTAACCTAAACTCAGTTGATCATACGTTAGACCTTGTTTGAGTCTTTGCTCTGATTTTCCGGTGATGATTCGGATGTTGATAACTTATTTTGAATAGGCAGTCATTCCTTTCTTGTTTTTGTTGAGGTTTTGTAAGACCTCTTTCTTTTTGATTTTGTTATCCCTATTTTTTTGCCTGAACTGTTTCTTTTTGGAATTACAGTCAGCGGGATGCCCCAGTTTCATAAGTCCCTTTTTATAGGTTTTGACTTCTTGGGCTTTTCGTTTATGATTTTTTTGATAATGACTGCCTGTCCTTTTGATTGTTCTGAACCATCACTGTCTTTCTTTTTTCATAAGGATCTCTTTGGTGCCATTCGTTATGCACTTGGATCAACTGAGAGACTACCCTGCCCCAGGTTATGATTAAGGGTTTTAAAATGCGAAAAGAAAAACTCCTACTTCTTTGGCTCAGATGGGTTGACGAGGGATTATCTTCCTTATAACTCCAGCGTTTAGGAATTGAAACAATGCCTGTACCTCATCAGCGGGGTCTGTTCAAAAGCATACTGTAAAGATCATGGTATCGTTTTCGTCATCCTCCCTCAAGAGGCTTAGAATTATTATTTAAGAGTTGACAGCAGAAAAAATATGGAAACAGTTTGCATATAGTGAATGCGAATATATTGATTCAAAATAGACATAAGTGATGCATTAATGAACTAACAACGTTTAATCATGAATAAATGTTTGAACAGTTAAAAGAAAGTTGCAACTTGAAAGATTCTAATGAACAAAAATTTCTCAACCCTAGCCATGTTTTGGCAAGGGAGTAATGATCACATTGAGAGTCTCGGCGGGCTCGAACTCGATCTCTTTAGCATCGATCATATTCTGAATCTTGTACTTCAGTGCCCAACAATCCTCAGTATCGTGCCCCGGGCTACCAGAATGGTAAGCGCACCTTGCTTCTGGGTTGTAATTTGGAGAGGAGGTCTTTGGATTTGCAGGAGGGTTGATCACCGCAATCAGGTTCATCCTTAACATGTGCTGCAAAGCTCGTGACCATGGCATGTTGATGTTGGTGAATTGTCTCTTAGGCTCGTCCGACCTGTTCTGATCAACCCGCTGTTCTTGGCGAGGTCGTTGTTGGACCTGTGAAGTAGTAGCAACTCGGAGAGGCCCAAACCTTTGACTTCTTGGAAGTTGATTATTGACTGGGTCCCTGACTCGGGCTGGTTGCTTCATGTCTTGATGAAGCTGACTGATCATGGACCTCAGCTCTCCTTGCTCCTGAGCTAAACCTTGAATGAGGGCCCTTTGCCCCAGCATCTGGGTTTTCAATGTGTCTACCTCAGCTTGTAGACGTTTCAGCTGTTCGTCTTTGTCATCTTCAGGACTCTTTCTGATCAGATTCCCCATGAGGAGTGTCCTCAACTCTTCCTGCCCCTTGGATAGGCCTAGGAAGATTTCCCTGAACTGAGTCTCTTGAGCGTGAAGGTCCTGGTCGTTTGGTTGGAAGGCCATTGCTGAAATAAACAGCGAGAAAGGTAAGTGACCTGCAAAGAACGGGTACCTGTAATGCAATGATATGTATGATATGCATGCAATGTTTTCCAAGATCTCGCAGGGTAAACAAGAAAATTGTTAGCATCGGAATTGGTAGCTTTGATTGAAGGAAACCCATGCTGTTGAGTATTCTTCTTGAAGGGTCAAAGGCTCACCATATCCAGTGGGTCATAGCCCCTGACCTTAGTCATCATGTCTGGTTTTGATTTCCAAGCAACCTTGGTTAGGGGGACCTTCTTCAAGAGTCAGAGCTCACCATATCAAGTGGGTCATAGCCTCTGACAACTTTGGCTAGAGGAAAATAAATCCTCTTTGCCCCTTGCTAGATGCTGGATTTATCATGACCTGCATCACAGACCCTTGAGATCCTTGAAATGGGTTAGGATGTATGCTATGGTATGATGTCATGCTATGCATGGGGTGATGTGGGTAAACCCTGTTATGAGCCCCAATTAAGGACTATAAACAGACCCTGCAAGAAATTCAGTATACTTTGTTATGAGTCCCAATTAAGGACTATAAACAAAACCTGCGAGAGATCTAGTAAACCCTGTTATGAGTCCCAGTTAAGGACTATAAACAACACCTGCAAGAAATTTGGTAAACCCTGTCATGAGTCCTAGTTAAGGACTATAAACAAGACTTGCAAGAAATTTGGTAAACCCTGTCATGAGTCCCAATTAAGGACCATAAACAAGACTTGCAAGTAGTTAGTACACCCTGTTATAAGTCCCAATTAAGGACTATGAACAAAACCTGCAAGAAACCTAAGTAAAACCTGTCATGAGTCCCAATCAAGGACTATAAACAGAACCTGCAAGTGGTTAGTACACCCTGTTATAAGTCCCAATTAAGAACTATGAACAAAACCTGCAAGACATTTAGTACCATGTTATGAGTCCCAATTAAGGACTATAAACAAGACCTGCAAGAAACAAGCGTCAGGTAACAAGCACGCAGATAGTCAAGTACGAAGGCACACAAGTCACACAAGAGAAGCCCTTAGGGTTTAGGCCAGCATGGGGTCTGGGTATTACCCTCTTGAAGTTGGTGGGTTCAACCTGTCCTAATCAAAGTAACCGGCTTCTTAGAGGATCCCAATATCATTGACTACCCTCAATCGGTCATAACTCCAGCATCGCAATCTTTTCTTGCGGCCAGAACCATCACGAGAGTTTAACCTCAATGGGTGTAGCATACTGCTACTGTTCTAAAGGCCAAGTTGTGTCAATTAAGGTTCTAAGGTTGTTGGTGCTTAATGACTCCTTAGAAGACCCATATTCTCCTCGTTGCGACACAAGGGATATCGGTACAGACTAAGGTGCCACACCAACGTAGCCACTGCTTCACCTGTGTCGGTCTACGCCGGACAGGTCCCTCACAGCTTATGCTACCTAAACAGGGTATCCCCAGATCCGGGTTAGGATCTATGTATCTCCGATGCAACCCACAATAGTAAAGCAAGCAAAACAATACAAGTGAAAACACAGTTATGACTTAGCCCTAAGGTACACCTCACTTTAAAGATGTCCCCAGCAGAGTCGCCAGTTCTGTGATCGGTGGATCTGGAACTGACTGTTTAACGCTGGTTCGCGAAATGTCGCGGAAGCAAGAGTCGCCACCGTCTTTTATTTTCTCCAAATGGAAAGGACAAAAGCACAGAAAAATTCCTTTTAGAGATTGCTCTCGGTTCGGGAGGTAGATTATAGAAAGGGAAGGTGTTAGCACCCTTTCTATCCATGGTTATCCATGGGCTCTTAGATACTTGCTCAATGTGTTTTCAAAATTGTTTTGCTTTTCAATGTGGGTTTTAAAAAGTTTCTTTGAAAAATTTCAGTTCGACTCGTACGTCAGAGTGTTTGAAAAGTTTGTTTTGAAAGCTTTTGAAAATGTGTTGGTGTGAAAAGTATTTTGTTTGTTTTTGAAGAGATTAGAGCAAGTATCCTTGAGAACCTACCTACCCTAAGGAATTCGTCTGTGTAAATGTCCTTAAAGGTAGTGCCATCCCACCATTGAGAGGTAGGTAGCACCACCATTGGAGGTGTTCGGGTCAATTCGGGTTTTAGGGACGTGGTGATCACCGGGGCAATGGGAAGACACCTTAGAAGCTACCCTCATGCCAGGTTCCCGGATCATGAGGACTTACTAAGACATCCTCTACTCGACGATCACCTTTCGAGGCAAGGCAACAGTGAGGCGTACCCTAGGGGTGGTGTGTGATTTGTGTGTCAGATTCGTTTATTTTATCTTGTCATGTTATGGGTGATCTATGCGTTATTTTTATTTTGAGTCCATTCATTCTTTCATGCTTGATTAACAGTTAGGAGTGCGGAAAAGATAAATCTACGACTATTACAAAGGCGCGGGTCCACATCGCCAAAATTAAACCGGACCCGATTTAGCGGAAAAATAAATAATGCGAAGAAATAAAATGCGAAAAATAAATTACAACGCTTTGGGGTAATTACATGATTATATAAACAATAAAAAAATAAATGCGCAAAATTAATAATTAAAACGAAACTAGGGCGTTGGACCCTTTTGCAAATAATTAAAAGTTAATGAGGATTAAAAATTAAATGATTAAAGTTTTTTTTTTGTTATTTTGTATTTTTTAGATTTAATGAAAAAAAGAAATTAATTAAAATTAAATTAAGAAGCAAACCCTAATTCTAATATTTTTTTAATTATTAAGAAAGAATTAAAATAAGATCTAAATTAACCTAAAATTTATGTACAATTTAAATAGGAAAATAAATAAATAACTAATTATTATTATTCTAAAAAAGGAAAAATATTAAAAGTAATAAAAAATAGCAATTAACCTAATTCTACATTTTTTATATTTTTATTATGAAAAGAATTAAAATTAAAAGCACCTAATTATATTAAATCTAATTACATAATTTATTCATGAAAATAAAATAATTTAAATAAAATATTTATTATCCTTTTTTATCATTTTCTGATTTTTTATAATGTTTTTATATTTTTTGTAAAAAAGAAAATTGATTAATTAAAGCAATACAAATAAATAATGCAATAATTTAAATAATAAAAGAAAAGAAAAGTGAACCAGAGTGGGGTGTTGCCCCAGAATTGGAGGTGTAAGCCTGCACTTTAGGCCCAATGCTATCCAGAATTTGTTGACTTTTTGAATCCCATGCAATGCGTTTGACCAGGGTTTATGTGCTCATCCATCCTAGACCCTTGATTTGCAAGCAGCTGGACGCGTGTTCAATAGGATGCTGATGGAATATGGTGGTCTTTCATATTAGCGCTGCATAAGAATTTTTTGTGAAAAATAATATGGCAAATATGCAAGACCTGGGACTTGAACCCAGGTCTTTGAGGTCACAAGCGTATTCCTTTGCCAACTGAGCTGTTCAATGTTATTTAATATGTAACATAACACAAATAATATAAAGGAAACATAATATTAATTGGTTAAACACGCGCGAAATTTAAACGGACCACTGGCTGATGGACACGTCTTTGTCTCCTTCCCCTACCCTGTAACACAACACTAATGGGCAACGGTTTTGCAACGTGGTTTTAGGCAAGCAACGGGAAAATAGCGATTAGCACCCTGTGCTTCATAAATTGTTCGCGAGGGTAGAAATCTCTTCGTCTCTATGCTCTGAACACATCCATGGGGTTGATAAGGTCCAATTTTGCTATATTCGGAAACCCCTAAATTCAAAGCGTTTCAAGGCGTTTGAGTTGTTGTTTTTGATTGAGAAAGATTCAGGAAGGTCTCAGGATGCTATTGAAACAAAAATCAAAGCTTTAGTCGTCCTAGAACCTTGAATTCAGTATTGAGTTTTTTTGTCAAAAATTTCAATATGCCAAAGTGTGTTATGCGCAGCTTTTCCGTCTAGGATGATTAGGGTTGTGATGCTGATCATATATGGAGTGATCTAGGTCAACAAAAACCAACAAAATCTCATGAATTCATTATTTTGAGATTTGATTTGCTTAAGGATCTTTTTGAATATTTTTTCATGTTCTTTGTATCAATTAGGTTCAAATCAATCCAAAACTTTCCTAAATGGGATATGCACGAAATATTGGATCCAAAACATGTATAAAAAGATTTGTTTTGCTTAAGATTATATTTTTCATGAATTAAAATCATTTAAATGAATATAAATTAATATTAATTCAAATAAATAATTAAAAAATATGAGAATACTTCCCTTTGGGCCTAATGGTCGTGCATAGGCTTGGCATGAAGAAATTTGGAAGATAATTGGGCCCATTTGCATTTTTAGGCCTTTTGCATCAATGTTGACTTTCAAAAATTTCCAAAAATTTCCCAACTTCCACAGGGCATAACTTGGTCAATTTTTAAGCTTTTCACATGTTCTTGGACATTTTGGAAAGGTCTTTGAGTCCTTTAACCAATGCATTTGGTCCCATGTCATTTTGATTTACCAATCTCAAGTTATGGCCCTTGACTTAAAGTCACTTTTTGTTGACTTTTGAAAATGACCTATAATGTTGAAATTGATAACTTTTTGTGAGAGCATTTCTTGGACTTGGGACATGAAGATGAATTGTAGGAAATGTCTTTCTCTTCAAAATGAGCTTTGGATGGAATTTTTCTGACAATCCATGTGAAAGTTATGCCCTGGTCAATTTCAGTTGACTTTTTCAGCTGTCCAAATATAGCAACTTTTGCATCTTGATGATTTTCTGAGCCAAATTTTGAGAATCATGATCAAGCATTGATCAAATGATGTTTGTGGCTTCAAAATGATATGTTGACCAAAAATTTGAACTTTTGGCTGTCAAATGACCATTTTGCCCCTACAGTCGACTGTAGTGCAATCTAGGGTTTTGACTGTGCAATTTTGAGCTGAATGCCTTGAAACTTGACATGAAGACACTTGACCATCTTTTTAAGCATATGAGACTTGATTGGGCCTTTGAAAAGTTCATTGGCTTGACCAGAACTCAAACCCTAGTTTTGACTGTATAAGAGACAGTTGAGCTGCACAACCCTGGGGCATTTTGTGACCTTGACTTTGACAATTCTTGATGAATATGGGAGGGCAAATTTTGGGGTACAACAGGGAGGTTATGGAAGTTATGGATGAGTGGATTAAATGGGGTGGTGGGGTTTTAAAACAAATTTCCGTGCATCAATGTTGTCCAACGGTCACGGGAAATGTAAAGCGTGGGGGACAATGCCTGCCGCCCGTCACGTTCTCTCTAACGCTCGTCAGAGTCAAAGACAATCCCTGACGTTCGTCACATGCATCCTGACGTTCGTCAGGGTGAGGTGATGCGTTGGTCTCTTTGACCTCTTTGACCGCGTGCTCCACTAATTTAATTCATTAATCTTAATTTTGAGAAGTTGGTTGCAAGGGATATAGTAGCTCATTGTATAGTTGGAAGAATGATATGGTAAATATGAAGCAATTGAAAATAGTAACAGAAATAAGAAACACATGAAAATAATAATAGGAATTAGAAACAAATGAAAATAATAATAGAAATTGCACAGTATAAAAATGAATACATATTGTGTATGAAAATAACTGAATAAATACTTTAAAATAAAAATAAATAAAATGGATATGAAATGAATAGATAAATAAATAAACGAAATTTTAGAACCAAAAAGTAACAAATTATTCGAAAATAATAAAACCATAATGAGTTTTGAGAATAATAATAATAATGACAAACTCCCCCAAACTAAGAACAAACAGTGTCCTCACTGGGGTGGTACAGAAACAAAAACTATCAAGCGTGAGGGCCTCCTGGAGGTGGTGCAGAAGCGTGCAGATGTTGATAAATGTGATCAAACTGCTCTGTGACGACGTCCATGAAATGAAAGAAGTCACGCCGAAGTGTGCTGACATTATCTTTAACAGTGTCGAGCTCGTCTTGGAGTGTGGTAAGATCTGTCTGCAGAGTCTTAATCGCATGTGCATGATCAGGCATGGGTACGTCATCAGTTGTGGTAACAAGGGGTAGTGTAGGGTAATCCAAGGGTGTATAATCATGGTAACCTGTGGGTGTGGATGGGTCGCTCTCCTCCCTCTCAGGGTCGTGTTCGTCTATCTTCTCTAGGGGATATAGCCAATTTGTCTTGGTATAGACACTGGTATGCTCGGGGCTAGGCAATTTTAAGTAATAGACAGGGTTATTTTGGACAAGCAGCTGAAAGTGAGGTGGGTTGAGGTTACCAATCAAAGAAATTTTAAAGCAAAAAAGGATGTCCATGGTATAATATCTGGCGTACGGTGTAAGGCGCGACAGAGATGACCGTAGGGATAGGGCCTCGGCTATCATAGTGACTAGCCCGCCAACACAGATGGGGCCATGGGTACACTGAGCTATAGATGACATGTTGGCGATCATAAATGATGCGCCAATGACTGTTCTGGACTGAAAAGCACAGTAAATGATGAACAACTCATCCCTAGAAACTGAGAGTCGATTAATAGGTTTTCCAAAAAAGGTGAAAGCTAAAATGTGATGGAAATACCTAATCGCAGGGTTATGAATCTCGGTGGCATCAAGGTGGTCGGGGTCCTAAGGATATTGGCCCGCTATGTCCCTCCAAAAGTGATTAAGCTCAAAGTTGAGGTAGTCATCCGCCTGGGTTTCTATGTGGGCGTCTAAAGAACTAGGGAATCCTAGCAGCTCAGCTAGACTGCAAACTGTAAACTGGTGGGTGAAACCGAACAATCTAAAGGACATCTGACCTCTACTACGCCCTAAGCCTTGTGTGGGTTTGTAGATGAGGGAGCTCAAGAATTCCAAGGTGAGGCGTTGGTGTGTAGGGTGTTTATGGGCTAGGAACCCCTCCCATCCTATCTGGTTAAGCGTGAAGTAGACACTTTCCCTGATTCCTAAGGCTGTCAAGGTGGGATCATGCACATACGTGGTCATACTCATCTGGCGCTGAGCCAGAATCTCATATCGTCTCTGCTGGGTCTCCGAGGCAAAAATGATAGTATCCATGAATTTTAGCTTGTAGGTTCCTGTGAGTCGGTACTAAAATTTGTAAAAGAAAAATGCAAATAAGTAAAATATGTTGTGGGAGAAAGAAAGAAAAGGAAAAAAATCGGAAAGTAAAAATCAAAATGCAGAACTAAAAAATAAAAATAAAAGATAAAAATATTTGAGAGATAAGGAATAATAATAAATAAAAAACTTGTGGGTTACCTCCCACACAGAGCTTGTTTAATGTCGTTAGCTTGACAATGTTGTTAGACGTGAATTAGTTTCCAAATTCGTGTGGTAGCTCTAATAGTGTTAAGCTCGCGGTGTAATCCTTATTTTCGACGCTGTAATAATGCTTTAGGCGTTGGCCATTTACTAAGAATGGATTCATGGATTTTCCTTTAATCTCTATGGCACCACTGGGGGAAACTTTGGTTACTTCGAATGGTCCAGACCATCGTGAACGGAGTTTTCCAGGGAAAAGTTTCAGACGAGAGTTGAAGGAGAACTACATCTCCTTCATTGAATTCTTTCCTTGAGATTTGTTTGTCATGCCATTTTTTCGTCCTTTCTTTGTAGATCCTTACATTTTCATATGCGTCTAATCTTAGTTCTTCTAATTCATTTATGTCGAGGATCCTTTTCTCTCCTGCCGCAGTGTAGCTTAGGTTTAAAGTTTTAATTGCCCAGTAAGCTTTGTGTTCAATTTCCACTGGAAGGTGGCATGATTTTCCATAGATGAGTTTAAAGGGTGTTGTACCTATTGGTGTCTTGAATGCCATCCTGTAGGCCCATAATGCATCAGGTAACTTAGCCGACCAATCCTTTCTTGACGTGGCAACAGTTTTTTCCAATATTTGTTTTATTTCTCGATTTGATACTTCCACATGTCCGCTTGTTTGGGGGTGGTATGGTGTTGCAACGTGGTGCTTCACCCCATATTTGGTTAGGAGTTTTTCAAAGATTCGTGATATGAAGTGGGAGCCACCGTCGCTTATAACTTGTTTGGGTACACTAAACCTTGGGAATATAATGGTTTTGAAGAGGTTAATCACGACTCTAGTATCGTTTGTTGGAGAAGCTATAGCTTCAATCCATTTCGAAACGTAATCTACAGCCACGAGTATATATTTATTGCCAAATGAGGATGGAAATGGTCCCATGAAGTCGATTCCCCATACATCAAAGACTTCAACTTGTAGAATGCCAGTCTGAGGCATCTCATCGCGTCTGGATATATTTCCGGTGCGTTGGCATCGGTCGCAGTTTAGGATGGCTATGTGCACATATTTCCACAAATTTGGCCAGTAGAAACCAGACTGCAAAATTTTGGCACATGTCTTTGATGTGTTTGCATGGCCTCCGTAAGGGGCATCATGACAATGAGAAATAATGCTTTCAATTTCGTTTTCCAGGACGCATCGTCGGAAAATACCGTTGGCACTTCTCTTGAATAGTAAAGGTTCATCCCAAAAGTAATGTTTCAAATCGTGAAAGAAATTTTTCTTCTGTTGATAAGACATATCAGGGGGTAGGATTTTGGCAGCCAAGTAGTTTGCTATGTCCGCGTACCATAGTATGGTTTGGTTAGTTCGGACGGAGACCACAGATTCTTTTATATCATTATTTATTTCGTCTTGGCTCTCTCGTGAATCATTGTTAGCAGCTTGTGTGTCAAGTCCTAAAAGCAGTTTACTTGGATTTGATTGAGGTGGTTCTTTGCTGGCATCTCCTAAGTCCATCTGAGCTAACAGACGTTCATACAGGAAGTCATCGTTAATAGGTACTTCTTATGGTGTCAGCTGTTCCATTCGAGATAAATGGTCGGCTACTACGTTCTCGGTACCTTTTTTGTCTTTAATTTCTAAATCGAACTCTTGTAGAAGCAGAATCCATCTCAAAAGTCTCGGCTTTGAGTCTTGCTTGGTTAAGAGATATCTAATAGCGGCATGGTCTGTGTAGATGATTATTTTTGCGCCTACTAGGTAGGAGCGAAATTTGTCTAGTGCAAAGACTACGGCTAAAAGTTCTTTTTCCGTTGTTGCGTAATTCATCTGTGCAGGGTCCAAGGTTCTACTAGCATAATATATCGCATGAAGCTTCTTATCTCTTCGTTGTCCTAGGACTGCACCTACGGCGTAATCACTCGCGTCGCACATGATTTCAAATGGAAGTCTCCAATCAGGTGGTTGCATGATTGGTGCGGATACAAGAGCTATTTTTAGTTGGTTAAATGCTTTTAGGCATTTGTCATCAAAATCAAATTCAACGTCTTTCATAAGGAGGGTGGTTAGAGCTTTTGATATTTGCGAGAAATCTTTTATGAATCGTCGGTAGAAACCGGCGTTTCCTAAGAAACTGCATATTTCTCTTACTGTTTTAGGGGGTTGCAAGTTTTCTATGACTTCGATCTTAGCTTTATCGACTTCAATCGCTTTTTCAGACACAACATGTCCTAGTACGATTCCTTGTTTGACCATAAAGTGGCACTTTTACCAATTCAGAACGAGGTTAACTTTTACGCATCTCTCCAAAACTTTCTCCAAATTCACCAGACAATCTTCAAAACTCTCTCCATATACAGAGAAGTCATCCATAAAGACTTCCATAATGTTATCTATGAAATCAGCAAAGATTGCCATCATGCATCTCTGAAACGTGGCGGGAGCATTGCATAATCCAAACGGCATTCGTCGGTAGGCGAAAGTTCCATAAGGACATGTGAATGTTGTTTTCTCTTGGTCATCGGGGTGAATAGGGATTTGAAAGAATCCGGAGTAACCGTCTAGATAACAGTAATGTGAGTGCTTAGCTAATCGTTCAAGCATTTGATCAATGAATGGTAGAGGGAAATGGTCCTTTCAAGTGGCCTTATTTAGCTTCCTATAGTCAATACACATTCTAGCTCCGCTTATAGTTCGTTCTGCTACAGCTTCGCCTGCTTTGTTTGTTGTTACCGTTATACCATCTTTCTTTGGTACACAGTGGATTGGGCTTACCCATTGACTATCGGAGATTGGGTATATGATTCTTGCGTTCAAAAGTTTTTTAACTTCATCTTTAACTACGGTGCTCCATATTGGGTTAATTCTTCGTTGATGTTCTCTAGAAGATTTGCAGTCATTTTCCAGCATAATACGATGCATGCAAATGGAAGGACTTATTCCTTTGAGATCTATACTGTTGTATCCTAAGGCGGAGGGATATTTTATTAAGACTTGTAATAATTTGTCTATTTCATGTTGTCCTAAGTCCGTGTTGAGAATTACAGGTCGTTTTAACTCGGTATCAAGGAATTCATATCTGAGGGTCTTAGGTAATGGCTTAAGATCTAATGCTGGTTTTCTTGGACAAGGCATGTGATCGGGTGTCAGAGCTAAGCATTCACTCAGATTGTCGTCTCGGTATTCAGGACACCATTCGTTATCTTCGAATATAAGAGGTGTGGGAATCTTCATGGTTTCGGAACAAGGTATTTTTCCCATTCAATTTCTCTTACGCATTCGTCCATGATGTCCACCAGAAAACATGTGTCATCTATGGCAGGCACTTGTAAGAATTGTGTCAGAATAAATTCGACTTTCTCTTCACCTACTTCAAAGGTTAATTTGCCCTTTTTTACATCTATGATAGCTCTGACGGTGGCTAGGAATGGTCTTCCTAAGATGATAGGTGTGCTTTCGTCTTCTCTAATGTCCATGATTATGAAATTTGTAGGGATGTAGAATTGGCCTATTCGTACAGGAACATTTTCTAAGATTCCTACTGGGTATTTGACGGAGCGATCCGCTAATTGAACGAACATCTTTGTCGGTCTTAGTTCACCCATTTCCAGTTTGTTGCATATGGATAAAGGCATAACGCTAATACTAGCTCCTAAATCACATAGGGCTTTGTCTATGACGAACTTACCTATATGGCATGGTATAGAGAAACTTTCGGGGTCTTTTAACTTAGGAGGCATCTTGTTTTGGATAATCGCGCTACATTCTGCTGTAAGCGTAACTGTTTCGTCATCTTCTAGCTTTTTCTTGTTAGATAAGATTTCCTTGAGGAATTTGGCATAGGAGGGCATTTGAGTTATAGCTTCTGTGAAAGGAATTGTTATATTAAGTTGTTTCATAAGTTCTACGAATTTTTTAAATTGCCCTACATTCTTAGGTTTGGCTAATCTACCGAGAAAAGGGGTTTGGGGTTTATAAGGCGGTGGAGGCACATAAGGTTTTTCTTTTTCTTTGGCCTCTCCTCCTTTATCTTCTTCGTCTACCTCTGGTTTCTCTGGTTGATTCTCCTTCTCAGTTGATGTCTCAGCCCTTTGATACATACTTTGATTTAACAGTCTTGGGTCGGGCGGTCCATCTGACTTGGTTCCACTCCTTAATATGATGGCATGAGCATGCCCCTTCGGGTTAGGTTGTGGTTGACCGGGAAATGTATCAGCCGGTGCAGCTGTAAGTGCTTGTTATTGAGCCACTTGAGATATTTGGGTTTCTAACATTTTATTATGGGTGGCCAAAGCATCTATTTTGTTTGCTAATTGTTTTATCTGCTCATTAGTATGTATGTTCTGATTTTGGACGTCTTTATTTGTTTGCGCTTGAGTAGCTATGAAGTTCTCTATCATCAGTTCTAAGTTTGATTTTCTAGGTGCACTAGGAGCATTTGCAGGAGCTTTCTGATATCCAGGTGGTACGGCAGGTGCTTGGTTCGGAGCATACAACGCATTGGGGTTTTTATATGAGAAATTTGGGTGATTTTTCCATCCAGGGTTGTACGTGTTTGAGTAAGGGTTTCCTTGGGCATAATTTACTTGGTCAGTTGGAGTTCCTGCCAAGATATTACATTCAGTAACTAGATGTCCAGGCACTCCGCATATTTCGCAATTGGGCGTTATAGCAGCCACAGTGGCTGGAGGTATTGCGGTCAAATTATCAATCTTTAGGGTGAGGGAATCTACCTTAGCATGGACATTGTCTAGGTCGCTTATCTCATACATTCCTCCTTTTGTCGGTGCTTTCTCTGTAGTACCTTTGTCTGCGTGTCCTCTTTCACTTCCCCACTGATAGTGGTTTTGGGCCATACTTTTAATTAGAGCATAGGCAGCGGTGTAGGATTTGTCCATAAGTGCACCTCCTGCGGCAGCGTCTATTGTTAATCTTGTATTGTAGAGGAGACCATTATAGAAGGTGTGGATAATCAACCATTCTTCCAGGCCATGATGCGGGCATAGTCTCATCAGATCTTTCTACCTTTCCCAAGCATCGAAAAGGGATTCATTCTCCTTTTGTCTAAAATCGCTTATCTGAGATCTTAGCATAGCTGTTTTGCTTGGTGGAAAATATCTCGCTAGAAAGACTTTCTTCAGCTCGTCCCATTTAGTGACTGAGTTTGCGGGTAGAGATTGGAGCCAAGCTCTTGCTCTGTCTCTTAGAGAGAAAGGGAAAAGACGAAGTCTTATTGCCTCTTGACTAGCCCTATTGTTCTTGATTGTATCTGCGTACTGTAGAAATATTGATAGATAAAGATTAGGGTCTTCCATCGACCCACCAGAGAACTGGTTCTGTTGCACAGCAGATAACAAAGAGGGTTTCAATTCAAAGTTGTTAGCCTCGATTGGGGGGGGGGGGGGGGGGGGGGGCAGCAATGCTATTATGTGGTTCATCTTGTGAGGGTATGGCATAGGATTTGAGTGGGCACAGAGCAGAGTTGGCAGCCATTTCTTCGGATGGTGGAGAAATGGGCAGTTCGAATGATTGACGAGGTTGAGTGTTATGCAAGAGATGATACTCTTGAATGCGGCGTCTAAGTATGAGATAACGCTCGATATCATTGATTTGTATGTATAACGGCTCGCCTTGCGAACGAGTGTTTGGCATACAAATAAGAAAAGAAAAGAAATAAGAAAAGAAATAGAGAAAGAAATAGAGAAGAAAGAGATAAGTTTTTGTTTTTGCTCTAGTCTCTACTGCGCAACAAAAGAGTAGCGATATCGACTTAAATCAGTCCCCGGCAACAGCGCCAAAAACTTGATCGTGGGATTTGTACTTATGTATCCAATGATTCGGACTGCAAGTGCACAGTCTTATCGAGTAGTTTTAAAAGATATCGAACCACAGAGACTGATGAATCGATCTACCGTCTTCTATTGTTACTTTGCAAATCTAAAGCTAATGAATATTTGATTTGGGTTGTAGGGAAACTAAATACTAAATTAAGTTGGATTTTAATAATCAATGAGCTTAATTACCAGTATGCAACAGTCGTACCTCGGGAACTAGCGACCTGTCGGGCGTCTTTATATTTTCAAAACAGCTTTCAGTAAAACTTATCTAGTTTAAAATCCCTCGTCTCACACTGTCGTTTTGTTGATCTAGGTTATGCAGTTAAGTCCTAACGTACGCTTCCGCCATCCCGCAGGAGTTAAAAACACTTTTTGGAAACTAAACAAAATCTTAATTAACTTTAAAGTGCTTCCGCTGTATTTTAAGCCAATGCCTAATTACTACTGTCCAGTTAAAAGATCTCAAACTTCCGCTTTGTTGACCCTAACCTCTATCTGTTTTTTACTTCCGTAACAAAACAATTTAATGATTGAAAAATAGTAACTTAGGCCAGAAAAGAAAGTTTCGTAGTAAAAATAATCCTGACTAAGTTACTCGTTCCCTCGGTTGATTGACTTTACATACCGGTATAGGATTTCTAGCCTGACATAATATTAAACCAAATCGCAAAATAATTTAAAGGACAAACACAAATAAACATAATTATATCGATTGAAAAGCAATAAGAATTTGTAAACATAAACCTAGCAATAATTCTGAAGACAGAAGCACTCCTGCACAAATTGTAAGCTTTGCTTCGATCGGAGGATATATTTAACCGTACAGAAGAAAATAAAACTGAAAAGAATAATGCTGGAAAGGAATATGGAAATAACTGGGAAATAAAATAATGCTGAAAAGAATGCTGCTGAAAAGAATATTCGCTCAATAAAATCTCTAAACTTTCTTGCCCAAAAAGAAAAACCCTTTATACTGTGGTCTAAGGCTCTATTTATAGGTCTTGCTTGATCAGTTGCTCTCGAAAATGTATGAACATTTTACTTCCTTCTTTGAGAAATAATAGGGCCATTCATTTGTCATGTTCGTTGGTCCTTTGACTGAGTGGGTGAGAAAATGTAGGAAGTCGTTGGATTAACCCTTGAACGCGTTTCTGTCCGTTGGATGAGAAGAAAGTGGAGTAATGGCTTGTGACGTTCGTCACATTCAAGTGACGATAGTCACTTGGTCTTCATGGCGCGTGACGTTCGTCAAGGCCTTCCTAATTGTGGGCCACGTGCTCACATGTGTAATGGGCTTTTGGGCTCCTTTCTTCTCCTTAGGCCTTTTTGCTAGTTTTTGCACCCTTTTTTCTTCATTTCTTCAAAATTGTTCGGCTTAATGCATATCTGCAAAAATAGAAAAATACTTGCATAACACTTATAAAATAATTTAATTTAAACTAAAGTATGATAAATATTTGGTGTATATCAAGCCAGAAATATCACATATTTGTGTGTCATCACTTAGAGAGAAAAAGTTGTAGAGAATTGAATTTCCTTCAAGATAGGCTTTAGTTGAGAAATTTCTGATGAAGTGTGTGAAAGTAATGCTTGGTCAAAGTTCAGTTGACTTCTCCTTAAAAAACTCTAATTTAGCAACTTTTGACTTTTGATGAATCTTGAATTTTCTTGATGAATCATGATCAACCCTTGATAAAATTATGAATACGAGTTCAAAATGTTGATGTTGACCAAAAATCTTAAAGTTTGATTGTAAATTGGTCAAAGTTCACTTTTTATCCAATAAAGTTGATTTTCAATCATCTGGCTAATTAACTGAGCAAACTTGTGCTGCAAGGATTGAATTTTGGCATGAGGATACTTTAAGACATATGAGATACCTTGAAGCCCACTTGAGTCATTAGAAGTCCAATTTCCTTTGATAAAAGCAAAACCATAGTTATAGGTCAATTGCTTAGGAGGAGAGTTTGTCTGGTCAACCCTTGAGTAGTCTTGAGTGTTTGAGACCTTCATGAGCATGAAGAGGTATCTTGAATCAATTTGTATTGAAAATGAAAGGGAAAATTTTTTGGTACAACAGTTTCCCATGTTCAATATTCTTAAACCTGAAGAGTTAGATTGGCATATCTGTCATTCGTGATCTGAAGGTGGAAGAGGATTGAACACTTAAGTACCCAGTAATTTGCACTCACATGTGCACTATTGGTTGATTATATAGGGAATGGGATTAAAGATGTCATTTGGAAAAGGTGACTGGATTCCGCCAGAGATGTGCTTATAGATGTCATCCGAAGTAAATGTTGATAGGAGTATCAGAATGAGTCTACGTCCGACTGTATCTGAAAAGTATACTAGAATGAGTGTGTGTCTGACTGTATCTAGCAGACATGCTGAGGAGTGTCAGAACGAATCTTACGTTTTGATTGTATCTGAATGGTGTTCTAGAATGGGTCTATGTCTTGACTATATCTATGAGAGGATCATAATGAGTCTTCGCTCGACTGTATCTGAATAATGTACTGGAATGAGTCTACGCCTGACTATATCTAGAAATGGATCAGAATGAATCTTCACTCAATTGTTTCAGAATGATGTACTGGAATGGGCCTACGTCTAACTGTATCCAGAAGCATATCAGAATGAGTCTTTGTCCGACTGTATCTGAAAAATATACTAGAATGAGTCTACGCCCGACTGTATCTTGAAGATGTATTGGAATGATTCTATGTCTGATTGTATCCAGAAGCGGATCAGAATGAGTCTTCATTCGACTATATCTGAAAAAGTATTGGAATGGGTGTACGTATGACTATATCCAGAAGCGAATCGTAATGAGTCTTCGTCCGACTGTATCTAAAAAGTGTACTAGAATGAGTTTATGCTCGACTATATCTAGAAGATGTATTAAAATGAGTCTACGTCTGACTGCACCAGAAGCGGGTCAGAATGAGTCGTCATCCGATTGTATCTGAAAAATGTACTAGAATGAGTCTACGCTCGACTGTATGTAGAAGATGTATTGGAATGAGTCTACGCTCAACTGTATCCAAAAGCGTGTCATAATGAACTTTCGTCTGGTTGTATCTAACAAATGCTTTTCATAATGAATCTATCTGATTTTATCTGAGGGAAATGCTTTTTAGAATGAATCTCTGAAGGAAATGCTCGTCAGAATTAGTCTCTGAGGTAAATGTTCATCATGTCATGTAGATAGTCGTCCTGTCCTGCTTCGAGAATTAATCTACAACCTGTTTATAAATCTCTGGTAATATTTGTCTGTTTTTGAACTTATCTTAAAAAGACAAAATTAGTTTTATGCAATGTCATGATGTATGTAATGCATTGCGTAATGATGCTCTCAAAATATGTGAGAATATTATATGTGTTTCGTATGTATATGTTATGATATTTCGTGAATAATGTATAGATGCAGTATGTCGTTCGAGCATATCGGTAGCTTTGTGTAACAACTCTAGCTGGGGAAAATAAATCCCTAACTGTCGTTGAGGATGGAGACACTAGTTCTTCAATTTTTATCGAGAATGACCTTACTAGGGATTCCCACTTTCTGTTTGAGGACACTCCGCTGGGGATGTTTGACTTCTGCTTGGGGATAGAAGCATTCAAGGAGAGTCGATTGTTCATCATTCTTTTGAAGGATTTGATTCTTATGTACCCTGATTGGGGATAAAGGAGATGGATAATCCTTTGTTGTGTTGTCTGACCATGTTTTAGATATGGATGTTAACTCTTCTGGAGAGAAAAACATTGAATGACATCTGGCCGGAGAAGAGAATTTTGTCGGGAATTTGCAATATTGGAGAAATAAACTCCGTTGGGGAATTAGATTATGTAGATTGTGTTGAGGAAATAATCTCTTATGGGGATTGGAATTTCATAGGTTGTGCTGAGGAAGTTTCCACTGTGTGCTGGGGAAATGATCAAACTTCCTTATCTTCTAGGGACCTATTTGGGAAGATGATCATGCCAAGTTGTTCATCAAGGATATAAAGGTGAGCTGTTGAAAGATGCCCCAACTTCTGTCTGAGGGTATATTAGATTTGACAGGGAATATATCACTATTGAGGATGAGCTTGTGAAGATAGCTCTATAGAGATAGTTCTATGGAGATTGCTCTGTGGAGATTTATGGATAACTTGAACATTATTCCAACTCCTAGAGTCTTTAGTAAATTCTAATCTTGTTTTTATGCATACATTTTATAAATAATAATCATATTCAAATGCATATGTTCATTCAACGTAATCATTGTACATTTTTGCAAACAAAACAGAGAAAGTAAAAAACAATTTTGAATTTTGAAATATATTTGCATTGATTCTGAAAGTTTTATACAAGGAGACAGAAATCCTAGTAAGAGTAAATCATCATAAAAATTGAAAAAAGGGGTACAAAGTGATAAACAAAGAAAAATAGCTATGTGGAAATGATCTCATTGAGTTTCAACTCTTCTATTGCCCCATATGTCTTCAAGTATCTCATCACTTGATGTTGGAAGAAGATGATTGAATTGATATGTACCATTTGAGCTTGACACTAGTAATAAGGTTGGATGTAAGTAGACGGGTGATCCAACGGGACATAGTCGTACGCTTTAATCCCTAACTTTTTCCTGGGCTGACCTCTCGCGTTTTTAGTACACCCGAATATCATTTTTTGCCCAAGCCGCCTTTTCAGGTTTTTGAATTGCCGGATGTATAATTTATATATATATATATATATATATATATATATATATATATATATATATATATATATATATATATATATATATATATATATATATCCCTAATTTTTGCTTGAACCCTTTTGGTTCTCCGGGATGCCCTTATTTTTTCCAACGCCTGTCAACTTAGCGGGTCTCTTTTATGCGTAGTATTTTTTGACTATGTGCGCGTTCATAGGGTGTGGAAAATCTTCATCATCCATGGTGGTAAGTCTCACGGCATCACCAGAAAATATCTTTTTGATCACAAATGGCCCTTCATATGTGGGAGTCCATTTTCCCCTGGGATCATCTTGTGGTAGGATGATGTGTTTTATTACCAAATCACCAGCCTAGTACACTTGATGTTTGAATTTCTTGTTAAAGGCCTTGATTATGCATTTCGGATACATCTGACCATGACAAACAACTGCAAGCCTTTTTTCATCAATCAAATTTATCTGGTCAAGTCAAGTCTGAATCCATTCGTCTTCATCTAAAATTATGTCTTTCATAATCCTTGGGGAAGGAATCTAGACTGCAACAGGTAAGACAACCTTCATACCATAGACTAGAGAGAATGGGGTCGCCCCAATTGATGTACATACTGAAGTGCGATAACCATGAAGAGAAAATGGTAACATCTCATGCCAATCTTTGTATGTCATCGTCATCTTCTGCAAGATCTTCTTGATATTCTTGTTGGTGGCTTCCACTGTGTCGTACATCTTTGGTCGGTACGGAGAAGAATTGTGATACTTAATCTTGGACTGCGTGTAGAGTTCTATGATCATGGTATTATTAAAATTGACAACTTTGTCTTTCCCTTTGATTTCTAAATCATGGATATCCCTAAAAATGAAGAGACTCCTATCATTCTTGGTCTACCATTTCTGCTGACGAGTCGGTGAAATTTTGATATAGAGATTGGTAATCTGACATTAAAATCTTTTGATGAAGAGATAACCTTGAAAGTATTGGAGATTAAGAAGTAGGGTGCAGGTGGAAAGAAATAATCTTCAGTTGGTATGATCGAAGTAGAAGGAGAAAATAAAATTTCAAAATCACTCCCAGAAGAAGTCTCAGGCAGAATCACTCAGGGTGGCAGCAATAAAAATCCTTAATTTCAGCTAATAAGTTATGGGTTGCGGAAAGGACAAGCAACAAGGTGTAGAAGAGGAAGTATCCCCCATAAGGGGATGAATCGTCGAGCCATACGAGGTTAAATGAAGCGCTTCATGGGAGGAAACCCATGCGGTTTGATTCTAACTATTGTCTTTGTTTTGCGTATGTTTGTTATTTTTGTTTAGGTAATCACAATTTCTGGAAAAGGAGTCAAGCGCACCACAAGGGAGTGTACAGAGAAAAAATTTCAAAAAATAAGATCCCTGACACAGCCACCCGTGTTAGGTAACACGGAG
The DNA here is from genome assembly GCA_948472305.1 of Vicia faba. Taxonomy (NCBI): domain Eukaryota; kingdom Viridiplantae; phylum Streptophyta; class Magnoliopsida; order Fabales; family Fabaceae; genus Vicia; species Vicia faba. The sequence continues at coordinate 1,450,039,981 of OX451737.1, read as the reverse complement.
CATATCAGGCTCACTGAAGCAGAAATATTTTCGTGAAAAATTGTCAAAACCAGCTTCTTGACACGATCACTCGTGTTAGGCAACACAGACCGTATCAATATTCCTAAAGGCACTGCGTGAAAATAACAATTCTTAGCATCTCAGATGTGCAACACGGTCGACCGTGTCACCGGACATAGCCCGTGTCAGGCTAGCAAACTTTTACATTTTTTGGTTTTCTCTTGTTCCACCTCCTCCTTCTCCTACTCAGTGAGCACTGTGAGTTTCCTCCTCGTTGTTATAAAACATTGAGGTCAATGTTTAATTCAGGTGTGGGGGGTTTTAGTTATTGCATTTATTTATTGCTTTTGTTAAGTTTGGTTGAGTATTTTATTTCTTTTTGCATTGTTGGTTTTTGTTATCATGGATTTGTTGTTGAGTCATTTAGTGCAAAATATTGGTATTGTATCTACACAGATGATGAGAATTGGTGATAGTGGATGAAAGATCACTCCATTTACTATGCTCGTTGTGAATGATCCCCGAAAGTTGGTACTGCTTAGGTGAATGATTGGACATGATTTTCCGACAATGGGAGTATTGTGCACCTGAGACTAAGGCGAAGCTACATTATAGTATTGGTATTTTGGAACCTGTGAGCTATATCAAACATGGTGAGGATCATAACAAGCCAAACACAATATCATCATGAGAGTTCTTCAGATATGTAATTGTCACTCTTAGTTTGGGTAAGTATTTGTAGGAATTTCTATGCACACATATACACACTGAGGCACTTGTTTATTTTAGCCCCGAGCCTTTCCAGTCAACCATTTCATGTTATCCTTCGTTAATCCCACTCAAGCCTTGTTCCCTTTTATTTTTTTGTTAACTACATAATTTAACCATGAGCCCAAACACTCTCTCACCCTTCTTAGATAAGTGTTGTTAATTTCTGATCTGTGAAACATCTTAAGTTTGGGGTTAGGACACCGTAAATAGTTAGAAAAAAATAGGTAAGTGTAGTAAAAAGAAAGAGAAAAATTGAAAAAAAAATGAGAAAAGAAAAGAGAAATAGAATAAAGCACTTACCTAGAGGAGGATTTAGTTTGAAAAGAAACCAATGCTCAAAGAAACACTTGAGTAGAAAATAAAGAAACCTAAGAGAACGGTGTCTGATACTCGTAATTGTGAATAGTGTAAATAACATAAAGAATGGAAAAACACAAGAAGAGGGTGAATTTGTATTTTAAAACTTAAATTAAAAGACATGTTAGTTATCCTGGTTCGTTTGAACTCAAACTACTCTAGCCCCCCCCCCCCCCACCAAGGTGATTTCCACTCTCTCAAACTAGGTCTTAATCCACTAATCAAAGCTTGATTACACAAACACAATGATAATTGTCAATGTCTTCTTGAGCCTAAAACACAACCTGGTTTTCTCAAGGAATTACAAAGTAATATAAATGAAAGTGTGTACAAAGATGTTTTCTAACAAGACAATATCACTACCATGATGTATTACACAATTGAAGAGTAAATGATTGAAAGGTAGAACTGGGTAATTATGTTTTTCCTTTTCGTGCACAATCGTTGTTTTTTGAAATCTTCTTCATGTCTTCTTTATATAGGCAACACATAAGAAGATTCTTTTGGAAGGTTGATAACTAGTAGTTAATGTACTTTCCAAACAAAAATATCCATGTCTTCTTTCATCCGTTACTTTTGATTTGTCATGAATAAAATGTAACGCTTCAGAACATGCTCACATCAAAAGATGAATGTTACCGTTGAGACTCCTTTACTTCTTTCCAGAGCTTTACATATAAGAATATTAGAGTTCTTTGTTTCACAGTGTTAGTGCATTCAAAAGTTGCAACATCATAACTTCTTTATATAAGCGTGTTACAATAATGATCCTTCTCATATTCTATGCTTCTTACATCAGAACTTCCAGGGATGTAGAACTAAATCATGTTCTAACAGATCTTTTCTCATCAGAACTTTCCTGCATATTAAAATACTTTATTAGAGAGCATATTTGTTCTTTATATATATATATATATATATATATATATATATATATATATATATATATATATACTATATATATATATATATATTATATATATATTATATATATTATATAATATATATATATATATATATATATATATATATATATATATATATATATATATATATATATATATATATATATATATATATATATATATATATAATAATATATATATATATATATATATATATATAAATATATATATATATATATATATATATATAGTAATATATATATATATATATAATATATATATATATATATATAATTATATAATAGTATATAATATAGATATCTTGTGTTTTGTTATCATCAAAACTCTTACAGGGATGTAGAACCAAACTATGTTCTAACAATCTCCCCCTTTTTGATGATGAAAAAAACTTGTATATTTTGATGGACTACTTAAAGAACATAAAGTATTAAAGACTCCCCCTGAGTGAATACTCAGATAAAGAAAAAAATACTTCAACTAAAGATTTCTGATCTCAGAGAGCTTTGAGAGGGAGTCAAAATATCTTACATTCATCCCTCTTTTTATCAAGTAGTAAAAATACGATTTGACTCGAGCCTCAAAGAATCAACACAACTGTTTCAATATCTTCAGAATTTGAACATGTGTTCAGCCTTTGCGTTAGAGTTGACAGATATTTTTAATTGCATGCTTCTCTCTTGAAATGAACCGTTTTTGGAGAACATTCAGATCTTCTAGAAAGATCATGATACAACTTTCCTTCTTATTTCTCTGTAGAGCTTTGTTCTACTTTCTTATATACCTCTACCTTTTACAGAATCGTATTTTCTAGAGGAGTTAATCTTCTTCTGGATTGTCTTTTCATGGAATGGGATCTTCAGATGTTGCTGTAATGTTTGTGACACCCCTCTTATGGATTAAATTGTGATTCTTTATAGAGAACTTCTGATGATATGTCCTCAGTTACCGTTACCAATAGTTCCTGATCCAAGAATATTTCCTTTCTGATTGCCTCTGAAACCTGTGTATCCTCCATATTTAAATCCCAGACTTTGGAACATATGCTTTCTTCCCGTCATGTGTAGAGAGCATCCAGAGTCCAGGTGTTAAAATTGGTTTTTCAACCTTGCTGTTAAAAACATATGCAACATAGATGATTTTATCCTTTGGTACCCATATCTTTTGGGGTCCTTGATTGTTAGAGTTTCCAAAATTCTGTCTGAATTTTGGTTTAGCAGAAAATGCAATTACTAGTATATTTTATATCATGTGTATGTCCATAGGTGAAGTGAGAATAAAGGGGTGTGTGTTTTATGACCATATCCTTAACTTTCTTATGTTGAGATACTTTACCCTTATATCATATCCCTTTTCTGCCATTTCTGCAAACTTCATAGATCATTGAAGCCATCTTGCTCCTATCTATGTTTTTAGCTAGAAATTTTTGAAAGTTATGGTCATATTCTTTTATGATTCTATTAGAATTACTAGAAACTTCTAAAACAGTTTCTTGCTGAGCTTTTTGTAATTTATTTTTAATAGCATAATTTTCATTTTCAAGTTTAGAAATGGTTTCTTTTAGCTCAGAGTTTTTTGTTTTGAGTTTTTTAGTTTCTTCAGAGTCAGATACTAGATCCTTTTTCAGGTTCTTGTTTTTGACTCGAAGTTGCTGATATCTGTCAAGAATTTCTGACAAAATTTCTTCTAATTGAGATTTAGAAAAGTTTGATAATACCTCTTCTGCCTCTGGGTCTGATTCTGATTCTGATGATCCAGAGTCATCTGATAAGTTGGCCATTTGGGCTATATTGACTCTTTCATCTTCTGATTCTATTTCAACTTCAGAAGATTATAAGTCATCCCACGTTGCCATAAGACTTTTCTTCTTATCTTTGGAGAACTTTTTTAGGCATTTCTTTCTGTAGATTTGGGCAGTCGCTTTTGTAATGGCCTGCTTCCTTGCATTCGTAGCAAACAATGTCTCTGTTACTTGATTTTTGGTATCCATAAGATAATTCATAATGATTCCTTGTTCTTCTGGGAGTTCTAAACTTCCTCCGCATGTGCTTCCACAACTGATTGACTCTTTTGGAGAGAAGAGATAGTTCATCTTCTTCTGACGAGGATCCACCAAAGTTTTCTTCTTTTGCCTGAAAAACTTTAAGTACATATTTTTTTATTAGATTTAAGAGAGAGAGACTTACCTTGCTTCTGGGGCTCATCTTCTTCTAGTTCTATCTCATGAATTCTCAGGGAGCTGATAAGTTCTTCAAGAGAAATTTTATTCATATCTTTGGCTAGTTTTAAGGCGGTGCCCATGGGTCTCCATTTCTTGGGTAAACTTCTTATGATCTTATTTATATGATCCACTGTGGAGTACCCTTTGTCCATAACTTTCAATCCTGCAACCAAAGTTTGAAATCTTGAGAACATTGTCTCAATAGTTTCTTCTTCTTCCATTTTGAAAGCTTCGTACTTCTGGATGAGTGCAAGAGCTTTGGTCTCTTTAACTTGAGTGTTACCTTCATGCTTCATTCTTAGAGAGTCAAACATGTTTTTAGAAGAGTCTGTGTTTGGGATCTTCTCATACTCAGTATATGAGATAGCACTTAAAAAGATTGTTCTGGCTTTATGATGATTTCTAAATTCTTTCTTTTGTTGATCTGACATTTTCTTTCTGTCAATCTTCTGACCGTTTTCATCATTAGGATGAATATAGCCATCAGTCACCATATCCCAGAGGTCAACATCATGAGCTAGAAAGAAACTTTTGATTATATCTTTCAAGTAATCAAACTTTTCACCGTCAAATACTGGGGGTCTGATGCTGATTTTGTCTTTCTCATTACGATAATAATTGTTGATGATCTGACTTGGTCCCACCATAGTGTTTTTCTTGCTTGGATCTTTTTCTGACATGGTTAAGTGTTTGCATCCAGAATCAAACGCTCTGATACCAATTGAAGAATGGAAAAGCACAAGAAGGGGGTTGAATTGCTATTTTAAAACTTAAGTTAAAAGACATGTTGGTTATCCTGGTTCGTTTAAACTCAAACTACTTCAGTCCACCCGCCAAGGTGATTTCGCCTCTCTCAAACGAGGTCTTAATCCACTAATCAAAGCTTGATTACACAAACACAATGGTAACTGTCAATGTTTTCTTGAGTCTAAACCACAACCTGGTTTTCTCAAGGAATTACAAAGTAATATAAATGAAAGTGTGTACAAAGATGTTTTCTAACAAAACGATATCACTACTGTGATGTATTACACAATTAAAGAGCAAATGATTGAAAGGTAGAATTGGGTAATTATGTTTTTCTTTTTCATGCGCAGTCGTTGTGTTTTGAAATTTTATTCACGTCTTCTTTATATAGGCAACTCATAAGAAGCTTTTGGAAGTTTGATAACTAGTAGTTAATGTACTTTTCAAACAAAAAGATTCTTGTCTTCTTTTAGCCGTTACTTTTTATTTGTCATGAATAAAATGTAACGCTTCAGAACATGCTCACATAAAAAGATGAATGTTACCGTTGAGACTCCTTTACTTCTTTCTAGAGCTTTACATATCAGAATATCAAAGTTCTTTGTTTCACAGTGTTGGTGCATTCAGAAGTTGCAACATCAGAACCTCTTTATATAAGTGTGTTACAATAATGATATTTCTCATCTTCTATGGTTCTTACATCATAACTTCCAGGGATGTTGAACTAAATTATGTTCTAATAGATCTTTTCTCATCAGAACTTCCCTGCATATTAAAATACTTTATTATAGAGCATATTTGTTCTTTATATATATCATGTGTTTGTTATCATCAAAACTCTTACAGGGATGTGGAACCAAACTATGTTCTAACATAACACGGTGATGAAAGTAGAAACACTAACTCTGAGCCAAAAAAACCTCTCGTTTTCCCTTTTGTTTGTTTAACCCACCTTGTCCCCAAGCCCCGCTACAACCGTAAAAGCTCTCACAAAGTGTGTGTAGTGTGTGTATGAGATGAAGATAAATGTTATTCAAGCTTATGAGTTGACTTTGCATGATTTGATTATTGAGTGTAAACATTTTAACCCGAGATATATGGTGAGAGTGTGAAAAGCTGACAGGTAAAGAGATACCTCGATGTGGAAGTGTAACGGAAAATCAAAAGTCGGGGAAGAAGGAAAGATTGAAAGGAAAGTGAAAAGAGAGTCGCGAAAGATCGAGGTGGTATTATGGTAAGTTGATAGTTTAGGGTGTCTGATTCTATATGTCTTGAACATTGCTTGAGGAAAAGCAACAAGCTAAGTTATGGTTGTGATCGGTCACCATTTTCATCATGTTTTTGTTACTTGTCTGATGCTAATCCAGGTATTCTGCGTCGTTTTGTGTCGTATTTTGCTTCTCTTTGGATGATTTCATATTTCTTAAGTTTTTCCGCATTTTATGTTTTCGTAAGTTTATTTCAAGTTATATCCTATTTTATGCTTTGATTGGTTGTTGCTACTATTTCAGTTGTAGGTGAAAGATCCAAGGGACTCAAGACGAGAAGAGTTAAGAAATCGGGAGTCTTAAATAAGTTTTTAGCAAGTTACAGCAAGTCTGACACGGCCACCCGTGTCACCTGACACGGGTCGTGTCAGGCAGAGAAATGAATCAAAGGACAAAAACCAGATTCTCCACACGGGTGCTCGTGTCAAGTGACACGGACCGTGTCATCCATCCTGGGAGTTGATGTTTTTAAATGTTGATTGGTGACCAACGAGGGCCGTGTTGGTCTGTGCGCTGATGATTATTTTGTTTATATTTCCCTAAGTGTGACCCGAAAGGGCGTTTTGGACTTTTCGGTCGGGGAACAGAAGATTTTCATTACTTGAGGAAGTTTTTACGACCTAGAGAGGATTTTTAGAGATGAGAAGAATTCTACGATAAAAAATTGGAGCTTTCAAGGGATTCGGAGAACGGAGATTTTTCAAGAGCAACCATAATTGAAGATCAACGGAATTCAATTATCTTGTAATGTCTAACTTTTTTATTGTAATTTCTTTGAATATCATGTGCGGATAAACCCCCAATGCTAAGAGGTGCCCCTGATTTGCAAATGTATTGATTTTGAATTCCTGATTTCTGCAATTGATAACATAATGATATTCGATAAATTGATAAATGAAAATCAAAGCAAGTAAAAGCAAAAATAAAAGAGACACAAGGAATTTGTCTTCACAGTTCCCCACTGTCGTCCTCGTGTGTTGGTACGTCTACGCTTAATTCGAATGGAATTAGGATAATTCTTACTATGTAAAATTGTTGATACAAGAGAAGTGTTAAAGAGAAACTCCATAAATCCTAAGCTTGTTGTTGATTGAACCCCTTCTCCTCTTTTGATTTTGAGCAAGACCAAGAACCGATAGATGCAACCTATTAGCCGCTTAAGATACTTCCTGCAAAGATTTCAAACACTCCAAGGGATTTCACTCGAGTAAATCTGATTGTACTCTATCAAACACAAGACCTTCGATTATATCTTCTAATACTTGTTACTTCCTTGAAAAAATTTCAATACAGAAGCTACATGCTTTAATATTGAGTTGTATGTGTCGACCTGAAACACAGATGTGTCGACACCTGCAATTTAAAATCATGCAATAACTTATTTTTAATGGGTTGAATCAATTTGAAAATGTTTTCTAATGATTCCTAAGACCTCTAATGTAGAGGAGTGCCACAATACATAACAATATCGTCCAATATTCCAAAATGTAAGCTTTTACTAGTTTTGACATCATTCAAAATGTTTGGCGACGGAGTTTGTACTCACAGGCTTTGAACAGTTTCTCATTCGCCTGCTTCAGGGAAACCCATCTGAACTAGGTACTAGTTGTGCCCCGTTGGAGATGGAAGCAATAGAAGAAAAAATGAATGGTGACCCCTATCTTCAAATAATCACACACACATTATCTCGAAATCCTGCAGGAAGGAAATCGAGTTAGGATGAAGCTGGGAGGGAGAAAGACAGAGATGCTAGAAAATGGCCACATGGAGATTAGTGAAAGGAAGCCGAAAACCCAGCTCTCAGAAGAGAATATCATACATATGAAGGTGGTTTGAATCAAACTTCGATCATATGCGATGATCCTTCCCGAAAACATAAATCACCCATTCTTCCTCGACATCCTCTGACTCCATCCCCTGAGCCACCGACGTGAACACTTCATCTGGGTGCTAAGCAAAGTGGGAGGAAATCTCTAGAGAGCCCGGCGCGACCCAGGCCAAAGGATCCTCGGGAGCCACAGGCACGCCCTACACATCTGCGCCCTGCTCTAGTATGCCCGACTCAAGGTCACGCGCCGCTGAGGTACTCTCCTCGATTGACGTATCCCCGGATAAACTTGGTACAAAATCATTACGCTCGCTCATGAGTTCATCATTGGTACTACTGGCCATCATACCTAAAAAGCAGAGGACAAAAGTGAATTCAACATCGAATCAAATCCACCCTTCCACCTCTAATCAAGTAAAAGAGCGTGAACGAGGACCTTGTCCCCGACCAGAGCCCTCACTCAAAACATCAGAAAGAAATAAGAGGATGGACCCCTCTAACATATTAGGCGCCCAACCGTCGGGATAAACCTTAGCTCACGCGAGGAAAGTGTTTTCCCCGACAAATGGGTTTTGGACTTCACCTAGGAACACATCAGAAACGTAGAAAGTTCAAAACAAAAGCTCAAGAAACGACCTAAATTCTCCAAAAAAATCATCGCAAACCACCGCTATCAACCCTACCGCCAGGGGTTGCCAAACAGGTCCACGGTGAAGCCAACATTCCCAAGAGATGAAACCATTATCAAACGACGGTAAACCACCGAGAATCGTCCAATCTAAGACTAATCTACCCCTAACCGCATGCATCTCTAGAATTACAACCAAAACCCTAACCTAAAACAGAGAAAAATTTGGCAAAAACATAAGAGAAACATGAGGCTTACTAGAAGGTTAAGGAAGATTAACGACGCAACAGGCAGAAATCTCAGCGAAGAACGGCAGACCGACCAAGAGCTTCGGTGAAGAATATCGGCGTCATGGAGAACTAGCAGAAACAAGCAGAAAAAGAGCAAGCGAAAAGTGCAAATGAAGCTTCCTTTCCCCCTTTTATAGATAAACTTCGTTGACGCGTGAGTGGGCACACACTTAGAGGAATCTAAAGGCCGTCATCATTACGCCTTAGTCCCTAGACTTGACATGATTACACCTTCATGACAGCACGTGGCTCAATGCAAGCGTGGCATGCTACCTCTCAAAGTCCAATTAACAATTCGGCTTCCTGCGCGTCGAACACAAAAAGACCACGTTCGGGCTCCTCGACGCAATTTCCCCAAGCGCATCCTGGAGTGTCCTCGACTCCTCATAGGCTGACTCTAAGTCATCACTCCTACACCTAGGAGCAACGACTTGGAGGGCTCATATTCTGAACTGACCCAATGACTAGAATTGGTCCAATTCGCTTCTACCTTTTGCATGACCCGACAACGCTAGCCCAGCATCCCTGGTTGACTACGTCCCTAGAGCGGCAAGACCAACGATGCCTGAGACACACACCTGCCAATGCGGGAAGCTACCTTCTGGTCTACTCGACACACGTAGAGTAGATACCCAGAAAACACTCATAAACGTTTCTGCCCATAATCCCTTACGTGCTCGGAACAACAGATAGTTACGGACACGACTGCCCGTTTTGACCTAGTCTTGGCAGTTACCTATTTTTGCGAACCTGAATATCTAGGCTCAAAAATAGGGACCAATGACCAAGCGTTGGGGGCTTATATAGACCCTCACACTTGTGAGGGTCAGGTATTCAATATTCACACTAAAAACCATAATATCTTTCTTGTATCTCTTTGCATTCATTATTACTTGATCGTCGGAATACATTCCAGGTACACCCCCTCCTCTCCTCCACTTTCCAGCCAAGCAGACGTCGTCATTTGACCCACTTTCAGATTCTGATCAATCGGCAAGATCATAAAGATAATTTGTGACATGGAAAAAAATGACATTTACAATAAAAAATTTGTATTAAAATAAAATAAATATTATACCTGTAATGATCCATAATTTTTGTATGAATGGTAATATAGTATTATTAAATTTGACAAAATATATTTTTAATTTTATTAAAATTAAAAATAGATTAATTAATATTTTTAATAATAATAAATAAATAAAAAATTATATCAATAGCTCAGTGATAAAAAAAAAAATTTCATTCAATTTAATATGGTGCAATATAAAGACAATTTTATAGAGATGATGTGATCTTTCATTTATTAAGCCAATAGCTAAGTAATTCCACCAGTGACATGATGTCTTTATTACTTTGTTATTCATCGTCATCCCTAATCTTAATTGATGACGTCACATTAAGGAAAAAAAAATCAAGTTTGTGGAGGTGGATAATCGAAAAAACTGTAAAAGAAAAATGGATCAACTATCCAATTTTGAAAAGTGAGAAGACTAAAATTTAAATTCAACAAAATATGGAGACAAAAGTGTATTTAAACCAACATTTTGTTTTTTCCTCTCTTACAAAAGTACAAAACTAGTCAAATTTATTTTTAATTAATATTAATATAATATTTAATATGACAATTTTACCCTTCTCTTAAATAGTCTAAAACAAAACTAGTCAAATTTATTTTCAATATAATGATGAAGTATCTAAGATAAAATTTTAAGAATAATTATTCAAACTAAACTTTCTTTAAAAGTTTTTATAAAAAAATTGTATATTTTTACACAAAATTAAGTAACACTATAATAATCATTTAAAAAATAAATAAAACAAACTTCCCCGAAAAATTGGACACATCTAATATAAACTAAATCTAGTAAAAAGAACATGATTTACAGCACAGCTCTTAAGAATTCACATTTATAAACACATTTGGATTAACTATTCTTCTAAATCAAATAATCCTAGTAGATGGTATTGAATTCATTTGTAGTAAAATACATAAAAACTGCTTTAAAAAAGTTCTAAAAAAAGAACACTCAATACCAAAAAAACACTTAGTTGATCCACATTGTACATGCAGAATATAGTAGTAAATAACCTTATTGAAGATATACAAAAATTAACATTTAACATATTAAAATAACTCAAGCCAAAATAGAACAAATTTCAATCCATAACGCTTAGTGTCAACACAATACTAATAATTGCATAGTCATCGGAGTATTTACTTATTATACACAAACAAATACTAACAAATGCAGTAAAAAATGTCATGATTCGAAAGAAAAATTAAACACCATTCTTTAAATGTTTGAAGTAGAGTTACTCTATCATAGAATGGCACAACCTTTATCACCTCGTTTGCGGAGTTCTTCATGTGCCTTCTCAAGATGTTGTCTAAGTTTTTGTATTTCTTCGTCAGATTTCTTTTGAGCTACCTTTGCACTTTTTTCAGCTTCCAGTCTTGCAGCTTGCTCATGTGCCAGTTGTTGCTCAAGCTTTGTAGTTGCCTCCATCAACTTTGACTCAATCTGCAAAACCATATAATTGATCAAACACAATACACTATGGGAAATTAAGTTAAAAATGAAATGAAATGATGATTTATATTAGAAAATACAGAGAAAAAAAGTACCATCTCGATAATTTGCTTTAGCTGGTCGTCATATGATTGCTGCATATGCTTCTTAAGCTCCGAAATTTGTCTGTCAGAGTATCCTTCCAAGGAATCAACCTCTTTTTGTTGGCTTTTCAGTTTCATTGCTCCTTTCTGTAATCAAAAGATGAATATCATGATGCTTCTTCAAGACTTAAGAAACAAGATACTGAAAGCCAAACATTCACCTTTAATTCTGCAAACAGATCATCAGTATATGGTCGTCCACCATTACGTGATACTACCGAGTTTACAAACTCAAGAAGTTGCTGAACTTGACTAGCTCGCTTCTTTTCATCCTTAGTCTTGTTGTCAAAGAGAATACAACGATTCCCGCACAAAGAAAGAATTTCCTAGATCATTATTAGAGATCAATGTGCAAGAATTATAACAGGATGCAACCGGGGCAGAAAAGTAATCAATAGAAAAACTTAGAAAAAAAGTTTTAAAAAATCAATGAATAAAAAGAAATAGCAGTTAATTTAAACTATAATACTAATAAAAACCTTTAAAGGCTCCGGACATTCATGAGCTAAATAATCCTCCAATGTCTCGTCATTTTCTTCTAATTCATCTCCTCCGGTAAAGACAACAATCATGTAATTAAGAATCTTATTTCCAAATAATATTTGCAAGCTTTTCAGAGCATCTTCTTCTTCCTCACTAAATCTTGTTCTAGTGGATAAGACTACAAGAATGGCATGGATACCATCCTTAGCAAAGTCAATACACTTGACTATTTCTTTGCCAATAAACTCGGATCTACCCGCAGGCGAAAACTCAAATAATCCTGTAATAGTTTTCAGGTTAAAAGGATACACAAAAATAGTAGAAATAGTTCATTAATCACAATCTAGACGCATACCAGGAGTGTCAATAACATTGACGATTTGTCCATTATTCAGCTCAGTTGACTGCATTTCGCAAGAGGCCGTGACACCTGATAAACCCCTCCTCGATGCGAAGACCTTTCTTCCAAGAATACTGTTACCGGTTGCACTCTTTCCATTGCCAGTCCGTCCTACCAAAACCACCGTCCAAGCTTCCTTTGATGGGGAAGAAGCAAATTCCCAATCATCATCAACATAACTTCCCATTCTAAATTGAAATCAAATCAAAAATAAATAAATAAATAAATCATAAATAAAAATAAATAGTAACTAACGAATCAACTCAAATTATTGATTCTAGTGATCAATATAAACCCTAGAAACAGTGTGTAGATACAAACCATAAATAGAATTCCTAGATTTAAGCGTGATGATTTTCAAAGGATAAAAACATACGCTTAGGTTATACGAATAGATTTTAGAAAGATTAAGAAATCAAGTAACAAAAACTGTAAATATGAACGTGATAAACGGGGATGATGAAGAAAGCAAAACCTGAAATAGAAATTCCTAACCTGAGTGAAAAGAGAGAAGCAAAGTATACTGAAGCAACAAGTAGAAGACGGCACAAAACAAAACCCAGCAACACGTAATCAAAACATTGGCTGGGCCAACAATATATTGGACTGGGAGTAGTGCTTCGCTGGTACAACACCACATATGGTCCATGGTAGACTATAATTTATAACCATTAGATTTAAAGAGTTTTTTTTTTGGTTTAGAGATTAAAGTGTTAATTAATGTTATAGTTCGGCCCTCACACAAATGTTTCTTTTTTTATTCTCTCTTCACCAACACCTCTATTTTAATTTTTTTTAATTCTATTTAAATTTTAAAAATATTAATTAAATTAATAATTCATTTTTTAATTTATATTAATTAATATTTATCATATGTTTGTTATGATTTTTTTAAATCATTTAAAAATAAAAAAATCTCTTTTATTTTTATGATAAATAAATGTTAATTTTTTGGATATGAGCGATGTTTGAACTTGACCTAACAATGTTCGGCGTCTATAATGACGACTCTGATTAAAAATTACGCCGAGAATCTATGTAAAAATGGAGAGGTCATCATTCTTTCTAAAGGAAAAAAAATAATAGAAATCTCTGAATTAAGTAAAAGAATAGCCATACATCTTGCGGTAGTACCAACTAGTGAACCATTGGATCATGTGTGTCAACTCACCTATATTTGAGGAAAACTTGGATACAACATCACTTGTAGTAGAAGAAAATTATAAACTCTGAAGAATCTGAATTTGTAGATTTCAATCAATTGTATGAGCGGTAATGTAGAAACCTCTATAGAAACTCAAAACATTGATAAGGACAAGATTTTCTTAAAGACATCTTGGAAAAGTTTAGCTGATGTAGAGGAAATGGATAATATATCTGATTAAGATATTAATCTAAAAGCATAATAATTAAAATATCAGTGGGCTATATCAAAAAATTTATTAAAAAAATTAACATAGACAAAAAACAACACCAAGGAGTTTTTATGAAACTGGATCAAAAGTTGGTGCCACTATGTGAGTGCACTTACCCATTAGATATTTTGTATGATGTGAAAACTAGGATAGCTTTAGCGTTTCTATTATTTTGGACGGTATCCTTGATTCATTATGCACACCTTTATATTAGGTTACTTATAATGCATTTAGAACGTGTTTGCAAAAGGTATCATGCTTTAAAAATCAGTTTCTACATAAAAAAGGTCTATGTGTCGACATATGTGTCAACACATGTAGGTCAATATTAAAGTATGTAGCCTCTGTAACTATATATCAACACATAGAGCCTTTCAGGTCGACACATACTAAAAAAATTCTTCTATGTGTCGACACATACGATATTCAGGTCGACACATGTAACTCATTTTTAGAGCTTGTAGCTTCTGGAACCATGTGTCGACATATGACCTTAAACAGGTCGACACATGTTATAAAATATGTAGACACGTGACTTAACGTGTCGACACATGTTGTAGTTTTTCTGAAAATTTGCATTCTTTTTCAATTTTCTAGGTTTCTTTTTTGCCTCCAAATTGCACACATATAAATATTTCATACATGCATCATTTTCAACTTTATGAAACTATAAACACATACAAAGATTTCTCATCATCTTCAACCTCTCATCTATGCATACATATAAACAAACTTCACATAATCATTTTTTTGTTTGAGTGTCTGCCATCTAGCCTCGTGTTGATAACGTCCAATTTAGGTTGGTGTAATTGGTGTATTAGGTTGAGAATCTTTAGGGGTCTCATCCAGAAAAACCTTAGGGTTTGTCCTCTAAGATCATAATGTTGATTTAGGGGTTTGCACAATATTTGACAAATATGAGATTCAATTGAGTGAAAGTGTTGTACCCCAGAATTTTCCCTCCCATTTTTCTTCAAGACATTCTCATGAGGTCTTCATTTGCTCAAGGTGGCTCAAGAGTTGATCAGACAAATTCTTCTCCTAAGCAATGGGTCTACAACTAGGGTTTTGAGTTTATCAAGGAAGATTGGGTTTCAAGGGTCTCAAGTGATTTTCATGGTTCTTCATATGTCTTAAAGGATGCTCATGTCAAGTTTCAAGTCTTGCATCACAAGTTTTCTCAATCAATAGTTCAGATGATTGGAAATCAACTATATTGGATAAAAAATCAACTATGGTCAACATACAGTCAAACTTCAAGATTTTTGGTCAATATCAACATTTTTAAGTGATATTCATAATTTTATCAAGGGTTGATCATGATTCATCAAGGAAAGCCATCAAATCATCAAAATTCAAAAGTTGCCAAATTAGGGTTTCCTTAGGAGAAGTCAACCGAATTTTGACCAAGCATAACTTTCACATGCTTCATCATAAAATTCTCAACCAAAGTCTATCTTGAAGGAAATTCAATTCTCTATAACTTTTTCTCTCTAAGCTTAAGTCCAAAAAATGCTTCATTTGAGAGATATGAGCCAAGACATTACAAGTCATTTTGAAAGTCAACAAAAAGACACTTTTTGTCAAGGCAACTTACATCAAGATAAAGTCTCCAAATGCAAAAATGATCAATAAAGAAATTTTAGAGAATATCTTGAGCTTTCTAAAAAGTCCGAGATCACCTTCAAAAGATACAAATTGAGAGATTTATGATCAGTGCAAGTTGGAAACATTTGAGAGAATGCATGAAGTGCAAAGTGAGCAAACTTGAAATTTTGAACTAGTGGACCTAACTTTTGATGTTCAAACATGTTTATAAAGTGTTAGAGGACCTCTAAGTCCATTTATACATTACTTTGATTGTTTATTTTATTTATTTTGATTTTATTCAAATTAATTCAAAATAAATCAAATAAAATATGAGTTGATGGACCAAAGGGCGTGTGGGCTTCATTTAGATATCTTCTAGAAGGTCCAAGACCTCATAAGAGCTTTCCAAAACTGTGAGAGACATGTTGGAGACAAGGATCTTCAAAAATGGAAAGTTAGAAAACATGTTTCATTGATAAATGGAAAGTTAAAAAACATGTTTCATTGATTTTTGGTAACATCGTGATCACTTGATTCTTTCCTTCTTTGGTGACTTAAATCTCCTCCTCTATAAATACTTAAGCTCTCACACTACAAGAGGGCACGAAATTTGCCTCTCAAGAACACACTCCAAATTTCTCAAATTTTGTCAAAATTAGGGCAAACACAAACCCCTATTTCCGGCCACTCTCAAGCGGTTCCAAGAATTCCATCACACTCCTGAAGGTCCCAGGAGCCTGTTCCAATCCTTAATCACGCTCAAGTGATCCCAGGACGTGGCAACCAAGTGGTCGCGGCTTGGTAATGTTCTTCAATCTCAAACTTTTCATCCATGCTATATAAATTAATTCTAAGTGTGTGTGTGTGTATATATATATATATATATATATATATATATATATATATATATATATATATATATATATATATATATATATATATATATATATATATATATATATATATATATATATATATATATATGTGTGTGTGTGTGTGTGTGTGTGTGTGTGTGTGTGTGTGTGTGTGTGTGTGTGTGTGTGTGTGTGTGTGTGTGTGTGTATGTGTGTGTGTATGTGTGTGTGTGTGTTTATAATGATGTCTGGAACCATTTGGAACCATCGTTTTTTTGAGATTTGATGCAGGAACAACAATCCATCATTGTTAGGGCAACGTTTCGATGAAGCTTCAGATCCATAGCTGCAGTCACTTTTAGACCAAACTAACCTCACCACCAGATTCACAAGGTCCAAATTAGTGGATTTGAGTGGTTTGATTTTGTTGTTTGAATCTTTTTATCAATAATCAATTTTGACATTTTTTAATTAAATTTAATTAACATTTTTTTTATTAAAATTAATTAGAAACAAGTAGGTTTTAATTATTTAATTAACATCAAACTATTTCCCATAAAAATATTAAAAAAAACATTTCTTTTCTAACATTTTCTCTTATTTATTTTTTGCTATTTAAAATCCTAGAGAAATTGTATAGATCGTGCAATTTAAGTGTAATAACTTAGATTTACATTCTTGTATTTTTTCCTAATTATGTAACTGTACCAAAGCCTTGTAATAGTTGTAAGCCTTTACTTTCTCGCGCTTTACTTTCCGCACCTTTATTTTTCTGCACTTATAATTATATGCCTGTATATATAATTGTTAGTAAATAGGGTTATATGACAAGATTTAAAATCAATCAGTAGATAATTTCTAATTAATCAATATAACATAACTGAACTGAATACACTATGCACACGTACACCTCTAGGGTAACCTCCCTTATTGCCTTCAGATAAAAAATAGTCATGTCACTCGAACGTAGGGATACCATTAGCAAAGACCCTGAGTTAAAAATCATCATAAAGATCATAGTCCCTCGATGACCCATCGATGCTACCTTCGGTAAATGATCTTGTCCCTCGATTTTGCTTACGAATACATGATGATAGTCCCTTCAAATTGCTAAAGGTATCCCTATATGTTTCCTTTATGACTGTACGATGACCCGCGCATGTCCCTTAAATATCCAACGATAGGTCTTCCTATTAACTAATGGCAGGATATCACTATCTAAAGGAAGAGGAAAAAAACAAAAGACTTTTTAGTAGGTAGATAGCTTTTAATCGCTTGCTCACAAAAACATCTCTTTTCACACAAACATTTTTCTGAAATATTTTCAAAACAAACACTTTGTATGCATTCCCAACTGATACGAGAATCATTACAAAGTTTCCGAACTTAGGCATTTTCAAAATATTTTCAAACTTACATATTCACAAAGAATTTTCAAAAGTGAGCTAGCAATTAAGATCTCGTAGATAACTACGAATGAAAAGGGTGCTAACACCTTCCCTTTTCATAACCTACCCCCTGAACTCGGAAAATTATCAAAGGTATTTCTTGTTCTTTTCATCCTTTCCTTTATTGGATAAAAGAAAAGTAGATGGAGACTCTTTCTATCTGCAACGTTTGCGATAAAACACAAAACCAAAAGTCAGTTCTCCCACTATATTACAGAACTGGAGACTCTTCCAGGGAGAACTAAAAGTGGGGTTACCTTAGAGCTAGATCACATTTAAAATGCTTTACTTGCTTGATTTGTATGCTTTACATTTCGGGGTTTTGCTAGTGTAATACAGTGGGAGAACTGACTTGGGTGTTTTGCGTTTTATCGCAATTGTTGCGGATAGAAAGAGTCGCCATCGACTTTTATTTTATCCAAAAAAGGAAAGGGTGAAAAGAAAAGGAAAGACCTTTTGAGAGTTTTCTTGAGTTCGGGGGAAAATGGAAGGTGTTAGCACCCTTTTCATCCGTAGTTATCTACGGGCTCTTAGTTGCTAGCTCACTTTGAAAATGCTTTGTGAAACGTGTTTGTGTTTGTTTGAAAGTATTTTTGAAAAGTGCCTTTATTTAGGCGAACTTTGTAATGATTCTCGTCTCTATAAGAATGTATATAAAGTGTTGACCTTTGAAAATATTTCATGAAAGTGTTGGTGTATTTTAAAGATGTTTGTTTTGAAATGTTTGTGAGCAAGCAACTACGAACGTTCTACCTACTCAAAAGAAAGTCTTTGTTCTTTTCCTCCTCCTTTAGATAGTGTTATCTTACCATTAGTTAGTAAGGAACCTTATCATTGGATGTGAAGAGACAAGTGTGGTTCGTCGTACAGTCATAGAAGGCAACATTGTAGGATACCTTAGCAATTTGTCGTAAGGGTCTAAGATCGTTTACCGAAGGCAACATCGAAGGAACATCGTGGGACTATGATATTGTAATCTAGGGTCTTTGCTAAAGTATCCCACGTTCGAGGGAAATGACTGTTTTATTTCTAAGGTAACAAGCGTGGGTTAACCCTAGAGGTGCAAGTGTGCAAAGCGTATTGTTTTCATGCAATTTATCTTGAATAAGGTTGTCTAGTGTTGATTTTAAGATCTTGCCATACAAACCCTAATTACTAGCAATAATATGGAAAGCGATAAATTGCATAATTTAAATGTTCTATGCTATTATAATAATTTGAGGGATGGGGGATACAAATTTACAAATGGGGATGACAAGTAAAGTAAACCCTAATTACTATTACAAGGCTTTAACAATTACATAGTTCATATTGTAAAAAATGCGCAAGAAAATGCAAAGTGAAAAGAAATTGTTTTTTAGGGTTTTTTGATATAAAAGGTTTTGTAGTTCATTTAATTGAAGAAAAAAACCTAGGTCTAAGTTTACTTAAAAGAACACAAACTGTTTAGGAAAATGTTTTTGATGTCTCATTTTAGGAAAATGTTTTATGGTGTTAGATCATCTCCAAGCAATGCAATATGTCCAAAATAACCTAAAAAATCTCAAAATCAAGAAATTTGGTGCCTGAGCTGACATGGGCCATGTCAGTGGACACGGGCACCCGTGTCAGGACATGTCCCAGCTCCTCTGCATACTTTCATTCCAGCCAAATTGACACGGGCTGTGTCGTGTGACACGGGCTGTGTCGTGTGACACGGGCTGTATCGTGTGACACGGGCACCCGTGTCAACCCCTGCCCTTCCTGCTCTGTGTGTTTTTGACTAACACGGGTTGTATCGTGTGATACGGGCACATGTGTCAGCCTCTGCCCTGCATCTTTGTTAAGTTTTCCAACCCAGCTGAGCTGACATGGGCTGTGTCGTATGACACGGGAACCTGTGTCATCCCCTGGCCTGGTGTTTTGCTAAGTGATGGCTTTGCTTTGTCCTGTTGTATCCTTTTGAAAGCAAAAGCAAATGATGTATGGATACAAATATTACAGTTTGAGAAAATTTACCCCTTGAAGCGAAGACTTTAGAACACGTATGGATGTTTCCGGGTGCGAAGTGGTGATTGATCGAGCTCCTTTAGACCTTCTTTAAGTTGTTCCAATCCTCTCTTTTGTGCTGAAAGTAGCTGAATCACTCCAACCAAGTCAAGTGCAAATTACTGTTTTTGAGTTTGAAAGATGGTGATAGTGATTTTGCAGAAGTTGTTCTTGTGTTTGAACAAATTCTATATGATGTATATGAAGTATTTGGATGGTTTGTTTGGGCAAAACTGGCAAGGTGTGAGAGGTTCAAAGATTTAGACTTCAAAGCTCAAAAGTGGAGGTTTTGTGGACAATTCTATTTTTTTTTAGAGTATAGAAGTTTTAAGGGCTTGTTCATCTCTTTTTTTTGTCTTGCAAATGATCTCTCTATTTATAGGCAATAGGTTTTAAGACAAGGGTTGATCAGATTTTCAAAATCACATGTTGTGGCTAGGTTGGGTTGTAAGTGAGAGTTCATGACTTTTCATAGTTCCAATGTGGGCATGGCCTATTTTTTAGGAGTGCTTTGCAGGTTGTATATGGTCTCTTCTTGCTTTGACATTGTGTATATGCAGAAGGAACTATTGAGAGGCTCAAGGAGTTGACATTGTGATTAAAGCATGCTTTTCAAGAATGGCAATGGTGCCTTTGTGCCAAAAATGGAAAGATCACTTGGACAGTGCTTAAACCAAATGGATCATAG
Source organism: Vicia faba (assembly GCA_948472305.1). Classification (NCBI taxonomy): domain Eukaryota; kingdom Viridiplantae; phylum Streptophyta; class Magnoliopsida; order Fabales; family Fabaceae; genus Vicia; species Vicia faba. The sequence continues at coordinate 1,450,019,365 of OX451737.1, read as the reverse complement.
CTCAAAAGTTTGTGTAAGCATTAAATTATGGTGAGATTTGTAAGTTAGAAGGCCTGTAACACAAGATTATGCAGCATAGCATGTAGATTAGATTATGTGTTCTTCACAAACATGGCTTGTAATTCAAGAATGGATACCCAACTTCATGCCTTTGAATCTCCTAGCTCAAGTATGATAAATTCAAGCTCTTGGATGTTTTGGAAAGCTTGAAACATTGTCTACAACTTTCATGTTGACCACTTTGGCTAAATCAAATTGGAACTTGATGAAAACTGGCCATGAAGTTGGGATAAGAACTGATCAAAACCTGTTGAAAATTTCTCTAAGTGTTAGTTGAAAATATCATGACTTCATGCGCCTGTATCTTCAAATCTAAGAATTTTTTGGACATCACCCTCTAATACAAAGTTGTATAATTCATCAAGATCTATAACTTTCATGTTGAAAGTTTTCTTTGAATCATCTTGCATCTTGGTGAAAAAATGTCATGAAGTAATGAAATTATCAAGTGTAAAAACACTTAGAAAATTTCTAAGTATTGGAAATTTTGACTTTTTTTTTTACTTTATTGACTTTATTGATTCTTGATGGTCAAGTTTGATATTTTTATAGGTCTTGATAAATTTTGATCTTTTTAATTTAATGTTGACCGAAAAGTAAAAGTTTGACTTTTTGTGTATCAGTTGACTTTTCGTCGGTTGATCCAAATTTCAACTATCAAACCTTTGATCCTGAGAAATGTTTCGAGCCATGAAATTAGGTAAACATGTTGTGTTTGAGTCCTTGAGACTATTTTTCAATTCATTAGGTCATGTATTAGGTCAAAAGTCGGTGATCAGTCATTCTCAGTTAAAACCCTAATTTGGAGTCTCGGTGCTTAGGAGATGATCTGACTTAGTTAACACTTGTGCAAACTTGAGCTTTTAGAGATCTTGTGAGAAACGTCTTGAGAAAGGGGAGGACAAATTTTGGGGTGCAACAGCTTCCCCTGTTCAATCTTCTTAAACCTGAAGAGTTAGATTGGCGGGTCCTCCATTCGTAACTTGAAGGTGGAAGGTGATTGAACACTAAAGTGCCTAGAAATTTACACTCACACAAAATAATGTTGTTGGTCGATTTTGTCGAGAATGGTCTTAAAGATGCCCTTTGGGGAGTGATAGAATATTGTTGGAGATGGGCTTATAGATGCCATCCAAAGTGACTGTTGGTAAGGATTGGAAGAAGTATCAGAATAAAGCTTTTAGACGATTTATACTGAACCGAGTAGAGGTCTTAAATAATCTTCAACTGGATAACGAATCAATATAAATCTTGGGAGAGATTTAACTGAACCAAAGAAAGTGTTTACCAGAACAGAATCAGGATAAATCATTGGTCGATTTAAACTGAACCAGTAAATGTCTTGAATAATCTTTAACTGGATAACAAATCAGTATAAATCTTCAAAGTGATTTAACTGAATCAGAGAAAGTGTCTACCAGAACAGAATCAGGATAAACCATTGGTTGATTTAAACTAAACCAACAGAGGTCTTGAATGATCTTTAACTGGATAATGAATCAGTATAAATCTTCTGAGCGATTTAACTGAACCAATAGATAAGATGTTTGTTGCTGATGGTATTTGTCTGGTGACTGTTCTTTACTGAAAAGGTAAAGAATTATTTGTAATGCAATGTCATGATGCATGCATTGTGTAATGATGTTCTCAAAATAAATGAGATTGTGCCATATGAATTTTGTATGCATATGTCATGATGTATGAATGTGAAATGTTTTTGAAATGTATCTTTGTCTGGAAATAAATCCTTGACAACTGTTGGGGATGAAGAGTATGTGTATCTTGTTTTAGAATGCTTCTATTGGGAATTCTTGTTTTCTGTTTGAGGAAACTCTGCAGGGAGTGTTGATTTTTGTTTGGGGAGTGGAGTTTAGGAACCTTGGTTATTCATTGCTCTACTGGGGAATTTAATTCTCATATGCTCTGACTGGGAATAAAAGAGATTATAAGACTTCTGATCGTCTGGGGAGGATGAAGTTAACTGGTATCTGGTCGGGTTCCAGGCTTTGCAGCAGCTTTTTGGTGATAGTATTAACTCTGCTAGGGATGCGGGGACTTGTCCGTTGATTTGTAATAGTCATAGAAATAAACTCAAGTTGGGGAGATTATAATCTATTGGGGAAATAAACCTTGCCGAGGAAGGTATTCTGAAGACCTTACTGGGGGAAATGTATTCATCTGAGGAAGAATTTTTGCAGAGAATTTTCAAGAAATATGCTGATTGGAACTCTAGATGTATGAATTCACTTCGTGGGGATAATCTCATTGAAGTAACTCTGTGGGTATACCCAAAATCCTTGAGTAAATGATTATTATTGTTCTTGTGCATACATTTATTAATAGTTAATCATGTTCATATGCATATGTTCATTCAATTTTAGTCATTGGACGTTTTTGCACTCAAAACAGAAAAAACGAAAAGTTTTGCACTTCAAAGTATATTTGTATTCATAATTTTCCTAAAAACAGGCATTTTTGTACAGGGAGACAAAAATCCTAGTAAGAGGAAGTCGTCGAAAAATGAAAAGAATACAAAGCGAAAACAAAAATTATATAGCCATGTGGAAATGATCTCATTGGGTTCCAACTCGGCTATTGCCCCTATGTCTTCGAACATCATCTCTTACTGTTGAAAGAAGTTAATTGAATTGATCTCGCACCATTTGAAATTTTGACCTTGGTAATAAAGCTGGCTGTGGTGATTCGACGGGACATAGTCGTACACCTTAATCCTTAACTTTTGCCTGGACCGCCCTTTCGGGTTTTCAGTCCATCAGGATATCCTTTTTTGCCCAAGCTGCTCTTACGGGTTTTTGACTTGCCAGGTGTACAATCTTTTGTATATATCCCTAATTTTTCCCGAACCCTTTTGGTTCGCTGGGATGCCCTTATTTTGCCTAGGTATGTCAACCTAGCGGGTCATTCTTTATGCGTAGTATTTTCTAACTATGTCAGTGTTCACAGGGTGTGGTAAATCTTCACCATCCATAGTGGTTAGCATCATAGCACCGCCAGAGAATACTTTCTTGACAACAAATGGCCCTTCGTAAGTGGGAGTCCATTTGCCCCTGGGATTTCCTTGTGGTAAAATGATGCACTTTATTACCAAGTCGCCAGCCTGGTATACTTGAGGTTTGATCTTCTTGTTGAACGCATTGATCATACGTTTTTGATACATTTGACCATTACAAATAGCAGCCAATCTCTTTTCATCAATCAAATTCAATTGATTTAATCTTGTCTGAATCCATTCATCTTCGTCTAAGCCCGCTTCTTTCATAATCCTTAAAGAAGGAATATGCACTTCAACAGGCATGACAACTTCCATGCCATAGACTAAAGAGAAAGGGGTTACCCCAGTTAATGTTCGAGTCGAATTACGGTAGCCATGAAGAGTAAATGGCAGCAACTCATGCCAGTCTTTATAGGTTACCACCACCTTTTGCACAATCTTCTTTATGTTTTTATTGGCGGCTTCCACTGCACCATTTATCTTAGGTCTGTAAGGAGAAGAGTTATGATGCTTGATTTTAAACTACGTACAAAGTTCGGTAATCATGGCATTGTTGAGGTTGGTTCCATTGTCGATGATGATACTTTCAGGGATGTCGTACCGGTAAATGAGGTTATGCTTGATGAATCAGGCTACAATGTTCTTAGTGACTGAGGCAAGTGAAGCTGCTTCGACCCATTTGGTGAAGTAATCAATGGTGACGAGGATGAAATGATGTACATTAGAGGCATTGGGTTTGATCTCTCCAATCATGTTAATGCCCCACATTGCAAATGGCCACGAAGCAGTCATGATATTCAAAGGAATAAGAGGCACATGAACCTTGTCGGCATAGATTTGACACTTATGGCAAGTCCTTGAGTGATGGTGACAATCAATTCCCATAGTCGACCAATAGTAACCAGCCCTCAGAATCTTCTTGTCCATAGTGTGCCCGCTATAGTGAGTTCCAAAGATACCTGCATGCATGTCTTCCATGATTTTCTCTACCTCCTTCCTATCCATACAACAGAGCAGAGTAGAATTATGGTTGCGCTTGTACAAAATCCCATTGCTTAGGAAGAATACTGCTGAGAACCTTCGCAGGAATTTCTTGTCGTTGATTGAGGATCCCTCAAGATACTCTTGAACTTTGAGATATCTTTTCACCTCGTGAAACCAAGGCTTCTCCTCATCAGTGTCAATCTCACAATAGTGTGTCGGTTCATCAAATCTTTTGATAGTAATTCTGGGAGCTTTATTATCCTAATTGACCTTGAACATGGATGACATAGTTGCTAAAGCATCTGCCAACTGATTTTCTTCCCTTGGGATATGTTCAAAGGTGACCTCTTCAAAGTACAAGATTAAAGTTAGCACAAGCTCTTTGTAAGGGATCATATTTGGATGTTTAGTATCCCACTCTCCTTTAACTTGACTGATTACTAGGGCTAAATCTCCATACACGCTTAAGAATTTGATTCTTAGGTCAATAGCAGCCTTAAGACCCAAGATGCATGCTTCATACTCGACCATGTTGTTTGTACAGTCAAAGCAGAGTCTAGAAGTGAAAGGTGTATGGAAACCTTCGAGAGAAATGATCACATCACCAATTCCATTACCCAATGCATTGGAAGCTCCATCAAAAACCATAGTCCATCGGGATCCTTGTTCAAGTCCCTCATACGGTCCAGGCTTTTCACAGTCGTATATCAGCATGATATTCTCGTCCGGGAATTCAAAGTCCATGGATTGGTAGTCCTCAACAGCTTGATCTGCCAAATGATCTGCCAATACACTTCCCTTTATTGATTTTTGTGTAGTGTACTGGATATCATGTTCATTTAATATCATTTTCCATCTAGCTATTCGTCCGGAGAGTGATGGCTTCTCGAAGATATACTTGATGGGATCCATCTTAGAAATTAATAAAGTGGAATGAGTCAACATATAATGTCTTAGCCAGCGAGCAGCCCATGCCAAAGTGCAACAAGTCTTCTTAAGCAGTGAATATTTGGTTTCACAGTCGGTAAGCTTTTTGCTAAGATAGTATATTGCATGCTCTTTTCGTCCAAACTTGTCATGTTGGCCCAACATACACCTCATTGAATTCTATAATACAGTTAAGTACATAATTAGAGGTCTTCCTTCAACTGGAGGCATCAGGAATAGAGGTTCTTATAGGTACTCCTTGATCTTGTCAAAAGCTACTTGGCAGTCGTTGTTCCATCTGACTACTTAATCTTTCTTCAACAGTTTGAAGATTGACTCACAAGTAGCAGTTAAGTGAGATATGAACCGGGCAATATAGTTGAGTCGACCTAAGAAACCTCTGAATTTCTTCTCAGTACAGGGAGCTAGCATCTCTTGTATGGATTTGACTTTTGCGGGGTCGACTTTAATACCTTTTCCATTGATGACGAAGCCTAGGAGTTTTCCAGACCTCACTCCGAAGGTGCACTTTTTGGGATTCAGCCTCAACTTGTATTTCTTCAACCTCTCAAATAGCTTGTGGAAATGATCAAGGTGTTCTTCCTCAGTTTGTGATCATGCAATCATGTCATCAGCATAAACTTCTATCTCATGATGGATCATGTCATGAAATAGAGCTACTATAGCTCATTGATAGGTTGCACTTGCATTCTTCAAAATGAAAGGCATGGCCTTGTAACAGAAGGTGCCCCAATGTGTGATAAAAGTGGTTTTCTCCATGTCTTCGGGTGCCATTTTGATTTAGTTGTAACCAGAGAATCCATCCATGAAGGAGAAAACTTTGTGTTGATCAATATTGTCGACCAAGACATCAATATGAGGTAGTGGGAAATCATCTTCGGGGCTTGCCCTATTCAAATCCATATAGTCTATGCACATATAGATTTTTCCATCCTTCTTCGGCACCGGAATAACATTTGCCACCCATTTGGGATATGACATCACTTCCAGGAAACCTGCATCGAACTGTTTCATTACCTTAGCTTTTATTTTCTCAGACATGTCTGGCCGCATGCGACGAACCTTTTGCTTGACCGGAGGATAATCTTCCTTCATTGTTAGACGATGAACTATGATATCAGTATCAAGCCGCGACATATCTTCATATGACCAAGCGAATTCTTCAACATAGTCGTGTAACATTTGGACCAATCTTCTCTTGACACAATCTTTCAAGTTAGAGCCAACCTTAACTTCCTTCTTATCTGCTTCAATGCCTAGGTTGATCACTTCAACTGGTTCTTCATGCGATTGAATGGCTTTTTCCTCTTGTGTCAGAAGTCTGGTGAGTTCCCCTGGTATTTCGCAATCTTCATCACCTTCGTCTTAGGCTTGATAGATTGGATTTTCAAAGTCATAGATGACAATAGCAGAGTCGTTGTTAATGAGATCCGAAGTGGATGTGGATCTGCAAATGTGTGTGTGCATGTAAGATCACATGGCTATTTTTTTGAAAATGCAATAAAGTAAATAAAGGCAAAGAGTGCAAAATTTGAATGCAAAATACTCTAATGTTTTTCATTAAAATGAGCATATGGCATATGAAAATGACAAACCCTTAACAAATGGACCACTGTGCCTCAAGGAACATGGCTTAAAGTCAATGTTTTAATGGAAATTATAGACAAAGTTCTCAAAGTAATAAAAATAGTAAATGGTAATTACTCCTTGCTAAATGAGATTGGAATGAATTCCTTGGTATGCTCGTTGTTGAGCTCTTCGTCAGCAGTCGGTAGATCCAATCATCAAAGTCACAATTAGCATCAGAGTCTTCAAGGGCATTAATCTCATGGTTACTAATGCGGAGAGGTGGTTTCCCTGCACGAGCATATTGAACCTCTTTTTGAGCTTTGGAAGTGAAGCCCAGTCCGAATTTTCCTGACTTGAAAGGGAAATCAGGAAGTTGTCCCCAAATGGTGCAACCTCCTTCTTCAACAACAGCATGAGCATCTTTGAGAGAAGCCATCCTCGGTGTATCTTTAGCAACTTCGGGAGTGTCAGGAATGGCCATGGCAACAATAACCATAGGAGAGACCACTTCAAAGGCTTGAAAAGGAGTTTCAATGAAATCGCCATCCATTTCAACATATTTGAATGAATTTAGATGACTAATCATAAACTCTTCTTCACCACAGATGGTAACAATTTTCCCCTTGACCGGATATTTCAACTTTTGATGTAGTGCAGAAGTCACCGCACCTGCCCCATGTATCCATAGGCGTCCAAGCAGGAAAGAATAAGTAGGACAAATATCCATCACATAAAATGTTGAGTCGAATACTTGAGACCCAACCTTGATAGGGAGTGTGATACGGTGGCCAAAACCGGGACGTGGTTTCCCAATTTCGTTAAGGAAATTACTGGTTTGCATTTTGCGTTTGTGTTTGCAAAATGTCGCGGTAAGCAAGAGTCGCCACCGTCTTTTATTTTATCCAACAAGGAAAGGAGAAAAGCACAGAAAAATTCCTTTTTCGAGATATTTCTGAGTACGGGGGTAGATTTATAGAAAGGGAAGGTATTAGCACCCTTTCTATCCGTAGTTATCTACGGGCTCTTAGGTACTTGCTCATCATTTTAAAAATTGTTTTCTTTGTGTTTGTGTGATTTGAAAAGCTTTTGTTTTGACTTCGATTTAACTCTTGCTTCTGTCTTCAAGAGTGTAATGAAGTGTTTTTGAAAACTTTGTTTGTAAAGGAGTGTAAGTGTGACAGAGCTTGTTTTTGTTTGAGCAAGTACTTAAGAGCTAATGTACCTACTCGAAAAAAGAATCATTCTATGTTCGTTTCCTTTAGACAACGCTATCCCACTATTAGTGAGTAGGTAGCACCGTCGTTGGAGTTTTGAGGGTCAATTCGAAAGGGACGTACGGTCACTAAAGCAATGTTAGGACGTCTTAGTAGTAATCCTAATGTCTTAGATCATTTATCCGAGGCAACAAATATCCGAGGCAACTATTCTGAGGCAACTATGATCTTTGGACAAAAAGGATGACCACTAAAATATCCTATACTCAATGACCGTTTACCGAAGGCAACCAAGTGAGAGTGTACCCTAGGAGTGCGCATGTGCAAATGATTCAATTTCAAGATTATTTATCTCTGCATATTTTAGGGTGATCTAACTGTTTTAAAATTAGACATTCATTCTTGTCATGCAAACCCTATTATCAAACATCTAACACTTAAATATTTGTGGAATTTAAAGTGCGGAATTTAAACTACGCTATTACAAGGCTTCGGGTATTTACATAGCCAAAAACAAACCCTTTAAAAATAAAACGATAAATGTAAATAAACGTCCTAATTAAACTATTACAAACTGTAAGCAGTTACATCAATATGGTAAATAATAAAAATAAAGCGCGCGAGAAGAATTAAGATCGACGAGAATTTAAGGTTTTGACCCTTCTAACCTAATTAAAAGAAAAATTGTTTTTTTTGTTGTTTTTAATAAAAGAAATAAGTTTTCTAAATTAAATATGCAATTAATTAGTTAATTAAATTAATTAATGAAAATAATTACATGACCTATTTTGGTTTCTTTGGTTATTTTAGGAAAAAATAAAATATAATTAAGTTAGTAATAAAACCTATTTATTCCAATTATTTTTAAGTTATTTACAAAAAGAAATTAAAGTTTTACCTAAAATTAAAATTTAATTAAGAAAAAATCCTAAATCTATTTTTATGTGATTTTTATATTTGTTTATTGATAAAAAAAGGGATTAAAAAAAATAAATAAAACGAATAAAACATGAAAATAAAGATGAGCATAGTAGCAAAAGTAAACAGGGGGTGCAATCATCAGAAATCCCTAGGCCCGAATCTTCGAAAGCTTCATGCTCTAACTATGGTGTTTTTTGATTCTTGCGTGGAACCTATGATTTAACTATCCATAACTGTTCTATATAAACTCAAACAAACGTTAGCATACCATAAAATGTGATTAAAATTAGAGATTCAAAGTTTAAAATTTTACCAAACCGGTGTTGTCAAATGGGGGGCGCGTTAGGCGTGTGATGGATTGCTCTTGGGCCTTGTAAGACTCTTGAGGACTTCAAGAGAATGGTTTGAGGCTTGATGTCAATTGAGAGATACCGGAACCTCGAGATATGACTTGCACCAATTCTTTGATTTTTGGAGAGCTTTTTGAAGAGCTTTTAGAGAGCTTTTTGAAGAGCTTTTTGAGAGCTTTTTAGAGAGGATTTCCGTCCCTTTCAAGCTTGTATGGATCTATATTTATAGAGTAGAATGAGGAGACAAGAAAGCATGGAAAGAATCTCCCTCATAATGTTGTGTTTTAAGACCATGATCAAGATTTAAAAAAAATACCATATTTGGTGATTTTATGCCATTTTCACATGTGGATGAACCTGGACATATTTGAAAAGTTATTGCACGAAATCAATTGACATAAACCAGCATAAAACTTTCCCAAAATGGATTCACATCAAAATTTATATTATTTCTATTATTTATTTATTTAATTTTGAATTTTAATGAATAAAATATCAAAATAAATAGCATAAATAGTAGAAAAATGTATGGGTGATCTTATAGGTCGTGGAACATGTTAGGAATTAGTTTAAAACTTGAAAAGATAGGCCCATTTGGAAAAAATCCAAGTTTGGTCGATATTTGCTTCATGTATTTTTTCAGAAATTGTCGAACTTTGACAATGCATATCTCTCTCAATTTTAACTTTATGAGGGTGTTCTTGGACTTTTTAGAAATCTTATGATGTCCTCTAATCAACCCTTTTGGTCTCATCTCAATTGAGTCTTCCATGTTCATGTATGAAGCTTTGATAAAAAAAAGGTGTTTTTATTGACTTTTCAAAATGACCTATAATGTTCAAATTCATATCTTCTTGTGAGTGCATATTTTGAACTTGGGAGCTGAATATGAATTGTAGGGAATTGCATCCTCTTCAAAATGAGCTTTGGATGGGTCATTTCTGATAAAGTATGAGAAAGTTATGCTTGGTCAAAGTTGAGTTGACTTTTCCTATAAAACCCGAATTTAGCAACTTTTGGGTTTTGATGAATTGTGAGCAATCCTTGAGGAATCATGATCAACCCTTGATCAAATGATGAATAATACTTCAAAATTAGTATTTGACCAAAAATCTTGAAGTTTGACTGTATGTGGGCCACAGTTGACTTTTGCCATAGCACAATCGATTTTCAGGCCTTTGAGCAATTGACTGAGCAAACTTCTTCTGCAAGGCTTGAAACTTGACATGGATGATCTTGAGAACATATTAGGACAATATTGAGCATTTTGGGTCTCTTGGACTCAAGCATCTTGATGCAACATGAAACCCTAATTTGGGGTAGATTGCCTTAGGAGAGAGCTTGTCTGGCCAACCCTTGGACTTCCTTGAGCAACTTAAGGATATTTCTTGAAATGTTTTGAGAAATATGGGAGGGAAAATTTTGGGTTACAACAGCTTCCCCTGTTCAGTCTTCTTAAACCTGAGGATGTAGATTGGCTTTCGTGCCTTTCGTGATCCAAAGGTGGAAGAGGATTGAACACTAGAGTGCCCAGAAATTTGCACTCGCATGATGTGGTATCTGTCTTGCAATGTCGGGAATGGGCTTATAGATTCCATTTGGAGTTTGCTGACGGGGGGATGGGCTTAAAGATTCCACCCGAAGGAGTGTCAGTCGCATAAGAGATTCCTTAGCGAGAGCTTGTATACCTGTTTGTTGAGGGAGATTCCGCTGGGGAATACTGATCTCTGTCTTGAGAGGAATAGAATTTTAGGAGCTTCAGTTGTCTGTATTCTACTGAGGAATCATCTCTGTTGAATTTTAGGAACTTCGGTTGTCCGTATTCGACTGAGGAATCATCTCTGTTGAATTTTAGGAACTTCGGTCGTCCGCTATTCTACTGAGGAATTAACTCTGACTTGAGGAAGCGGAAGTGAACTTCGTATCTAGTCGTGTATAGGCTGCATTGCGACCTGCTAGGGAAAGGTGAAACTGATCGTATTTGATAGGTCCGGGTCATACAGTGTTGTGGACCGCTGTCTGGAGATAGGAGAAAAGAAACCTGGATGGTAAGGTTATGCGAAGGAACCTGGATAGTAGGGCTTATGGGAAGGAACCTGGGTAAGGTTGCTCTGTGAGGAGTTTGGGTAAAACTGCATCTGAACCGAGAAGGAACCTGGGTAAGGTTGCTCTGTGAGGAGTTTGGGTAAAACTGCATCTGAACCGAGAAGGAACCTGGGTAAGGTTGCTCTGCGAGAAGTTTGGGTAAAACTGCATCTGAACCGAGAAGGAACCTGGGTAAGGTTGCTATGTGATGAGTTTGGGTAAAACTGCATCTGGACTGAGAAGGAACCTAAGTAAGGTTGCTCCATGATGAGTTTGGGTAAAACTGTATCTGAACTGAGAAGGAACCTAGGTAAGGTTGCTCCATGATGAGTTTGGGTAAAACTGCATCTAGACTGAGAAGGAACCTAGGTAAGGTTGCTCCATGATGAGTTTGGGTAAAACTACATCTGAACTGAGAAGGAACTTAGGTAAGGTTGCTTCAGGATGAGTCTGGGTAAAACTACATTGGGAAATTCTAAGGAGGAACCTGGGTAAGGTTGCTTCCGGATGAGTCTGGGTAAAACTACATCGGGAAATTGTAAGGAGGAACCTGGGTAAGGTTGCTTCAGGATGAGTTTGTGTAAAACTTCAGGAGGAACATGGGTAAGGTTACTTTGGGATGAGTTTGTGTGAAACTTCTGGAGGAACCTGGGTAAGGTTACTTCGGGCTAAGTTCGTGTGAAACTTCTAAAGGAACCTGGGTAAGGTTACTTCGGGCTAAGTTCGTGTGAAACTTCAGGAGGAACCTGGGTAAGGTTACTTCGGGCTAAGTTCGTGTGAAACTTCTGGAGGAACCTTGGTAAGGTTACTTTGGGCTAAGTCTGTGTAAAACTTCAGGAGGAACCTGGGTAAGGTTACTTTGTGATAAGTTCGTGTAAAACTTCAGGAGGAACCTGGGTAAGGTTACTTTGGGATGAGTTCGTGTAAAACTTCATTCAGAATGTATGAGAAAGGACCCGTGTAGGATTTTTCAGGATAAACCCGTGTGAAGCTGCATTTAGGAGAAACCCGTGTAAGATTTCTTCGTGACGAACCCGTGTAAAGCTGCATTTGATCGTGCAAATAATTACTCTGTTTAGTTTCCGGAGTTAATCTTGAACTTGCTGGAAGTTGTTGATGATAACCATCTTTCATGAAAAGGTACATGATTAATCGTATATGATGTATGACATGCATTTTATGATGATGTTCTCAAAATAAATGAGATTATGTTGTATGCAATATGTATGCGCACGTCATGATATATGAACATGAAATGCTATTGTGGCACGTCCGAGTTTGGGAAAATAAATCCCTGACTGTTGTTGGAAAATAAAGAGTTTCGCTCGCTGGAGATAACGACCGAAGATGATTGGGGGAATAATCATACATGAGAGAATGACTCTGCTGGGGAATAGTCTGACGAGGAAATGACTCTGTGGGGAAGAGATGTTTTGCTAGAGAATCTGTCGATTTGGAGGAACGACCTGGGCTGGGGATGAATTATCATTGTTGGCGATAATGAAACCTGTTGGGGAATGAGTTTCTGTTTGTGAAAGAAATGAACTCCACTGGGGATGATTTTCCAGTTGCGACTTCACGGGGAATAATCTTTTAGACTCTATTGGGGACAATCTTCCAGACTCTACTGGGGATAATCTTCCAGTGCTGGTGATAGATAAACTCTGCTTGGGGAGAATCTTACCGACTCATTCACGGTTGCGAATCTCAGCTGGGGAGAGTTATGTCCTATTTGGGACAACTAACATCACTGTCTTTGTCTTACTCTGCGGGGAGTGAATGTTACTGGGATGCATACTGAGGATATGACGATGACTTTGCATCGAGACTTTTCTGCCCCTGTTCCTGCAGGAGAAATTCCTATGGGGGCCTTGTGGATCGAGTGTTATCCCAACTTATGAGGTGTTTGGTAACTTTCGATCGAAATGATCAGTCTTCTTCTGGTAGGCAAGTGACAAGATGACGGGACATAGTCGTACGCTTTGATCCCTAATTTTTTCTTGGACCGCCCTTTCAGGTTTTCAGTCCACCGGGATACCCTTTTTTGCCCAAGCCTCCCTTTCGGGTTTTCAACTTGCCGGGTGTACATATCCTTTTTTGTTTTTTATCCCTAATTTTTTCCCGAACCCTTTTGGTTCGCCGGGATGCCCTTATTTTTTCCTAGGCCAGTCGACCTAGCGGGTCTTTGTTCATGCGCAGTATTTTCTGACTATGTCCACGCTCTTAGGGTGTAGAGAGTTGTCACTGTTGGTAGCGTTGTGTTGCCATACTACCAGAAGATGTTCGTTTGATCGTACATGATTCGTTCCTGGAATTCATGCCCAATGCCTCCAAGTGATTCAGATGGAGATCTGCCTCTGGCTATTTGGTATCTTTGAGAGATTCCTTGAATCTTGACTTGACTACCCCAGATGATGGACAATGATCATGCCGTGCCCTTTGGTTGGAAGCGTTTTTTCCACTTGAGGTGATCCTTTTTATTGAGAAGGTTTTTGTTCACTAGATATTCGTCATGCAAATTTCTTTACTGTTAAACAAATAGACATATGCAAACAATGTTATTTTAAGAATGCAAAGCTTATGTCTGTCTTAAAATTTTTTAAAATGCATTTTTCAGTAAGACAGGAAAATTTTGTAAAATGTGATGTCAACTCAGGATTTACGGCAAGTCCTACAAGAGTTAGGATACCTTTTGTAACAATATGCTTTCGAACTAACCCATGCTTCAACTAGGACTTTTAAGGGTTATAACGTGGCCTGGTTCACGGTTCAAGAAACAAAGGATAAAGGCTCAAAATTTATTTGTACCCACCCGTTCTTTGTGATGTTCTTTGATCCTAAACTCAGCTAATTGTGCATTTAGATCCCGTTTGAGTCTTTGCTCTAATATTCCAGTGATGGTTTGGATACTGACAGTTTATTTTGAATAGGCAGTCACTTTTGCTTTGTTAAGGGTTTGTAGGACCTCTTTTTTTTTTGGATCTTATTATCCATGTCTTTTGCCTGAACTGTTCCTTTTGTGATTATAGTCAGCGGGATGCCCCGGTTTTTTTATAAGTCTCCTTCATAGGTTTTGACTTAATGGGCTTTTATTTTTTGAGAGATAATGACTGCATGTCTTTGACGATTATATGGAACCATCACCGTCTTTTGTTTTGGAAGGACCTCTTTGATGCCATTCATTGTGCACCCGAATTAACTGAGAAAACTACCCTGTCCCGGGTTGTGATTAAGGGTTTTAATTTGTGTAAAAAGAAAAACTCCTACTTCTTTGGCTCAAAGGGGTTGACTAGGGATTATCTTCCTTATAACTCCACTGTTTAGGATTTGAAACAACGCCTGTACATCGTCAACGGGGTCTGTTCAAAAGCATACTGTAGAGATTTTGATATCATTTCGTCATCCTCCCTCTAAAGGCTTAGAATTTTTTAATCGAGAGTTGAACATCACAAAAATTAAAGTAATTTGAATATAGTGAATACGAATGGATTGATTCAAAACAGACATATGCAATGCATTGATAAAGTAACAGAGTTTGACATGAACAAATATTCGAACAATCAAAAGAAAATTACAACTTGAGAATTCTAATGAACAAAAGCCTCTCTTGTCAGAACTTGTCACTTCAAATGGTGAGCCTTGGAGGATTGACAGAAACATTCCAGTTGACCATCTTGTGTGAATTCCAATGCTCCTTCATCAATCAGGTCTTGAATTTTGTTTTTCAATGCCCAACAGTCATCAGTATCATGCCCCGGGCTGTTGGAATGGTATGCACACCTTGCATCAGGATTGTAGTTTGGGGAGGCTATGTTGGGATTCTGAGGAGGGTCCCTTAACATAACCAACTTGGCCTTCAACATGCGTTGCAATGCTTGAGCCAATGACATGTTGATTTCGGTGAAGCATCTTTCAGATGTATTCTTCTTATGCTGATTTCCCCGTTGTTTTGGGCGAGGTTGTTGTTGGACCCGTGATGTAGTAGCAATTTGGAAAGGTCCACTCTTCACCAAACCAAACCCTTGTCTTCTTGGAGGCTGATCAGTGACTTGGCCCCCGGCCTCGACTGTTTACTTCATACTGTTGTATCCGTCTTGATGAAGTTGGTTGATGAGAACTTCTCAACTCTTCTTGTCCCCGGGCTAGGTCTTGGATAAGATCCATCTGCCCCAGCATCTGGGTTCTTATTGCATCTACCTCAGCTTGCAGTTGTTTCATCCGCTCGTCCTTATTGTCTTCAGGACTTTTCTTGACCAAATTCCCAACGAGGAGTGTTTTCAACTCTTCCTGCCCCTTGGATAGGTTTAGGAAGATTTCCCTGAACTGTGCTTCTTGAGTATGAAGATCTCCGTTGTCTTGTTGGAGAGCCATTGCTGAAATAAACAGCGAGGACATGAGGGACCGGTAATGAAAGACCTGTTATACAATGATATGCATGATATATGTATGCAATGTTTTCAAGGATCTCGCGGGGTAAACAAGAAACTGTTAGAATTTGAATTTTGCAACTTTGATTTAAGAAACTTCGTGTCATTAAGAATCCTTCTTCAAGAGTTAGGCTCACCATATCGAGTGGGTCATAGCCCCGACTCAAGTTATCGTGTTTTAATCTATAGACGACATTGGCTATAGGAAAATAAATCCCCTTTGCCCCTTGCTAGACGTTTGATTTACCATAACCTGCAACACAAACCCTTGAGATCCTTGAAATGGTTAAGGAAATGTTAAGGCATGATGTTATGATGTGTATGCTATGCGTTTAAGCAAAAGTGTGAGGTGATGTAAGCAAGTAAATCCGGAAATAAATCCAAGTTATTGGATAAGGACAGTAAACAAAACCTACAAGGAACTCATGTTGTCAGATAACAAAAATGTGCAAGTAGTTCAAGTTGAAAGCATATGAGTCACACAAATAGCCTTAGGTTTAGGCTTGCATGGGGTCTGGGTATTACCCTTTTGAAGTTCAGTTGGTTCAACCTGTCCTAATAATAGTAACCGGGTTCTAGAGGTTCTCAATATCACTGACCATCCTTGATCGGTCATAATTCCAGTTTAGCAACCTTTTCTTGCGGCCGGAATCATCACGAGAGTATAGTCTCAATGAGTGTAGCATACTGCTACTTTTCTATGGCCAAGTTGGTCAATTATAGGTTCTAAGGTCAGTTGATTCTTAATGACCCATTAGCAGCCCCATACTCTCCTTGTTGCTCCACAAGGGATATCGGTACCAACTAATGTGCCACATCAACGTAGCTACTGCTTCAACCGTATCGATCTACGTCGTACAGTTCCCTCACAGTCTATTGCTACTTACCTAAAAGGTGTTCCCCAGATCCGGGTTAGGATCTATAGTAACTCCGATTCAAAGCCCACAAAAATAAAGCATACAGATCAAACAATTGAAAACAATATGATGAAGTAATCCTAAGGTACACCCCACTTATCAACTCCCCAGCAGAGTCGCCAGTTCTATGATACGGTGGCCAGAACCGGGATGTGGTTTCCCTATTTCGTTAAGGAAATTGCTGGTTTGCGTTTTGCGTTTGTGTTCGCAAAATGTCGCGATAAGCAAGAGTCGCCACCGTCTTTTATTTTATCCAACAAGGAAAGGAGAAAAGCACAGAAAAATTCCTTTTTCGAGATATTTTTGAGTACGGGGGGTAGATTTATAGAAAGGGAAGGTATTAGCACCTTTTCTATCTGTAGTTATCTACGGGCTCTTAGGTACTTGCTCATCATTTTCAAAATTGTTTTCTTTGTATTTGTGTGATTTGAAAAGCTTTTGTTTTGACTTCGATTTAACTCTTGCTTCTGTCTTCGAGAGTGTAATGAAGTGTTTTTGAAAACTTTGTTTGTAAAGGAGTGTAAGTGTGACAAAGCTTGTTTTTGTTTGAGCAAGTACTTAAGATCTAATCTACCTACTCGAAAAAAGAATCGTTCTATGTTCGTTTCCTTTAGACAACGCTATCCCACTATTAGTGAGTAGGTAGCACCATCGTTGGAGTTTTGAGGGTCAATTCGAAAGGGACGTACGGTCACTAAAGCAATGTTAGGACGTCTTAGTAGTAATCCTAATGTCTTAGATCATTTATCCGAGGCAATAAATATCCGAGGCAACCATTCCGAGGCAACTATGATCTTTGGACAAAAAGGACGACCATTAACATATCCTATACTCAATGACCGTTTACCGAAGGGAACCAAGTGGGAGTGTACCCTAGGAGTGCGCATGTGCGAATGATTCAATTTCAAGATTATTTATCTCTGCACATTTTAGGGTGATCTAACTGTTTTAAAATTAGACATACATTCTTGTCATGCAAACCCTATTATCAAACATTTAACAGTTAAATATTTGTGGAATTTAAAGTGCGGAATTTAAACTACGCTATTACAAGGCTTCGGGTATTTACATAGCCAAAAACAAACCCTTTAAAAATAAAACGATAAATGTAAATAAACGTCCTAATTAAACTATTACAAACTGTAGGCAGTTACATCAATATGGTAAATAATAAAAATAAAGCGCGCGAGAAGAATTAAGATCGACGAGAATTTAAGGTTTTGACCATTCTAACCTAATTAAAAGAAAAATTGTTTTTTTGTTGTTTTTAATAAAAGAAATAAGTTTTCTAAATTAAATATGCAATTAATTAGTTAATTAAATTAATTAATGAAAATAATTACATGACCTATTTTGGTTTCTTTGGTTATTTTAGGAAAAAATAAAATATAATTAAGTTAGTAATAAAACCTATTTATTCCAATTATTTTTAAGTTATTTACAAAAAGAAATTAAAGTTTTACCTAAAATTAAAATTTAATTAAGAAAAAATCCTAAAATCTATTTTTATGTGATTTTTATACTTGTTTATTGATAAAAAAAATAAAAGGGATTAAAAGAAATAAATAAAACGAATAAAACATGAAAATAAAGATGAGCCTAGTAGCAAAAGTAAACAGGGGGTGCAATCATCAGAAATCCCTAGGCCCGAATCTTCGAAAGTTTCATGCTCTAACTATGGTATTTTTTTATTCTTGCGTGGAACCTATGGTTTAACCATCCATAACTGTTCTATATAAACTCAAACAAACGTTAGCATACCATAAAATGTGATTAAAATTAGAGATTCAAAGTTTAAAATTTTACCAAACCGGGGTTGTCAAATGGGGGGCGCGTTAGGCGTGTGATGGATTGCTCTTGGGCCTTGTAAGACTCTTGAGGATTTCAAGAGAATGGTTTGAGGCTTGATGTCAATTGAGAGAGACCGGAACCTCTAGATATGACTTGCACTAATTCTTTGATTTTTGGAGAGCTTTTTGAAGAGCTTTTAGAGAGCTTTTTGAAGAGCTTTTTGAGAGCTTTTTAGAGAGGATTTTCGTCCCTTTCAAGCTTGTATGGCTCTATATTTATAGAGTAGAATGATGAGACAAGAAAGCATGGAAAGAATCTCCCTCATAATGTTGTGTTTTAAGACCATGATCAAGATTTGAAAAAAAATGTCATATTTGATGATTTTATGCCATTTTCACATGTGGATGAACCTGGACATATTTGAAAAGTTATTGCATGAAATCAATTGACATAAACCAGCATAAAACTTTCCCAAAATGGATTCACATCAAAATTTACATTATTTCTATTATTTATTTATTTAATTCTGAATTTTAATGAATAAAATATCAAAATAAATAGCATAAATAGTAGAAAAATGTATTGGTGGGCTTAGAGGTTGTGGACCATGTTAGGAATGAGTTTCAAACTTGAAAAGATAGGCCCATTTGGAAAAAATCCAAGTTTTGTCAATATTTGCTTCATGCATTTTTTCAGAAATTGTCCAACTTTGACAATGCATATCTCTCTCAATTTTAACCTTATGAGGGTGTTCTTGGACTTTTTAGAAAAATTAGGATGTCCTCTAATCAACCATTTTGGTATCATCTCAATTGATTCTTCCATGTTCATGTATGAAGCTTTGATAAAAAAAGGTGTTTTTGTCGACTTTTCAAAATGACCTATAATGTCCAAATTCATATCTTCTTGTGAGTGCATATTTTGAACTTGGGAGCTGAAGATGAATTGTAGGGAATTTCATCCTCTTAAAAATGAGCTTTGGATGGGTCATTTCTGATAAAGTATGAGAAAGTTATGCTTGGTCAAAGTTGAGTTGACTTTTCCTACAAAACCCGAATTTAGCAACTTTTGGGTTTTGATGAATTGTGAGCAATCCTTGAGGAATCATGATCAACCCTTGATCAAATGATGAATAATATTTCAAAATTAGGATGTTGACCAAAAATCTTGAAGTTTGACTGTATGTGGGCCACAGTTGACTTTTGCCATAACACAATCGATTTTCAGGCCTTTGAGCAATTGACTGAGCAAACTTCTTCTGCAAGGCTTGAAACTTGAAATGGATGATCTTGAGAACATATTAGGACAATTTTGAGCATTTGGGGTCTGTTGGACTCAATCATATTGATGCAACATGAAACCCTAATTTGGGGTAGACTGCCTTAGGAGAGAGCTTGTCTGGCCAACCCTTGGACTTCCTTGAGCAACTTGAGGATATTTCTTGAAATGTTTTGAGAAATATGGGAGGGAAAATTTTGGGGTACAAAAGGGAGATCAACCTCTCCATGGACCATCCTCTTAGAACAATCGAAAGCCCTTAATACAATGCCGCTAGGTTTCAACACCAGTCCATCACATTCTAGTATATCTAAATCTTCTGTAGGTAAGACATTGAGAGAAGATCCAATATCCACTAATACATGTGCCATGGTAGTTCCCTTGCATTCTATGGAGATGTGGAGGGCTTTGTTGTGATTCTTCCCCATTGGGGTCAAATCTGCGTCAGAGAACCCTAAACCATTATCGGCAGTCAAGCTTGCTACACAGATTTCAAATTGGTCGACCGTACTTTCTTGTGGTACATGTGCATTCTTCAGGAAATTTATTAGTGCTTGGGCATGCTGTGATACGGTGGGAGAACTGACTTGAGGTTTTGCGTTTGTTTTCGCAAATGTTTCGGTTGAGCAAGAGTCGCCACCGACTTTTTATTTTATCCTAAGGAAAGGTTAAAAAGCACATCAAAAACCTTTTGAGATATTTTCTTGGGTTCGGGGAGTAGATTATAGAAAGGGAAGGTATTAGCACCCTTTCTATCCATGGTTATCCATGGGCTCTTAGTTACTTGCTTAGATCACTTGCCTTTTGTTTTCAATTTGTTTGAAATGGTGCTTTGTGTGAGTGGGTTTGAAAATATTTTGAAAAGAGGCCAATGTGGTGGCAACCTTTGTAATGATCCATGTGGGGATGTATACAAAGATGTATGTCTTTTGAAAAGGTTTTCATTTGTTTTTGAAAGTTATTTTGAAAGTGTAGTGATGTGTGGTTTTGAAATTAGGCAAGTGTTTTGTTTTGCAAGTTTGATTCAAGTAACTAAGAGATTATCTACTCCTAAATTTCTCAAAAGATTATTGCTATGTTTTAACCCTTTTAACAAGTTTGTTTCACCATTGAATTTGGTGGACAACCTTATGTTAGGATGTGAAAGGGACAGGCGCGGGTCATCGTTTAGACCATAATTGCAACGGCGTTAAATGTCTTTGGGCAATTTTCTTTAAGGGATTTGATCATTTATTTTTGTTTGTTTTGAAAAGTTTTATCGAGGGACTATGATCATTCAATTGGTTTGTTTTGCCCAAAGAAGTTCAACATGCAATATGGCCCAATTTTGAAAGGCAACAAGTGGAGTACCCTAGGGGGTGCAAGTGTGATTTGTGTGTCCATTTTCATGCTTGTTTATCTTGAGATTAGGTCATAACTATTTTTGTCGTTTTTCGCATACAAACCCTAATTCTAACATGTTATCATTAGAAAGCAATAAAGTACGAAAATAAATTTACTAAGCTATTACAAAACCAAATATGGGAAGGGGGGTACAAATGTTCAAATGGGGATATTGACAAGTAATGTAAATCTAAATTATTACATCATTTTGAATATTTGCAAGGTAACTAAATCGCATGATTAGATGGAAATTAAATAAATATGCAAAAAATGCAAAAAGAAAGTTTTTTTTATGTATGAGAAAAGTATGGTTTATGTAAAATAAAATAAGAAAATAAAAAGGTATTATTTTGAGTATTTTTAACTTTTAGGGCAAAAACCCTAATTTTAAAGAAAATGTATTATTATTTGATTTAATACAAGCATTTATTTATTATATACAAAAATAAAAATAAAAATGAAGTATATTATGAAAAAAAGTATTTTTGTATCAAATATTAATAAAAATGAAAAATTCAAGTATTTTTATATTTTAACTTAAATATATTAATAAACATATATCTATATATATAGTTCTTAAATATGCATTATATACAAAATAATATATATTTAATATTTTAATAAAATAAATAAAAAAAGTATTTTTATGTGAAATATTTTCAGAAGGTAAATAAAAATAAAAAATGTATATGAATGCATTTACACCATTTTTGTATTTATTCTAAATAAAAATATGTATATATTTATGTATAATCAAAAGAAATAATCAAATAAATATGCAATAAATCCAAAAAATGGTGGAAAAAATATTTTTATTTTTTTAATGTCATGAGAAAAAATAAACAAAGTCAAATAAAAAAGAAAAAGTCAAAAAGAATAAAAATAAAGCAAATGGGCTCAGGGGGTGTAATAGCAAATATGTGGTGTGAATAAGAAAAAACACACAAGCCCAGCCCAATGCCACTGTCTTCAACCTCCAGCACAAATGTTTGAAAAAACGCGCGCCATGTTCAACATCTTCTAACTCTTGATTCCTGGCTTTTTAGCAAAAACTCATAACACAACAAATGTTCAGCATGAAGAGACGATTCCAACCATGTATAGAACTTGACCTAACTCTCTAAGATGAGGGAGAATTTCTCCTCCCCCAAATCCTAACCTAGTTTTTCTGCCATTTTCAAACTCCAAATTCTCTCTACTCAGGCAAAAGAAATGAAATGTAAAGATAGGTACATGTTCAGGGCTATGAGTAGAACCTTGTTTCTTCACAAACTTAAGACTAAAGATGCATGATAAGAGAGATACGAGTTCAAAGTTTTACCTGTGCAGTTGAACTTCTATCTGGAGAATGAGGAACTTCTAGTGCAAGGTAATGATTGGAAAAGCTTCCTTGAGGTCCAGGGATGCTTTTTCAATGCTTACTTTGTCTTGAAACTTCTTGTATCAAGCTATAGAACTTCACCTGCAAGTCAAAAATGTAAAAATGGTGGAAGCTGTTAGAGAGATTACAGGTCAGGTTTTAGGTCATGGTTAGCTTGCATAGGTTGTAAGGAAGGTAGAGGAACAGGTTTGGGCAAGAATGCTTGAAGGGATTGAGAGATAGCACTCAATCTGCAGGGGTTGCCCTGTTTGAGCAGTTTCAAGGTGATTATGGCAATGGGAGTGTTTGAGAGGCCAAGGGCTCGTGTGTTAGCTTGGATATGATATGTGTAATGTGTTTGATAACTCTTTTCTTGTGTTGGTATGCTGAGAAGAGAGTTGTAACAAGTTATGGACTTTTCTTCTATGTGAAGCAACAAAATGCAACTTGGTGTTTTTGACTGATGCAGGCCCCCATAACAAGCTGCAAACCCTTGTCTTGATCAGTGCAATTAGCTCCTAAACTTGTGCCAATGAGATCCTAACTGTACTTGCTTGGATTTCAATTTGACATAAAGCTAGCTTTTTACAAAAATGGATAAAGCACTTTATCTACTTTGAGATCAATCCACTATGCAATGTTAGAACACAAAGAACATGGCCTTGGCACAATGAATAAGCATTAAATTATTGAGTGCAACTTGGTTTAAGGACCTGTAATCAAGCATAAAGCAAGCTGAGTTCAAATTTGCAAGATTATGAACATGTCTTGGTTAAGAACAAAAGTGAATTTTTGCCAACTTGTGAAATTCGAATCTCTCAAGTTATGAGGTTGTTTGATGAGTTCTTGGACATTTTGGAAAGCTTGGAATGTGTACTACAATCCATCTTTGAAATGCAAGTTGAAATTCCAAGTGGAAGGGTATGGAAAATGGCCTTGAAGTGGGGTAGAAAACCTTGTCAAAATAGGTTAAAATCTCACTAAGTTAAAAATGGTTTAGTGCCCTTATTCAAAAAATTGTAACTTGAGATACAAGCTTCAAATGAGAAAACTTTGTGAATCAAAGTTGTAGATTATGCAACAAGCTACAACTTTCATGTTTTGACTTTTGTTTGAATCCAAATGGATCTTGGTGAAAAGATGGGGCAAAGTTGGGAAAAAATTAGGGTTTTTCATAACTTAGAAAAATTCTAAGTTATGAAAAATTCCATTTTCTAACCCTAATTTGCATTTTGTGATTTCTTGGTGAACAAGTTTCATGATTTGGCATGTTTTGATGAAAAATGAATCTTGACTCTTGATTTTGACCAAAAAGTCAAAGTTTGACTTTTCAGTGTACAGTCAAAATTGATCAATTGACTGGGAAATTCAACTGTCAATCTTGTGTACTTGGGATCTTTTGAGCTTGATGAATGTGTCAAGACCATTTCATTGAGTCCTTGAGTCCATGTGTGATCTTGGTTTGCCATTGGCTAGGTCAAACAGTCAAAAATTTCCTTTGTGCAGTCAAAACCCTAAAAATGACCATTTTGCCCTTTTGGTGATCTGATCAAATTTCTTGTGGAATTGTGGTCCAAACTTGATCAAATTGTTCATATGAGTTCATAATGTTGATGTGGATTAAAAATCATGAGGTTTGACTGTCAATTGGCCACAGTTGACTTTTTCCCCAATACAGCTGATTTCTAGGTCAACTGTCCAATTGATTGGGTAAAACTTGGAATCAAGACTTGAAACTTGGTGAGGATAAACTTGGGAGTCCAACATGAAGCATGAAAGTCATCTTAGGCATTTTAGGTCAAAACATCCTAGGGCAAACACAAACCCTAATTTGAGTCCACAGTGCAAGGAGAAGTCTTGAGCAGAGGAAACCCTAACTGGATCTTGATCTTCAAGGGTCTTGTGATGAGAAAATGTTGAGGAAATGGGAGGGCAAATTTTGGGGTACAACAGTTGCCCCTGTTCAATCTTCTTGAACCTGAAGAGTTAGATTGGCAAGTTTGCCTTTCGTGACTCGAGGGTAAAAGGAGATTGGACACTAGAGTGCCCGGAAATTTGCACTCGCATGCTGGAGTCTCAACAATGTGGTGTCGGGAATGGGCTTATAGATGCCATTTGGAGATGTGACAGAACCTTGTCGGGAATGGGCTTATAGATGCCATTTGGAAGTGTCGATCGCATAAGAGATTCCTTAGCGAGAACTTGTGTATTTGAGAAAGACGGATGTTTTCCTGACTTGTTACAGGTGTTTGATCTTCAGTCTCCTTATGCAGATATGCCCTGGCTAGATACAGGTATCGAATCTACAATTGGTTGCTCACAAATGTGCCCTGACTGGATACAGGAGTCGAATCTGGAAATAGTCGTTAATAGATGTGCCCTGGCTGGATACAGGAATCGAATCTTCGAACTCTTCAGACATGCCCTGGCTAGATACAGGAATCGAGTCTGGAAACGTGGTCAACAGATATGCCCTGGCTGGATATAGGAATCGAATCTGGAAATGTTGTATCTGATAGATGTGCCCTGGCTGGATACAGGAATCGAATCTTCGAACTCTTCAGACGTGCCCTGGCTAGATACAGGAATCGAGTCTGGAAACATGGTCAACAGATATGCCCTGGCTGGATACAGGAGTCGAATCTGGAGATGTTGTAGTTGATAGATGTGCCCTGGCTGGATACAGGAATCGAATCTTCGAACTCTTCAGACGTGCCCTGGCTAGATACAGGAATCGAGTCTGGAAACTGATCACTCTCAGATGTGCCCTGGCTGGATACAGGAATCGAATATGGAAATGTGACAGTTGAAGGTAGTTGTTTTTGGGATTGTCTTTTTCCTGAAAAGGCAAAAACATAAGTTGTATGCAATGTCATGATGTATGATATGCATGATGTATGATGTTCAACATGAGATGCACTTTATCATATATGTAAGCAAGATGTATGAAAATGTGAAATGTTTACGAATGTAATTTCGTCTTAGGAAAATAAATCCTTGACGAACGGCCGGGGAGTTGCTCTATGGAAGAGATACTTGGCCGAAGTCTTGCTGAGAGGCCTGTTGAGGACTTTAATGATGGATTCTGCTGAGGACAATGATGATAAACTCCGCTGGGGATTGAAGGAACTTTGCCGAGGGCGGTCTTCCGTGGTTTTTAGCTGAGGATAACCCAGTTATAAGTCCTTGTGAGGAAATAACTCTAAATAAAACTCGGGAGAGACGTCCGTACTCCGCAGGGGATAAGTTTCCAAAATCTACTGGGGATGAGCTTTAAGACCTACTGGGGAATGTTGTGCCTTTTCAGGATTGTCGGGGAGTCAACTCCGCTTGGGGAAAGTATTGCTGAATCTTGTTTTACTCTGCGGGGAGTTGAGATGATTTGGCCACATTCTTCAGTTGAATCTACCTTGGTACCTTGGCGGACAGAACAACCAGACTGCATTAGACAACTTCACATGGCCCCTGTCTCTGATGTCACCTGTAATCAATCTCTTGTTTCATATGTAAACATTTATGAATAGGCAATTTAATGTCAAATGCATATATCAAAAAATGAACATTGGACGTTCTTCGCAAGACAAAACAGAAAAAAGAAAACAATGGTAATTTGTATGGACAAGTGAATTTGTATTGATTTAAACTTTGCCTGTGAATAGGCGTTTTTGTACAGGAGGCTGACATCCTAGTAAGAGGACGCCGCCAAATAACATAGAGTTTACAATTTGAAAAAGGAAACAAAACAGCTATGTGAACAATCCCACTGGGTTCCAACTCTGCTATCGCCCTTATGTCTTCGAACGTCTCATCGCTTTGCTGCCCAATTTGAAGATGAAGCTGATTGGTCAATGCCGCAATCTGAGCCAGATAGTTGATGCCGAATTCCGGATGCGAAGTGATCCAATGAGACATAGTGTTACGCTTTTATCCCTAACTTTTGCCTGGACCGCCCTTTCGGGTTTTCAGTCCACCGGGATGCCCATTTTTGCCCAAGCCGCCCTTTCAGGTTTTCGACTTGCCGAGTGTACAGATTTTTATTCATTTCATCCCTTATTTTTGCCCGAACCCTTTTGGTTCGCCGGGAAGCCCTTATTTTTTCCTAGGTATGTCAACCTAGCGGGTCTTTTATTTATGCGTAGTATTTTTTCACTATGTCTGCATTGGCGGGGTGAGGAAGGTCGTCACCATCCATGGTGGTCAGGATCATGGCTCCTCCTGAGAACACACGTTTAACCACAAATGGCCCTTCGTATGTAGGGGTCCATTTGCCCCGGGGATCAATTTGAGGAAGGATGATGCGTTTGATTACCAGGTCCCCAACTTGATACTCTTGTGGTCTGACTTTCTTGTTAAATGCCCTGATCATCCGTTTTTGATACGTTTGACCATGACAGATAGCAGTGAGCCTCTTTTCGTCAATCAGATTTAATTGATCAAGTCGAGTCTGGATCCAATCATCTTCATTCAAGTCTGCATCCTTCATTATTCGGAGAGAGGGTATCTGGATTTCAATTGGCAAGACTGCCTCCATGCCATAGACCAAGGAGAAGGGAGTTGCCCCGGTTGACGTCCTTGCTGAGGTGCGGTACCCATGAAGAGCGAACGGTAACATCTCGTGCCAATCTTTATAGGTCACTGTCATCTTCTGCACAATTTTCTTGATATTTTTATTAGCTGCCTCTACAGCCCCATTCATCTTCGGCCGGTAGGGAGAAGAATTGTGGTGCTGTATCTTGAATTGTTCACAGAGTTCAGTGATCATTTTGTTATTGAGATTGGTACCATTGTCCGTAATGATTCTTTCCGGGACGCCGTACCGACAGATCAGATTATGCCGGATGAAACGCGCCACGACGCTCTTGGTTACTGTGGCGTAAGAAGCTGCCTCAACCCACTTCGTGAAGTAGTCGATTGCCACCAAGATGAAGCGATGCCCATTGGATGCCGTCGGTCGGATCTCACCGATCATATCGATGCCCCACATTGCAAAAGGCCAAGGTGCCGTCAGGACATTCAAAGGAACCGGAGGGACATGCACCTTGTCAGCATAGATCTGGCATTTATGACAAGTTCGGGAGTGTTGGTAACAATCGGCTTCCATTGTGGACCAGAAATATCCCGCCCGAAGGATTTTCTTAGCCATGGTGTGTCCACTGGAATGTGTCCCAAATGTGCCTTCATGCAGTTCTATCATAATTTTCTCTGCTTCAGCCTTATCCACACAACGTAGCAGAGTTGAATCATGATTCCGTTTGTGGAGAATGCCGTTGCTGAGGAAGAATTTTGCAGCAAACCTCCTCATGAACTTCTTATCATTGACAGACGCACCTTCAGGGTATTCTCGAGCTTCCAAGTACCTCTTCACCTCATGATACCAGGGTTTTTCAATCACCTTCTCAGCCTCCAGCTCACAGCAGTATGCCGGTTCATCCAACTTCCAGATAATGATTCGAGGAGCCTCATTGTCCCATTTAACTTTGAACATTGAAGACATCGTAGCCAGGGCGTCCGCTAGCTGATTCTCATCTCTAGGGAAGTGCTCAAAAGTTATCTCTTCAAAGTGGGGAAGCAAGGTCGACACATACTCCTTGTAAGGAATAAGATTCGGGTGTTTCGTATCCCACTCGCCTCTGATCTGATTGATCACGAGAGCGGAATCTCCGAAGACACTTAGAAACTTGATCCTCAAATCGATTGCAGCTTGAAGACCCATGATACATGCCTCGTATTCTGCCATATTGTTGGTGCAGCTGAAACATAATCGGGCGGTGAGGGGAGTATGAGTTCCTTTGGGAGATATGATTACAGCGCCGATGCCGTTACCCAAAGCATTGGAGGCTCCATCAAAATGCATAGACCATCGGGATCCTTCCTCAGGTCCTTCATCCGGTCCAGGTACTTCACAGTCGGTTACCACCATGATGTCTTCGTCCGGAAAATCAAAGTTCAATGATTGGTAATCGTCCACAGGTTGGTGTGCCAAATGATCTGCCAGTACACTTCCCTTAATTGCTTTCTGAGTTGTATACTGGATGTCATATTCTGTTAAGATCATTTGCCATCTCGCTATTCTTCCAGACAGAGCGGGCTTTTCAAATATGTACTTGATGGGATCCATCTTTGAAATCAATAAAGTAGTGTGAGTCAGCATATACTGTCTCAGCCGGCGAGCAGCCCATACAAGAGCGCAGCAAGTTTTCTCAAGCAGTGAGTAACGAGACTCACAGTCGGTAAACTTTTTGCTCAAGTAATAAATAGCGTGCTCTTTTCGGCCAGACTCGTCATGCTGCCCCAGCACACACCCCATTGAATTGTCAAGCACTGTCAAGTATAGTATCAGAGGTCTTCCTTCCACCGGTGGCATAAGAATGGGTGGCTCTTGGAGACATTCCTTTATCCTTTCGAAGGCAGCCTGGCATTCATCATTCCAGCGTACTACTTGATCTTTCTTCAGCAATTTGAAGATTGGCTCACAAGTAGCAGTCAGATGTGAGATGAATCGGGCAATGTAATTCAGTCGTCCTAGGAAACCTCTGACTTCTTTCTCTGTTCTTGGAGTCGGCATCTCTTGTATGGCTTTTACCTTGGCAGGGTCCACCTGAATACCTTTATCACTTACAATGAAACCTAGCAATTTTCCGGACCTCACCCCAAAGGTGCATTTGTTGGGATTCAATCTCAGCTTGTACAACTTGAGTCGGTCAAATAACTTCCTCAGATGGTCAAGGTGCTCCTCCTCAGTTTGAGACCTTGCAATCATGTCATCAACGTATACCTCAATCTCATGATGGATCATATCATGAAATAAAGCAACCATGGCACGTTGATAGGTTGCCCCAGCATTTTTCAATCCGAACGGCATGACCTTATAACAGAAGGTGCCCCACTGAGTCACAAATGTAGTCTTCTCCATATCTTCTGGAGCCATCTTGATCTGATTATACCCTGAAAAACCATCCATGAAGGAGAATACCTTGTGTTGAGCTGTATTATCAACAAGGACATCAATGTGAGGTAGGGGGAAGTCATCCTTGGGGCTGACCCTGTTCAGATCCCTGTAATCAACACACATTCTGACTTTACCGTCCTTCTTCGGTACTGGTACCACATTGGCAACCCACTGAGGGTAGGAAGTCACTGCAAGGAACCCGGCATCAAACTGCTTCATAACCTCGGCCTTGATCTTTTCAGACATCTCTGGACGCATCCGTCGGACTTTTTGCTTTACCGGAGGGCAATCTTCCTTGGTTGGCAGGTGGTGAACTACAATGTCGGCATCCAAACCAGGAATATCTTCATAGGACCAAGCAAAAATCTCCATGTAATCCTGTAGCATCCGGATCAATCGTTGCTTCACGCTGAGCTCTAGATTGGCACCAATCTTGACCTCTTTCCTATCTGTCTCAGTACCCAGGTTAATTGTCTCCACCGGCTCTTCATGTGGCTGAATAGCTCTCTCTTCCTGGAGTAGCAGTCTTGCGAGTTCACCAGGCACTTCGCAATCATCTTCACCTTCGTCTTCGGCCAAGTTGATCGGATTTTCGAAGTCATAACTGGCGGTAGCAGAGCTGTTACCAGTGAGATCCAGAGTGGATTGAAACCTGTATAAGTGAGTGTGTGTAAATATAGCTGTTTTGCAATATATATAACACAGAAAGGAAAAGAGCACAAGATTTGAAATGCAACAAACGTCCAATGTTTTGATTGATGATATATGAAAATTCCATACAAAAAACCCTCACAAATGGAGCTACGATGCCCCGGGTAGGACACCGAGCCAACAAAGTTTTAACATATTGTTTGTTACAAATTGGAAATCAAAAGAAATTAATTACTGCGTGACAAATGTGATAGGGGTAAAATCCTTTGCTGTCCAGTTGCTCGGTCCGTCGCTGGTAGTCGGGTAGATCCAACTGTCAAACTCTGCTTCCTCTACATCCTCCTCGATAGCATTCACCCTTGAGCTGGAGATAAACACCAGAGCCTTTCTGACCTTCTCCTTGCGCACAACCCTCTGAGCCTCTGCAGTAAAGCCCAGCCCAAACTTGTCGTTCTTCTGAGTGAAGTCAGGAAGCTGACCCCAGTTTGCACAATTGCCTTTCTGAACCACAGCCCGGGCATCCCTTAGGGAAGCCATCTTCAAGGAAACATTCTCTTCGACTGCTGTTTCTGCTGCTGCTGAAATTGGATGCACATCCTCAAAATGCTGAAAGGGGGTTTCAATAAACTCCCCGTCCATCTCAATGTATCTGAAGGAATTCAAATGGCTCACCATATACTCCTCTTCTCCTTGCACAGTGACGATCTTCCCTCTGACAGGGTACTTCAGCTTCTGGTGCAAGGTGGAGGTCACTGCCCCAGCTTTATGGATCCAAGGTCGACCCAGTAGACAAGAGTATGATGGACGTATATCCATCACATAAAAAGTAGAGTCAAATACTTGAGAGCCCACACGAATAGGGATGTCAACCTCTCCATGAACCATCCTTTTGGAATCGTCAAAGGCCCTGACGATGATATTGCTGGGCTTCAGTTCTAGGCCTTCATAATCCAAACGGTCTAAAGCCTTTTTCGGTAGAACATTCAAGGAGGAACCAGTATCCACCAATACATGCGCCAGAGTAGTGCCCCTGCATTCGATAGAGACATGCAGGGCATCATTGTGGTCTCTTCCCTTCGCAGTCAGGTCAGCATCTGAAAAACCCAAGCCATTGTCTGCTGTCAGATTTGCTACGCAATCAGTGAACTGGACTGCAGACGTTTCTTGCGGCACATGGGCCGTCTTGAGAAATGAGATTAAGGCTTTAGCATGGGCCTCGGAGCATAGCAATAAGGAGAGCATGGAGATCTTGGAGGGCGTATGCCCCAGCTGCTCGACAACATTGAAATCACTTTTCTTTATTATTTTCAGGATTTCCTCCACTTCTTGTTGGGAGGCCTCAGCATTTATAGGTATTGGTGCCTCCATCCGGGCAGGCTCCTCTTCAATCCCTTTGCCCCGAGCATTAGATGACTCGGCAGCAGGGGAAACAACTTGATCAGCAACAGTAACAGGTACACTTGTAGGTGTTATAAGGAGGGGTTTTCGAATAGCGGGCGGTGCAATGTCAGGCGAGAAGAGCCTGCCACTGCGGGTGACCTTGGCTGGACCAGTGATATCACAGATACTGGCGCCAGTGTCGAATTCTTGTTTGATTCCATTCACATATACGTCTGCCCCATAATGCCAGGGGACAACTTTATCAGATACGTAGGGGAGAGGCCCCGGAACAGTAATAACCACAGGTGCAACAGTCATGATTTGAACAGGCTTCTTCGGGAGAGCCTTGATTGGATTATTGAAGATGGTAACCACAGAAACTTCTTTTACCGGAACCGACTGAACAACAGACTTTTTAAACAGAATCTCCTTACTATCCATTAGGCTTTGGACACCTAACTTCAGCAAGGGGCAACCAGATAGGGAAACAGCACAGAACAGGCAACCTTCACTGCAACCCAGAAATAAACCGGCCCGCAGTAGGTTCTTCTTGACGGTCTTCAGAGGGGTGACAACTTCATTTACCGAAACAGCATACATTTCTTCCTCAATGGCATTTACTCTATGCTGGGGCATAGGAGCAGTTACAACATTTGGTCTCTCCGGCGCTTCAAACTGAATTTCCTTTGCGTCAATCAGATCTTGCACTTTGTTTCTCAAGGCCCATCAATCATCAGTAGTGTGCCCGGGACTATCAGAATGATAAGCACACCGGGCATTTGGGTTATACTTAGGAGACGCAGTGTTGACGACCTTAGGAGCTTCTTTGAGGGTCACCAGGTTGGTGGATAACAGTTGGGGTAAAATTTGAGATAAGGTCATACTCAGTCGAGTATACTGCCTCTTAGGCCTTTCGCTTCTTTGTTGATTGTACTGCTGAGGTGCAGCAACAGGTTTTGAGATGACCAAAGCATTGACGGCTTGGCGACTTTCGGGCTTGACTTGTCTTCTAGTACCATAGACGACACTTGCTTCTTTCTTAAACGGCCTCTTCTCAGCACTTGTGGAGGCAGCCTTTTGTATCTTGCCTGACCTGATGCCAGCTTCAATTCTTTCTCCTGTCAATATCAAATCTGTAAACCCAGCGGAGGAGTTACCAACCAAATGATTGAAAAACGGACCAGACAACGTCCCTAGAAACATATCAACCAGCTCACGATCAGTCAATGGAGGCTGCACCCTGCCAGCCAAATCTCTCCATTTTTGAGCGTACTCTTTGAATCCTTCACCCGTTCCTAGAGACATACCCTGAAGTTGGGTACGCGTAGGAGCGAGATCAGAATTGTATTGGTATTGTCTGTAGAATGCGGTTGCCAAATCTTCCCAGTGTCGGATGCTAGTTCCATCTAATTGGTAGAACCATTCAAGCTGTGACCCCGAGAGGCTATCTTGGAAGAAGTGAATCCAGAGGTTCTTATCCGCCGTGTAAGGTTGGATCTTCCTTACGTACGACCTTAGATGCAGCTTTGGGCAGGAGACCCCATCATACTTGGCGAAGGCAGGCGCCTTAAACTTGTGTGGAATTACTACTCCAGAAGATAACCCCAAATCTCCGAAATCCAGTCCTGGCACATTCTGAATTTCCATGGCGCTCAAGCGGTCCTCCAATTGCTTGTATCTGTCAGCAGCAGGTGGGTATTGTTCGTCGTTATAGTCCGTCTCGTTGTCGGAGACTGCGGGACTAGGAGCTCCTCCCCCTTGGGGACTGTTTTTCTCAGCGGAAGAAGTAGTTGGATCAGCTTCATTATGGAGTGTATTCCCAAATCTGCGTCCGGTGTTGAACAATGCAGTCCTCTTTTTCTTCTTCTTCTTTAGGAGTAGAGTCTTCAACTCTTGCTGACCTTGGGCTAGGCTTAGGACCATCTCTTGAAACTGTGCATTTTGGGCCTGAAGGGCCTTGATTGCTTGCTCACTGGATGAGTCTGGATT
Source organism: Vicia faba (assembly GCA_948472305.1). Taxonomy (NCBI): domain Eukaryota; kingdom Viridiplantae; phylum Streptophyta; class Magnoliopsida; order Fabales; family Fabaceae; genus Vicia; species Vicia faba. The sequence continues at coordinate 1,449,986,096 of OX451737.1, read as the reverse complement.
CATGATGACTGTGCCAAAATAAACAGCGAAGGGGATTAAGCAACCTGTGAAATAGGGTACCTGCTATGCATATGGTGCAATGGAATGCGTATGTTTTATGTTTTCAAAGACAAACAAGATTCAACTTTGTAGACAAAAAAGGGAAACACACTTCATTAGATTAAAACTTTCAATTGTTCAATAATTTGCCCTTAGGCATTACAGGAATGAAAAATACTGGAAAGGAAATAAACTATAAAAGGAAACATCCAAAGCTCATCAATGCTCCCATGGCCTCCTCTTTTCAGTGCTGATGTAGTTGTTCAGGACCCGCTCTTCCTCCAATTGCTTAGTCAGCCTCTGAATCTTCCGTTCCTGCTCGTTGAACTTCTCCCGATAGAAATCCCGTTCTTCCTTTAACTGCGCCCAAGATCTCTTCATGGTGTCAAAATCAGTAGGTATCTGAGGTGGGAGGACAGTTGGAGGAACCTCATCTTCAACAGGAGACTCAAGAATGAGAGGTCTAACAGCTTCGTAGGGCATACCTAACTTCTGAGCACGGATGCGAACCCATTTGCAATAGGGTCTCAATGGCAGGGAAGTCTTTGGTCCCAACTCATGTGGGTTGGCTTTGTGGATTCTGTCCCAAGCTCTAATGAACCCCTGGCGTAGTTTGTCACTGTCTGCCTGAAACTCAAAATGGAAGTGAGGAACCAGCATTTCATGAGGCCCATCTCCTCTGGCTCTTCCAAACTGACGGAGGGCTAAACACGGATTGTAAGAGATTCCTCCTTGGATACCAATCAACGGAACATTAGGGTATTCTCCGCAACGGTTAATAACAGCTACCTCATCCAAACCTCTGAGAGTCCAAGTGATGTCATTATCAGTGAGAGACATTAACCTCCGAGCCCAACCTTTTCCTTCTTCATTCTTCAGCACGAACTTAGGAAGGTGCGAAATAAACCACCTTACTAGCAAAGGAGCACAACACCACGGAGTTCCCCGTTTTCGAGCAGTACGAGCATAGAGTTGTTGTAGAATATCACCCAAAAGAGTGGGTACCGGATTCCGAGACATGAAGATCCTTATGACATGGATACTGATAAAGGTGTCAGGGTTGGGAAACAATACCAGTCCATAGATCAAAAGAGCCAGAATATCCTCGTATGCCTTGAAGTCCAAGTCATTCCAGAAATCATTAGCCTTGCCAACCAGAAATTTGACCAAAAAGCCCTTGATCCCGTTTCTAGTTTCCCAGTTGGACAATACCTCTTCCTTGGTCAAGGGGAGAATTGCAGCAATCTCTTCAGGCCTAGGAGTCTTTTCCAAACCAGTGAATGGAGTTTGTTCCAAGACAGGGATCCCAAGCAAATAAGAAAATTCTTCCAGGGTAGGAACCAGCTGGAAGTCTTGAAAGGTGAAACAATGGTACAGAGGGTCATAAAACTGGGTCAGAACACTTATTAGTTGTTGGTCCCATTTTGCAGTGACCAAGCCAAGGAGAGACCCATGTCTGTTGATGAAGGAAGAAGTGTTTGGAATCCTTCCAACCAAATCCTTGAGTAACACTGGTGGTTGAACAAAGTTGAGCCAGACAGTATTCCTACGTACGGGCATCATGATGTCCTACAAAACAGAGCAAAGATGAAACTTTTTTGTCTTTGAAATGGGTTAGTCCTTTATACAGGATGCATGCAATGGTATGATGGCATGATGCTATGATGAAGCACACCACAAGTATTCACATAGGTAAATAAGGCACACAAGTCACACAAGACACCCTTAGGTTTCAGGCCAGCATGAGTTTCAGGTATTACCCTCTTTTGGTTTCGTTGGTTAAAACCTGTCCTATCAAAAGTAACCGGGTTCTAGAGGATCTCAAATCATTGGCTACCCTCAATCGGTCATAACTCCAGCATCGCAATCTTTTCTCGCGGCCAGAACCATCTCGAGAGTTTAGCCTCAATGAGTGTAGCATACTGCTACTGTCCTAATAGCCAAGTTGGTCAATTTAGGGTTCTAAGGTTGGTTAGTGTTTAATGACCCCTTAGAAGACCTATATTCTCCCCGTTGCAACACAAGGGATATAGGTACAGACTAAGATGCCACACCAACGTAGCCACTGTTTCACCCATGTCGGTCTACGCCGGACAGGTCCCTCACAGATTATGCTACCTAAAAAGGGTATATCCCAGATCCGGGTTAGAATCTATGAAACTCCGATGCAAAGCCCACAAATATAAAAGCAAACAAAGCAAACAATTGAAAACAAAGGTGATCTAAACCCTAAGGTTACTCCACTTTTAAACTTATCCCCAGCAGAGTCGCCAGTTCTGTGATACGGTGGGAGAACTGACTTGAGGTTTTGCGTTTGTTTTCGCAAATGTTTCGGTTGAGCAAGAGTCGCCACCGACTTTTTATTTTATCCTAAGGAAAGGTTAAAAAGCACAGCAAAAACCTTTTGAGATGTTTTCTTGGGTTCGGGGAGTAGATTATTGAAAGGGAAGGTATTAGCACCCTTTCTATCCATGGTTATCCATGGGCTCTTAGTTACTTGCTTAGATCACTTGCCTTTTGTTTTCAATTTGTTTGAAATGGTGCTTTGTGTGAGTGGGTTTGAAAATATTTTGAAAAGAGGCCAATGTGGTGGCAACCTTTGTAATGATCCATGTGGGGATGTATACAAAGATGTATGTCTTTTGAAAAGGTTTTCATTTGTTTTTGAAAGTTATTTTGAAAGTGTAGTGATGTGTGGTTTTGAAATTAGGCAAGTGTTTTGTTTTGCAAGTTTGATTCAAGTAACTAAGAGATTATCTACTCCTAAATTTCTCAAAAGATTATTGCTATGTTTTAACCCTTTTAACAAGTTTGTTTCACCATTGAATTTGGTGGACAACCTTATGTTAGGATGTGAAAGGGACAGGCGCGGGTCATCGTTTAGACCATAATTGCAACGGCGTTAAATGTCTTTGGGCAATTTTCTTTAAGGGATTTGATCATTTATTTTTGTTTGTTTTGAAAAGTTTTATCGAGGGACTATGATCATTCAATTGGTTTGTTTTGCCCAAAGAAGTTCAACATGCAATATGGCCCAATTTTGAAAGGCAACAAGTGGAGTACCCTAGGGGGTGCAAGTGTGATTTGTGTGTCCACTTTCATGCTTGTTTATCTTGAGATTAGGTCATAACTATTTTTGTCGTTTTTCGCATACAAACCCTAATTCTAACATGTTATCATTAGAAAGCAATAAAGTACGAAAATAAATTTACTAAGCTATTACAAAACCAAATATGGGAAGGGGGGTACAAATGTTCAAATGGGGATATTGACAAGTAATGTAAATCTAAATTATTACATCATTTTGAATATTTGCAAGGTAACTAAATCGCATGATTAGATGGAAATTAAATAAATATGCAAAAAATACAAAAAGAAAGTTTTTTTTATGTATGAGAAAAGTATGGTTTATGTAAAATAAAATAAGAAAATAAAAAGGTATTATTTTGAGTATTTTTAACTTTTAGGGCAAAAACCCTAATTTTAAAGAAAATGTATTATTATTTGATTTAATACAAGCATTTATTTATTATATACAAAAATAAAAATAAAAATGAAGTATATTATGAAAAAAAGTATTTTTGTATCAAATATTAATAAAAATGAAAAATTCAAGTATTTTTATATTTTAACTTAAATATATTAATAAACATATATCTATATATATAGTTCTTAAATATGCATTATATACAAAATAATATATATTTAATATTTTAATAAAATAAATAAAAAAAGTATTTTTATGTGAAATATTTTCAGAAGGTAAATAAAAATAAAAAATGTATATGAATGCATTTACACCATTTTTGTATTTATTCTAAATAAAAATATGTATATATTTATGTATAATCAAAAGAAATAATCAAATAAATATGCAATAAATCCAAAAAATGGTGGAAAAAATATTTTTATTTTTTTAATGTCATGAGAAAAAATAAACAAAGTCAAATAAAAAAGAAAAAGTCAAAAAGAATAAAAATAAAGCAAATGGGCTCAGGGGGTGTAATAGCAAATATGTGGTGTGAATAAGAAAAAACACACAAGCCCAGCCCAATGCCACTGTCTTCAACCTCCAGCACAAATGTTTGAAAAAACGCGCGCCATGTTCAGCATCTTCTAACTCTTGATTCCTGGCTTTTTAGCAAAAACTCATAACACAACAAATGTTCAGCATGAAGAGACGATTCCAACCATGTATAGAACTTGACCTAACTCTCTAAGATGAGGGAGAATTTCTCCTCCCCCAAATCCTAACCTAGTTTTTCTGCCATTTTCAAACTCCAAATTCTCTCTACTCAGGCAAAAGAAATGAAATGTAAAGATAGGTACATGTTCAGGGCTATGAGTAGAACCTTGTTTCTTCACAAACTTAAGACTAAAGATGCATGATAAGAGAGATACGAGTTCAAAGTTTTACCTGTGCAGTTCAACTTCTATCTGGAGAATGAGGAACTTCTAGTGCAAGGTAATGATTGGAAAAGCTTCCTTGAGGTCCAAGGATGCTTTTTCAATGCTTACTTTGTCTTGAAACTTCTTGTATCAAGCTATAGAACTTCACCTGCAAGTCAAAAATGTAAAAATGGTGGAAGCTGTTAGAGAGATTACAGGTCAGGTTTTAGGTCATGGTTAGCTTGCATAGGTTGTAAGGAAGGTAGAGGAACAGGTTTGGGCAAGAATGCTTGAAGGGATTGAGAGATAGCACTCAATCTGCAGGGGTTGCCCTGTTTGAGCAGTTTCAAGGTGATTATGGCAATGGGAGTGTTTGAGAGGCCAAGGGCTCGTGTGTTAGCTTGGATATGATATGTGTAATGTGTTTGATAACTCTTTTCTTGTGTTGGTATGCTGAGAAGAGAGTTGTAACAAGTTATGGACTTTTCTTCTATGTGAAGCAACAAAATGCAACTTGGTGTTTTTGACTGATGCAGGCCCCCATAACAAGCTGCAAACCCTTGTCTTGATCAGTGCAATTAGCTCCTAAACTTGTGCCAATGAGATCCTAACTGTACTTGCTTGGATTTCAATTTGACATAAAGCTAGCTTTTTACAAAAATGGATAAAGCACTTTATCTACTTTGAGATCAATCCACTATGCAATGTTAGAACACAAAGAACATGGCCTTGGCACAATGAATAAGCATTAAATTATTGAGTGCAACTTGGTTTAAGGACCTGTAATCAAGCATAAAGCAAGCTGAGTTCAAATTTGCAAGATTATGAACATGTCTTGGTTAAGAACAAAAGTGAATTTTTGCCAACTTGTGAAATTCGAATCTCTCAAGTTATGAGGTTGTTTGATGAGTTCTTGGACATTTTGGAAAGCTTGGAATGTGTACTACAATCCATCTTTGAAATGCAAGTTGAAATTCCAAGTGTAAGGGTATGGAAAATGGCCTTGAAGTGGGGTAGAAAACCTTGTCAAAATAGGTTAAAATCTCACTAAGTTAAAAATGGTTTAGTGCCCTTATTCAAAAAATTGTAACTTGAGATACAAGCTTCAAATGAGAAAACTTTGTGAATCAAAGTTGTAGATTATGCAACAAGCTACAACTTTCATGTTTTGACTTTTGTTTGAATCCAAATGGATCTTGGTGAAAAGATGGGGCAAAGTTGGGAAAAAATTAGGGTTTTTCATAACTTAGAAAAATTCTAAGTTATGAAAAATTCCATTTTCTAACCCTAATTTGCATTTTGTGATTTCTTGGTGAACAAGTTTCATGATTTGGCATGTTTTGATGAAAAATGAATCTTGACTCTTGATTTTGACCAAAAAGTCAAAGTTTGACTTTTCAGTGTACAGTCAAAATTGATCAATTGACTGGGAAATTCAACTGTCAATCTTGTGTACTTGGGATCTTTTGAGCTTGATGAATGTGTCAAGACCATTTCATTGAGTCCTTGAGTCCATGTGTGATCTTGGTTTGCCATTGGCTAGGTCAAACAGTCAAAAATTTCCTTTGTGCAGTCAAAACCCTAAAAATGACCATTTTGCCCTTTTGGTGATCTGATCAAATTTCTTGTGGAATTGTGGTCCAAACTTGATCAAATTGTTCATATGAGTTCATAATGTTGATGTGGGTTAAAAATCATGAGGTTTGACTGTCAATTGGCCACAATTGACTTTTTCCCCAATACAGCTGATTTCTAGGTCAACTGTCCAATTGACTGGGTAAAACTTGGAATCAAGACTTGAAACTTGGTGAGGATAAACTTGGGAGTCCAACATGAAGCATGAAATTCATCTTAGGCATTTTAGGTCAAAACATCCTAGGGCAAACACAAACCCTAATTTGAGTCCACAGTGCAAGGAGAAGTCTTGAGCAGAGGAAACCCTAACTGGATCTTGATCTTCAAGGGTCTTGTGATGAGAAAATGTTGAGGAAATGGGAGGGAAAATTTTGGGGTACAACACATGCGCCTCAGAACATAGCAACAAAAACAACATAGAAATCTTCGAGGGTGTTTGCCCCAACTATTCCACTATCTTATAATCACTTTTCCTGATGATTTTTAGAATCTCCTTCATCTCTTGGGTAGATGGGTCTTCGATTTGTGGGCGCCTCCGTCCTGGCAGGCTCAGTCATTTTTTCTTTTCCTCGAGTATCAGCAACATGTTTGACAGCAGTAATGCGAACGGGTGTAGTTGTGGGTCTTGGAGGCGAAATCTCTAGAGAGAAGATCCTCCATGTCCTAGTAACTTTACTTGATCCAGCAATGTTTGTAATGTTAGCAGTTTCATCTTCATCAATCCACAAATCTTGTTTGATACCATGGTAGTACACTTCCGCCCCATAATTCTAGGGCACAACCTTACCAAAAGAGTAAGGGACTGGCCCCGGTGTGGTGATAATTAGTGGAGCTATTTTTGGTTCACTGGGAATCCTAATAGGTCCTTTTGAGGTGATCCTAATAGGTTTATTTGAGATAGTAATGATGGACACGTCTTCCAATTCTTGAGATACAGCTTCGGTCAAACTTTTCACATATGAAGTTATTTCAAATAAAATCTCATGGCTATTCATTAGGTGTTGGACACCTTTCTTCAGCCATTCACAACCATTAATTTATACAGCACAACAACAATATTCTTCAAGGCAGCCATGGAATACCCCGACTTTCAACAAATTCTTTTTAATAATTTTCAAAGGAGTTGTTAAATCTTTGATGGAGGCGACAAAAGAGGCATCTTCAATAGCATTGACACCCTTACCATGATTTGACATGGGTGCGGTGATCACATTTGGAGTTGGAGGAGGGTCGAATTCAATTGTCTTATTATCAATCAGGTCTTGGATTTTATTCTTTAGAGACCAACAATCATTGGTATTGTGTCTGGGGCCATTTGAATGGTAAGCATATTTGGCATTGGGGTTGTATTTTGGAGAAGCAGTGTTAGGGTTGGAAGGGGGATCTCGCAGGGTCACTAAATCAGCTTTCAATAGGTGTTGCAGAGCTTGAGATAATTGCATATTGATTTTAGTAATCCGTCTTCTTTGGACATCCGGTCTTTGTTGATTATTTTATTGACGCCGTCGTTGAGTTGGAGTTGGATTGGAGATCAGTATCGCCCCTACTGAATGATGACGATCATTCCTAGCATGGCTTCTTGACCCATTCACAACATTAGTCTCTTTTTTACCAATAAATGGCTTTCACAGCATTTGAGGTGGAGGCCATATGTATCATCCCGCTTTTGATCCCGCTTTCAACCCTCTCACCAGTTAAGATCAATTCAGTAAATCCGGATGATGAACTTCCAATTAGTAAGTTGAAAAATGGTATAATCAACATTCCCATAAACATGTCTACCAACTCTCCATCATTCAAAGGTGGCTCCACCCTACCAACCAGGTCTCTCCATTTTTGGGCGTATTCTTTGAAGACCTCGTTTGAACCCATGGTCATTCCTTACCATTGCACCCTAGTTGGCGTAAGATCAGTGTTATAGTGATATTGGCGGTAAAAGGCGGTGGCAAAATCTTCCCAAGTATGGATGTTAGTCCCTTCCAATTGGTAAAACTACTCCAACTGCGTCCCAGATAGACATAAGATCTTAGATGAAGCTTTGGATATGAAACACCATTGTATTTGGCAAAAATAGGGATCTTGAATTTTTGGGGAATAACTACCCCAGGCACCAAACCGAAGTCATCAAATTCCAAGCCAAGAACAACTTGGATTTCTACAACCTTCAATATGTCTTCTAGTTGCTTATACTTGACGTCGACCGACGGATATTGCTTATCAAAATAATCTTCGTCTTCAGAGATTTGATTGTTTCCACCCCGGAACGGGTGCTCCTTGCATCTTCATCTTTATTCTCATCCTCCTCGGAGGAATCTTCTTCAACTTGAACTTGCCAGACGAGGCCTTTGAATCTCTTCCCCGTGTTGATTACAACTTTCTTCTTCGTCTTCTTCTTCGTGACAAGAAGTGTCCTCATTTCTTGCTGCCCCTTTGCTAGGTTAAGTAGAGTTTCTTGAAATTGAGAGTTTTGAGTCTGCAAGTCCTTCACAGTTTGCTCGAGATCCATCTTGTACTGAAATAAACAGTAAAAATATGAGGATACCTGTGTCGGAAAACCTACTTATGATATGATGCATGTTATGCGAATGCAATGGTTTCAAGGATTTTATGGAATTTAAATTTGCTAGACAAAGAGAAGGCAACAAACATTAATTGCATTAATAAGTTCATGAATTACAAATGCCTCTTGGGCTTACAAAGGTTACAAAATAAACTCCTAAAACAAAAAAGAAAGGCTTAAGTTTCCCATGGGTGCATCCTCTTTGGTGCAATGTAGGCATTCAGGCTTTGCTCTTCATGAAGTTTCCTCGTGAGCTCTAAACCCTTCTTCTCGCTTGCGTATAACTGTGCTTCAAAGGTATCTCGTTCCCCTTTGAGTTGAATCGACGATCTTTTCAATTCCTCGAAGTTGGTAGGCATGTCAGAATGAAGAAGAGTGTAAGGGGTGTCTCCCTCAGCAACGGGCTCCATAATCACAGGTAGGATGGCTGGGTAAGGCATAATGAGATTTTGAGCACGAGTTTGTACCCACTTGAGGAATGGCTCAAGAGGGATGGAATTTTTATGCCCCAGAGTCTTGCTACCCACCTTGTTTATCATTCTCCAAGCTCGTATGAACCTTTGGCGATAACCTTGGATGTCGCCTTCATAGCCAAATACCAAACCTTAGATAAATGCATCATAGGGACCATCTCTTTGCGCATACCCAAACTATCGTAATGCAAGAGAAGGGTTATAGGCAATACCTCCCCTAATGCCCAAGAGAGGAACATTAGGGAATTCCCCACAATGATCAATGACGGTAATATCCTCCAAAGACTGGAAACACCAATGAATATCCGAGTGTGAGAGTGACATCATCCTTTGAGACCATGTCAAGCCTTGTTCATTCTTCAATGTTGATCGAGGTAGGTGTGAAATAAACCACCTAGACAACAATGGAATACAACACAAAATAGTTCCTCTCTTTTTCATGGTGCGAGTGTGGAAACAATGTAGAATATCTCCAAGCAAAGTAGGTACGGTATTTTGAGAGAGAAAAACTTTGACAGCATTCACATCTATGAGTTGGTCCAGATTAGGAATTAGAACCAAACCATAGATTAGAAGGACCAAGACATCCTCAAAAGCTTTAAAATCCATATCTCCCCAAAACATTCCAATAGGAACTTGGCTAAGAAACCCTTAACTCCACTCCTTGTTTCCCAATTTGCCACAATGTCGGATCTCTTCAAATGCAAGGCTTTGGAAATAACCTCAGGCTTTGGAATTTCCTCTAAACCGATAAATGGTATTTGATCAAGCACACACACTCCTAGCAGCTGAGAGAATTCTTCTAATGTAGGCACCAATTGGTAGTCGGGAAATGTGAAGCAATGATGCATAGGATCAAAGAATTAGAATAACACACACATCATTTCTTCTTGGAAGTTTGAGGTAGCCAAGTTGAGAAGTCGACCATATTTCTTGGTGAAGGGAGAATCTACAGGCACCCTCGATGCTAATTCTTGAAGTTGAGGAAGCACTTTCACAAAGCTGACTCGGATGGTATTTCTATGAGTGGAAGCCATGTCCTACAAAACAGAACAAAGATAAATTCCTAAATCCTTGAAATGGTTAGTGAGAATACTTATGATGTTATGATGTTTATTATGTCATGAAAAATTAATCACAAACAAAGCACACAAAGACCTTAGGTTTGGGCTTGCATAAGTTTCATAGGTAAGTACCCTCTTGAAGTTTAGTTGGTTCAAACTGTCCTAGAAAGTAAACGGGTTCTAGGGAATCTCAATATCATTGATCTTTCTTCATTGGGAATTATTTTAGCACAATCAATCTTTTCTTGCCGCCAACATATCCCAAAAGTATGATCTCAATGAGTGTAGTATCGAGTATCAACTAATCTTCAACTTTGCACTAAAGTAGGCTATCTCACTACTTCCTAATGGCCAAGTTGTTCAACTAAAGGTTCTACGGTCAGTTAGTGCTTTATGACGTCACACAACGGCCCCGTATTCTCCTCGATTCAACACAAGGGATACCAGTACCAACAAATATGTCACACTAACATAGCTATTATTTTAACCATACCGGTCTATGCCATACCGATCTACACCATACAGTCTCCACAATCTATTGCTCCTTAGCTAATAATGTTCCCAGGTCCGGGTAGAGGATCTATACAAAACCCAAACACCCTTTTAAGAGTAAAGAAAACAAGTCAAACAATGAAAGCATTTAAATGTGATCTAGTCTCTAAGGTAACCCCACTTTTAGGATTTCCGCAGCAGAGTCGCCAGTTCTGTAATATGGTGGGAGAACTAACTTGGTTTTTTTGTGTTTTATCGTAATTGTTACGGATAGCAAGAGTCGCCACAAAATTTTCTTTTATCAAATAAAGGAAAGGGTGAAAAGAACGGGAAAGACCTTTTGAGAGTTTTCTTGAGTTCAGGGGGTAAATTATGAAAATGGAAGGTGTTAGCACCCTTTTCATCCGTAGTTATCTACGGGATCTTAGTTGATAGCTCACTTTGAAAATGCTTTGTGAAATGTGTTTGTGTTTGTTTGAAAGTATTTTTGAAAAGTGTCTTTGTTTAGGCGAACTTTGTAATGATTCTCGTCTCTATAAGAATGTATACAAAGTGTTGACTTTTGAAAATATTTCATGAAAGTGTTGGTGTATTTGAAAGATGTTTGTTTTGAAATGTTTGTGAGCAAGCAACTACGGACGTTCTACCTACTCAAAAGAAAGTCTTTGTTATTTTCCTCCTCCTTTAGATAGTGTTATCTTACCATTAGTTAGTAAGAAACCTTATCATTGGATGTGAAGGGATGGGCGTGGGTCGTCGTACAATCATAGAAGGTAACTGTTATACCCCAAAATTTGCCCTCCCATTTTCTTCAAGATTTGCTAAGAGCATGCTTCAAAATCTCCCAAGGGTTGCATAGTCCAATGGCCTCCTAACAGTCAAAAATTAGGGTTTTGGTTCTGGCAAAGAAATTGAAGTTTCCAAGGGTCCAATCAAGTCCCACATGCCTACAAACATTGTCAAGCATCCTCATGCCAAGTTTCAAGACTCATAGCACCAAATTGCACAGTCAAAAACCCTAATTGCTCCACAGTCAACTGCAGGGGCAAAATGGTCATTTGACAGTTAAAAGTCAAAAATTTTGGTCAACATCTTATTTTGAAGCCACAAACATCATTTGATCAATTCTTGATCATGATTCTCAAGGCATGGCTCAAAAAGTCTCAAGATGCAAAAGTTTCTATTTTTGGACAGCTGAAAAAGTCAATTGTAACTTGACCAGGGCATAACTTCCACATGGTTTATCAGAAAAATTCCATCCAAATCTCATTTTGAAGAGAATGACATTTCCTACAACTCATCTTCACACTTCAAGTCCAAGAAATGCTCTCACAAAAAGTTATCAATCTCAACATTATAGGTCATTTTCAAAAGTCAACAAAAAGGCACTTTAAGTCAAAGACCATAGCTTGAGATTGGTAAATTAAAATGACATGGGACCAAAGGCATTGGTTAGAGGACTTCAAGACCTTTCCAAAATGTCAGAGAACATGATCAAAGCTTAAAAATTGAGCAAGATATGCCTTATGGAAGTTGGGAAATTTTTGGGAATTTTGAAAAGTCAACTTTGCTTCAAATGCCTCAAAATTGCTAATGGGCCTCAATTTCTTCCATGAATCATCACCCAAAAGCTATGCACGACCCATTAAGCTAAAAGGGAGTTATTTTCTTATTTTAATTAATTAATTGAGTTTTTAATCCTATTAATTCATTTAATTAAAATTAATTATGAAAAAATACTAAAATAAAGGTTTTGAATCTTTTGGTGCAGCATATTCACTCATCATGACCTAGATATTTCGTGTACCACATCAAGAGGCAAGATCTTCCAAAATAGGCAAGTTTCCATGGCAAAAAAAGATTGAAAAAGATCATGAAAATCAAATATTCAAAATCATTGAATACAAGGCTTTGGGCTTGATCTTTCTGACCTAATTCCTTCCACATATATGCACAAACATAAACCTAATGCAAAACACACAGAAGCTGCGCTGAGAATAGGAGAACAAACTTGCATTTTTTCACAAAAAAGTCAAAACTGTTTTCATAGCTAGAGGGTGATTCAAAGCTCAAAAAGTATTCCACAAGCTTGCCAAGACTACCAGGAAGCTTTTGCAATCGAAACCAACCTTCCATACTCAAGGAGTTGGTATAACCGAGTCACCCTGTTCATAAAATATTTGATATTCGTATTTGAATTTACATGCATTGTTCACGCATTTTTAATGTTGATTCGTACTAACATGAATGCTCTGAAGCTAATGGTGTTATCCAATTGAATTAATATTGCCTGTATGAGAAGTTGCCATGAACATGCGTTAGGGTTGCAGAAGCTTTGATTTGGGGCTTTCCTCATATGGAACAATTGGACATTCAAACCAATACCATTGAAACCAGGACCTTCCAACGAATAGAAACCAACCATCGCGCCCTTTTTCTTTTTCACTATACGCTAATCGCTATTTTTCAGGTTTAGGGTTAGTGGGGGTTTAAAACCCCCGCTATCTATTCTTATTTTCAGGCAAAAACGAAGACACAATGGAGAAGACGCTGAGTTGTCTCAACCAGACTGGGCAGTTTGAATTTAGCGCGTTTTTATTTTTGTTCAGCATAATGTAACTTTTTCCATTATATTGATCATTGTCCATTAAGTTAACAAATAAACGCGTTTGGCTTGGTGGAAGATGACTTGTCATGCAGGAACTGGGACCTGGGTTCGATTCCCAGGTCCCCTTATATATTTCATGATTTTTGCATTAGCATGTTCCAGCGTAGCTCTCATCCAAAGGAGTACCATACGCCCAACGCCTTGGCTTGCCACGCGCCCAAAAGTCCCAATCCAAGGGCCAGGATGGGCAGTCCACCATGTACGCTGGTCAAATGTCCCACACACAAGCGCCATAAAGTCAAAAAGGCCTGGTTCAATGGGCCAAATTCCTTGCATTAACCTCCAAATTTGGGCCAGATACCCCCCTGTTGTTTGCATTCTATTCTTCTTTCTAATTTTTATTTTCTTCTTTTCAATTCTTTTTCTTATTTATTTTAATTACTTATTTAATTCACAAAATAATTTTTATAACACCAAAAAATCAGAAATCATAAAAATAAAATATGTTTATTTAATTTTTAATTCATTAATAGTTTTGTAAATAAATTTTAATAATCAAATTAATTAATTTAGGTTTTTAATTTTAATTTTTTCTAAATAACTAAAAATGTAGAAATTAGGTTTTAGCATTTTATTCCTTTTGCTTAATAAATAATTTTCTTATTACCATTATTATTAATTCTTAATTATTTTGTAAATAAATATGTCATTAATTAATTAGAGTAAATTAGGTTTAAACTTAAATATTTTCTTTAATAATTAAAAACAATTTAGAACTAGGGTTTTATTTAATTTCTAATTTCAATTAATTCTCTTTATTCCATAAATACCAAAAAACATAAAAAATAATTTCCTTTCTTCGTTAAATAATTAATTAATCTGTAATTTCAATTTAATTTCTTTAAAGGGTCCAACGCCCTCGCACTCGATCCTAATTTCTTTTCGCACGTTTATTTTTATTTTCTTTTTAAATATAATGTATTTGCCCCAAAGCTTTGTAATAGTAATTAGGACATTTACTTTCCGCACTTTTATTCAAAATCGGGTCTTTGTTAATTTGGCGATGTATAGACCCGCGCCTTGTAATAGCGTAGGACTTTTATTTTCCGCATTTTTATTTCCGCACCTTTTAACTGCTAATCACATGAAAGAATGAATGGCCCAAATAAAATCAAAGCGTAGCTCACCCAATGCATGACAAGATAAAATATAATTGAAAATGACACACAATTCACACACCACTCTTAGGGTACGCCTCACTGTTGCCTTGCCCCTCGAAACGTGGTCGTCGAGTATAGGACGTCTTAGTGAGTCCTTATGTCCGTTGATCTAGTTGCCTCGAACAAGTTGCCTCGGAACGGTTGCCTCGGAATAGTTGCCTCGAAACGGTTACCTCGGAATAAAAAGATCAATGGCATAAGGGTAGCTTCTAAGGTGTCTTACTGTTGCTCGGTGACCACACTGTCCCTAATCCTCGAATTGACCCGAACACCTCCAACGGTGGTGCTACCTACCTCTCAATGGTGGGATGGCACTACCTTGAGGACATTTACACAGCCTAATTCCTTAGGGTAGGTAGATGACTCGTAGATGCTTGCTCTAATTCAAAACAAATCCAAAAAAAACTTCTTTTCACACTGACACATTGCAAAAAGCTTTCAAAAACAATTTTTCAAACACTCTTGAGGACTGATACAAGAGTCGATCTGAAACTTTAAATGAAACTTTTTCAAACCCACTCACACTTTGAAAAGCAAACAAACCTTTTGAAAACACAATGAGCAAGTATCTAAGAGCCCATGGATAACCATGGATAGAAAGGGTGCTAACACCTTCCCTTTCTATAAATCTACCTCCCGAACCGAGAGATAATCTCATAAGGAATTTTTCTGTGCTTTTGTCCTTTCCTTGTTGGAGAAAATAAAAGACGGTGGCGACTCTTGCTTCCGCGACATTTCGCGAACCAGCGTTAAACAGTCAGTTCCAGATCCACCGATCACAGTAACATTGTAGGATACCTTAGAAATTTGTCGTAAGGGTCTAAGATCGTTTACTGAAGGCAACATCGAAGGGTCATTGAAGGACTATGATCTTGTAATCTAGGGTCTTTGCTAAAGTATCCCACGCTCGAGGGACATGACTATTTTATTTCTAAGGTAACAAGTGTGGGTTAACCCTAGAGGTGCAAGTGTGCAAAGTGTATTGTTTTCATGCAATTTGTCTTGAATAGGGTTGTCTAGTGTTGATTTTAAGATCTTACCATACAAACCCTAATTACTAGCAATAATATAGAGAGAGATAAATTCTGGAATTTAAATGTTATACGCTATTACAATACTTTGAGGGATGGGGGATGCAAATTTACAAATGGGGATGACAAGTAAAGTAAACCCTAATTATTATTACAAGGCTTTGAAAATTAAATAGTTCATAATGTAAAAAATGCGCAAGAAAATGCAAAGTGAAAAGAAATTATTTTTTAGGATTTTTTGATAGAAAAGGTTTTGTAGTTCATTTAATTAAAGAAAAAAACCTAGGTATAAGTTTACTTAAAAGAACACAAATTGTTTAGGAAAATGTTTTTGATGTATCATTTTAGGAAAAGGTTTTATGGTGTTAGGTCATCTCTAAATAATGCAATATGTCCAAAATAACCTAAAAATCTCAAAATCAAGATATTTGGTGTCTGAGCTGACACGAACCATGTCAGTGGACACCGACACCCGTGTCAGGACCTGTCCCAGCTCATCTGAACACTTTCGTTCCAGCCAAATTGACACGGGCACCCGTGTCAACCCATGCCCTTCCTACTATGTGTGTTTATGACTGACACTGGCCGTGTCGTGTGACATAGGCACCCGTGTCAGCCCATGCCCTGCATTTTTGTTAAGTTTTCCAACCCAGCTGAGCTGACACGGGCCGTGTCATGTGACACGGGCACCCATGTCAGCCCCTGGCCTGGATTTTTTCTAAGTGATGGCTTTGATCTGCCCTGTTGTATCCTTTTGAAAGCAAAAGCAAATGATGTATGAATAAAGATATTACAGTTTGAGAAAATTTACCTCTTGAAGTGAAGACTTTAGAACATGTACAGATTTTTCCGGGTGCGAAGTGGTGATTGATCGAGCTCCTTTGGACCTTCTTGAAGTTGTTCCAATCCTCCCTTTTATGCTGAAAGTAGCTGAATTACTCCAACCAAGTCAAGTACAAAGTACCGTTTTTGAGTTTGGAAGATGGTGATAGTGATTTTGTAGAAGTTTCTCTTGTGTTTGAACAACTTCTATATTATGTATGTGAAGTATTTGGATGGTTTGTTTGGGAAAAACTTGCAAGGTGTGAGAGGATCAAAGATTTGGACTTCAAAGCTCAAAAGTGGAGGTTTTATAGACAATTCTGGTTTTTTGAGAGTATAGAAGTTTTTAGGGCTTGTTAATCTCTTTTTTGTCTTGCAAATGATCTCTTTATTTATAGGTAAGAAGTTTTAAGACAAGGGTTGACCAGATTTTCAAAATCACATGTTGTGGCTAGGTTGGGTTGTAAGAGAGTTCATGACTTTTCATAGTTCCAATGTGGGCATGGCCTGTTTTTTAGGAGTGCTTTGCAGGTTTTAGATGGTTTCTT
The DNA here is from genome assembly GCA_948472305.1 of Vicia faba. Lineage (NCBI taxonomy): Eukaryota > Viridiplantae > Streptophyta > Magnoliopsida > Fabales > Fabaceae > Vicia > Vicia faba. Next base: position 1,449,969,215 of record OX451737.1, on the reverse strand, counting down.
CTTGCTTTGACATTGTGTATGTTCAGAAGGAACTATTGAGAGGCTCAAGGAGTCGACATTGTGATTAAAGCATGCTTTTCAAGAATGGCAATGGTGCCTTTGTGCAAAAAATGGAAAGATCACTTGGACAATGCTTAAACCAAATGGACCATAGCTCAAAAGTTTGTGTAAGCATTAAATTATGGTGAAATTTGCAAGTTATAAGGTCTACAACATAATATTATGCAGCATAGCATGTAGATTGGATTATGTGTTCTTCACAAACATGGCTTGTAATTCAAGAATGGATTCCCAACTTCATGCATTTGAATCTCCTAGCCCAAGTATGATAAATTCATGCTCTTGGATATTTTGGAAAGCTTGAAACATTGTCTACAACTTTCATGTTGACCACTTTGGCTAAATAAAATTGGAACTTGATGAAAACTGGCCAAGAAGTTGGGATAAAAACGATCAAAACCTGTTGAAAATTTCTCTAAGTATTAGATGAAAATGTCATGACTGCATGCGCCTGTATCTTCAAATCTAAGCATTTTTTGGACATCAACCCTCTAATACAAAGTTGTAGAATTAATTAAGATCTATAACTTTCATGTTGAAAGTTTTCTTTGAATCATCTTACATCTTGGTGAAAAAATGTCATGAAGTAATGAAATTATCAAGAATAAAAACACTTAGAAAATTTCTAAGTATTGGAAATTTTGACTTTTTGTTGACTTTCTTGATTCTTGATGATCAATTTTATATTTTTATAGGTATTGATGAATTTTGATCTTTGAAATTTAATGTTGACAGAAAAGTCAAAGTTTGACTTTTTATGTATCGGTTGACTTTTCATCGGTTGATCCAAATTTTAACTATCAAACCTTTGATCTTGAGAAATGATTCAAGCCATGAAATTAGGTCAACATGTTGTGTTTGATTCCTTGAGAATATGTTTCAATTTATTAGGTCAAAGGTCGGTGATCATTCATTCTCAGTGAAAACCCTAATTTGGAGTCTCGGTGCTTAGGAGATATCTGACTTAGTCAACATTTGTGCAAACTCGAGCTTTTGGAGATCTTATGAGAAATGTCTTGAGAAAGGGGAGGGAAAATTTTGGGGTGCAATAGCTAGGGTTTATTTTTGTAAAATATCCTATACTTGGATCTAGGGGCATTTTAGGTAAGTAGCAATAAATCGTGAAAACTGTACTGCGTATACCGATATGGTTGAAGCGACGGCTATGTTAATGTGACACACTGGTTGGTGCCGGTGTCCCTTGAGTTAAGTCAAGGAGAATGCTGGGCTGCTGTGTGGTGTCATAAAGGACTAACTAACCGTAGAACCTTAGTTGACACAACTTAGCCATTAGAAAGTAGTGAGATAGCTGGCTTTGGTGCAGACTGAAGTTGGTTGATACTCGATGCTACACTCATTGAGATCAGACTCTCAGGATATTTTGGTCGCAAATCAGATGCTTGTGCTGAAACAATGCCTGGGAGAAAGATCAATGATATTGAGGCTCCTAGAACCCGGTTACTTCTTTTAAGACAGGTTGAGCCAACTAAAACTCAAGAAGGTACTTACCTACAAACTCCATGAAAGCTTAAACCTAAGGCCTTGTGTGTTTTGTTTGTGTATGATTAATTGCTTGAACATGACATCACAACATCATGACATCATATCATATCATTTTATTAACCATTTCAAGGATCTCAAGGGCATGTGATGCAGGTTTATTATGAACCAGATGTCTAGCAAGGGGCAAGAGGATTTATTTTCCTCTAACCAAATGTCGTCGAAGTATCATGAACCAGACGTCTAGCAAGGGGCAGGAGGATTTATTTTCCTCTAACCAAATGCCGTCAAATAACGAAGTACATTATCTTGAGTCAAAGGCTGGGACCCGCTCGACATGGTAAGCTTGATTCTCGTAGAAGGACATTCAATGATACGAGGTTCTTCAATCAAAGTTGCAGTCAAATTCTAACACTTTCTTTGTTTACCCTGCGAGATCCTTGAAAACATTGCATCTACATATCATGCATCATTACATAACAGGTTTTCTAATACAGGTTTTCTCATCTACCCACTTTTTATTTCAGTAAAAGATGGCCCTCGAACAGACTGTTAAGGACCTCCAAGCTCAGCATACACAATTTCAAGAGACTCTTCTGAATCTGGCACATGGACTGAATGATCTGATGGCGCTCATCTCCAAGAAGAAACAGACTAAAAAGCCGAATGCTATCCTTAATATGGGGAGAAGATTCAAAGGTCCTGCTCAACCGGTTCAAGTGGACGACATTTCCTCTAAGGAAGACGACAACCAAGAAGAGGATTATAGAAGAAACAATCCTGAAGGTAGAAATAATTAGCGTTCTGAAGACGAAGACTACTCTGATGAGCAGCACCCTCCCGCATATGACAAGTATAAGAAGTTGGAAGACCGTCTCAAAGCTATGGAAATCCAGAAAGTGTCTGGATTAGATTTTGGAGAACTAGGTCTGATCCTAGGGGTGGTCATCCCTCACAAGTTCAAGGTCCCCGTCTTTGCTAAATATGATGGGGTCTCTTGTCCCAAACTTCATCTGAGGTCATATGTTTGAAAGATCCAACCTCATATTACTGACAAAAAGTTATGGGCCACTTCTTTCAGGAAAGTTTATCTGGTACATAACTTGAATGGTTCTATCAGCTGGAAGGAACCAACATTCATACTTGGGAAGACATGGCTGCTGCTTTTTACAAGCAGTATCAGTATAATGCTGACCTTGCACCGACTCGTGTGCAATTACAAAATATGACTATGGGCTCGAATGAGGGTTTTAAAGAGTATGCCTAAAAGTGGAGGGATTTATCTGGAAGAGTTCAACCTCCTCTATCCGATAGGGAGATGGTTGATATGTTCATGAGCACTCTAACAGGTCCATTATTTAACCATCTGATCGGAAGCTCCTCATCTGGTTTTACCAAGTTGATTTTAACTGGGGAACGTGTCAAAGGTGGTATCAAGAGTGGAAAGATTCTAGTGGCTAAGTCTTCAAGTTATATAAAGAAGACATTCAGTGATAAGAAGGAAACCAATTCCATTTACGACCAGAAGGGTCATGTTAGCAGTAACCGCAATCAATCTGTGGGAGCTGTGCTAATCTCCAATCCCACACCAACGCAATAATAACAACAAGGAAATCAGTGTAGGCCAGATACACCTAGGAGACAATTTACTAAGATCAACATGCCATTGTCCCAGGCACTGCAACACCTGTTGAAGGCAGAGCTGATAACATTAAAATGGTCCTCCTCAGAATCCCAACACCTTCTATCCTCGGTACAATCCTAATATGAGATGTGCATATCATTCCAATAGTCCTGGACATGACAAAAATAGACGCGGGGCTTTGAAAATTAAAATATAAGATTTGATTGGTGCTAAGGAGATTGAGCTCGACCCTCTTGAGACCCCCAATGTGATCGTTTCTCCCATGCCAAATTATGGCCAAGATTGAGAGCGTCTATTTCATTTGAATTTTCAAATTGTAATTTCTTTTGATTGTTCGAACATTTATTTTATATCAAACTTTGTTGTTCCAGTAATGCATTGCGTATTTTTGGCTTAGAGTAATCCATTTGTTTTGACTATATTTAAACTATGTTGTTACTTCCTTTTTGTGATATTCAACTCTCGATTAAAAGTTGTAAGCCTTTAGAGGGAGGATGATAAAAATAATACCATAATCTCTACAATATTCTTTGGAACAGACCCTGCTGATGATGTACAAGCGTTCTTTCAAATCCTAAACAGTGGAGTTATAAGGAAGATAATCCCTAGTCAACCTTGTTGAGCCTAAGAAGTAGGAGTTTTCTTTTTCACACAAATTGAAACCTTTAATCATAACCTGGGACAGGCTAGTTTCTCAGTTAATTCAAATGCGCATTCAGTCACAAGCTCTACCTTCATACACGATGAATAGTATCGAATATGCTCTTCTAAATCAAAAGACAATGATGGTTCCCCGTTATCATTAAAACATGTAGTCATCATCTCTCAAAAGAAAAGCCCGCTAAGTCAAAACTTATAAAGGAGACATAGGACAAACTGGGGCATCCCGTTGACTATGATCTTAAAACAGTTCAGGAAAAAAATAGGGATAATAAAGTCAAAAAAGAGGTCGCTATGAATCCTCAAATAAAAAAATATTACAAAGTAAAATGTTGATTGCCTTCTCAAATAAAATTTCAGTATTCGAACCATCACTGTAATATCAGGGCAAAGATTCCAGACTGAATTGGAATCTAAACGCATAATTAACTGAGTATAGGACTGAAGAACATCACGGAGAACGGGTGGGTACAAATAAATTTTGAGCCTTTATCCTTTGTTTCTTAAACCGTGAAACATGCCATGCTACAACCCTCAAAAGTCCTAGCTGAAGCATGGGTTAGTTCGAAAGCATACTGTTACAAAAGGTATCCTGACTCCTGTAAGGCTTACTATAAATCTCGAGTTGAATTCATATTCTTACAAAATTTTGTTTTTACTAAAAATACATTTTACAAAACTTCAAGGCAGGTATAAGCTTTGCATTAATACCACTGTTTGCATATGACTATTGGTTTGGCAGCAGAGAAATTCGCACGATGAATGTTCAATAAACGGGAATCCCTTCAATAGGACATAATCACTTCAAATGAAAAGACATTTCCAGCAATAAGCCTTTCATAATCAAGGGGCATGACATGGTGTCTACCTAATCTGGGGCAGTCAAGTCAAGATTCAAAGAGTCTCTGAAAAGTGCTGAATAGCCAGGGGCAGATTTCCATGTGGATCACTTGGGGCATTAAACATAAATTCCAGCAAAGGATCATGTACGATCAAGCAAACATGTTATGGCAGTGCTACAACACTTACTATGGACAATGACAGTTCTTCGCACCCTATGAACACAGACATAATCGAAAAATACTATGCATGAAAAAAAGACCAGCTAGGTTGACTGGCCTAGGCAAAAATAAGGGCATCCCGATGAACCAAAGAGTTCGGGCAAAATTAGGGATCTGTAAATAAAATTGTACACCCGGCAAGTCAAAAACCTGAAAAGGCGGCTTGAGCAAAAAATAGTATTCCGGTGTGTTGTACCCCAAAATTTGCCCTCCCATTTTTCATAGAAGACACAACCCTAGGGTTTCTCGGATATTCAAGTTGGCTCAGAAATCGATCAGACAAATTCTCTTCTGTGGCAGTAAACATGCAATTAGGGTTTCTTGCAATTATCAAAAGAAAATGAGTTTTCAAATATCCAATTGGCTTTCACATGTCTTCATGCTTCCTCAAGGTTGTATTTATGATTTCTTCAAGCTACAAGATTTTGAGACGATTCTGTCAGTTCATGGTCAGATGTGATGTCGCTCACGGGTTTATCTTCAAAGAATCAGAAGAAAATTGAGTTTGGGAAACTTTAAAATTATCAAATCATCGCAAGGCATTTGATTGATTTTGAATTTTCTTAAAATGCAGTTTACTGAAAAGATGATGTTTGTTCTCAGAGCATGATTTGTTTGGGACAAGAGATGGAGGTTAAGACTGTCATTTAGGACAATCATGATTGTGGGATCCAGGTTGACCAGATGATTTACGTCCTTAAAACATTTGTTTGGTTAGGAAATGGAATATACAGTGCGTGTTTGTTTGAAATGCAGTTACAAAGTTATTGGGATTACTTGGAATTTAAGTTACCAGACTGGAACATTTTATTTCAAATATCTTGATTGGGAATTTCAAAAATCAATTAGGATGCGAAGAGAAATTACAAGTTGTTGTTGATAAAGGATTTCAAGTGACACCAGAATATTTCATGCTATAACTCAAGATTTTCTCCAATTTCAAACATTGTTACAAAACAATTTATTCTTTCAATACTTTATGTTTTACAACTTATTGTATTTAAAGATGAATTGGTACTATTGGATACAATACATCAAAATACCAGAGTAATCTTTCTAAGTTACAAAGAAAATCCAAATGAATGTTTGGCCTAGGAGAATTAATCTATGTCTAAGTTGTTTGAAGATTGAAGTCGTATCAAGATTCCTTCGCTTATCTCCAAGGCTTCCATGCTTGCCACAGATTTCTTGCGTTCTTTGCTTTGTCATATCCAATTTTTGCTCACATGAAAACAAGAGAAAGAAAACATGATTAGTGCAAATTATAAGGGCGTGAACAAGAAATTTTCCAAAAAAAAGTATTCATCATTAAGGTTTCCAATGTGGAATCAGAATGCCATTTATTTCATCACAACCTATTTCCCCTAGTTGAAAATCACAAGAAGGTTGCCCTTCTTGGTTCACAAAAAGAAAGAAGAAAAGAATTCGCGAGCATGCTACAAGAACAAGCAGCATTACTGTTGCACCCCAAAATTTGCCCTCTCATGTTTTCCAAAAGTCTTCCCCCTGCATGGTTGACCAGAAACCCTTGCCTAAGGAAAAAGAAATTTTTTGAGTGGTGCTTTAAGTACCTTTCGATTGGCATTCTGAAAGACCCTTCGATTGGTATTCTGAAGGATCCTTTCGATTGGCATGGATAATTCCCTTCGATTGGCATTATGGACAAACACTTCGATTGGCATTGTGTCAAGGCCTTCGATTGGAATTCTGAAAGACCTTTTCGTTTGGCACCCTTGGCCAAGCCTTTCAATTGGCATGCCAAGGGATCCTTCGATTTAGCATTGTGTCAAGGCAGCTTCGACAGGCATGTTAACCATGTCCTTCGATTAGCATGAACAACACCTTTCGACTGACCTGTTAACAAAGCCTTTCGATTGGAATTTTAACAAGTACCCTTTGATTGGTATATGGACAAATACCCTTCAATTGGCATTTCAAAAGGTCCTTGGACTGGAACTTCAGAGTGTCCTTCGACTGGAACTTCATACTTTACCTCAATCAGAACATCAAAACGAAATGACCTTCGAATGGCATTTCAGTGCAGAGTTTATCTTAATCTAAGATGCTCTGATGAAGGAAGTTCTGGACACTTCGAATCAGAACTTAGACTCATCACAAGGCCAAGGGCTTGTCGAAGTTGTCTAATAGGGAATATGCTAAATAGATTCGAATTGGACTTTGAAGCTGGCAAAGAAGGCAGATTCGAAGGAATGAAGTAGGCTGGCATGACTAAGCAAAAACACATATCCTAACCTGTCCAGGTATACCCAAAGTTCACAATGGCATGTGTCCCTTGCAAATATGCAATCGAAGCAGGGGGAGTCTCAATCGAAGGGAAGTGGATCTGTAAGTCAGCTTTCAATTTTCATCATGTTGGAGGCCCAAACAGATCATAACAGGCTGGCAGTAACGCATGAAAGAAGATTGGCACGTGATTGAATCAAAAATAGAAAGTATTTATGAAGAAATCAAATCAAATCCGTGTAAAGGCATGGTGTGGACAAAAAGATTGAATTAGGCTATTTTTGGAATGATATTCAAAGTAAATCAAATCAAGAATCAAGACATTGATGGAGGAAGATTGAGGCCAGGTTTTCAACCCTAATTCATTCCATTATATACAAGCAAGCCTCACAAATCAAAGACACACGAAAAAACGCACAAAAACTCTGCAGAAACGGCCACACAACTTTGAGAAAAAAGCTTGAGAACCTTGGATCTGAAATTGCACTTAAAGACCTTTTCAGGATCAAACAAAGGTTCCAATCGCTTCCTTGGACCTCACTGAAGCAGTACCAATCATTATCGTGTGCTCTCCTGCCCCAAAAAGCCCTGTAAGTATCACTCTGAACCGCCATACTCATGGAATCGTAAAGTTTCAATCTTGCATCCTTTCATTTAAATAATTGCATATTCATACTCTGTGTTGTATTCTGAAACTTTTGGCATCATTGAATTTAATTTTCATAGCCTATAATGCCATGCCCAGTTCTAGGGTTCGTGTATCTCATTTTTGGGGTTTTTAATTGCAGGCAAAATCAATGCAAATAATGGCCATGGATGAGTTCAGGGGAGAGAGACGAGTGCATTGGCACTCTTAGCTTGCGTTTATATGGCATAGGGAGGATTTTGGAGAGGTGCTACGAATCTTCCTGCGGAATAAAATCCGCAGGTAAATGAACAGGGTGATATGAAGAAGACGATCACGTGGCTAGCGTCTATTGGCCCATTTGAATTATTAGCGCGTTTTTATTTTTTGCAGGGAATAATCGTTGGTTTTGAATATATTATTTGTGTCTTATTCCACTAACAGGTTAACATCATGGCTCAGTTGGTAGCGCGTTAGTTGAATTGTCCCTTGGGACCTGGATTCGAATCCCAGGTCCCCCAAAACTTTGTTACATTTTTTCTTCAGGTACTCGGTGCAGCATTCCAGGCGTGGTTCACCATATGCCCCAGGGATCAGCATGCCAAGTGGCCCACCAGGCAGATTTAGTGACCCAGATTGCACGCCCATCATAGTCCTCAGTCAACAAACATGCATGGAATCACAAAAAGTCCAACAGGCTGGACGTCTGGGCCTGGGAATTACCATTCAAATGCCAACTTCAGGCCCATCACCCCCCCTGAGTTTGTTTATTTTATTTTTTCTTTTCACTACTTTCTATTTTCTATTTTCTATTTTGTTATTATTAACTAATTAACTTTTCATAAAATCAGAAAACCCCAAAAAATAATATTTTTTAATTTCATTATTTTATTATTTTTGTAAATAAATTGCAGCAAATTAATTTAGTTTTTAATTAGGTTTAATTTTAACGTATTTTTGCATTAAATTAAAATTGATTTAAAATTAGGGTTTTGATATATTTCTACCTTTCTAATTTTATTTTCTTAATTAAAATGAAACTCAAAAAATATTTTCTTTTTTTAATTAGTTAATTCTATTATTAATTTAGACTTAATTCTTAATTCAAAAAAGACCAAAAATATGCTTTATTCAATAAAAGGATCAAAACCCTAAAGGACAATCCGATTCAATTTTCTCGCGCGTATTAGTTTTGATCCATATATTGTAATTGCCCCGAGGATGTAATAGTTTTAACTTAGGACCTTTATTTATCGCTTTTATTTACTTTTTCGCATTTAATTTTAAGGATTTGTTTTTGGCGATGTAAATACCCGACACCTTGTAATAGCTTAGTTTTATTTTCCGCAATTTATTTTCCGCAACCATTAACTGCTAGATGTTTGAATAATAGGCTATGCATGACAAGATTAACCTTTAACTTAAAATCAACAGTAGCTCACCATAACATGTACAAAGATAATATAAACTGAAAAACAATGCACTCGCACATGCCACTCTTAGGGTACACCTCACTTGGTTGCCTCGAACGTGGTCATTGAGTATAGGAAGTTTTAGAGGTCGTCCTTTTGTTCAAAGATTATAAGTTGCCTCGAAACGGTTGTCTCGGAAAAATGATCTAAGACATTAGGGTTACCGCTAAGGCGTCCTAACATTGCTTTAGTGGCCACACGTCCCTTAAATCGAATTGACCCGAAAACTCCAACGACGGTGCTACCTACTCCTCAATAGTGGGATAGCATTGTCTAAAGGACATTTGCACAGTTTAATTCCTTTTTGAGTAGGTAGATGTTCTTAAGTACTTGCTCCTTTTAAAACAAAACAAAACTTTTCGCACTTACACTCTCTTTCAAACAAAAACTCTTTTCAAACCCACAATCACAAAGAAAAGCAAATTTTTGAAAACATAGTGAGCAAGTACCTAAGAGCCCGTGGATAACCACGGATAGAAAGGGTGCTAACACCTTCCCTTTCTATAATCTACCTCCCGAACCCGAGAAACATCTCGAAAAGGAATTTTTCTGTGCTTTTGTCCTTTCCTTGTTGGATAAAATAAAAGACGGTGGCGACTCTTGCTTACCGCGACATTTTGCGAAAACAAACGCAAACGCGAACCAGCATTCCAAAAACAGTCAGTTCTCATTCCCACCGATCACAATTACAAACTGTCCAAACAAGTAGCATTACAAACTGTCCAAACAAGCAGCATCACAAACTGAACCAAACAAACAGCAGCGCAAACTAAACAAAACAAACAGCAGCGCAAACTAAACCAAACAAACAGCATTACAAACTGAATCAAACAACAAACAGCATCACAACTGGACAAATAACAACAACATCAACAAAAGCTAAAAATGAGGCAGCAGTGTGGCAAGTATGGAAAATAAGCAAATAGCTAAATCAAACAAAATAGCAAAGTTTGCTCAAGAAACAAGAAATCATCATTTTCCAACTACAAACCTTTCAGAATTGCTAAAAAAAGGCAAAAGAGCAAATTGCTTTTTTATTGTCATTGAGAGAGAAGAGAGGAAAGAAGTCACCTAGGCTATTGGAATTGCCCAAAATGCACATCCTGCAAAAGGCCCTGCTACAAAAGAGGAGCTGCTGTAAAAAACACAAAAACAGTCCAAACAGCCTTGCTGTCCTGCCCACAACCTGTCACAAGTTGCATAGAAAATGGAAGAAAACAAAACTACAACAAAAAGGCCATAAGAAGGATATACCAAAATATTCAATTTTTTTGGTTTTCCCACCATTTGCACATGGATATAACAGAAGTGTTTAGGAGAAGAGAGGGATCGAAGAAAAATCTCAAACTGTTAACCATCAAACAAAGCCTCAAAACTCCCAAAAACCAAAACCAAGCATCAAACAAAAACCAGCAACAAGTCTCAAACTGAAAACACAGTTGACAAGCCTCAAGCCAAGTTAACAAAACCAGTACTAAGCCTCCATCCAAAAACCAAGCATCAAACAAAAAAATTCCAAGCAGTAAGTAAGCCTTAAACAACAAAAACCTGTAACAAGCTTAACAATAAAAACCTGTTAACCATCAAGAAATCCCAAACCAAAAAACAGTAACAAGCCTCAAAACTCACAAAGCCTGTAACCTGATCAAACTAAAAAAAAACAGCAACATAACCATCACAAAAATCCAAAAAAACCAGTAACAAACCACAAAAATCCAGAAAACTTGATAATCATCATTCAAGTTCCGAGAAGTCAAAGGTTTGGTTTGATGAAGAATATACCTCTCCAAGTTGCTACTACCTCAAGGGTCCAACAACAACCTTGCCATAAACAACGGGTTGATCAGAGTAAGCCAAATATGCCCAAGAGGCAATTTACCAAGCTCAACATGTCACTGTCTCAGGCTTTACAACACCTGTTGATATTGAATCTGGTGACGTTAAGGGACCCTCCTAAGAATCCCAACATAGCCTCCCCAAGGTACAATCCTGATGCAAGGTTTGCATACCACTCTGACAGTCCGGGACATGACACAAACAACTGTTGGGCTCTGAAGAACAAGGTCCAAGACATGATTGATGCCAAGGAGATCAAGTTTGACCCTCCGGAGACTCCAAACATAATCACTGCTCCTATGACGAATCATTGAAAGCTTTTGTTCATTTGAATTTTCAAGTTGTAATCTCTTTGTTATTCAAACAATTATCTATTAATGCCAAACTTTGTTTCATTAATGCATTGCATGTGTTTGTCTTGATTTGATCCAATCATTTTCATTACATTTAAACTATGCTTTTTACTCACTTTATGACATTAAACTCTTGCTAAAAGTTACAAGCCTTTAGAGGGAGGATGACGAAACAATGCCATAATCTCATACAATATGCTTTTGGGCAGACCTTACTGATGATGTACATGCATTTATTTCAAATCCTAAACACTGGAGTTATAAGGAAGATAATCCCTAGTCAACCCCTTCGAGCCAAAGAAGTAGGAGTTTTCTGTTTTAAACATAAATTGAAACCTTTAATTTAAACCTGGGGCAGGGTAGTCTCTCAGTTAATTCAAAAGATGCGCATTGAAGTCGCAAAACTCTCAGTTCATAATACAACGAACGATATCAAAAGCATTCCTCTGGAATCAAAAGACAGTGGTGGTTTCTTATCTCATAGGCAGTCAATCTCTCAAAAGAGAAAAGCCCACTAGCCAAAACCTATAAAGGAGGCTTAAGAAAGATGGGGCATCCCGCTGATTGTAATCTCGAAAACAGAAACAGTCAGGCAGAAGTTAGGGATAATAAATCAAAAGAACGAGGTCATTACAAATCCTCGACAACATGAAAAATGTTGCAAAAAAAAACATGATGACTGCTTCCAACAAATCTAACTTGTGTGAACCATCACCAAAATGTCGTTCCAAATTCGAATAGAGTTCGATGCACAATTAACTGAGTTTAGGATTGAAGAACATCACGAAGAGTGGGTGGGTACAAATATACTTTGAGCCTTTATCCTTTGTTTCTTAAACCGTGAACCAAGCCACGTTACAACCCTTCAAAAGTCCTAATTGAAGCATGGGTTAGTTCAAAAGCATACTGTTACAAAAGGTATCCTGACTCCTGTAAGGCTTTGCCCAAAATCTTGTGTTGAATTTGTCTTATAAAAAGTTTTCTGCTAAAAAACACATTTTTCAAAACTTCGAGACAAGCATAAACTTTGCATTATTTGAATATCACTGTTTGCATTTGGCTATTTGTTTGACAGCGGAGAAATTCACACAACGAATATCCGATGAACGAAAGGCCTCTCAGTGAACAAAATCACTTAAAAAGGATGACACTTCCATTGACAAATCTCCTATCAACAAGGGGACTTGACATGTCACTATCCAGCACACCTGGGGCAGTCCAGTCAAGATTTCAAGAAATCTCTGAAGAAGTGCAGAGTAACCAGGGGCAAGTCTCCATCTCCGTCACTTGGGGCATTGAACATCAATCTCGGTGAAGGGTTACGTACAATTAAACATTTTCTGGCAATGTCACAAACACTTGCTACTAGGGGCAGTGACAAATCTCCCCAAAATCCTTCTCATAGGATGACTCCCAGCAAGGGTTTAATATCTGAAAACCTTTCCCCAGCTGAATCAACCTCAAGAATCCTCGAGGACTTCCCCCAACGAAGATGTCACCTCTCTAGCGGATTGACGACAGGGTTTATTTCCCCAACAGCACCAGGATTCCCCAGCTTGAGTTTGCCTCTCCGACTACTACAAATCAAAGGACCAGAACTCCTCTTCCCCAGTAGACTACTCTACAATCCCCAACAAGTTACTGCGAAACCTGGACACGACCAGATATCAGTTCAACTTCGACTCCCCAGTAGAGCAATGAACGACTAAGACTCCTAAACTCTTTTCCCAAGCCGAAATAAACATACTCCCCACAGAGTTTTCAATATCCCCCAGCAGAGTTATCCTCAAACAACAAAGCAGGGATCCTCGGTGGAAACATTTTGAGCAAAGTCCAAGACAAAATTACACTTCAACAACATTCATAACATATGCATACAAAATACATATGACACAAATCTCATTTTATTTTGAGAACATCATTACACAATGCATACATCATGACATTGCATACAAATAACTCTTTACCTTTTCAGGAAAGATCAATCAACAGGCAAAGATCATCATCTTCTGAGATTCCTTCTAGAGACAGTTCAGATGCGATCCAGATATGGCTGACATTCTGATACTTATTCTAGATTCCTTCTAAAGACAGTTCAGATGCGATCCAGATATGGCTGACATTCTGATACTTATTCCAGATTCCTTCTAGAGACAGTTCAGATGTGATCCAGATATGGCTGACATTCTGATACTTATTCCAGATTCCTTCTAGAGACAGTTCAGATGCGACCCAGATATGGCTGACATTCTGATACTTATTCCAGATTCATTCAAATTACAGTCCAGATACGATCCAGATTCGGATGTCATTCTGTCACTCATTCAAATACATTTCAGATACGCTCTAGATGCAGACGCAATTCTGACAATCATCCAGTTCCAGCTTATAGATACAGTCCAACAATCACTCCTGCAGATGGCATCTATGAGCCCATCCTCCTACCAACAATCTCCAAATGGCATCTGTAAGCCCATTCCCGACGTCATAATGCTGATACTACACCATGCGAGTGCAAATTTCTGGGCACTCTAATGTTCAATTATCTTCCACCTTCGGATCACGAAACGCTCGAAAGCCAATCTATATCCTCAAGTTTAAGAAAATTGAACAGGGGCAACTGTTGCACCCCAAAATTTTCCCTCTCATGTTTTCCAAAAGTCTTCCCCCTGCATGGTTGACCAGAAACCCTTGCCTAAGGAAAAAGAAATTTTTTGAGTGGTGCTTTAAGTATCTTTCGATTGGCATTCTGAAAGACCCTTCGATTGGTATTCTGAAGGAGCCTTTCGATTGGCATGGATAATTCCCTTCGATTGGCATTATGGACAAACACTTCGATTGGCATTGTGTCAAGGCCTTCGATTGGAATTCTGAAAGACCTTTTCGTTTGGCACCCTGGGCTAAGCCTTTCAATTGGCATGCCAAGGGATCCTTCAATTTAGCATTGTGTCAAGGCAGCTTCGACAGGCATGTTAACCATGTCCTTTGATTAACATGAACAACACCTTTCGATTGGCCTGTTAACAAAGCCTTTCGATTGGAATTTTAACAAGTACCCTTTGATTGGTATATGGACAAATACCCTTCAATTGGCATTTCAAAAGGTCCTTGGACTGGAACTTCAGAGTGTCCTTCGACTGGAACTTCATACTTTACCTCAATCAGAACATCAAAACGAAATGACCTTCGAATGGCATTTCAGTGCAAAGTTTCTCTTAATCTAAGATGCTCTGATGAAGGAAGTTCTGGACACTTCGAATCAGAACTTAGACTCATCACAAGGCCAAGGGCTGGTCGAAGTTGTCTAATAGGGAATGTGCTAAATAGATTCGAATTGGACTTTGAAGCTAGCAAAGAAGGCAGATTCGAAGGAATGAAGTAGGCTGGCATGACTAAGCAAAAACACATATCCTAACCTGTCCAGGTTCACCCAAAGTTCACAATGGCATGTGTCCCTTGCAAATATGCAATTGAAGCAGGGGGAGTCTCAATCGAAGGGAAGTGGATCTGTAAGTCAGCTTTCGATTTTCATCATGTTGGAGGCCCAAACAGCTCATAACAGGCTGGCAGTAACGCATGAAAGCAGACTGGCACATGATTGAATCAAAAATAGAAAGTCTTTATGAAGAAATCAAATCAAATCCGTGTAAAGGCATGGTGTGGACAAAAAGATTGAATTAGGCTATTTTTGGAATGATATTCAAAGTAAATCAAATCAAGAATCAAGACATTGATGGAGGAAGATTGAGGCCAGGTTTTCAACCCTAATTCATTCCATTATATACAAGCAAGCCTCACAAATCAAAGACACACGAAAAAACGCACAAAAACTCCACAGAAACGGCCACACAACTTTGAGAAAAAAGCTTGAGAACCTTGGATCTGAAATTGCACTTAGAGACCTTTTCAGGATCAAACAAAGGTTCCAATCGCTTCCTTGGACCTCACTAAAGCAATACCAATCATTATCGTGTGCTCTCCTGCCCCAAAAAGCCCTGTAAGTATCACTCTGAACCGCCATACTCATGGAATCGTAAAGCTTCAATCTTGCATCCTTTCATTGAAATAATTGCATATTCATACTCTGTGCTGTATTCTGAAACTTTTGGCATCATTGAATTTTATTTTCATAGCCTGTAACGCCATGCCCAGTTCTAGGGTTCGTGTATCTCGTTTTTGGGGTTTTTAATTGCAGGCAAAATCAATGCAAATAATGGCCATGGATGAGTTCAGGGGAGAGAGACGAGTGCATTGGCACTCTTAGCTTGCGTTTATATGGCCTAGGGAGGATTTTGGAGAGGTGCTACGAATCTTCCTGCGGAATAAAATCTGCAGGTAAATGAACCAGGGTGATATGAAGAAGACGATCACATGGCTAGCGTCTATTGGCCCATTTGAATTATTAGCGCGTTTTTATTTTTTGCAGGGAATAATCGCTGGTTTTGAATATATTATTTGTGTCTTATTCCACTAACAGGTTAACATCATGGCTCAGTTGGTAGCGTGCTAGTTGAATTATCCCTTGGGACCTGGATTCGAATCCCAGGTCCCCCAAAACTTTGTTACATTTTTTGTTCAGGTACTCAGGTGCAGCATTCCAAGCGTGGTTCACCATATGCCCCAGGGATCAGCATGCCAAGTGGCCCACCAGGCAGATTTAGTGACCCAGATTGCACGCCCATCATAGTCCTCAGTCAACAAACATGCATGGAATCACAAAAAGTCCAACAGGCTGGACGTCTGGGCCTGAGAATTACCATTCAAATGCCAACTCCAGGCCCAACACCCCCCCTGAGTTTGTTTATTTTATTTTTTCTTTTCACTACTTTCTATTTTCTATTTTCTATTTTGTTATTATTAACTAATTAACTTTTCATAAAATCAGAAAACCCCAAAAAATAATATTTTTTAATTTCATTATTTTATTATTTTTGTAAATAAATTGCAACAAATTAATTTAGTTTTTAATTAGGTTTAATTTTAACGTATTTTTGCATTAAATTAAAATTGATTTAGAATTAGGGTTTTGATATATTTCTACCTTTCTAATTTTATTTTCTTAATTAAAATAAAACTCAAAAAATACTTTCTTTTTTTAATTAGTTAATTCCATTATTAATTTAGACTTAATTCTTAATTCAAAAAAGACCAAAAATATGCTTTATTCAATAAAAGGGTCAAAACCCTAAAGGACAATCCGATTCAATTTTCTCGCGCGTATTATTTTTGATCCATATATTGTAATTGCTCCGAGGATGTAATAGTTTTAACTTAGGACCTTTATTTATCGCTTTTATTTACTTTTTCGCATTTAATTTTAAGGGTTTGTTTTTGGCGATGTAAATACCCGACGCCTTGTAATAGCTTAGTTTTATTTTCCGTAATTTATTTTCCGCAACCATTAACTGCTAGATGTTTGAATAATAGGCTATGCATGACAAGATTAACCTTTAACTTAAAATCAACAGTAGCTCACCATAACATGTACAAAGATAATATAAACTGAAAAACAATGCACTCGCACATGCCACTCTTAGGGTACGCCTCACTTGGTTGCCTCGAACGTGGTCATTGAGTATAGGAAGTTTTAGAGGTCGTCCTTTTGTCCAAAGATCATAAGTTTCCTCGAAATGGTTGCCTCAAAAAAATGATCTAAGACATTAGGGTTACCGCTAAGGCGTCCTAACATTGCTTTAGTGGCCACACGTCCCTTAAATCGAATTGACCCGAAAACTCCAACGACGGTGCTACCTACTCCTCAATAGTGGGATAGCATTGTCTAAAGGACATTTGCACAGTTTAATTCCTTTTTGAGTAGGTAGATGTTCTTAAGTACTTGCTCCTTTTAAAACAAAACAAAACTTTTCGCACTTACACTCTCTTTCAAACAAAAACTCTTTTCAAACCCACAATCACAAAGAAAAGCAAATTTTTGAAAACATAGTGAGCAAGTACCTAAGAGCCCGTGGATAACCACAGATAAAATGGGTGCTAACACCTTCCCTTTCTATAATCTACCTCCCGAACCCGAGAAACATCTCGAAAAGGAATTTTTCTGTGCTTTTGTCCTTTCCTTGCTGGATAAAATAAAAGACGGTGGCGACTCTTGCTTACCGCGACATTTTGCGAAAACAAACGCAAACGCGAACCAGCATTCCAAAAACAGTCAGTTCTCATTCCCACCGATCACAATTACAAACTGTCCAAACAAGCAGCATTACAAACTGTCCAAACAAGCAGCATCATAAACTGAACCAAACAAACAGCAGTGCAAACAAAACAAAACAAACAGCAGCGCAAACTAAACCAAACAAACAGCATTACAAACTGAATCAAACAACAAACAACATCACAACTGGACAAATAACAACAACATCAACAAAAGCTAAAAACGAGGCAGCAGTGTGGCAAGTATGGCAAATAAGCAAATAGCTAAATCAAACAAAATAGCAAAGTTTGCTCAAGAAACAAGAAATCATCATTTTCCAACTGCAAACCTTTCAGAATTGCTAAAAAAAGGCAAAAGAGCAAATTGCTTTTTTATTGTCATTGAGAGAGAAGAGAGGAAAGAAGTCACCTAGGCTATTGGAATTGCCCAAAATGCACATCATGCAAAAGGTCCTGCTACAAAAGAGGAGCTGCTGGAAAAAACACAAAAACAGTACAAACAACCTTGCTGTCCTGCCCACAACCTGTCACAAGTTGCATAGAAAATGGAAGAAAACAAAACTACAACAAAAAGGCCATAAGAAGGATATACCAAAATATTCAATTTTTTTGGTTTTCCCACCATTTGCACATGGATATAACAGAAGTGTTTAGGAGAAAAGAGGGATCGAAGAAAAATCTCAAACTGTTAACCATCAAACAAAGCCTCAAAACTCCCAAAAACCAAAACCAAGCATCGAACAAAAACCAACAACAAGTCTCAAACTGAAAACACAGTTGACAAGCCTCAAGCCAGGTTAACAAAACCAGTACCAAGCCTCCATCCAAAAACCAAGCATCAAACAAAAAAATCCCAAGCAGTAAGTAAGCCTCAAATAACAAAAACCTGTAACAAGCTTAACAATAAAAACCTGTTAACCATCAACAAATCCCAAACCAAAAAACAGTAACAAGCCTCAAAACTCACAAAGCCTATAACCTGATCAAACTAAAAAAAAACAGCAACATAACCATCACAAAAATCCAAAAAAACAAGTAACAAACCACAAAAATCCAGAAAACTTGATAATCATCATTCAAAGAAAACAGAGGAAGGTTACCGACAAACCAGTGAAGCTACATTCTCGTCCCTCATAAAACTTATGCCACCATTGGAACACCGTCCTCAGTCTCGCCTCTCCCTTTCTATTTCGCAAGAGAGAAGTTGTAAAGATCCAACGGGTATGAATTTCTCCCTTTTATCATAATTCCATAACATGATTTCCTGCATCTGAAAGAACGAGGTAGTCAGAAACACAACAAAGATGGAATAATCAACAAAATCGTTAAGCTTTAAAAATAACAGAGAAAATCTTACCTCTTCAAAAATCGTTAGAACTTGATTAGGGAGGCGAGAGGGTTGTGCTCCAGCAACAGAGAGTTTTAGGGAGGTTAAGGATGAATCAGTTTCGGGTCTCTTAGGTTTAAAACCGAATTCAACAATTAGGGTTTCAAAGATGCAAATCATGGTGAGACAAAGAGGCAAAGAGCGATTTGTTCGCGAAATAAGACAGGGATGGGTTAGTCAGTAAGGATAGGAGGTTCCAGCAAAAGGGAGGAGATAAACAAAGATGAATAAAGATGAACTAGCGGCGCCGTGTGAGTGACGAAGAGGAACCAAAACCCTAATTTTGTGTTATCCTTTAAATCTGTGTTTAAGTTGGGTTTAAAAATTTGATTTTTGTTTTGCTAAACATGAGTTGGATAACCCATCACCTTTGCCCCTTTAAGCCCATTTCGTTGCTGGCCTCACTCCCCTTTGCCTGTTTTTTTTTTTTGCTACAGCAAAAAAAACATTTAATCTCTTTGGGCCTCCTCCCAAATCACCACCATAAGCCCATGCTGTTTTCTTTAGTTTATTTTATTCTCACTCTTTTTTTTTGTTATACAAAATGCTATTAACACTTAAAATATACTTTTTCTTATATAATTAATTTGATTTAGGCTTTATGAATAAATTTTTATCATTTTCTTTCTTTAATAAACTTTGTTTTAGATTTAATTTACATAATTAAAAAACACCAAAAATAATAATAGAATTTAGTTTTGTCCTTCTTTAATTTATTTTGTTATTCACATAATTAAAAAACACAAAAAAATAATGCATATAATTTAATCAATTATTTTATTTTATTTTTAGGATAGGTCTTACTTTTCTCTTTTCAAGTAAAAATACTTAGATTTTTATTTTGTTGCTCGAGTTTATTTCATAGATGATTATAGCTTTCATTAATTGCACAAAATTCGATTTGGTTGTATTGTTTGCTATTTGGGTTTTGCTATCACATTTGATTCATCCTCATTTGTAAAAATTGTACCCCCATTCCCGAACACTTTGTAATAGTGTAGAATTTCAATTCCCACAATTTACTGTTTTCCATATACTGTATAGTAATTAGGCGTGTATGGCAAGATTCAAAAATCAATCGCTAGATGACCTAATCAAAGAATAAAATAACTTGAAACCAACACACTTTTTCACACGCGCACCTCTAGGGTAACCTCGCTCGTTGCCTCGGAAATACAATCATGCCCCTCGAATATGAGATGCTTTAGCGATGACCCTTCGATAAAAAAGAACGTAGTCCCTCGATGACCCTCGATGTTGCCTTCAATAAAACGATATCGCCCCTTACAAAAATTGCTAAAGCGTCTCATAAGTTGCTTTTGATGATGGTAAAATTGAACCGCGCCCGTCCCTTCACATCCAACGGTGGGGCTTCTTACCAAATCAATGGTAAGATAGCACCATTAAAAGGAGGAAGAAAAGAACAATTTAAGACCTTTCAAGTAGATAGATTCGCTCTTAGTTACTCGCTTGCTCACGATAAAATTTTTTTACACCTACACTTTCATTTCAAAACATTTTTAAAAAAAAGACAACATTTTGTATACGTTCTTATAGAGACGAGAACCATTGCAAAACATCCTTTTAAAAACACTTTCCGAAAACACGATTCACAAACACATCTTTGAACCAATTTCCGAAACAAAACTTTGTACGCGTTCTTATAGAAACGAGAACCATTACAAAGAGATTTTTCAAAATACTTTCAAAGCCCACATCACAAGCACACTGTCAAATGAAAGCAAGTGATCTAACGAGTAACTAAGAGCCCATGGAAAACCATGGATGAAAAGGGTGCTAATACCTTCCCTTTTCATAATCTACCCCCTGAACCCGAGAAATAATCTCGAAAGGTCTTTCCTGTGCTTTTTTACCTTTCCTTTTGGATAAAAGAAAAGTCGGTGGCGACTCTTGCTATCCGCACAAATGCGATCGAAACGCAAAATATCAAGTCAATTCTCCCACCGTATCACAGAACTGGCGACTCTGCCGGGGACTTAATAAAAAAAGTGGGGTTACCTTAGGGATAGATCACCTTTACTCGCTTTCATTATTTAATTTGTGTGCTTTATATTTAGTTCTTTATATTGGGCTTGCTTTGATCCTCCACCCGAATTTGGGGCACCTTTTTAGGTAAATAGCAATAGATTGTGGAGACTGTACGGCATAGACCAATATGGTTGAAACAATGGCTATGTTAGTGTGACGCATTTGTGGGTACCGGTATCCCTCGTGGTGAATCGAGGAGAATACGGGGCCGCTGAGTGGCGTCATGAATCACTAATTAACCTTAGAACCCTAATTGAACAAATTTGGCCATTAGGACGTAGTGAGGTAGCCGGTTTCGGTGTAAAGCTGAAAATTGGTTGACACTCGATACTACACTCATTGAGGCTAGACTTTTGGGATATCTCGGCCGCAAGAAAATATTGTTGTGCTGAGACAATGCCTAAGAGAAAGGTCAGTGATATTGAGATCCTTTAGAACCCGATCAATATTTCTAGGACAGGTTTGAGTCAACTAAAACTTCAAGAGGGTACTTACCTACAAACTCATGCAAGCCTAAAACATAGGGATCTGTTTGTTGTGTGTGTATATGTTTGCTTGTATATAAACATCATAAACATCATAAACATCATCAACATAATATGCATGCTCACTAACTATTTCAAGGATTTAGAAATTTATCTTTGTTTTTGTTTTGTAGGACATGAATTCTCTCCGAAGAAACACCATCCGAATCAGCTTTGTAAAAGCACATCCTCAACTTCAAGATCTAGCCTCAAGAGTGCCCGGGGATTCTCCTTTTACCAAGAAGTATGGTCGACTCCTCAGTTTGGCTACATCCAACTTCCAAGAAGAAATGATGTGTATACTATTCCAATTCTTTGATCCCGTACATCATTGTTTCACTTTTCCGGACTATCAGTTGGTACCTACACTAGAAGAGTTCTCTCTACTCTTAGGGGTGCCCGTGCTTAATCAGATACCGTTCACCAGTCTAGAAGGGATTCCAAACCTGAAGTCATCGCCGAAGCTTTACATGTCAAGAGGGCCGACGTCATAGCCAATTGGGAGACAAGAAGTGGGGTTAAAGGTTTTTTAGCTAAGTTTCTATTGGAAAAAGCTCGTTCATTCTGGGATGACATGGATTTCTAAGCTTTCGAAGACGTGCTAGCTCTCCTAATTTATGGTTTGGTTCTGTTTCCTAATTTGGACCAATTCATAGACGTTAATGCCATCAAAGTCTTTCTCTCTCGCAATCCTATACCCATCTTGCTAGGAGACATCTTGCATTTCCTTCATACCCGTACCATGAAGAAAAGAGGTACCCTTTTGTGTTGTATACCCCTACTTGCTAAGTGGTTCACTTCACACCTGCCTCAGTCAACATTAAAGAACGAGCAAAGATTGACTTGGTCTCAAAGGATGATGTCTCTCACCCACTCTGATATCCGTTGGTGCTCGAGATCCTTGGAAGATATCCCTATCATTGACCGCTGTGGGGAGTTCCCTAATGTACCTCTGCTTGGTATTAGGGGAGGTATCACCTACAACCCGTGTTTAGATCTTCGGAAGTTTGGGTATGCCCGAAGAGACGACCCTCATGAGATGCTCGTCCAGGGTTTGGTCTTCGACTACGACAAAGAAGACCAAGGTTATCGCCAGAGGTTTGCACGTGCTTGGGGAATGGTGAACAAGGTGGACAATAGGACTTTGGGACATAAAAAATCTATCCCTCTCGAGCCTTACCTTAAGTGGGTACATGATCGTGCCTAGAGTCTCTTGATGCCTTACCCTTCCATCCTTCCTGTCATCATTGAGCCTGTTATTGAAGGAGACGTCCCATACACCGTTCTTCATCCTGACATGCCTACCTCTCTCGAAGACCTGCAGAAAGCTTGGATTCAGTTGAAGGAAGAACGAGACACCTTTGAAACCCAGTACTACGCCAGTGAGAAGAAGGTTCTAGAGCTCACCAAACTGCTTCATGAAGAGAAAAATCTGAATACTTACATTTCTCCAAAGAGGATGCACTCGGTCTTTTTGTCTTAAGAATTTTTGCTGTATTTTATTTCTTTCTTTGTAAGCCCAAGGAGGCCTGATGTATTCAAACTTGGTTTTATTTAATATGACGTGTGTTCTTTTTTGGTTTGGATAAATTTAAATCTTCTAAATTTCCTTGAAATCATTTGCATATTGCATCTTCATTCATCATAACATCATACAGGTTTCTCATAACAGGTCGCCTTATCCTTCTACTATTTATTTCAGTGAGATGGATGTTGAACAGACTGTGAAAGATCTTCAGGCGCAAAATGCCCAGTTTCAACAAATGCTCATGGCTCTGACAAAAGGGCAAGAGGAGTTGAAGACTCTGCTAGCCAAAGAGAAGAAGAAGAAAACGAAGAAACCAACCGGGGTTGTGATCATGGGAAGAAGGTTTAAAGGACAGACCAGGCGAACCTTGGACTTTGCAACATCATCGGGTGAAGGAGATAACCTAGGGGATGAGACCCAAGAAGTGAACAACGACCCAGCATCCGAAGGAGAGGAAGAGCCTGATTACTCTGAGGAGCAATATCCTCCTGCTGATGATAAATACAAACAACTAGAGGATCGTTTGAACGCCATGGAGATTCAGAGAGTACCCGGTTTGGACTTTGAAGAATTAGGACTCATCTCAGGGGTTATCATCCCACAAAAATTCAAGGTCCAAACTTTCACCAAGTATGATGGTATCTCT
This sequence comes from Vicia faba, assembly GCA_948472305.1. NCBI lineage: Eukaryota > Viridiplantae > Streptophyta > Magnoliopsida > Fabales > Fabaceae > Vicia > Vicia faba. The sequence goes on along the minus strand of OX451737.1, from coordinate 1,449,945,457 downwards.
TTCCCAAAACTACATCTGAGGTCATATGTCAGAAAGATTCAGCCCCACACGGCTGACAAAAATACGTGGGTGCATTTCTTCCAGGACAGCTAATCGGGAACTCAGTTGGATTGGTTCTACCAATTAGAAGGGTCTAATGTCCGTAATTGGGAAGAGTTGGTTGCCGCTTTATACAAACAGTATCAGTATAATGCTGATTTGGCTCCGACTAGGACACAGTTACATAGTATGTCTATGGGAACAAATGAGGGTTTCAAAACCTATGCTCAAAAATGGAGGGATCTCGCAGGCAAAGTCCAGCCCCTCTATCCAACAAAGAATTAGTGGATATGTTCCTTGGCACCTTGTCAAGACCATTTTTCAGTCACCTGATTGGGAGTTCTTCATATGGGTTTACCGAATTAATCATGACTGGTGAGCGGGTCGAAGCCGGTATAAAAAGCGGCAAAATTCAAAGAGATGCATCCTCAAGTTTGGTGAAGAAACCTTTTGTTAGGAAGAAGGAAGTCAGTGCTGCGTATGATCATAGGAATCAAAACAAAACCGACAGTCATCCGGCAGTAGGGGCTGTTATGATCTCTAATCCTGCACCAAATCAGCAGCGAAATTATCAACGCAAACCAAAAGCGCCCATGAGACGATTTACCCGGATTAACATGACCATGTCTCAAGTGTTGCCACACCTTCTAAGGACCAATCTGGCAATTTTAAAGGAGGCTCCCAAGAACCCCAATACTGCTTCTCCTCGCTACAACCAGAACGCCCGATGTGCCTATCATTCTGGAAGCCCAGGGCACGATACAGATGACTGTTGGGCCTTAAAGAATAAAGTGCAAGACCTTATCGATGCGAAGGAGCTTGAATTTGAGTCCCCAGAAACGCCTAATGTAATAACGGCACCAATGCCCAGACATGGCCAAGGTATCAACGCCATTTATGATGATCGTTTTGTTTCCTCCGTGAATGACTTGGTTACTCCTCTGCTGACCGTTAAACAAAATCTACTGCAAGCCGGCTTGTTCCCAGGTTGCGATGAAAATTGCCACCTTTGCAAATCTCTGCCGAACAGTTGTTTGTTACTAAAGATAGGCGTCCAGCGCCTGATGACTAGTAAAGAAATCCTATTTGAAAAGCTACCCCTTACCAAGAGTTCTTATCAAGATGTTTCGATAATCACCATTTCCGACAATCCTCCCAGGTTCTCCACCAAAAGACCCGTCAGGATTACATCCGCCCCTAGAACTGCACCATTGATCATCACTATGCCAAGACCAATACCATACTCCTCAAATAAAGTTGTTCCCTAGAGTTATGAGGCTGACATTTATTACTACAACGTCAAGCAAGATCAATTTGCTGTCACAAATGAAGTTGCGAGAGATATTGATCCTGATATCGGTAACATCACTGGAACCAGCAAAATAACAAGAAGTGGAAGAGTCTTCTCACCTGATATTTCTCCAAAGACCGTTGCTACTCCTGTGATCATCACTACTGCCACTCCTACCGACACCGCCAGTGATACTCCCACTATTATCCCTACTGCCGATACCAGGGGCAAAGAGACTTTGGTTGAGCCTGCCCAAGCAAGAGAACATCCCGAAGTCATCCTTGAAGCTTCTAGAAAAGAAATAGAAGAAATCCTGAAGATAATAAAAAAAGTGACTACAACATTGTAGAACAATTGGGGCAGACTCCCTAGAAGATATCATTGTTGTCCTTACTTTTGTGCTCTGAAACTCACGCCAAGGCCTTGGTAAAGTTTCTTAAGACCGCTCACGCACCCCATGAGACCTCCATCAACCAATTTGAAGACTGTGTGGCCAGTCTAACTGCTGATAACGGATTGGGCTTTTCCGATGCTGATTTAACCTCTAAAGGAAGGAAGCACAACGATGCCTTGCATATTTCCATTGAATGCAGGGGCACCACATTTGCCCATGTTTTGGTGGATACCGATTCATGATTGAATGTCTTGCCAAAAAATGCCCTCGATCGGTTGGATTGCGAGGGACTCATCTTGAAACCTAGCAACATCATAGTAAGGGCCTTTGACGGTTCCAAGAGGACAGTGCATGGAGAAGTTAACATCCCCATAAAAATTGGGACTCATACCTTTGACTCAATTTTTTATGTGATGGACATCCGCCCTTCGTACTCTTGTTTGTTGGGTCGACCCTGGATCCATGGAGCTGGTGCAGTCACTTCCACCCTACACCAAATGCTAAAATACCCGATCAGAGGGAAGATTGTCACGGTTCATGGGGAAGAGGAATACATGGTTAGCCATTTGAACTCTTTCAGGCATGTTGAAATGGATGGTGAATTCATAGAGACTCCCTGTCAGAACTTTGAGGAGGTTCCAGCAACGGTCACAGCAACCAAGTCTACTTCAAAGGTCCCGAAGATTACCAGACCTCCGCTAAAGATGGCTTCATTGAAAGACGCTCGAGCAGTAGTTGAAGAGGGAGGGTGTACTATCTGGGGTCAGCTTTCGGATATTCCCTACAAGTCCGACAAATTTGGGTTGGGGTTCACTTCAGAGGCTCAGAAAACTGTTCGACATTTTCGCGCGAGGGGACCACCTCTGCGTATCAGCAATCAAGGAGTCAATGCAATAGAAGATAGTGATGGCAGCTATGACATGAATGAATGGATTTTCCAACTATCGACGGAGGGCTTAATAATTGGGAGGCGAAGAATTTCATTCCTATTACTTTTATTCAAGAGTAATTTTCTTTTAATATTTTCAGGCTTGTAATATTTAAACAATTTAGACTTTTTTTTCTAAACCTTGTGTCTTACCCTAGGCACAATGGTCCATCTGTAAGGGTTGTCACTTCATTCTCATATGTCATTAATGAATCATGGACGTTTTTTACATCAAATTTTGTTTTCTTTGTCTTTTCTTTCTTGCATTTTATTTCTTTCAAAGGTAGCTGTGTTCTTACACACACTCACATATTGAAAATGCAGATCTACGTCCACTCAGGATCTCAGGGGTAACAGTTCTGCTATGGCCAATTGTGACTTTGAAAATCCGATCTACTAAGCCGACGACGAAGGTGAAGAAGATTTTGAAGTGCCAAGAAAGTTGGCCAGGTTGTTGCAACAAGAAGACAGAGCTATTCAACCTCATGAGGAACCGTTGGATACAATCAACTTGGGTACCAAGGAAGATAAAAAGGAAATCAAGGTGGGTGCCAATCTAGAGCCGAGTGTCAAAGAACGGTTGATTCAGCTGTTGCAGGATTATGTTGAGATCTTCGCCTGGTCTTACGAAGACATGCCAGGACTGGATGCAGACATTGTGGTACATCATCTGCCTACAAAGGAAGAATGCCCCCCCAGTAAAACAGAAGGTTCATCGTATGAGGCCCGACATGTCGGAAAAGATCAAAGAAGAAGTTATGAAGCAGTTCAATGCTGGATTTTTGGCTGTCACCTCTTATCCCCAATGGGTGGCCAATGGTGTCCCTGTACCCAAGAAAGATGGTAAAGTGCAGATGTGTGTGGACTACAGAGACTTAAATAGGGCAAGCCCCAAAGATGATTTCCCACTTCCCCATATCGACATCCTGGTTGACAATATGGTACAACACAAAGTGTTTTCCTTCATGGATGGCTTCTCGGGCTATAACCAAATCAAAATGGCACCTGAGGATATGGAGAAAACGACTTTTGTTACACAGTGGGGCACTTTCTGCTATAAGGTCATGCCATTCGGACTGAAGAATGCTGGGGCAACCTATCAACGCGCTATGGTAGCTTTATTTCATGACATGATACACCATGAGATAAAGGTCTATATAGACGATATGATAGCCAGGTCGCAGACGGAAGAAGAGCACCTTGATCACTTACAGAAGCTGTTTGAAAGGCTGAAGAAGTACAAGTTGAGATTGAATCCAAACAAGTGCACATTCAGAGTACGGTCTGGTAAACTCTTGGGTTTTGTCGTCAGCAACAAGGGTATCGAAGTTGATCCTGCCAAGGTTAAAGCGATACAAGAAATGCCGTCTCCTCGTACTGAGAAAGAAGTCAAAGGATTCTTGGGACGTCTGAATTACATAGCCAGGTTTATTTCTCACCTGACAACTACTTGTGAACCAATCTTCAAACTCTTGAAGAAAGATGAAGTAGTCAGATGGAACGACGAATACCAAGTTGCTTTTGACAAAATCAAGGAATACCTGCAAGAACCTCCTGTGTTATTGCCACCTGTCGAAGGAAGGCCATTGATCTTATATCTAACTGTTTCAGAAAACTCAATGGGGTGTGTGCTGGGGCAGCATGACGAGTCTGGTCGAAAAGAGCAAGCTATTTATTACCTGAGCAAAAATTTTACTGACTGTGAAACAAGATATTCACTGCTTGAGAAAACTTGTTGCGCTCTAGCATGGGCTGCTCGCCGGCTGAGACAATATATGCTGACCCACACTACTTTGTTGATATCTAAAATGGATCCGATAAAGTACATCTTTGAGAAGCCTGCTCTTTCTGGGAGAATAGCAAGATGACAGATGATCCTGACAGAATACAACATACAGTATACTACCCAGAAAGCTATAAAGGGAAGTGTATTGGCTGATCATCTTGCTCACTAAGCTGTAGAAGACTATCAGTCCATGAAGTTTGAATTCCCAGACGAAGACATCATGACGTTAGACAACTGTGAAGAGATCAGGCCATATGACGGACCTGAACAAGGATCCCGATGGACCCTGTTCTTCGATGGGGTATCCGACGCACTTGGCAATGGTATTGGCGCCGTACTCATATCTCTAGAAGGATGTCATCTCCATTTACTTCCAGACTTTGCTTCAACTGTACAAATAACATGGCAAAATTCGAAGTGTGCATCTTTGGTCTCAAGGCTGCCATAGACTTGGTGTTGCACCCCAAAATTTGCCCTCTCATGTTTTCCAAAGTCTCCCCCCTGCATGGTTGATCACAAACCCTTGCCTAAGGAAAAAGAAAATTTTTGAGTGGTGCTTTAAGTATCTTTCGATTGGCATTCTGAAAGACCCTTCGATTGGCATTCTGAAGGAGCACTTCGATTGACATTCTGAAGGAGCATTTCGATTGGCACTCTGAAGAAGCATTTCGATTGGCATTATGAAGGAGTCTTTCGATTGGCATTATGGACAAGTATTTCGATTGGCATTATAATAATGTCCTTCGATTGGAATTCCAAAAGGTCCATTCGAAGAGGCATTCAAAGGGTCCATTCGAAGAAGCATTCGAAAAGAATTCGAAGGAGGTCATCAGCCCATTTGAAAGGGAGCATTCGAAGGGTGCCATCAGCCCATTCGAAGGAGGCAAATCAGGGCCAATCGAAGAGCATGGCCTGAAAGCATTCGAAATCCAAAAGCGTCCAGGTTCATTCAAGGGACACGAATGCTTCAAAAAAGGAAATAATTTAATGTGTTTTATTCTTGTCTCATGGATTTAATGGCCTGTTTAATGGCTGTCCCTTGCCATTACTGCACCCTCACACCCCTATAAATATAGAGGCCAGCATACATATCCAAGACACGAAAATTACACGAAAATTACACAGAAATTATACACACAAAAATCAGAGGAAAATCATAGAACAAAAATATACAGGGAGAAGCATTGGAGAGACGCTGCCCATACAATCCACCAAAGGTTGTCAGAATTTTCCAAGCCAAAGCAGTCCTTCAGATCGAAGGTGCCCACGCCCAGAAGCCCCCAGATTGAAAGTGCTCCCATCCAGCCAGTGCCAAATCGAAGGTTCCAACTACTATAAGAGAGGGTAAATTGTCAAAAAACTTTTCATTTTGCATAACACATTATTAATTGTTGTTACCTTGATTTGCCATCCTAGACAGGATCAAAGGGCCTGGGTTTGGCGCCCAGGTCATGTTTTTCGTGTGCTAACATTTGCTGCAGATTTAGCCTAAAGAGACCCCAACAAGCGCAGGATCGAAGGGCCTGGGATTCAATACCCAGGCCCTGCATTTTTGTTTCGCTAACATGCTTTTGCAGGTACAACATCCCAGATCGAAGGAGAGCCCTTCTCTGGATCGAACCCATTAGCGTGCTGGATCGAAAGAGGCCTCTCATCCCTGGATCGAAGGCCACTCACGCCTTACTATCTGGCCCAATCGAAGGGACCAGGACCCTCTCTGGATCGAAGCTTCCATGCTCTCCCTGGGTCGAAACTCCTTTTCTTTCCTAGATCGAAGGATCCCCCTTGTATTTTATTTTTGTTTTCCATAGACTTCTTTTTATCTTTTTAATTAACATTAAAATCAAAAAAACCACAAAAAACATTAAGCTAGTGTTTTCTATTAAAATTAATTTTGTTAATTAACCTTTTAATGATCTTAACATTTTTTTCCAAAACTAAAATTAAATAGATTTAGATTATTTTCCCAAAATAAAATAAAACAACAAAAAGATTTCGTTCTTAGGATTTTTAGAGTTTATCTTCAGATTTGCGCGCGTTTATTTTATTGTAATTGCCTACTGGCTTGTAATAGCTTAGCTGATACCTTTTACGCTTTACTGCTTTATTCCCCCAATTTTGGACATGTAAATAATCCCCCTCCCCGAAGCCTTGTAATAGCGTAGGATTTACAATTTCCGCACTTTAAATTCCTGTACATATATTAACTGTTTAGATGTATGCTAACTAGGATTGCATGGCAAGATCTATCTTAATTTAAAATCAACCACAGCTCACCATAACATGTACAAAGATAACATAAACTGAAAATTGACACACTTGCACATGCCACTCTTAGGGTACACCTCACTTGGTTGCCTCGAACGTGGTCATTATGTATAAGATGTTTTAGAGGTCGTACTTTTGTCCCAAGATCATAAGTTGCCTCGAAATGGTTGCCTCGATAAAAATGATCTAAGACATTAGGATTACCACTAAAGTGTCCTAACGTTGCTTTAGTGTCCACACGTCCCTAAAATCGAATTGACCCGAAAAACTCCAACGACTGTGCTACCTACTCCTCAATAGTGGGATAGCACTGTCTAAAGGACAGTTGCACAGTTTAATTCCTTTTTGAGTAGGTAGATATTCTTAAGTACTTGCTCTCTTTTAAACAAAACAAAACTTTTCGCACATACACTTTTCGAACAAAGTTTTCAAAAACACTTCATATACTCTTGAGGACAGAAGCAAGAGTTAAAATGAAGTTTCAAACAAAACTCTTTTCAAAACCCACAAACACAAGAAAAGCAAAACTTTTTGAAAACATAGTGAGCAAGCACCTAAGAGCCCGTGGATAACCACTGATAGAAAGGGTGCTAACACCTTCCCTTTCTATAATCTACCTCCCGAACCCGAGAAACATCTCGAAAAGGAATTTTTCTGTGCTTTTGTCCTTTCCTTGTTAGATAAAATAAAAGACGGTGGCTACTCTTGCTTACTGCGACACTTTGCGAAAACAAACGCAAACACGAACCAGCATTCCAAAAACAGTCAGTTCTCGTTCCCACCGATCACAGAACTGGCGACTCTGCTGGGGAGTAATTAATAAGTGAGGTATACCTTGGGATTAGATCACTTGTGTTTTCAATTGTATTGCTTTGTATGCTTTTATTTTTGTGGGCTTGTATCGGAGTTCTATAGATCCTAACCCGGATCTGGGGGTACCCTTTTTAGGTAAGTAGCAATAAACTGCGAGGGATCTATCCGGCATAGACCGACACGGATGAAGCAGTAGCTACGTTGGTGTGGCACCTTGGTCTATACCGATATCCCTTGTGTTGAAACGAGGAGAATATGGGTCTTCTGAGGAGTCATTAAGCACCAACTGACCTTAGAATCTTAAATTGACCAACTTGGCCATAGAACAGTAGCAGTATGCTACACTCATTGAGACTAAACTCTCGCGATGGTTCCGACCGCAAGAAAAGGTTGCTAAGCTGGAATTATGACCGATTGAGGGTAGTCAGTGATATTGAGATCCTCTAGAACCCGATTACTATTTTTTTAGGACAGGTTTAAACCAACTAAACTGAAAGAGGGTAATGCCTAAACTCCATGCCAGCCTAAACTTAAGGCTATATGTGTGACTTGTGTGCCTTCAAACTTGAACTACTTGTTATCTGACAACAGGGGTTCCTTGCAGGTTTTGTTTACAGTCCTTATCCAACAAATTGGATTTATTGTAGGGCTCACTTACATTACCTCACTTTTTGCTTAAACGCATAGCATATACATCATAACATCATACCTTAACATTTCCTTAACCATTTCAAGGATCTCAAGGGTCTGTGATGCAGGTTATGGTGCATCAAAAGTCTAGCAAGGGGCAAAGGGGATTTATTTTCCTCTAGCCAAGGTTGTTTAGAAATCAAAACACGATAAACTTGAGTCAGGGGCTATGACCCACTCGATATGGTGAGCTTGACTCTTGAAGAAGGACTCTCAGCAACATGAAGTTCCTTCAACCAAGTTACCAAATTCAAATTCTAACAAGTTTCTTGTTTACCCCGCGAGATCCTTGAAAACATTGCATACATATATCATACATATCATTGCATAACAGGTCTCCCAGTACAGGTCTCTTATCTTCTTCGCTGTTTATTTCAGCAATCATCATGTCTACTGAACCTTCAACCGAGCAAGCTATCAAGGCTCTCCAGGCCCAGAATGCCCAATTTCAAGAGTTGGTCATGAGCCTAGCTAAGGGTCAGCAGGACCTGAAGACCCTGATTCTGAAAGAGAAAAGAAGAAGAAAAAGAGGACCATCCTGTTCAACACTGGACGCAGGTTTGGAAATGGGCTGCAGAGTGAAGTTGATCTGACCACCCCATCTGGAGAGAAAGACAGTCCACAAGAAAGGAGGGCTCCTAGCCCTATAGTCTCCGACAACGAGACAGACTATGATGAAGAACAATATCCTCCTGCTGAGGATAGGTACAAACAACTGGAAGACCGTTTGAACGCTATGGAAATACAGAAGGTGCCCGGTCTGGACTTCGGAGATCTGGGTCTTTCATCTGGGGTGGTGATTCCCCATAAATTCAAGGCACCTGCCTTTGCAAAGTATGACGGAGCTTCCTGTCCAAAGCTACACCTTCGGTCATATGTGAGAAAGATCCAACCCTATACTGCTGACAGAAATCTCTGGGTTCATTTCTTTCAAGATAGTCTGTCAGGGACTCAACTTGAATGGTTCTGTCAACTGGAAGGAGCTAACATCCGCGACTGGGAGGACCTTGCTGCTGCTTTCTACAAGCAATACCAGTATAATGCCAATCTTGCTCCCACATGTACTCAGCTTCAAAGTATGTCTATGGTTATAGGCGAAGGCTTTAAGGATTACGCTCAGAAGTGGAGAGATCTTGCTGGAAGAGTCCAACCCCCTCTGTCTGATAGGGAGTTGGTGGATATGTTTCTTGGGACTTTGTCTGGTCCCTATTTCAAACACTTGATCGGAAGCTCTTCAGCCGGGTTCACCGAGCTAATACTGACCGGGGAAAGGGTCGAAGCTGGCATCAAAAGTGGGAAGATTTAAGAAGCTACACCTTCTGATGTTCAGAAAAAGCCCCACAATGGGAAGAAAGAGTCCAATGCTGTGTATGGTCAAAAGAGTCGTCATGATCAACACGTAGGGGCAGTCCTGGTCTCTGATTCTGCGTCACGCCGACAACAGCAAAAGGGGAATCAACGAAATCCAAATGAGCCTAAAAGACAGTTCACCAACATCAACATGCCGTTGTCTCAAGCGTTGCAACACTTGTTGAAGATGAATCTAATTACATTGATAGGACCTCATCCAAACCCCAAGACTTCTTCCCCTAACTACAATCCTAATGCGACCTGCGCTTATCATTCTTACAGTCCCGGGCATGATACTAACGATTGTTGGGCATTGAAGTACAAGATTCAGAATTTATTGATGCCAAGGAGATTGAGTTTGGTCCTCCGGAGACTCTAGCATAATCACTGCTCCTATGCCAAATCATTGAGAATGTCTTTGTTTCATTTGAATTTTCAAGTTGTAATCTCTTTATTATTCAAATAATTATATATTAATGCCAAACTTTGTTTCATTAATGTATTGCATATGTTTGTCTTGATTTGATCCAATCATTTTAATTACATTTAAACTATGCTTTTTACTCACTTTATGACATTCAACTCTTGCTAAAAGTTATAAGCCTTTAGAGGGAGGATGACGAAACAATGCCATAATCTCATACAATATGCTTTTGGACAGACCTTGCTGACGATGTACATGCATTTCTTTCAAATCCTAAACACTGGAGTTATAAGGAAGATAATCCCTAGTCAACCCCTTCGAGCTAAAGAAGTAGGAGTTTTCTGTTTTAAACACAAATTGAAACCTTTAATCAAAACCCGGGGCAGGGTAGTCTCTCAGTTAATTCAAATGCGCATTGAAGTCGCAAAACTCTCAGTTCATAATACAATGAACGACATCAAAAGCGTTCCTCTGGAATCAAAAGACAGTGGTGGTTCCTTATTTCATAGGTAGTCAATCTCTCAAAAAAAGAGAAAAAGCCCACTGAGCCAAAATCTATAAAGGAGGCTTGAGAAAGTTGGGGCATCCCGCTGACTGTAATCTCGAAAACAGGAACAGTCATGAAAAAGTTAGGGATAACAAATCAAAAGAACGAGGTCGCTACAAATCCTCGACAACATGAAAAATGTTGCAAAAAATGATGACTGCCTTCAAAAATCCAACTTGTGTGAACCATCACCAAAAACGTCGTTCCAGACTCATTTGGAGTTCAAATGCACAATTAACTGAGTTTAGGATTGAAGAACATCACGAAGAGCGGGTGGGTACAAATATACTTTGAGCCTTTATCCTTTGTTTCTTAAACCGTGAACCAAGCCACGTTACAACCCTTCAAAAGTCCTAACTAAAGCATGGGTTAGTTCAAAAGCATACTGTTATAAAAGGTATCCTGACTCCTGTAAGGCTTTGCCCTAAATCTTGTGTTGAATTTGTCTTATAAAGAGTTTTCTGCTAAAAAACACATTTTTCAAAAAAACTTTGAGACAAGCATAAACTTTGCATTATCTGAATATCACTGTTTGCATTTGGCTATTTGTTTGACAGCGGAGAAATTCACACGACGAATATCCGGTGAACGAAAACCCTCTCAGTGAACAAAATCACTTCAAAAAGGATGACACTTCCATTGACAAATCTCCTATCAATAGGGAGACATGACATGTCACTCTCTAGCACACCTGGGGGCAGTCTAGTCAAGATTTCAAGAAATCTCTGAAGAATTGCAGAATAACCAGGGGCAAGTCTCCATCTCCGTCACTTGGGGCATTGAACGCCAATCTCAGTAAAGGGTTACGTACAATTAAACATTTTTTGGCAATGTCACAAACACTTGCTACTAGGGGCAATGACAAATCTCCCTAAATCCTTCTCATAGGATGAAATCCCAGCAAGGGTTTAATCTCTGAAAACCTTTCCCCAGCTGAACCAACCTCAAGAATCCCCGAGGAATTCCCCCAACGAAGATGTCATCCCTCTAGCGGACTGACGACAGGGTTTATTTCCCCAACAACACCAGGATTTCACATCTTGAGTTTGCCTCTCCGACTACTACAAATCAAAGGACCACAACTCCTCTTCCCCAGTAGACTCTGGAAGCTTGTCCCCTGCGAAGCACAAATAAGTCTCCTCAGCCAAATTCAGAGGTTATCCTCACAAGAGTCTAACTGGGTTATCCTCAGCAAGTTGCAACTGAAAGATCATCCCTGCGAAGTTCTTTCTATCCCCAACGGAGTTCATTCCTCTCATAGACAGAAATTTAATCCCCAATAGGGTTCGCTGTCACCAGCAACAATAATTCATCCCCAGCTGAGTTTTACTTCTCCAAATCAGCTGATCTTCTAGCAGAGTATATACTCCCCACAGAGTCATTTCCTCGTCAGTCTATTCCCCAGCGGAGTTATTCTCTCCTGCAGGATTATTCTCCCAATCATCTTCAGACGTTATCTCCAGCGAGTGAAACTCTTTATTCTCCAACAACAGTCAGGGATTTATTTTCCCAAACTCGGATGTACCACAATAGCATTTCATGTTCATACATCATGACGTGCGCATACATATTGCATACAACATAATCTCATTTATTTTGAGAACATCATCATACAATGCATGTCATGCATCATATACGATTAATCACGTACCTTTTCAGGAAAGATGGTTATCATCAACAACTTCCAGCAAGTTCAAGATTTACTCTGGAAACTAAATAGAGTAATTATCTGCACGATTAAATTCAGCTTTACACGGGTTCGTCATGAAGAAATCTTACACGGGTTTCTCCTAAATGCATCTTCACACGGGTTTATCCTGAAAAATCCTACACGGGTCCTTTCTCATACATTTCTGAATGAAGTTTTACACGAACTTATCACAAAGTAACCTTACCCAGGTTCCTCCAGAAGTTTCACACGAACTTATCCCAAAGTAACCTTACCCGGGTTCCTCCTGAAGTTTTACACGAACTTATCTCACAATAACCTTACCCCGGTTCATCCAGAAGTTTCACACGAACTTATCCCGAAGTAACCTTACCCCGGTTTCTCCTGAAGTTTCACACGAACTTATATCACAGTAACCTTACCCCGGTTCATCCTGAAGTTTCACACGAACTTATCCCAAAGTAACCTTACCCAGGTTCCTCCAGAAGTTTCACACAAACTTATCCCGAAATAACCCTACACCGGTTCCTTCTCAATTCCAGATACAGTTTTACACAGACTCATCATCAGGCAACCCTACACCAGTTCCTTCTCAACTCCAGATGCAGTTTTACACGGACTCATCATGAAGCAACCCTACACTGGTTCCCTCTCTTCAAGATGCAGTTTTACACGGACTCGTCGTCAAGAAACCCTACACAGGTTCTCTCTTTCCAAAGATGAAGTTTTACACGGACTCCTCATCAGGCAACCCTACACTGGTTCCCTCTCTTCAAGATGTAGTTTTACACGGACTCGTCGTCAAGAAACCCTACACAGGTTCTCTCTTTCCAAAGATGAAGTTTTACACGGACTCCTTATCAGGCAACCCTACACCGGTTCCCTCTCTTTAAGATGTAGTTTTACACGGACTCGTCGTCAAGAAACCCTACACAGGTTCTCTCTTTCCAAAGATGAAGTTTTACACGGACTCCTCATCAGGCAACCCTACACCGGTTCCCTCTCTTCAAGATGTAGTTTTACACGGACTCGTCGTCAAGAAACCCTACACAGGTTCTCTCTTTCCAAAGATGAAGTTTTACACGGACTCCTCATCAGGCAACCCTACACCGGTTCCCTCTCTTCAAGATGTAGTTTTACACGGACTCATTGTCAAGAAACCCTACACAGGTTCTCTCTTTCCAAAGATGAAGTTTTACACGGACTCATCATCAGGCAACCCTACACCGGTTCCCCCTCTTCAAGATGTAGTTTTACACGGACTCGTCGTCAAGAAACCCTACACAGGTTCTCTCTTTCCAAAGATGGAGTTTTACACGGACTCCTCATCAGGCAACCCTACACTGGTTCCCTCTCTTCAAGATGCATTTTTACATGGACTCGTCATCAAGAAACCCTACACAGGTTCTCTCTTTCCAAAGATGAAGTTTAACACGGACTCGTCATCAGGCAACCCTACACTGGTTCCCTCTCTTTCCAAGAGGCAGTCTCACACGGACTCATCATCAGGCAACCCTATACAGGTTCCTCCTTTCCAGATGAAGTCTTACATGGACTCATCATGAAGTAACCTTACCCAGGTTCCCTCTCAGTCCAGATATGCAGTTCACCTCCAAAGTTAGACTTCCCCAGCGGAATCTTCTACACCAACAGGTATGCAAATTCTCGCTAAGGAATCTCTTACACGATCGACACTCTTGCAGATGGCATCTATAAGCCCATCCTCCTACCAACAATCTCCAAATGGCATCTGTAATCCCACTCCCGACGTCACAATGCTGATACTACACCATGCGAGTGCAAATTTCTAGGCACTCTAGTGTTCAATTATCTTCCACCTTCAGATCACGAAAGGCTCGAAAGCCAATCTATATCCTCAGGTTTAAGAAAATTGAACAGGGGCAACTGTTGCACCCCAAAATTTTCCCTCTCATGTTTTCCAAAGTCTTCCCCCTGCATGGTTGATCACAAACCCTTGCCTAAGGAAAAAGAAAATTTTTGAGTGGTGCTTTAAGTATCTTTCGATTGACATTCTGAAAGACCCTTCGATTGGCATTCTGAAGGAGCACTTCGATTGGCATTCTGAAAGACCCTTCGATTGGCATTCTGAAGGAGCACTTCGATTGGCATTTTAAAGGAGCATTTCGATTGGCACTCTGAAGAAGCATTTAGATTGGCATTATGAAGGAGTCTTTCGATTGGAATTATGGACAAGTATTTCGATTGGCATTATAACAATGTCCTTCGATTGGAATTCCAAAAGGTCCATTAGAAGAGGCATTCAAAGGGTCCATTCGAAGAAGCTTTCGAAAAGCATTCGAAGGAGGTCATCAGCCCATTCGAAAGGGAGCATTCGAAGGGTGCCATCAGCCCATTCGAAGGAGGCAAATCAGGGCCAATCGAAGAGCATGGCCTGAAACATTTGAAATCCAAAAGCGTCCAGGTTCATTCAAGGGACACGAATGCTTCAAAAAAGGAAATAATTTAATGTGTTTTATTCTTGTCTCATGGCTTTAATGGCCTGTTTAATGGCTGTCCCTTGCCATTACTGCACCCTCACACCCCTATAAATACAGAGGCCAGCATACATATCCAAGACACGAAAATTACACGAAAATTACACATAAATTATACACACAAAAATTAGAGGAAAATCATAGAACGAAAATATAAAGGGAGAAGCATTGGAGAGACGCTGCCCATACAATCCACTAAAGGTTGTCAGAATTTTGCAAGCCAAAGCAGTCCTTCAGATCGAAGGTGCCCACGCCCAGAAGCCCCCAGATTGAAAGTGCTCCCATCCAGCCAGTGCCAAATTGAAGGTC
Organism: Vicia faba; assembly: GCA_948472305.1. NCBI lineage: Eukaryota > Viridiplantae > Streptophyta > Magnoliopsida > Fabales > Fabaceae > Vicia > Vicia faba. The sequence continues at coordinate 1,449,930,433 of OX451737.1, read as the reverse complement.
CCAACTACTGTAAGAGAGGGTAAATTGTCAAAAAACTTTTCATTTTGCATAACACATTATTACTTGTTGTTACCTTGATTTGCCATCCTAGACAGGATCAAAGGGCCTGGGTTTGGCGCCTAGGTCATGTTTTTCGTGTGCTAACATTTGCTGCAGATTTAGCCTGAAGAGACCCCAACAAGCGCATGATCGAAGGGCCTGGGATTCAATACCCAGGCCCTGCATTTTTGTTTCGCTAACATGCTTTTGCAGGTACAACATCCCAGATCAAAGGAGAGCCCTTCTCTGGATCGAACCCATTAGCGTGCTGGATCGAAAGAGGCCTCTCATCCCTGGATCGAAGGCCACTCACGCCTTACTGTCTGGCCCAATCGAAGGGACCAGGACCCTCTCTGGATCGAAGCTTCCATGCTCTCCCTGGGTCGAAACTCCTTTTCTTTCCTAGATCGAAGGATCCCCCTTGTATTTTATTTTTGTTTTCCATAGACTTCTTTTTATCTTTTTAATTAACATTAAAATAAAAAAAACCACAAAAAAACATTAGGCTAGTGTTTTCTATTAAAATTAATTTTGTTAGTTAACCTTTTAATGATCTTAACATTTTTTTTCCAAAACTAAAATTAAATAGATTTAGATTATTTTCCCAAAATAAAATAAAACAACAAAAAGATTTCGTTCTTAGGATTTTTAGAGTTTATCTTCAGATTTGCGCGCGTTTATTTTATTGTAATTGCCTACTGACTTGTAATAACTTAGCTGATACCTTTTACGCTTTACTGCTTTATTCCCCCAATTTTGGACATGTAAATAATCCCCCTCCCCGAAGCCTTGTAATAGCGTAGGATTTATAATTTCCGCACTTTAAATTCCTGTACATATATTAACTGTTTAGATGTATGCTAACTAGGATTGCATGGCAAGATCTATCTTAATTTAAAATCAACCACAACTCACCATAACATGTACAAAGATAACATAAACTGAAAATTGACACACTTGCACATGCCACTCTTAGGGTACACCTCACTTGGTTGCCTCGAACGTGGTCATTAAGTATAGGATGTTTTAGAGGTCGTCCTTTTGTCCCAAGATCATAAGTTGCCTCGAAATGGTTGCCTCGATAAAAATGATCTAAGACATTAGGATTACCACTAAAGTGTCCTAACGTTGCTTTAGTGACCACACGTTCCTAAAATCGAATTGACCCGAAAAACTCCAACGACTGTGCTACCTACTCCTCAATAGTGGGATAGCACTGTCTAAAGGACAGTTGCACAGTTTAATTCCTTTTTGAGTAGGTAGATATTCTTAAGTACTTGCTCTCTTTTAAACAAAACAAAACTTTTCGCACATACACTTTTCGAACAAAGTTTTCAAAAACACTTCATATACTCTTGAGGACAGAAGCAAGAGTTAAAATGAAGTTTCAAACAAAACTCTTTTCAAAACCCACAAACACAAGAAAAGCAAAACTTTTTGAAAACATAGTGAGAAAGTACCTAAGAGCCCGTGGATAACCACGGATAGAAAGGGTGCTAACACCTTCCCTTTCTATAATCTACCTCCCGAACCCGAGAAAGATCTCGAAAAGGAATTTTTCTGTGCTTTTGTCCTTTCCTTGTTGGATAAAATAAAAGACGGTGGCAACTCTTGCTTACCTCTACACTTTGCAAAAACAAACGCAAACGCGAACCAACATTCCAAAAACAGTCAGTTCTCGTTCCCATCGATCACACTTGGGAATCAAACACTTGGATGTATTTGGAGATTCAACCTTGGTCATCAGTCAAGTCAAAGGGGAATGGGACACCAAGAACCCCAACTTTATCCCTTATAAAGAACATGTGTTGACATTGTTGTCACATTTCGAGAAGATTACCTTCGAGCATTTCCCGCGAGAAGAAAATCATCTAGCAGACGCATTAGCTACAATGTCATCTATGTTTAAAATTAATTGGGATAACGAGGCTCCTCAAATCTCCATTTAGCGGATGAATGAACCAACCTACTGTCACGAGATTAACACCGAAGAAGTTGTGGACCAGCCTTGGTTTCATGAAGTCAAAAGGTATCTCGAGTCTCAGGAATATCCAGAAGGAGCTTCGGTGAATGACAAGAAATTCCTGAGAAGGTTCTCGGCTAAGTTCTTCCTTAGTAACGACATTCTGTACAAACGCAGTGATGAATCGGTTTTACTTCGGTGTGTAGACAAGGCTGAGGCTGAAAGGATCATGGGTGAGCTACACGAAGGCACTTTTGGTACACATTCCAGTGGGCATACAATGGCAAAGAAAATCCTACGGGCAGACTATTATTGGTCTACCATGGAGGCAAATTGCTATCAACATTCTCGGACTTGCCATAAGTGCCAAATCTATGCTGACAAAGTACACGTACCACCGGTCCCTCTGAATGTCTTGACGGCTCCTTGGCCATTTGCTATGTGGGGAATCGATATGATTGGGGATATAAAGCCAATAACCTCCAATGGACACCGCTTTATCTTAGTGGCTGTGATCGGTGGATCTGGAACTGACTGTTTAACGCTGGTTCGTGAAATGTCGCGGAAGCAAGAGTCGCCACCGTCTTTTATTTTCTCCAATATGGAAAGGACAAAAGCACAGAAAAATTCCTTATTGAGATTAGTTCTCGGTTCGGGAGGTAGATTTATAGAAAGGGAAGGTGTTAGCACCCTTTCTATCCATGGTTATCCATGGGCTCTTAGATACTTGCTCATTTGTGTTTTCAAAATGTTTGTTTGCTTTTCAGAGTGGAGTGGGTTTGTAAAAGTTTCGTTTAAAATTTCAGTTCGACTCTTGTATCAGTCCTCAAGAGTGTTTGAAAAGTTGTTTTTGAAAGCTTTTTTGCAAAGTGTCGGTGTGAAAAGAAGTTTTTGATTTTTATTTTGAATTAGAGCCAATATCTATGAGTCATCTACCTACCCTAAGGAATTAGTCTGTGTAAATGTCCTTGAGGTAGTGCCATCCCACCATTGAGGGGTAGGTAGCACCACCATTGGAGGTGTTCAGGTCAATTCGAGGATTAGGGACAGTGTGGTCACCAGAGCAATAGGAGGACACCTTAGAAGCTACCCCCATGCCATGTTCATGGACATGAGGACTTACTAAAACGTCCCATACTCGACGACCACGTTTCGAGGGGCGAGGCAACAGTGAGGCGTACCCTAAGAGTGGTGTGTGAATTGTGTGTCATTTTCAGATAATATTTGTCTTATCATGCATTTGGTGAGCTACGCTTCGATTTTATTTGGGCATACATTCTTTCATGTGATTATTAGCAGTTAAGGTGCAGAAATTAAAATGCGGAAAAATAAGAGTCCTACGCTATTACAAGGCGCGGGTCTACATCGCCAAATTAACAAAGACCCGATTTTGAAAAGAAAAGTGCGGAAAGTAAATGTCCTGATTATCTATTACAAGGCCTTGGGGCAAATACATTATATCCACAAAAGAAATAAAAATAAATGCGAAAAGAAATTAGAATCGAGTGCGAGGGCGTTGGACCCTTTAAAGAAATTAAATTGAAGTTGGAAGGTTAATCAATTATTTAATGAGAAAAGAAATCATTTTTATGTTTTTTTTGGTATTTAATGAAAATAAAGAAAATTGATTAAAATTAGAAATTAAATAAAACCCTAACTCTAAATTGTTTTTTTTTAATCATTAAAGAAAATATTTAAGTTTTGACCTAATTTAACCTAATTACTTAATGACAAGTTTATTTACAAAATAATTAAGAATTAATAATGAAAAAAAAGAAAAAAAAGAATAAAAGTATTAAAACTCTAATTTCTACATTTTTTAGTTTATTTAAGAAAAAATATTAGAATTAAACCTAAAATTAAACTAATTAATTATTAGAGTTTATTTACAAAATTGATAGAAATTAACATTAATAAAACATATTTTTATTTTTTGACGTTTCTGATTTTTTTGTATTTTTATATTATGAAAATTAGTTTTATGGAATTAAATAAACAATTAACATAATTAAAATAAATAAAAGAAAAGAACAAAAAGAGAGAAAGAAAATGCAAACATGGGGGGTTTTCTGACCCAATTAGGAGGTATATGCAAGCAATTTGGCCCAATCAGAATGAGGCCTTTCTTGACTTTCCCAGCGCGTTTGCCTATGGTTGACTGAGGGTGTATGGTGGAGTGCGTGATCTGGCCATTGGATGGATCTCCTTGGCGCGTGGCAAGCTTAGATGGTGAGGACGCATGATGGTCCTGGGAATGAAGGCTGCATAGGAGCACATTAAAACAAAATATATTGAATAAGTGGGGGACCTGGGAATCGAACCCAGGTCCCAATGCTTGCAACTATCCCTGTCCACCAACTGAGCTATGCACGCGTGTTTGTTAGTATAATAAGATAGAAATAACATATGTGAAAGCAAACGCTATTGGTGGAAAACAGAAATTACGCGCGGATATTCAAACCCTCCATTCAGGCTTTGACACGCCAGCTTCATCTTCATCTTTTCTGCAAAAATATCAAACAAGTAGCGGGGGTTTTAAACCCCCACTAACCACAATATATAAAAATAGCGATTAGAGCAGGCCTTATCATAAATTGAGCGCGATGGTATGGTTAAATTCGTCTGGAGTTTCTGAGTTCAATGGTACTGGTTAGGATGGCCAATTTTTCTTTATGTGTGAAACCCCAAATCAAAGCTTCATAAAACCTAATATGCGTTCATGGTGGATTCTCATACAGGGCTTAATACTTCAATCAAAGCATGCCATTAGCTTCAGAATACTCATGTTAGTATAAATCAACATTTAAAATGCATTAATATGGCATGAACTTCAAAGTACGATTATGCAAAATTGTATGAACAGGGCGACTATGTTCTACCACTTCTTCGAGTATGGAGACTTGGCTTTGGTTGGAAAAGATTCCTGGTATTGTCAGGAGTCTATTGGAATGCTTTTGAGACCTTGAATCACACTGCAACTATGAAAACAGATTTGAGATTTTTGGTCAAAAATGCAAGTTTTGTTTCTTTGTTTCAGCGCAGCTTTCTTGTGTTTGAGCATTAGGGTTTCTTTGTATATGTATGAGGAATGATTTAGGTTAGAAAAACTGGCCCAAAATCCATGTATTCAATGATTCCATATTTGATTTTTCAAGCATCTTTTTTCAATCTTTTCCATACCAATCTTATGCCAATCATTGAAGATTCTTTCCCTTTTGAGTGTGCACGAAATCTTGAGCTCATAAAGAGTGAATATGCTGTATAAAAAGATTTGGAAAACATGATTTGCTATTTTTGTCATATTTTATTTTAATTAAATGAATTAATAATAATAATAATTCAAATAATTAATCAAAAATGATAAAATAACTCCCTTGGATGTCAATGAGTCGTGCATGGCCTTTGGGTGATGATTCTTGGAAGAAATTGAGGCCCATTAGCAATTTTGAGGCATTTGAAGCAAAGTTGACTTTTCAAAATTCCCAAAAATTTCCCAACTTCCACAAGGCATATCTTGCTCAATTTTTAAGATTTTATCATGTTCTTGGACATTTTGGAAAGGCCTTGAAGTCCTCTAACCAATGTCTTTGGTCCCATGTCATTTTGATTTACCAATCTCAAGTTATGGTCTTTGACTTAAAGTGCCTTTTTGTTGACTTTTGAAAATGACCTATAATGTTGAGATTGATAACTTTTTGTGAGGGCATTTATTGGACTTGAAGTGTGAAGATGAGTTGTAGGAAATGTCATTCTCTTCAAAATGAGCTTTGGATGGAATTTTTCTGATAAACCATGTGGAAGTTATGCCTTGGTCAATTTGCAGTTGACTTTTGCAACTGTCCAAATATAGAAACTTTTGCATCTTGAGACTTTTTGAGCCATGCCTTGAGAATCATGATCAATAATTGATAAAATGATGTTTGTGGCTTCAAAATAAGATGTTGACCAAAAATTTTGACTTTTGACTGTCAAATGACCATTTTGCCCCTGCAGTTGACTGTTGAGCAATTAGGGTTTTTGACTGTGCAATTTTGTGCTGTGAGTCTTGAAACTTGGCATAAGGATGCTTGACAATGTTTATAGGCATGTGGGACTTGTTTGGACCCTTGTAAACTTCAATTTCTTTGCCAGAACCAAAACCCTAATTTTTGATTGTTAGGAGGCCATTGGACTGTGCAACTCTTGAGTGATTTTTGAACCATGATCTTGGAAAATATTGAAGAATATGGGAGGGCAAATTTTAGGGTACAACAGTTGCCCCTGTTCAATCTTCTTAGACCTGAGGATGTAGATTGGCTGACGTGCCTTTCGTAATCCGAAGGTGGAAGATGATTGAACACTAGAGTGCCCAGAAATTTGCGCTCACATGTTGGCAGTGTGATGGTGGGAATGGGCTTATAGATGCCATTTGGAGATTGGTGGATAGGAGGATGGGCTTATAGATGCCATGTTGAGTGTTGATCGCGTGAGAGATTCCTTAGCGAGAACTTGCGTACCTGAAAAAGAAAATGATTACCTGACCTGTTACAGGAGTTGGTCTTCAAACTCTTTATATAGACGCTCCCTGGTTGGTTACAGGAATCGAATCTTCAACCTCTTCAGACGTGCCCTGGCGAGATACAGGAATCGAGTCTGGAGCTTCAAAAGGTGATGAATGAATCAGGGATGGTTACTACTTCAACGGGATGGTGAGAGAACCTTGGGCGATTACTACCTCAACAATAACGATGAGAGAATCTGGGGCGATTACTACCTTAACAGTAACGGTGAGAGAACCTGGGGCGATTACTACCTCAACAGTAACGGTGAGAGAATCTGGGGCGATTACTACCTCAACAGTAACAGTGAGAGAATCTGGGGCGATTACTACCTCAACAGTAACGGTGAGAGAACCTTGGGCGATTACTACCTCAAGAGTAACAATGAGAGAATCTTGGATGTCTTCTACTGAGTCTTCATCAGGAAAATCTTTAGGAATCAATTTAACTGGACCAGAGAAGGCCTTTGACTGGATCGGTGTGATCGGTGGATCTGGAACTGACTGTTTAACGCTGGTTCGCGAAATGTCGCGGAAGCAAGAGTCGCCACCGTCTTTTATTTTCTCCAAATGGAAAGGACAAAAGCACAGAAAAATTCCTTAAAGAGATTGCTCTCGGTTCGGGAGGTAGGTTATAGAAAGGGAAGGTGTTAGCACCCTTTCTATCCATGGTTATCCATGGGCTCTTAGATACTTGCTCATTGTGTTTTCAAAAGGTTTGTTTGCTTTTCAATGTGGGTTTAAAAAAGTTTCTTTGAAAAAATTTCAGTTCGACTCGTACGTCAGAGTGTTTGAAAAATTTGCTTTGAAAGCTTTTGAAAATGTGTTGGTGTGAAAAGATTTTTGTTTTGTTTGAAATTAGAGCAAGTATCCTTGAGAACCTACCTACCCTAAGGAATTCGTCTGTGTAAATGTCCTTTGAAGTAGTGCCATCCCACCATTGAGAGGTAGGTAGCACCACCGTTGGAGGTGTTCGGGTCAATTCGAGTTTTAGGGACATGGTGATCACCAGAGCAATGGGAAGACACCTTAGAAGCTACCCTCATGCCAGGTTCCCGGATCATGAGGACTTACTAAGACGTCCTCTACTCGACGATCACCTTTCGAAAGGCAACAGTGAGGCGTGCCCTAGGGGTGGTGTGTGCGAATTTGTGTGTCAGTTTCATTGATTTGTCTTGTCATGTTTATTTGTGTTCTACGCTTGATTTTAATTAGGGCCATTCATTCTTGCATGCTTATTTAACAGTTATAAAGTTTGCGGAAAAATAAATCTAAACTATTACAAATGGCGCGGGTCCACATCGCCAAAATTAAACCGGACCCGATTTGACGGAAAATAAAGAAAGCGAAGTAAAAGTGCGAAAAGTATAATCGTTACAACGCTTTGGGAGAATCACATAATTATAGTAAACGACATAAAATAAATGCGCGAAATTAAATAAATAAAACAATGGGCGTTGGACCCTTTTGCAAAATTAAAATTAATAGGAAATTAAAATTAAAAATTAAATGTTTTTGGTATTTTTGTATTTTTTAAGATTTAAAAGGAGAAGAATTGATTGAAATTAAAATAAAATGTCAAACCCTAATTCTAATGTTTTTTAAGTTTATTGTAAAAATATTAAGTTTTAACCTAATTTAAATCTAAGTTAATTTACATGCAAAATTTAATTTATGAAAATAAATAAAATAAGCAATATTATTGTAAAAAGGGAGATTAAGAAGAATAAAAATTAAACCTAATTCTATTTTTGGATTTTAGTTATTAAAAGGATTAAAATTATAACCTAATTAAACTAAATATTTACATGTAATTTATTTATGGAAAATAATTATAATAAAAATATTTATTATTTTTTTTTGTCTTTTTCTGATTTTTATGATGTTTTTCATATTTTGTAAAAATAATTATTAAATTAAATCAACACAACAAGTAAAAATAATAATTAAAAAGATATGAGAAAAATAAAAATATTTGCAAATCAGGGTGGGGGTGTAGTCCCAATTTGTGAGGTTTTGGACTTAGCAAATCTGGCCCAACAAGTATGGAATTTGTTGACTTTCCTAGGCCACGTACATGCATGCTGACTTGTCCTCATGGTGTCCCTCAATGCACAACCCTTGATCTGGTTCCATTAAGCACGTGGCTGGCTTGATATGGTGAGCACACGGTATATCCACAATCCAAGCGCTGTATGAGATTAATTACTGAAAAATAATATTGAGCATGTGAAAGACCTGGGGTTCGAACCCAGGTCAAGGGAATTACTAGCGCTTGCATCAACCACCTGTGCCAATGGACATATTTGATATATAATTAAACAATGAATATAATAAAAACAATCAAGAGTTAGTGCTCCAAAACGCGCGCAATTTCAAAATGGCCAATGGCTGATGGACACGAAATCATCTTCTTCCTCATCCTGTAAAACAAAACACTATGGCAACAGTTTTCGTAGCGTTGTATTAGGTAGCTTTTAGAAAAATAGCGAATAGCTCAATTCTAAACATAAATTAAGCGCGACTATCTCAATTTCTTCGTCCAGATATACTGATTGCAATGGTGGTACTGGGGGCGTCCAATTTTTCCTCTAGTAAGAACCCCTAATTTGAAGCTCAGGAAACCCTAATATTCAATCATGGTATAATCTCGTATAGCACAGAAAAACGCAATTAAAGATGTTAGTTAGCTTCAAAAACTCACAACAAACATGAATCAATAAATAAAAATGGCAAAGGATGTATGAATCATGATGTACGATTCCAAAAAATTTGAGATACAGTTCCAGTTCTATCTACCAATTCTTGGAGCTTTGAAGGGTGTTTGGAGTTGGAATATGATCAGGAGTCCACGAGCAAGCTTTTGGAATGAGTATTAGGGCTTAAAACCACCACTAACAACGTTTTCAGATTTGAGTTTTTATGGCAATTTTTCAATGTTGCAATGGCTTTTTGGGTGCAGCTTAGAGTCTAATCCCATTAGGGTTTGATTCCTGATTATGTATAGAAGCTTTTAGGTCAACAAAATTGAACAATATCCATGGCATTCAATGATTTGCATATTTGATTTTGTAAGATCTTTTTTGAATCTTTTTTCATGTGCAATTTTGTTCAATCAGCTCAAATCAAACCAAAACTTGCCTAATTAGGATGTGCACGTGATATTGAGTCTAGAATGTGCATAAAAAGATTTTTTTAGGTCAAGTTTATATTTTCTACATATTTAAATAATTTAAATGAATTAATATTAATATAAATTCAAATAAATAATTAAAAAATGAGAAAATACTTCCCCTTGGGCTTAATGGTCGTGCATAGGCTTGGCATGAAGAAACTTGGAAGAAAAATGGGCCCATTAGCATTTTTGGATCATTTGCATCAATGTTGACTTTTCAAAATTCCCAAAAATTTCCCAACTTCCACAAGGCATAACTTGCTCAATTTTTAAGCTTTTCTCATGTTCTTGGACATTTTGGGAAGGTCTTTGAGTCCTATAACCAATGCCTTTGGTCCCATGTCATTTTGATTTACCAATCTCAAGTTATGGCCTTTGACTTAAAGTCCCTTTTTGTTGACTTTTGAAAATGACCTATAATGTTGAAATTGATAACTTTTTGTGAGAGCATTTCTTGGACTTGGAGTATGAAGATGAATTGTAGGAAATGTCTTTCTATTCAAAATGAGCTTTGGATGGAATTTTTCTGATAATCCATGTGAAAGTTATGCCCTGGTCAATTTCAGTTGACTTTTTCAGCTGTCCAAATATAGTAACTTTTGCATCTTTGATGATTTCTGAGCCAAATTTTGAGAATCATGATCAAGCATTGATCAAATGATGTTTGTGGCTTCAAAATGATATGTTGACCAAAAATTTGCACTTTTGACTGTCAAATGACCATTTTGCCCCTACAGTTGACTGTAGTGCAATTTAGGGTTTTGACTGTGCAATTTTGAGCTGAATGCCTTGAAACTTGATATGAGGATGCTTGACCATGTTTGTAAGCATATGAGACTTGATTGGGCCTTTGGAAACTTCATTTCCTTGATCAGGACACAAACCCTAGTTTTGACTGTATAGGAGACAGTTGCACTGCACAACCCTTGGGGAATTTTGTGACTTGGCTTGGCAATTTCTTGAAGAATATGGGAGGGCAAATTTTGGGGTGCAACAGTTGCCCCTGTTCAATCTTCTTAGACCTGAGGATGCAGATTGGCGGACGTGCCTTTCGTAATCCGAGGGTAGAAGATGATTGGACACTAAAGTGCCCAGAAATTTGCGCTCACATAGTAACAGTGATGGGGGAATGGGCTTACAGATGCCATTTGGTGATTGCTGGATAGGGTGATGGGCTTATAGATGCCATCTGGACGTTGATCGCGTAGGAGATTCTTTAGCTAGAACCTGCATACCTGCAAAAGAAAAAATGAGTACCTGACACGTTGCAGGAGCTGATTTTAGATGCTTGGTATAGATATGTCCTGACTGGTTACAGGAGCTGGATCTGGAACTTCAAACGGCGATGAATGAACCAGGTATGGTTACTGCCTTAGCATGAATGGTAAGAGAACCTTGGGTGATTTTAACTTCAACAACGCTCGTTGAGAAAAATCTTGGCGGGAATTACCATCTTTGCAATATCGGAACGGGAACCACAGGCCATTATAATCTGAAAGGGAATCACCTCACTCGCCGTTGGAGAGGGAATCATCTGAAAAGGACATGTTACCTCACACACCGTCGGAGAGGGAAACATAAGAGACTATTACCTCACACTCATCGTCGGAGAGGGAAACATCTGAAAAAGGAATTACCACCTCACGCACTTGCCGGAGAGGGGACCATAAGACTATCACCTCACACTCATCGTCGGAGAGGGAAACATCTGAAAAAGGAATTACCACCTCACGCACTTGCCGGAGAGGGGACCATAAGACTATTACCTCACACTCATCGTCGGAGAGGGAAACATCTGAAGAAGGAATTACCACCTCACGCACTTGCCGGAGAGGGGACCATAAGAGACTATCACCTCACACTCATCGTCGGAGAGGGAAACATCTGAAGAAGGAATTACCACCTCACGCACTTGCCGGAGAGGGGACCATAAGAGACTATCACCTCACACTCATCGTCGGAGAGGGAAACATCTGAAGAAGGAATTACCACCTCACGCACTTGCCGGAGAGGGGACCATAAGAGACTATCACCTCACACTCATCGTCGGAGAGGGAAACATCTGAAGAAGGAATTACCACCTCACGCACTTGCCGGAGAGGGGACCATAAGAGACTATCACCTCACACTCATCGTCGGAGAGGGAAACATCTGAAGAAGGAATTACCACCTCACGCACTTGCCGGAGAGGGGACTATATCTTCTACTGAGTCTCTATCAGAAAAATCTGTTGGGAGTCGATTTAGCTGGACTAGAGAAGGCTTTGAACTATGTTTGAGCATTTTAACTGCATCTTTCCTGAAAGGTAAAGGTCAGTCCTATGCGATGCATGATATGGATCAAGCAATGATGTTCTCAACATAAATGAGATTTGTACGATATGATGCGTTATGCATGCTATAATGATGTATGTGATGTTTATGAATGTTTTCGTCTAGGAAAGTAAATCCTTGACGGACGCCGGGAAGTCATATCCTGGGCTGATGTTGGAGAATAAGCTTTTGCTTTCGCTGGGGATAATAGTTGCAAGAATACCGGTAGGAGAAGATGACTCAGTTGTGGAATAAACTTGGCAAATAGACGATTCTGCGGGGAGAGAAGATACTCTGACGACCATGCTGGGAAGCAATACTCTGTGGGGATAGAGATGCTTTGCTGAATGTTGATAGTTTGCTGAGGATACCCTTGTTATTGGACGTGTTGAAGGACTTCGCTGGGGTAAAAAGGCTTCGTTGACGACGCTCTTTCCGTGGCTTTTGGCTGAGGATAACCCAGTTATATCCTGTTAAGGAAATAACTCTTTAAATAAAGCCGGACGACGCGTTCGTGCTCTGCGAGGGGATAAGCTTCCAGAATCTACTGGGGATAAGCTTATTGCTTGGGGATATGTACTCCATCTTTCCTGGGGAAACCGGATTGGACTCTTCTGGGGAGTTTTGATGCGCTGGGGAAGTGATTCCTTTGAATATTGTGATACCGCCGGGGAACAATCTTTAGGCCGAGACTGCCGGGGATGCTTGTTAAGAATATATGTGTTGCTGCTGGGGAAGTATTGAGATCTACGGGAGGACACTCAATTTCCTTGAGATTTGTAATAATTTTGCTTGGAGAGGAATGTACTGTCTGCTTACTCTCTGGGGAATTCAGGTATACTGGTCGCGTTCTCTAGCTGAACCTACCTTGATACCTTGGAGGATAGAGCAATTGGATTGTTTAGACAACTCTTTTATTGCCCCTGTTTCTAGTGTCACCTGCAATTAATTCCTTTGTTTCGTATGCAAATATTTATGAGTTAGCAAATCATTGTCAATGCATATATCACAAATTGAACCTTGGACGTTCTTCGCAAAACAAAACAGAAAAAGAAAAACACTTGGCACATTTAACTGAAGATATATTTTTATTGATTTTTGAATGGCCTGAAAATAGGCGTTTTGTGTACAAGAGGCTGACGTCCTAGTAAGAGGAGCGCCGCCGAACAAGAGAGTTTATACAATTTTTGTACCAAAGAAAATAAAACTGCTGTGTGAAATTTGAATGATTCACTGGGTTTCAACTCTGCTATTGTCTTTATAACTCCGAGCGTCTCATCACTTGATGACCTTGGTTGAAGGTGAAGCTGACTGATCGATGCCGTCTGAACTTGATGTAGATACCGGATTCTGGATGCAAAGTGATCAATGAGACATAGTATTACGCTTTATCCCTAATTTTTGCCTGGACTGCCCTTTCGGGTTTTCAGTCCACCGGGATACCTATTTTTGCCCAAGCCGCCTTTTCAGGTTTTCGACTTGCCGGGTGTACAGATTTTTTCATTTTCATCCCTTCATTTTGCCCGAACCCTTTTGGTTCGACGGGAAGCCCTAATTTTTGCCTAGGCATGTCAGCCTAGCGGGTCTTTTTTTCATGCGTAGTATTTTTTAACTATGTCTGCATTGGCGGGGTGATGAAGGTCGTCACCATCCATGTTGGTTAATATCATTGCTCCTCCTGAGAACACATGCTTAACCACAAATGGCCCTTCGTACGTAGGGGTCCATTTGCCCCTTGGATCACTCTGAGGAAGGATGATTCGCTTGATCACCAGATCCCCGACTTGATATTCCTGTGGTCTGACCTTTTTGTTAAATGCCCTGATCATTCGTTTCTGATACGTCTGACCATGGCAGATAGCAGCAAGTCTTTTTTCGTCAATGAGGTTGAGTTGATCAAGTCGTGTCTGGATCCAATCATCTTCGTTCAGATTTGCATCCTTCATTATCCGGAGAGAGGGTATTTGTACTTCGATTGGCAAGACTGCCTCCATGCCATAAACCAGAGAGAAAGGAGTTGTCCCGGTTGACGTCCTAGCTGAGGTACGGTACCCATGTAGAGCGAACGGTAACATCTCGTGCCAATCTTTATAAGTCACTGTCATTTTCTGCACGATCTTCTTGATGTTCTTATTTGCTGCTTCTACAGCCCCATTTATCTTCGGTCTGTAAGGAGAAGAATTGTGGTGCTGTATCTTGAACTGTTCGCAAAGCTCAGCGATCATCTTGTTGTTCAGATTGGTACCGTTGTCTGTAATAATTCGCTCAGGGACGCCGTACCGACAGATCAGATTGTGCCGAATAAACCGTGCCACAACAGTCTTGGTTACCGTAGCATAGGATGCTGCCTTAACCCACTTCGTAAAATAATCAATCGCCACTAGGATGAAGCGATGTCCATTAGATGCCGTAGGTTTAATCTCGCCGATCATGTCTATGCCCCACATTGCAAACGGCCAAGGCGCAGTCAGAACATTCAGGGGAACCGGAGGAACATGCACCTTGTCTGCATAGATCTGACACTTGTGGCATGTCCTGGAGTGTTGGTAGCAGTCAGCTTCCATGGTGGACCAATAGTATCCTGCCCGTAGGATTTTCTTAGCCATGGTGTGCCTGCTGGAATGCGTACCAAAGGTCCCTTCGTGTAGCTCTTCCATGATTCGTTCTGCTTCGTTCTTATCCACACAACGCAGTAAGGTTGAATCATGGTTTCTCTTGTACAAGATGCCGTTGCTAAGGAAGAACTTGGCTGCAAACCTCCTCAGGAATTTCTTATCATTGACAGAGGCACCTTCAGGGTATTCCTGAGCTTCCAGATATCTCTTCACTTCGTGGTACCAAGGCTTCTCAGTCACCAATTCAGTTTCGAGATCACAACAGTATGCCGGTTCGTCCAGTTTCCAGATGATGATCCGGGGAGCTTCATTATCCCATTTGACCTTGAACATTGAAGACATTGTAGCTAACGCGTCCGCTAACTGATTCTCTTCTCTTGGAAAGTGCTCAAAGGTTATCTCTGTGAAGTGGGGAATCAGGGTCAACACACATTCTCTGTAAGGAATCAAGTTTGGATGTTTCGTATCCCACTCTCCTTTGATCTGATTGATCACAAGAGCGGAATCTCCGAAGACACTTAGAAATTTGATCCTTAGGTCAATCGCAGCTTGAAGACCCATGATACACGCCTCATACTCCGCCATGTTGTTGGTACAGTTGAAACACAACCGGGCAGTGAGTGGAGTATGAGTACCTTATGGAGATATGATTATGGCGCCGATACCATTTCCCAAAGCATTGGAGGCTCCGTCAAAGTGCATAGACCATCGGGATCCTGGCTCAGGTCCTTCCTCCGGCCCAGGTACTTCACAATCAGTTACTATCATGATGCTTTCGTCCGGAAACTCGAAGTTCATTGATTGGTAGTCATCTACAGCTTGATGTGCTAAGTGGTCTGCCAATACACTTCCCTTGATGGCTTTCTGGGTCGTGTACTGAATGTCGTATTCCGTCAAGATCATTTGCCATCTTGCAATTCTCCCAGACAGAGCAGGCTTTTCGAATATGTACTTTATCGGATCCATCTTTGAGATCAACAAGGTAGTGTGAGTCAGCATATACTGTCTCAGCCGGCGAGCAGCCCATACCAAAGCGCAGCAAGTTTTCTCGAGCAGTGAGTATCGGGCCTCACACTCGGTAAACTTTTTGCTAAGGTAATAAATGGCATGCTCTTTTCGGCCAGACTCGTCATGCTGCCCCAGCACGCACCCCATTGAGTTGTCCAGCACTGTCAGGTATAGTATCAGAGGTCTCCCTTCAACCGGTGGCATAAGGATAGGTGGTTCTTGGAGATACTCTTTGATTTTGTCGAAGGCAGCCTGACATTCATCGTTCCAACGTACTACCTGATCTTTCTTCAGCAGCTTGAAGATTGGCTCACAGGTAGCAGTCAGATGTGAGATAAAGCGAGCGATGTAATTCAGGCGTCCTAAAAAGCCTCTGACCTCCTTCTCTGTCTTAGGAACTGGCATCTCTTGAATAGCTTTGACCTTAGCAGGGTCCACTTGAATACCTTTATCACTGACCACGAAGCCTAGCAACTTCCCAGATCTTACCCCGAAGGTGCACTTGTTCGGGTTCAATCTTAGCTTGTACAGTCTCAACCGGTCAAACAACTTCTGCAGATGATCTAGATGCTCTCCCTCAGTCTGGGACCTAGCGATCATGTCGTCAACATACACGTCTATCTCGTGATGGATCATATCATGAAATAAGGCAACCATGGCACGTTGGTAGGTTGCCCCAGCATTCTTTAATCCGAACGGCATGACCTTGTAACAGAAGGTGCCCCACTGAGTAACAAATGTAGTCTTTTCCATGTCTTCAGGTGCCATCTTTATCTGATTATAACCTGAAAAGCCATCCATGAAAGAGAACACTTTGTGCTGAGCCGTATTATCAACAAGGACATCAATGTGAGGTAAGGGGAAGTCATCTTTGGGGCTGGCCCTGTTCAGATCCCTGTAGTCGACACACATTCTGACCTTACCGTCCTTTTTCGGTACCGGCACCACATTAGCAACCCACTGAGGGTAAGAAGTCACTGCGAGAAACCCAGCATCAAACTGTTTCATGACCTCGGCTTTGATCTTCTCGGACATCTCTGGACGCATCCGACGGACCTTTTGTTTAACTGGAGGGCAGTCTTCCCTAGTCGGCAAATGATGGACAACAATATCGGTATCCAACCCAGGCATGTCTTCGTAGGACCAGGCAAAGATCTCCATATAGTCATGTAACATCTTGGTTAACCGTTGCTTCACGCTGAGCTCTAGGTTGGCACCAATCTTTACCTCTCTCCTGTCTGCCTCAGTACCCAAGTTTATGGTTTCCACTGGCTCTTCATGGGGTTGAATTGCCCTCTCTTCCTGAAGCAACAGTCTTGCAAGCTCGCCAGGCACTTCGCAATCATCTTCACCTTCGTCTTCGGCTAAGTTGATCGGATTTTCGAAGTTATAATTGGCAGTAGCAGAGCTGTTATCAGTGAGATCCAGAGTGGATTGGAACCTGTATGAGTGAGTGTGTGTGTAAATACAGCTGTTTTTGAAAATTATGTAAAGGAAAGGAAAGATAGAAAAGGAACACAATATTTGCAATGCGAAAAACGTCCAAGATTTTCATTCATGATGTATAAAATGATAGTTTGTATGCCCTCACAAATAGAACCACGGTGCCTCGGGTAAGACACCGGGCCATAGAGTTTATCATTGTTTATTACAAAGTAACAAAACAAGGAAATTTATTACTTAGTAACAAAAGAAACAGGGAGATTGTCCTTTGCGCTCCAATTGTTAAGTCCACCGTCAGTTGCTGGGTAGATCCAGCTATCAAAATCAGCTTCCTCAACTTCCTCTTCATCCCCGATAGCATTAACTCCATGAGCAGGCAGGGGAGCTGTCACCACGTCAGGCTTGTCAGATGCCTCAAACTGTACCTCCTTAGCGTCAATGAGGTCCTGTAGCTTGTTCTTTAGTGCCCAACAGTCATCGGTAGAGTTCCCCGGGCTTTCTGAATGGTAAGCACAACGAGCATTCGGATTGTACTTGGGAGATGTGGTATTTGGGAACTTTGGAGCTTCCCTGACGGTCACCAAATTGGTTGTGAGCAACTGTGGCAGGATCTGTGATAGGGTCATGCTTAACCGGGTAAACTCCCTCCGGGGTCTTTCAGCCCTTTGAGCATTGTTCGGCCGAGGAGCGGCAGCAGGCTTAGCAATCATCACCGTGCTGACAGATTGGCGGTGCTCGGGTCTCTCTGATTTCCTAGAACCATACACGGCGCTAGACTCCTTCTTGAAGGGTTTCTTGTCCGAACTAGACGATGCACCTTTCGCAATCTTCCCAGACTTCAACCCAGCTTCAATCCTTTCTCCAGTCAAGATCAAATCAGTGAAACCAGCAGAAGAATTCCCAATGAGGTGGTTGAAAAATGGCCCAGATAGGGTCCCCAAGAACATGTCAACCAACTCCCGATCAGTCAATGGTGGCTGCACCCTGCCAGCCAGGTCTCTCCACTTCTGAGCGTACTCCTTAAAACCTTCGCTTGCACCTAACGCCATACCCTGGAGTTGGGTACGTGTGGGGGCAAGGTCGGCATTATACTGATACTGCTTGTAGAAAGCAGTAGCCAGCTCCTCCCAGTTACGAACTTTGATCCCATCCAGCTGATAGAACCATTCGAGATGAGTCCCTGAAAGACTCTCCTGGAAGAAGTGGATCCATAAATTCTTATCCGCAGAGTACGGCTGAATTTTTCGAACATAGGACCTCAAATGCAGCTTGGGACAAGACGCCCCGTCATATTTGGAGAAGGATGGTGCTTTGAACTTATGCGGGATAATCACACCAGTCGACAAACCCAAATCTCCGAAATCCAGCCCAGGTGCCTGTTGCACCTCCATAGCCTTCAACCTGTCCTCCAGTTGTTTGTATCTGTCATCTGAAGGAGGGTACTGCTCCTCATCAAAATCCGTCTCGTTGTCGGAGACCACTGGAGTAGGAATCTTTACTTCTGCCTGAGAAGGACTCTTGCCAACAGAAGAACCAGCCTCTTCATGTTGCAGAGTATTGCCAAACCTTCGGCCCGAGTTGAACAGAACAGTTCTTCTCTTCTTCTTCTTCTCCTTCTTCAGGAGCATAGCCTTCAGTTCTTCGTTGCCTTTAGCCAGACCCTTGATTAGTTCTTGGAACTGCGCATTCTGCGCTTGGAGAGCCTTGATTGATGTCTCGGTTGATTCAGATCCGGGATTCATGATGCTGAAATAAACAGCGAAGAACTGTAAGCAACCTGAAAAGGGGAAAAACCTGCTATGCACATGATGTATGAAATGCGTATGCAATGCATTCAAGGGTTCAAAAGTTCAAATTCGTTGTAGACAAAAGGAACACACGTTATCATTAAAGAAATCATTGTTTAATACATCAAGCCTCATGGGCAAAAGTACAAAAATCAAATCAATCCCAAAATACACTGCGCATCCTCTTCGGAGCTATATAGGTGTTGAGGTTCTTCTCCTCGTGCAACA
Organism: Vicia faba; assembly: GCA_948472305.1. NCBI lineage: Eukaryota > Viridiplantae > Streptophyta > Magnoliopsida > Fabales > Fabaceae > Vicia > Vicia faba. The sequence continues at coordinate 1,449,911,326 of OX451737.1, read as the reverse complement.
GGCGAGTGAGCTCCAAGACCTTCTTTTCACTAGCATGCAGACTAGTCTCAAGAGAATTCCTTTCCTCCTTAAGCTGGATCCAGCTCTTCTGCATCTCTTCCCAGGATGTGGGCATATCAGGGTGCTGAATAGTGTAGGACACTTCCCCTTCCGAGACTGGTTCTTTGATTACCGGGAGCATATGGGGATAAGGCATCACTAACTTCTGAGAGCGGGCGCGTACCCACTTGAGATAGGGTTCCAATGGGATGGAGTTCCTGTGCCCCAGTGTATTGCTGTCTATCCTACTGGGCATCCTCCAGGCTCTGATAAATCTCTGGCGAAGTCCTTGAGTATCATTGTCGAAGTCAAAAACTATGTCAGGAATTAACATGTCATGAGGACCATCCCTCCGAGCATAACCAAACTGTCTCCAAGCCAGGCATGGGCTATAAGTAATACCTCCTCTGATTCCAAGTAAAGGAACATTAGGGTACTCCCCGCAACGATCAATGATAGTGACATCTTCTCTGGACCTAGGACACCAATGTATATCTGCATGTGTAAGAGTCATCAACCGTTGTGACCATCTCAAACCCCGCTCATTCTTCAGGACTGATTGGGGAAGGTGCGAAATAAACCACCTTCCCAGGAGAGGAGTGCAACACATAAGGACACCTCTTTTTCTCATGGTTCGAGTGTAACATGAGTGAAGGATGTCCCCCAGCAATGTAGGTATAGGATTCCTGGACATGAAGATCTGGACAGCGCTGATATCAATAAGCTGATCTGGGTTAGGAAACAACACCAAACCATAAACAAGGAGGGCCACAACCTCTTCAAAAGCTTGCAAGTCAAGGGAATTCCAACATTCAAGGGCCTTTTCAAACAGAAACCTGGCTAAGAACCCTTTGATACCACTTCTAACTTCCCAATGTCCCTTGAGGTCAGATGACTGTAGGTGCAAGGCTTTAGCAATCTCTTCAAGCTTAGGTTCTTTTTCTGTACCGTTGAAAGGTAGCTGATCAAGGATAGGGATCTTCAGGAGCCGAGAGAACTCCTCCAATGTAGGTACCAACTGATAGTCCAAGAAGGTAAAACAGTGATGTAGAGGGTCAAAGAACTGGAACAAGACCTTTATCATATCTTCCTCAATGTTGGTGTTGACCAAGCTGATGAGGCTTCCATGCCTTTCACTGAATGAAGAGTTCTCGGGAATCCTGGATATGAGCTCCTTAAGCTGAGGAGGGATTCTTACAAGATTGACCTGAATTGTCTTTCTACGAACAGTTTCCATGTCCTACAAAAAAGGAACAAAGATGAAAATTCGAACCCCTGAAATGGTTAGTCAATGCATATGATGCTGGATGATGTCATGATGCTATGATTAAACACACCACAGATATTTACAAAGACAAACATGTAAGGCACACAAGGCACACAAGTCAAGCCCTTAAGGTTCAAGGCCAGCATGGGGTCTGGGTAGTACCCTCTTGAAGTTGGTGGGTTCAACCTGTCCTAATCAAAGTAACCGGGTTCTAAGATTCCCAATATCACGGGATTGCTTTCATTGTTCATCGTTTCGATTTAGCCACTAAACTGGCGACCGAAATATTCCAGGAAAGCAACCCTCAATTGAGTGTAGTATCGAGTATCAACCAACCTCGGACTGCACCAAAGTCAGTTATCTCACTACCCTAAAGAGGCCAAGATAGTTCAATTAAGGTTCCTAAGGTCTGTTGATGCTTCACGACACCACGCGGAGGCCCCGTACTCTCCTTGACTGAACTCAAGGGTTACCGGTACACACCAAAGTGCCACATCAACGTAGCAGACTGTTTCAACCATGTCGGTATACCCCGCACAGTTCCCTCACAGCCTTGTTGCTACTTTCTAAGAAAGGTATCCCCAGATCCGGGTTAGGATCTATAGAACTCCCAAGCATCCCACAATTTAAAGCACACAAGGAAAACAATTGAAAACATAGTTATAAGCTAGCCCTAAGGTACACCTCACTTTATAAGTATCCCCAGCAGAGTCGCCAGTTCTGTGATCGGTGGATCTGGAACTGACTGTTTAACGCTGGTTCGCGAAATGTCGCGGAAGCAAGAGTCGCCACCGTCTTTTATTTTCTCCAAATGGAAAGGACAAAAGCACAGAAAAATTCCTTAAAGAGATTGCTCTCGGTTCGGGAGGTAGGTTATAGAAAGGGAAGGTGTTAGCACCCTTTCTATCCATGGTTATCCATGGGCTCTTAGATACTTGCTCATTGTGTTTTCAAAAGGTTTGTTTGCTTTTCAATGTGGGTTTAAAAAAGTTTCTTTGAAAAAATTTCAGTTCGACTCGTACGTCAGAGTGTTTGAAAAATTTGCTTTGAAAGCTTTTGAAAATGTGTTGGTGTGAAAAGATTTTTGTTTTGTTTGAAATTAGAGCAAGTATCCTTGAGAACCTACCTACCCTAAGGAATTCGTCTGTGTAAATGTCCTTTGAAGTAGTGCCATCCCACCATTGAGAGGTAGGTAGCACCACCGTTGGAGGTGTTCAGGTCAATTCGAGTTTTAGGGACATGGTGATCACCAGAGCAATGGGAAGACACCTTAGAAGCTACCCTCATGCCAGGTTCCCGGATCATGAGGATTTACTAAGACGTCCTCTACTCGACGATCACCTTTCGAAAGGCAACAGTGAGGCGTGCCCTAGGGGTGGTGTGTGCGAATTTGTGTGTCAGTTTCATTGATTTGTCTTGTCATGTTTATTTGTGTTCTACGCTTGATTTTAATTAGGGCCATTCATTCTTGCATGCTTATTTAACAGTTATAAAGTTTGCGGAAAAATAAATCTAAACTATTACAAATGGCGCGGGTCCACATCGCCAAAATTAAACCGGACCCGATTTGACGGAAAATAAAGAAAGCGAAGTAAAAGTGCGAAAAGTATAATCGTTACAACGCTTTGGGAGAATCACATAATTATAGTAAACGACATAAAATAAATGCGCGAAATTAAATAAATAAAACAATGGGCGTTGGACCCTTTTGCAAAATTAAAATTAATAGGAAATTAAAATTAAAAATTAAATGTTTTTGGTATTTTTGTATTTTTTAAGATTTAAAAGGAGAAGAATTGATTGAAATTAAAATAAAATGTCAAACCCTAATTCTAATGTTTTTTAAGTTTATTGTAAAAATATTAAGTTTTAACCTAATTTAAATCTAAGTTAATTTACATGCAAAATTTAATTTATGAAAATAAATAAAATAAGCAATATTATTGTAAAAAGGGAGATTAAGAAGAATAAAAATTAAACCTAATTCTATTTTTGGATTTTAGTTATTAAAAGGATTAAAATTATAACCTAATTAAACTAAATATTTACATGTAATTTATTTATGGAAAATAATTATAATAAAAATATTTATTATTTTTTTTTTGTCTTTTTCTGATTTTTATGATGTTTTTCATATTTTGTAAAAATAATTATTAAATTAAATCAACACAACAAGTAAAAATAATAATTAAAAAGATATGAGAAAAATAAAAATATTTGCAAACCAGGGTGGGGGTGTAGTCCCAATTTGTGAGGTTTTGGACTTAGCAAATCTGGCCCAACAAGTATGGAATTTGTTGACTTTCCTAGGCCACGTACATGCATGCTGACTTGTCCTCATGGTGTCCCTCAATGCACAACCCTTGATCTGGTTCCATTAAGCACGTGGCTGGCTTGATATGGTGAGCACACGGTATATCCACAATCCAAGCGCTGCATGAGATTAATTACTGAAAAATAATATTGAGCATGTGAAAGACCTGGGGTTCGAACCCAGGTCAAGGGAATTACTAGCGCTTGCATCAACCACCTGTGCCAATGGACATATTTGATATATAATTAAACAATGAATATAATAAAAACAATCAAGAGTTAGTGCTCCAAAATGCGCGCAATTTCAAAATGGCCAATGGCTGATGGACACGAAATCATCTTCTTCCTCATCCTGTAAAACAAAACACTATGGCAACAGTTTTCGTAGCGTTGTATTAGGTAGCTTTTAGAAAAATAGCGAATAGCTCAATTCTAAACATAAATTAAGCGCGACTATCTCAATTTCTTCGTCCAGATATACTGATTGCAATGGTGGTACTGGGGGCGTCCAATTTTTCCTCTAGTAAGAACCCCTAATTTGAAGCTCAGGAAACCCTAATATTCAATCATGGTATAATCTCGTATAGCACAGAAAAACGCAATTAAAGATGTTAGTTAGCTTCAAAAACTCACAACAAACATGAATCAATAAATAAAAATGGCAAAGGATGTATGAATCATGATGTACGATTCCAAAAAATTTGAGATACAGTTCCAGTTCTATCTACCAATTCTTGGAGCTTTGAAGGGTGTTTGGAGTTGGAATATGATCAGGAGTCCACGAGCAAGCTTTTGGAATGAGTATTAGGGCTTAAAACCACCACTAACAACGTTTTCAGATTTGAGTTTTTATGGCAATTTTTCAATGTTGCAATGGCTTTTTGGGCGCAGCTTAGAGTCTAATCCCATTAGGGTTTGATTCCTGATTATGTATAGAAGCTTTTAGGTCAACAAAATTGAACAATATCCATGGCATTCAATGATTTGCATATTTGATTTTGTAAGATCTTTTTTGAATCTTTTTTCATGTGCAATTTTGTTCAATCAGCTCAAATCAAACCAAAACTTGCCTAATTAGGATGTTCACGTGATATTGAGTCTAGAATGTGCATAAAAAGATTTTTTTAGGTCAAGTTTATATTTTCTACATATTTAAATAATTTAAATGAATTAATATTAATATAAATTCAAATAAATAATTAAAAATGAGAAAATACTTCCCCTTGGGCTTAATGGTCGTGCATAGGCTTGGCATGAAGAAACTTGGAAGAAAAATGGGCCCATTAGCATTTTTGGATCATTTGCATCAATGTTGACTTTTCAAAATTCCCAAAAATTTCCCAACTTCCACAAGGCATAACTTGCTCAATTTTTAAGCTTTTCTCATGTTCTTGGACATTTTGGGAAGGTCTTTGAGTCCTCTAACCAATGCCTTTGGTCCCATGTCATTTTGATTTACCAATCTCAAGTTATGGCCTTTGACTTAAAGTACCTTTTTGTTGACTTTTGAAAATGACCTATAATGTTGAAATTGATAACTTTTTGTGAGAGCATTTCTTGGACTTGGAGTATGAAGATGAATTGTAGGAAATGTTTTTCTCTTCAAAATGAGCTTTGGATGGAATTTTTCTGATAATCCATGTGAAAGTTATGCCCTGGTCAATTTCAGTTGACTTTTTCAGCTGTCCAAATATAGTAACTTTTGCATCTTTGATGATTTCTGAGCCAAATTTTGAGAATCATGATCAAGCATTGATCAAATGATGTTTGTGGCTTCAAAATGATATGTTGACCAAAAATTTGCACTTTTGACTGTCAAATGACCATTTTGCCCCTACAGTTGACTGTAGTGCAATTTAGGGTTTTGACTGTGCAATTTTGAGCTGAATGCCTTGAAACTTGATATGAGGATGCTTGACCATGTTTGTAAGCATATGAGACTTGATTGGGCCTTTGGAAACTTCATTTCCTTGATCAGGACACAAACCCTAGTTTTGACTGTATAGGAGACAGTTGCACTGCACAACCCTTGGGGAATTTTGTGACTTGGCTTGGCAATTTCTTGAAGAATATGGGAGGGCAAATTTTGGGGTGCAACAATCGGCATCAGAAAAATCTTTAGGAGTCGATTTAATTGAACCAGGCAAGGTCTTGAAATAACTTCAACTGGATAAGAATCAGAAAAATCTTAGGGTCGATTTGACTGAACCAGAGAAGGCCTTTGACTGGATAAGAATCAGAAAAATATTTAGGAGTCGATTTAACTGAACCAGGCAAGGTCTTGGAATCTTCAACTGGAATAAGAATCTGGGAGATCTTAGGGTCGATCTGACTGAACCAGAGAAGGCCTTTGACTGGATAAGAATCAGAAAAATCTTTAGGAGTCGATTTAACTGAACCAGGCAAGGTCTTGGAATCTTTAACTGGAATAAGAATCAGGGAGATCTTAGCGGTGATCTGACTGAACCAGAGAAGGCCTTTGACTGGATAAGAATCAGAAAAATCTTTAGGAGTCGATTTAACTGAACCAGACAAGGTCTTAGAATAACTTTAACTGGATAAGAATCAGAAAAATCTTAGGGTCGATCTAACTGAACCAGAGAAGGTCTTGGACATAGCTGAGAACTTGACTGGATCTTTCCTGAAAGGTAAAGGTCAGTCATATGCAATGCATGATATGGATCAAGCAATGATGTTCTCAACATAAATGAGATTGTATGTTCATGATGCGTATATGCATGCTATAATGTATGGAAATGCGATGTTTATGAATGTATGTTTTTGTCTAGGAAAGTAAATCCTTGACGGGTGCCGGGAAGTCACATCCTGGGCTGATGTTGGAGAATAGTGCTTTGTTGTTTCCGTTGGGGATGATAGTTGCAAGAATATCGGTAGGATAAGATGACTCCGTTGGGGAATAAACTTGACGAATGGATTACTCTGCGGGGAGAAAAATATTCTAGCTACCTTGCTGGGGAACAAATACTCTGTGGGGAGAGAGGTACTTTGCTGGGAGGTTAATGATAACTTCGCTGAGGATACCGTCGTTATGTCGGAAGTGTTAATAGACTTCGTTGGGGATAAGAAGACTTTGCGGGGGGCGATCTTTCCGTGGCTTTTGGCTGAGGATAACCCAGTTATATCCTGGTAGGGAAATAATCTTTTAATAAAGCCGGGGACGCGTTCGTGCTCTGTAGGGGGGGAGCTTCCAGAATCTGCTGGGAATAAGCTTCCTGCTGGGGAGATGATTCAACCTTTCCTGGGGAAATCTTGATTGGACTCTCCTGGGGAAATTTTTGAAATGTATTGGGGAAGTGGATCCGCTGAATGTCTGGTATACCGTCGGGGAACAATCTTAGATCAAGACTGTCGGGGATGCTTGTTAAGAATATTTGTATACTGCGCTGGAGAATGTTGAGATCTGCTAGAGGATACCCAACTTCCTTAAGGCTGACAATATAACTTTGCTTGGGGAGAGTGCATTGACTTGCTGACTCACTCTCTGGGGAATTACGGTATATTGATTATGTTCTTCGGCTGAACCTACCTTGATACCTTGGTGGACAGAACAATTAGATCGCTTAGACCCCTCATTATTGCCCCTGTTTCTAATGTTACCTGTAATTAATCCTTTGTTTCGTATGCAAATATTTATGAGTTAGCAATTAGTTTCAAATGCATATATCACAAATTGAACCTTGGACATTCTTCGCAAAACAAAACAGAAAAAGGAAAAAACAACAGGCAATTTGTCTGAAAAGTGTATTTGTATTGGTTTTTGAATTTGCCTGTAAATAGGCATTTTATGTACAAGAGGCTGACGTCCTAGTAAGAGAACGCCGTGGAACAAAAGAGTTTATACAAATTTGTACAAAGGGAAAACAAAACAGCTATGTGAAAAGAATAATCCCACTGGGTTCCAACTCTGCTATCGCCTTTATATCTTCGAGCGTCTCATCACTTGATGACCTAGCTGAAGATGAAGCTGATTGATCGATGCCTTTTGAACTTGATACTTGATACCGGATTCTGGATGCAAGGTGATCCAATGAGACATAGTATTACGCTTTATCCCTAACTTTTGCCTGGACCTCCCTTTCGGGTTTTCAGTCCACCGGGATACCCATTTTTGCCCAAGCCGCCTTTTCAGGTTTTCGACTTGCCGGGTGTACAGATTTTTTCATTTCATCCCTTCATTTTGCCCGAACCCTTTTGGTTCGCCGGGAAGCCCTAATTTTTGCCTAGGTATGTCAACCTAGCGGGTCTTTTTTCATGCGTAGTATCTTTTTACTATGTCTGCATTGGCGGGGTGAGGAAGGTCGTCACCATCCATGGTGGTCAGAATCATGGCTCCTCCCGAGAACACATGTTTAACCACAAATGGCCCTTCGTACGTAGGGGTCCATTTGCCCCTTGGATCACTCTGAGGAAGGATGATGCACTTGATTACCAGATCCCTAACTTGATATTCTTGTGGTCTGGCCTTTTTGTTAAATGCCCTGATCATCCGCTTTTGATTCGTCTGACCATGACAAATAGCAGCAAGTCTCTTTTCGTCAATCAGGTTTAATTGATCAAGTCGTGTCTGGATCCAATCATCTTCGCTCAGATCTGAATCCTTCATTATCCGGAGAGAGGGTATCTGCACTTCGATCGGTAAGACTGCCTCCATGCCGTAGACCAAGGAGAAAGGAGTTGCCCCGGTTGACGTCCTTGCTGAGGTACGGTACCCATGTAGAGCAAACGGTAACATCTCGTGCCAATCTTTGTAGGTCACTGTCATCTTCTGCACAATTTTCTTGATATTTTTATTCGCTGCTTCTACAACCCCATTCATCTTCGGCCGGTAAGGAGAAGAGTTATGGTGCTGTATCTTAAATTGCTCGCAGAGCTCAGTGATCATCTTGTTGTTGAGATTGGTACCGTTGTCTGTAATGATCCTTTCCGGGACGCCGTACCGACAGATCAGATTGTGCCGAATGAACCGTGCCACAACGTTCTTGGTTACTGTAGCGTAGGAAGCTGCTTCAACCCACTTCGTGAAGTAATCGATTGCTACCAGGATGAAGCGATGCCCATTGGACGCTGTAGGTTTAATCTCGCCGATCATATCTATGCCCCACATTGCAAAAGGCCAAGGTGCAGTCAAAACATTTAGAGGAACTTGAGGAACATGCACCTTGTCTGCATAAATCTGGCATTTATGACATGTCCGAGAATGCTGGTAACAGTCGGCTTCCATTGTGGACCAGAAATACCCTGCCCGAAGGATCTTCTTTGCCATTGTGTGCCCACTGGAATGTGTTTCGAAGGTACCCTCATGTAGCTCTGCCATAATCCTTTCTGCTTCGGTCTTATCCATACAACGCAGTAAGGTCGAATCATGGTTTTGCTTGTACAGGATGCCATTGCTGAGGAAGAACTTGGCTGTGAATCTTCTTAGAAATTTCTTATCATTAACATAGGCACCTTCAGGGTATTCCTGAGCTTCCAAGTATCTCTTCACCTCATGGTACCAGGGTTTCTCAGTCACTACCTCAACCTCAAGATCACAACAGTATGCTGGTTCGTCCAGTTTCCAGATGATGACCTGGGGAGCCTCATTGTCCCATTTGACTTTGAACATGGAAGACATCGTAGCTAACGCGTCCGCCAACTGATTCTCCTCTCTTGGGAAATGTTCAAAAGTTATCTCTGTGAAGTGGGGGATCAAGGTCAACACACATTCTTTGTAAGGAATAAGATTCGGATGTTTCATATCCCACTCTCCTTTGATCTGATTGATCACGAGAGCGGAATCTCCGAAGACACTCAGAAACTTGATCCTTAAGTCAATCGCAGCTTGGAGACCCATGATGCATGCCTCATACTCCGCCATGTTGTTGGTGCAGTTGAAACATAGTCGGGAAGTAAGTGGAGTATGAGTGCCTTGAGGAGATATGATCACAGCGCTGATGCCGTTACCCAAAGTGTTGGAGGCTCCGTCAAAGTGCATAGACCATCGGGATCCTTCCTCAGGTCCTTCATCCGGTCCAGGTACTTCACAATCAGTTACTATCATGATACTCTCGTCTGGAAACTCGAAATTCATTGACTGATAGTCGTCTACTGCCTGGTGTGCCAAGTGGTCTGTCAATACACTTCCTTTGATGGCTTTCTGGGTCGTGTACTGGATGTCGTATTCTGTCAAGATCATTTGCCATCTTGCTATTCTCCCAGACAGAGCAGGCTTTTCAAATATGTACTTTATTGGATCCTTCTTAGAAATCAGCAAGGTAGTGTGAGTCAGCATATACTGTCTCAGCCGGCGAGCAGCCCATACCAAAGCGCAGCAAGTTTTCTCGAGCAGTGAGTATCGGGTCTCACAGTCGGTAAACTTTTTGCTAAGGTAATAAATGGCGTGCTCTTTTCGGCCAGACTCGTCATGCTGCCCCAGCACACACCCCATTGAGTTGTCAAGTACTGTCAGGTATAGTATCAGAGGTCTCCCTTCAACCGGTGGCATAATAATAGGTGGTTCTTGGAGATACTCTTTGATTATGTCAAAAGCGGCTTGACACTCATCATTCCAACGTACTACCTGATCTTTCTTCAGCAGCTTGAAGATTGGCTCACAGGTAGCAGTCAGGTGCGAGATGAATCGAGCAATGTAATTCAGGCGTCCTAAAAAGCCTCTGACCTCTTTCTCTGTCTTAGGAACTGACATCTCTTGAATAGCTTTAACCTTGGCAGGGTCCACTTGAATACCCTTGTCGCTTACGACGAAGCCTAGCAACTTTCCAGATCTAACCACGAAGGTGCACTTGTTCGGGTTCAACCTCAGCTTGTACAGTTTCAGACGGTCAAACAGTTTCTGCAGATGATCAAGGTGTTCCTCCTCTGTTTGAGACCTTGCAATCATGTCGTCGACATACACTTCAATCTCATGATGGATCATGTCATGAAATAAAGCAACCATGGCACGTTGGTAAGTTGCCCCAACATCTTCAACCCGAATGGCATGACCTTGTAGCAGAAGGTGCCCCACTGAGTAACAAAGGTAGTCTTTTCCATGTCTTCAGGAGCCATCTTGATCTGATTATACCCTGAAAAACCATCCATGAAGGAAAACACCTTATGCTGAGCAGTATTGTCAACAAGAACGTCAATGTGAGGTAGGGGGAAGTCATCCTTGGGGCTGGCCCTGTTCAGATCCCTGTAGTCAACACACATTCTGACCTTACCATCTTTCTTTGGTACCGGCACCACATTAGCAACCCACTGAGGGTAAGAAGTCACTGCAAGAAACCCGGCATCGAATTGCTTCATAACCTCAACTTTGATCTTCTCGGACATCTCTGGATGCATACGATGGTCCTTCTGCTTAACCGGAGGGCAGTCTTCCTTGGTAGGCAAATGATGGACCACAATGTCGATATCCAACCCAGGCATGTCTTCGTAGGACCAGGCAAAGATCTCCATATAATCATGTAACATCTGAGTCAACCGTTGCTTCACGCTGAGCTCTAGGTTGGCACCAATCTTAACCTCCTTTCTGTCTGCCTCAGTACCCAGATTTATCGTTTCCATTGGCTCTTCATGTGGTTGAATTGCCCTCTCTTCTTGGAGTAACAGTCTTGCAAGCTCTCCAGGCACTTCGCAATCATCTTCACCTTCGTCTTCGGCTAAGTTGATCGGATTTTCGAAGTCATAACTGGCAGTAGCAGAGTCATTGCCAGTGAGATCCAGAGTGGATTCAAACCTGTATGAGTGAGTGTGTGTAAATACAGCTGTTTTGCAATATATAAAGAAAGGAAAGAAAGAAAATGAGCATAAGATTTGAAGTGCGAGAAAACGTCCAAGGTCTTTATTCATGATATATGAAATGACAATTAATATGCCCTCACAAATGAAGCCACGGTGCCCCGGGTAAGACACCGAGCCATAGAGTTTTAATTCATTGTTTATTACAAATAACAAAAACAAAGGAATTCATTACTGCGTAACAAAAGTAACAGGTAGGTTGTCCTTTGCAGTCCAATTGCTAGGTCCACTGTCGGCCGTCGGATAAATCCAGCTGTCGAACTCAGATTCTTCCACCTCGTCATCATCCCTGATAGCATTCACTCCATGAGCAGGCAGGGGAGCTGTCACTACATTGGGCTTCTCAGGTGCCTCAAACTGTACCTCCTTTGCATCAATAAGGTCTTGCACCTTGTTCCTTAGGGCCCAGCAATCATCAGTAGAATGCCCCGGGCTATCGGAGTGATAAGCACAACGGGCATTTGGATTATACTTTGGAGAGGAAGTATTCACAACCTTCGGGGCCTCCCTGACAGTCACTAAGTTGGTGGACAGCAACTGCGGCAAAATTTGCGACAAGGTCATACTCAGCCGGGTAAACTCTCTTCTGGGCCTCTCAGCCCTTTGTTGATTGGTTTGCCGAGGAGCGGCAGCAGGCTTAGCAATCACCATCGCGTTGATAGATTGGCAGCGTTCTGGTTTATCTTGTCTTCTGGGCCCATACACAGCACTGGCCTCCTTCTTAAAAGGGTTCTTCTCAGCACTTGAAGATGCACCCTTCTGAATTTTACCGGACTTCAATCCAGCCTCTATCCTTTCCCCAGTCAGAATAAGGTCAGTGAACCCTGCAGATAAATTACCGATAAGATGTTTGAAAAATTGCTCAGATAGGGTCCCCAAGAACATATCCACCAATTCACAGTCTGTTAACGGAGGCTGCACCCTGCCAGCCAGGTCCCTCCACTTCTGCGCATACTCTTTAAAACCTTCGCTTGATCCTAGCGACATACCCTGGAGTTGGGTACGTGTAGGAGCAAGGTCGACATTATATTGATACTGCTTGTAAAAAGCAGTAGCCAACTCCTCCCAGTTACGAACCTTGGTTCCATCCAGCTGATAGAACCATTCGAGACGAGTCCCTGAAAGACTCTTCTGGAAGAAGTGGATCCACAAGTTCTTATCCACTGTATACGGCTGAATCTTCCGCACATAAGATCTGAGGTGTAGCTTAGGGCAAGACGCCTCGAAAGATGGTGCTTTAAACTTGTGAGGGATGATCACACCAGTAGACAAACCCAAGTCTCCGAAATCTAAACCAGGCACTTGTTGGATCTCCATGGTGTTCAGACGGTCTTCTAACTGCTTATACCGGTCTTCAGCAGGAGGATACTGTTCCTCATTAAAATCAGTCTCATTGTCAGAGACTACTGGACTTGGAGCCTTTCCCCCCTGGGGACTGTCTTTGCCTACAGAAGAACCAGCTTCCTCATTCTGCAAAGTGTTACCAAACCTCCGGCCCGAGTTGAATAGAACTGTTCTCTTCTTCTTCTTCTCCTTCTTCAGGAGCAAAGCCTTCAGCTCTTCTTGGCCTTGAGCCAAACCCATGACCAGCTCTTGAAATTGTGCGTTCTGCGCCTGAAGGGCCTTGATAGACATCCCTGTTGATGATTCAGGGTTCATGATGCTGAAATAAACAGCGAAGAACAGTAAGCAACCTGAAAAGAAGAATACCTGCTATGCACATGATGAATGGAATGCGTATGATTTATGTTTTCAAAGACAATCGGGAATCAACTTTGTAAACAAAAAGGAACACACTTCATTAGATTCAACTTTGAAATTTAAATTGTTCAACAGGTTTCCCTTAGGCGTTACATGGAAATATTGAAAAGGGGAATAAAACTGTAAAAGAACATCCAAAGCTCATCATTGATCCCATGGTCTCCTCTTCTCAGTACGGATGTAGTCATTCAGAGCTCGCTCATTCTCCAACTGCTTTGTCAGCTTCTGGATCTTCAATTCCTGCTCGTTGAACTTTTCCCGATACGAATCCCGTTCTTCTCGCAGTTGCGACCAAGACCTCTTTAATGTCTCATAATCAGTAGGTATCTGAGGAGGGAGAACAGTTGAGGGAACCCCATCTTTGTCAGGATACTCAAGAATGATAGGTCTGACAGCTTCATACGGCATACCTAACTTCTGAGCACGGATGCGAACCCATTTGTAGTAGGCTTCCATAGGTAGAGAAGTCTTTGGCCCTAACTCTTGTGGGTCAGCTTTATGAACTCTGTCCCAAGCCTTGATGAACCTACGACGCAGCTCGTCACTATCCGCCTGAAACTCAAAACTGATGTGAGGCACCAGCATCTCATGAGGTCCTGCTCTTCTGGCTCTTCCAAACTGACGGAGAGCTAGACATGGATTATACGAGATTCCTCCTTGGGTACCAATCAAAGGAACATTAGGGTATTCTCCGCAACGATCAATAACAGCTATCTCATCCAAACCTCTGAGAGTCCAAATGATGTCCTTGTCAGTGAGAGACATTAACCTATGAGCCCAACCTCTTCCTTCTTGGTTCTTCAGCACGAACTTAGGGAGGTGCGAAATAAACCACCTCACCAACAAAGGGATACAACACCACAGAGTTCCTCGTCTTCGGGCAGTACGAGCATAAAGTTGTTGCAGGATATCACCCAAGAGAGTGGGCACAGGATTCCGAGACATGAAGATCCTTATGGCAGTGACATTGACGAAGTTGTCAGGATTAGGAAACAAGAGTAGACTATAGATTAAGAGAGCCAAGATGTCTTCATATGCCCTAAAGTCCAAGTCATTCCAGAAACTGTTAGCTTTACCAATCAGAAACTTGGCCAAGAAACCCTTAACTCCGCTTCTAGTCACCCAGTTGTCCATTACTTCTTGATGGGTCAAGGGAAGAGATGCAACAACCTCCTCAAGCCTGAGGGTCTTTTCCCAACCATTGTAAGGAGTCTGATCCAAGATAGGGATACCAAGCAAATCAGAGAACTCTTCCAGGGTGGGGACCAGCTGGAAGTCTTGGAAGGTGAAGCACTGGTACAGAGGGTCATAGAACTGAGTCAGGACACTTATCAACTGTTGATCCCACTTTGCAGTGACTAAACTGAGAAGAGAACCATGCCTCTGGATGAAGGAAGTGGTATTTGGAATTCTACTAACCAACTCTTCAAGCAACTCAGGTGGGTGAACAAAGTTGAACCGGATAGTATTCCTTCGCATAGGCATCATGATGTCCTACAAAAAAGAGCAAAGGTGAAACCCTCTTGTCTTTGAAATGGTCAGTCCTTATGCAGGATGCATGCAATGCTCATGATGTTATGATGTTATGATAAAGCACACCACAAATATTTACAAAGGCAAACATGATAAGGCACACAAGTCACACAAGACAAGCCCTTAAAGTTTAGGCCAGTATGAGGTCTAGGTATTACCCTCTTTCAGTTTGTTGGTTCATACCTGTCCTATCTAAAGTAACCGGGTTCTTAGAGGATCCTAATATCACTGACTACCCTCAATCGGTCATAACTCCAGCATCGCAATCTTTTCTTGCGGCCAGAACAATCACGAGAGTTTAGCCTCAATGGGCGTAGCATACTGCTACTGTTCTATTGGCCAAGTTGTGTCTTTTAAGGTTCTAAGGTCTGTTGGTGCTTAATGACTCCTCAGAAGACCCATATTCTCCTCGTTGCAACACAAGGGATATCGGTACAGACCAAGGCGCCACACCAACGTAGCCACTGCTTCACCCATGTCGGTCTACGCCTGACAGGTCCCTCACAGCTTATGCTACCTAAACAGGGTATCCCCAGATCCGGGTTAGGATCTATGTAACTCCGATGCAGCCCACAATTTAAAGCAAACAAGTCAAAACAATTGAAAACACAGTTATGAACTATCCTAAGGTACACCTCACTTTAAGAATTCCCCAGCAGAGTCGCCAGTTCTGTGATCGGTGGATCTGGAACTGACTGTTTAACGCTGGTTCGCGAAATGTCGCAGAAGCAAGAGTTGCCACCGTCTTTTATTTTCTCCAATATGGAAAGGACAAAAGCATAGAAAAATTCCTTATTGAGATTAGTTCTCGGTTCGGGAGGTAGATTTATAGAAAGGGAAGGTGTTAGCACCCTTTCTATCCATGGTTATCCATGGGCTCTTAGATACTTGCTCATTTGTGTTTTCAAAATGTTTGTTTGCTTTTCAGAGTGAGTGGGTTTGTAAAAGTTTCGTTTAAAATTTCAGTTCGACTCTTGTATCAGTCCTCAAGAGTGTTTGAAAAGTTGTTTTTGAAAGCTTTTTTGCAAAGTGTCGGTGTGAAAAGAAGTTTTTGATTTTTGTTTTGAATTAGAGCAAGTATCTACGAGTCATCTACCTACCCTAAGGAATTAGTCTGTGTAAATGTCCTTGAGGTAGTGCCATCCCACCATTGAGGGGTAGGTAGCACCACCGTTGGAGGTGTTCGGGTCAATTCGAGGATTAGGGACAGTGTGGTCACCAGAGCAATAGGAGGACACCTTAGAAGCTACCCTCATGCCATGTTCATGGACATGAGGACTTACTAAAACGTCCTATACTCGACGACCACGTTTCGAGGGGCGAGGCAACAGTGAGGCATACCCTAAGAGTGGTGTGTGAATTGTGTGTCATTTTCAGATAATATTTGTCTTATCATGCATTTGGTGAGCTACGCTTCGATTTTATTTGGGCATACATTCTTTCATGTGATTATTAGCAGTTAAGGTGCAGAAATTAAAATGCGGAAAAATAAGAGTCCTACGCTATTACAAGGCGCGGGTCTACATCGCCAAATTAACAAAGACCCGATTTTGAAAAGAAAAGTGCGGAAAGTAAATGTCCTGATTATCTATTACAAGGCCTTAGGGCAAATACATTATATCCACAAAAGAAATAAAAATAAATGCGAAAAGAAATTAGAATCGAGTGCGAGGGCGTTGGACCCTTTAAAGAAATTAAATTGAAGTTGGAAGGTTAATCAATTATTTAATGAGAAAAGAAATCATTTTTATGTTTTTTTTGGTATTTAATGAAAATAAAGAAAATTGATTAAAATTAGAAATTAAATAAAACCCTAACTCTAAATTGTTTTTTTTAATCATTAAAGAAAATATTTAAGTTTTGACCTAATTTAACCTAATTATTTAATGACAAGTTTATTTACAAAATAATTAAGAATTAATAATGAAAAAAAAGAAAAAAAAGAATAAAAGTATTAAAACCCTAATTTCTACATTTTTTAGTTTATTTAAGAAAAAATATTAGAATTAAACCTAAAATTAAACTAATTAATTATTAGAGTTTATTTACAAAATTGATAGAAATTAACATTAATAAAACATATTTTTATTTTTTGACTTTTCTGATTTTTTTGTATTTTTATATTATGAAAATTAGTTTTATGGAATTAAATAAACAATTAACATAATTAAAATAAATAAAAGAAAAGAACAAAAAGAGAGAAAGAAAATGCAAACATGGGGGGTTTTCTGACCCAATTAGGAGGTATATGCAAGCAATTTGGCCCAATCAGAATGAGGCCTTTCTTGACTTTCCCAGCGCGTTTGCCTATGGTTGACTGAGGGTGTATGGTGGAGTGCGTGATCTGGCCATTGGATGGATCTCCTTGGCGCGTGGCAAGCTTAGATGGTGAGGACGCATGATGGTCCTGGGAATGAAGGCTGCATAGGAGCACATTAAATCAAAATTTATTGAATAAGTGGGGGACCTGGGAATCGAACCCAGGTCCCAATGCTTGCAACTTTCCCTGTCCACCAACTGAGCTATGCACGTGTGTTTGTTAGTATAATAAGATAGAAATAACATATGTGAAAGCAAACGCTATTGGTGGAAAACAGAAATTACGCGCGGATATTCAAACCCTCCATTCAGGCTTTGACACGCCAGCTTCATCTTTTCTGCAAAAATATCAAACAAGTAGCGGGGGTTTTAAACCCCCACTAACCACAATATACAAAAATAGCGATTAGAGCAGGCCTTATCATAAATTGAGCGCGATGGTATGGTTAAATTCGTCTGGAGTTTCTGAGTTCAATGGTACTGGTTAGGATGGCCAATTTTTCTTTATGTGTGAAACCCCAAATCAAAGCTTCATAAAACCTAATATGCGTTCATGGTGGATTCTCATACAGGGCTTAATACTTCAATCAAAGCATGCCATTAGCTTCAGAATACTCATGTTAGTATAAATCAACATTTAAAATGCATTAATATGGCATGAACTTCAAAGTACGATTATGCAAAATTGTATGAACAGGGCGACTGTGTTCTACCACTTCTTTGAGTATGGAGACTTGGCTTTGGTTGGAAAAGATTCCTGGTATTGTCAGGAGTCTATTGGAATGCTTTTGAGACCTTGAATCACACTGCAACTATGAAAACAGATTTGAGATTTTTGGTCAAAAATGCAAGTTTTGTTTCTTTGTTTCAGCGCAACTTTCTTGTGTTTGAGCATTAGGGTTTCTTTGTATATGTATGAGGAATGATTTAGGTTAGAAAAACTGGCCCAAAATCCATGTATTCAATGATTCCATATTTGATTTTTCAAGCATCTTTTTTCAATCTTTTCCATACCAATCTTATGCCAATCATTGAAGATTCTTTCCCTTTTGAGTGTGCACGAAATCTTGAGCTCATAAAGAGTGAATATGCTGTATAAAAAGATTTGGAAAACATGATTTGCTATTTTTGTCATATTTTATTTTAATTAAATGAATTAATAATAATAATAATTCAAATAATTAATCAAAAATGATAAAATAACTCCCTCGGATGTCAATGGGTCGTGCATGGCCTTTGGGTGATGATTCTTGGAAGAAATTGAGGCCCATTAGCAATTTTGAGGCATTTGAAGCAAAGTTGACTTTTCAAAATTCCCAAAAATTTCCCAACTTCCACAAGGCATATCTTGCTCAATTTTTAAGATTTTATCATGTTCTGGGACATTTTGGAAAGGTCTTGAAGTCCTCTAACCAATGTTTTTGGTCCCATGTCATTTTGATTTACCAATCTCAAGTTATGGTCTTTGACTTAAAGTGCCTTTTTGTTGACTTTTGAAAATGACCTATAATGCTGAGATTGATAACTTTTTGTGAGGGAATTTCTTGGACTTGAAGTGTGAATATGAGTTTTAGGAAATGTCATTCTCTTCAAAATGAGCTTTGGATGGAATTTTTCTGATAAACCATGTGGAAGTTATGCCTTGGTCAATTTGCAGTTGACTTTTGCAACTGTCCAAATATAGAAACTTTTGCATCTTGAGACTTTTTGAGCCATGCCTTGAGAATCATGATCAAGAATTGATCAAATGATGTTTGTGGCTTCAAAATAAGATGTTGACCAAAATTTTTGACTTTTGACTGTCAAATGACCATTTTGCCCCTGCAGTTGACTGTTGAGCAATTAGGGTTTTTGACTGTGCAATTTTGTGCTGTGAGTCTTGAAACTTGGCATAAGGATGCTTGACAATGTTTATAGGCATGTGGGACTTGTTTGGACCCTTGGAAACTTCAATTTCTTTGCCAGAACCAAAACCCTAATTTTTGATTGTTAGGAGGCCATTGGACTGTGCAACTCTTGAGTGATTTTTGAACCATGATCTTGGCAAATCTTGAAGAATATGGGAGGGCAAATTTTATGGTACAACAGTGGCCATCGACTATTTTACAAAGTGGGTTGAGGCAGCTTCCTTTGCTTCTGTTACTAAGAATGTGGTCGCCCGGTTCATCAAGCAGAATCTCATCTGTCGGTACGGTATCCCAGAGAGAATCCTCACTGATAATGGTACAAATTTGAATAATACTATGATCACCTCCTTGTGTGAGCAATTCAAGATTCAGCATCACAATTCTTCCCCTTATCGGCCAACGATGAATGGTGTTGTAGAAGCTGCTAACAAAAACATTAAGAAGATCATACAGAAAATGACAGTCACATACAAAGACTGGCATGAGATGCTACCGTTTGCTCTTCATGGGTATCGTACCACAACTCGCACATCAACTGGGGCAACACCTTTTTCTCTCGTATACGGCGTGGAAGCTGTCTTGCCTATTGAGGTTCAGATCCCCTCTTTGAGAATCATGAAGGATGCTGGTTTGAATGAAGAAGATTAGATTCAGACTCAGTTTGACCAACTAAACTTGATTGATGAGAAGAGGCTTACAGCTATCTGTCATGGTCAGATGTACCAAAAATGCGTGATCAAAGCTTTTAATAAAAAGGTCAAACGTCAGGTATATCAGATCGGTGACTTGGTAATCAAGCGTATCATTTTGCCACAAGGTGATCCCAGGGGAAAATGGACCCCTACATATGAAGGGTAATTTGTAATCAAAAGCATTTTCTCCGATGGAGCAATGATCTTGACTACTATGGATGGCGACGACCTCCCGCACCCGGTAAATACGGACATAGTTAAAAGATACTACGCATGATCAAAGAGCCGCTAGGTTGACTGGCCTAGGCAAAAATAAGGGCTTCTCGGCGAACCAAAAGGGTTCGGGCAAAAATAAGGGATGAAAATAAAAAAATCTATACACCCGGCAAGTCGAAAACCCGAAAGGGCGGCTTGGGCAAAAAAGGGTATCCTGGTGGACTGAAAACCCGAGAGGGCGGTGCAGGCAAAAGTTAGGGATTAAAGCGTATGACTATGTCCCGTTGGATCATCTGGCAAACAATTTTCAGCAACAACCAATCAACTCAATTGGCTCTAAATCAATCCAATCGACTTCGCCAAGGCGACCAGCAGGCAAGACGTTCAGAGGCATGAAGACTATAGCAGAATGGGAACCCCGTGGGATTATTTCACATAGCTATCTTTTCTTCGTATCAATTTTCATTTTTTACAACGACATTCTCTTGCTAGAATACTCGTCTCATTGTACAAAAAACACTTGTTCAAGTTAATATAAAGATATCCCTTTTGAAAGTGCAAAACCATCTGTTTTTCTTTATGTTTTATTTACAAAAACGTCCAATGATTTATTTTTGAACATATGCATTTGAATGTGATTACTGTTACAAATAAACAAAAAAAAAACGGAAAGACAATTACTAATGACTTTATGAAATAGAGTAATATCTGTAAGTCATTCCATAAAACCCCCGCAGGTACTTTCTCCAACCAGAGCAAAAATTTCCAACCACTGGTCTAAAGTGTCTCCAGCAAGTTGCCCAACTTCTCAGATTTCCCCAGCAGAATATCACAAGCAATGTCTGGCTTTTCCCTTCTGCCACAAAGCATTTACCTGGAAATTCACCCATCAGTACTTCAAAGGGGATTTATTTTTCCCACTTCCAGCAACGCTACAGCACAAACAATCTTTTATTTCCATACATTTGCATACATACGTCATAAGCATTGGTAACTCAAGTGCATATAGTGCAATCTCATTTATTTTGAGAGGTAAACATCACACCATGCATCGCATACATCATAGGATTGCATACAATTAACTCTTCACCTTTTTACAGGAAAGAGACATTTGACAGTTATTATCAACAAACTTCCGACAGATACAAATCTTCAACAAGTCAAATACAGATCAGTTTCCGAGAAAAGGCTGATTTTTACTGGTTCAGATAAATCTCTCAATGGTTTATTCTGATTCATTTCTAGATTTTTACTGGTTCAGATAAATCTCTCAATGGTTTATTCTGATTCATCTCCAGATTATTTTACTGGTTCAGATAAATCTCTCAACGGTTTATTCTGATTCGTCTCCAGATTTTTACTGGTTCAGATAAATCTCTCAATGGTTTATTCTGATTCATCTCCAGATTATTTTATTGGTTCAGATAAATCTCTCAACGGTTTATTCTGATTCATCTCCAGATTATTTTATTGGTTCAGATAAATCTCTCAACGGTTTATTCTGATTCGTCTTTAGATTTTACTGGTTCAGATAAATCTCTCAACAGTTTATTCTGATTCGTCTCCAGATTTTTACTGGTTCATAAAAATCTCTCAACGGTTTATTCTGATTCATTTCCAGATTTTTACTGGTTCAGATAAATCTCTCAACGGTTTGTTCTGATTCATTTCCAGATTTTACTGTTTCAGATAAATCTCTCAACGGTTTATTCTGTTTCGTCTCCAGATTTTTACTGGTTCAAATAAATCTCTCAACGGTTTATTCTGATTCGTCTCCAGATTTTTACTGGTTCAGATAAATCTCTCAACGGTTTATTCTGATTCATCTCCAGATTATTTTACTGGTTCAGATAAATCTCTCAACGGTTTATTCTGATTCGTCTCCAGATTTTTACTGGTTCAGATAAATCTCTCAACGGTTTATTCTGATTCATCTCCAGATTTTTTCTGGTTCAGATAAATCTCTCAATGGTTTATTCTGATTCATTTCCAGATTTTTACTGGTTCAGATAAATCTCTCAACGGTTTGTTCTGATTCATTTCTAGATTTTACTGTTTCAGATAAATCTCTCAATGGTTTATTCTGATTCGTCTCCAGATTTTTACTGGTTCAGATAAATCTCTCAACGGTTTATTCTGATTCATTTTTAAATTTTTACTGGTTCAGATAAATCTCTCAAAGGTTTGTTCTGATTCATTTCCAGATTTTACTATTTCAGATAAATCTCTCAACAGTTTATTCTGATTCGTCCTCTGTTCAGATCCATTTCAAACTTTCCGCCAACAGTTACCTTTGGATGGCATCTACAAGCCCATCTCCGACAATTCTCCTCTTTTTCTCCAAATGGAATATTTAATCCCATTTCCATACACAATTAAACCAGCGCGTCATCAAGTGCAAATTTCTGGGCACTCTAGTGTTCAATCATCTTCTACTTTCAAGCCACAAATGACAAACATGTCGATCTCGCTTTTAAGGTTTAAGAAAATTAAATAGGGGCAGCTGTTGTACCCCAAAATTTACCCTCCCATTTTTCATAGAAGACACAACCCTAGGGTTTCTCGGATATTCAAGTTGGCTCAGAAATCGACCAAACAGATTCTCTTCTGTGGCAGTAAACAAGCAATTAGGGTTTCTTGCAATTCTCAAAAGAAAATGAGTTTTCAAAGATCCAATTGGCTTTCACAGGTCTTCATGCTTCCTCAAGGTTGTATTTATGATTTCTTCAAGCTACAAGATTTTGAGACGATTCTGTCTGTTCATGGTCAGATGTGATGTCGCTCACGGGTTTATCTTCAAAGAATCGGAAGAAATTTGAGTTTGGGAAACTTCAAAATTATCAAATCATCACAAGGCATTTGATTGATTTTGAATTTTCTTAAAACGCAGTTTACTGAAAAGATAATGTTTGTTCTCAGAGCATGATTTGTTTGGGACAAGAGATGGAGGTTAAGACTGTCATTTAGGACAATCATGATTGTGGGATCCAGGTTGACCAGATGATTTACGTCCTTAAAACATTTGTTTGGTTAGGAAATGGAATATACAGTGCGTGTTCGTTTGAAATGCAGTTACAAAGTTATTGGGATTACTTGGAATTTAAGTTACCAGACTGGAACATTTTATTTCAAATATCTTGATTGGGAATTTCAAAAATCAATTAGGATGCGAAGAGAAATTTCAAGTTGTTGTTGATAAAGGATTTCAAGTGACACCAAAATATTTCATGCTACAACTCAAGATTTTCTCCAATTTCAAACATTGTTACAAAACAATTTATTCTTTCAATACTTTATGTTTTACAACTTATTGTATTTAAAGATGAATTGGTACTATTGGATACAATACATCAAAATACCAGAGTAATCTTTCTAAGTTACAAAAAAATCCAAATGAATGTTTGGCCTAGGAGAATTAATCTATGTCTAAGTTGTTTGAAGATTGAAGTCGTATCAAGATTCCTTCGCTTATCTCCAAGGCTTCCATGCTTGCCACAGATTTCTTACGTTCTTTGCTTTGTCATATCCAATTTTTGCTCACATGAAAACAAGAGAAAGAAAACATGATTAGTGCAAATTATATGGGCATGAACAAGAAATTTTCCAAAAAAAAGTATTCATCATTAAGGTTTGCAATGTGGAAATAGAATACCATTTTATTTCATCACAACCTATTTCCCCTAGTTGCAAATCACAAGAAGGTTGCCCTTCTTGGTTCACAAAAAGAAAGAAGAAAAGAATTCGCGAGCATGCTACAAGAACAAGCAGCATTACAAACTGTACAAACAAGCAGCATTACAAACTGTCCAAACAAACAGCATCACAAACTGAACCAAACAAACAGCAGTGCAAACTAAACCAAACAAACAGCAGCGCAAACTAAACCAAACAAACAACATTACAAACTGAATCAAACAACAAACAACATCACCACTGGACAAATAACAACAGCATGAACAAAAGCTAAAAATGAGGCAGCAGTGTGGCAAGTATGGCAAATAAGCAAATAGCTAAATCAAACAAAATAGCAAAGTTTGCTCAAGAAACAAGAAATCATCATTTTCCAACTGCAAACCTTTCAGAATTGCTAAAAAAAGGCAAAAGAGCAAATTGCTTTTTTATTGTCATTGAGAGAGAAGAGAGGAAAGAAGTCACCTAGGCTATTGGAATTTCCCAAAATGCACATCCTGCAAAAGGCCCTGCTACAAAAGAGGAGTTGCTGTAAAAAACACAAAAACAATCCAAACAGCCTTGCTGTCCTGCCCACAACCTGTCACAAGTTGCATAGAAAATGGAAGAAAACAAAACTACAACAAAAAGGCCATAAGAAGGATATACCAAAATATCCAATTTTTTTGGTTTTCCCACCATTTGCACATGGATATAACAAAAGTGTTTAGGAGAAGAGAGGGATCGAAGAAAAATCTCAAACTGTTAACCATCAAACAAAGCCTCAAAACTCCCAAAAACCAAAACCAGGCATCAAACAAAAACCAGCAACAAGTCTCAAACTGAAAACATAGTTGACAAGCCTCAAGCCAAGTTAACAAAACCAGTACCAAGCCTCCATCCAAAAACCAAGCATCAAACAAAAAAATCCCAAGCAGTAAGTAAGCCTCAAACAACAAAAACTTGTAACAAGCTTAACAACAAAAACCTGTTAACCATCAACAAATCCCAAACCAAAAAACAATAACAAGCCTCAAAACTCACAAAGCCTGTAACCTGATCAAACTCAAAAAAAAAAAACATCAACATAACCATCACAAAAATCCCAAAAAACCAGTAACAAACCACAAAAATCCAGAAAACTTGATAATCATCATTCAAAGAAAACAGAGGAAGGTTACCGACAAACCAGTGAAGCTACATTCTCGTCCTCATAAAACTTCTGCCACCATTGGAACACCGTCCTCAGTCTCGCCTCTCCCTTTCTATTTCGCAAGAGAGAAGTTGTAAAGATCCAACAGGTATGAATTTCTCCCCTTTATCATAATTCCATAACATGATTTCCTGCATCTGAAGAATGAGGTAGTCAGAAACACAACAAAGATGGAATAATCAACAAAATCGTTAAGCTTTAAAAATAACAGAGAAAATCTTACCTCTTCAAAAAATCGTTAGAACTTGATTAGGGAGGCGAGAGGGTTGTGCTCCGGAAACAGAGAGTTTTAGGGAGGTTAAGGATGAATCAGTTTCGGGTCTCTTAGGTTTAAAACCGAATTCAATAATTAGGGTTTCAAAGATGCAAATCATGGTGAGACAAAGAGGCAAAGAGCAATTTGTTCGCGAAATAAGACAGGGATGGGTTAGTCAGTAAGGATAGGAGGTTCCAGCAAAAGGGAGGAGATGAACAAAGATGAACTAGCGGTGCCGTGTGAGTGACGAAGAGGAACCAAAACCCTAATTTTGTGTTATCCTTTAAATCTGTGTTTAAGTTGGGTTTAAAAATTTGATTTTTGTTTTGCTAAACATGAGTTGGATAACCCATCACCTTTGCCCCTTTAAGCCCATTTCGTTGCTGGCCTCACCCCCCTTTGCCTGTTTTTTTTTTGCTACAGCAAAAAAAACATTTAATCTCTTTGGGCCTCCTCCCAAATCACCACCATAAGCCCATGCTGTTTTCTTTAGTTTATTTTCTTCTCATTCTTTTTTTTTGTTATACAAAATGCTATTAACACTTAAAATATACTTTTTCTTATATAATTAATTTGATTTATGCTTTGTGAATAAATTTTTATCATTTTCTTTCTTTAATAAACTTTTTTTTAGATTTAATTTACATAATTAAAAAACACCAAAAATAATAATAGAATTTAGTTTTGTCCTTCTTTAATTTATTTTGTTATTCACATAATTAAAAAACACAAAAAAATAATCCATATAATTTAATCAATTATTTTATTTTATTTTTAGGATAGGTCTTACTTTTCTCTTTTCAAGTAAAAATACTTAGATTTTTATTTTGTTGCTTGAGTTTATTTCATAGATGATTATAGCTTTCATTAATCGCACAAAATTCAATTTGGTTGTATTGTTTGCTATTTGGGTTTTGCTATCACATTTGATTCATCCCGATTTGTAAAAATTGTACCCCCATTCCCGAACACTTTGTAATAGCGTAGAATTTCAATTCCCGCAATTTATTGTTTTCCATATACTGTATAGTAATTAGGCGTGTATGGCAAGATTCAAAAATCAATCGCTAGATGACCTAATCAAAGAATAAAATAACTTGAAACCAACACACTTTTTCACACGCGCACCTCTAGGGTAACCTCGCTCGTTGCCTCGAAAAGACAATCACGCCCCTCGAATATGGGATGCTTTAGCGATGACCCTTCGATAAAAAAGATCGTAGTCCCTCGATGACCCTCGATGTTGCCTTCAATAAAACGATCTCGTCCCTTACAAAAATTGCTAAAGCGTCTCATAAGTTGCTTTCGATGATTGTAAAATTGACCCGCGCCCGTCCCTTCACATCCAACGGTGGGGCTTCTTACCAAATCAATGGTAAGATAGCACCATTAAAAGGAGGAAGAAAAGAACAATTTAAGACCTTTCGAGTAGATAGATTCTCTCTTAGTTACTCGCTTGCTCACGATAAAAACTTTTTACACCTACACTTTCATTTCAAAACATTTAAAAAAAAAGACAAAACATTTTGTATACGTTCTTATAGAGACGAGAACCATTACAAAACATCCTTTCAAAAACACTTTCCGAAAACACGATTCACAAACACATCTTTGAACCACTTTTCGAAACAAAACTTTGTACGCGTTCTTATAGAAACGAGAACCATTACAAAGAGATTTTTCAAAATACTTTTAAAGCCCACACCACAAGCACACTGTCAAATGAAAGCAAGTGATCTAACGAGTAACTAAGAGCCCATGGAAAACCATGGATGAAAAGGGTGCTAATACCTTCCCTTTTCATAATCTACCCCCGAACCCGAGAAATAATCTCGAAAGGTCTTTCTTGTGCTTTTTTACCTTTCCTTTTGGATAAAAGAAAAGTCGGTGGCGAATCTTGCTATCCGCATAAATGCGATCGAAACACAAAACATCAAGTCAGTTCTCCCACCGTATCACACGGTGGACTAAAAATTTGAAAAGACGGTCCAGGAAAAAGTTAGGGATTAAAGCATACGACTATGTCCTATTATCTCATCACTTGTATATCAGTATAAGACTTATCACCCTGATCAGCATTTACCGAGGGCTCTAGAAGTTGAGATGATATTCAAGACATCCATAAATCCCCACAGAGCTACCTTTAAAAGCTCATCTTCAACAAATTAACATTCCCCTCAAGTCTAATATGCCTTCAAGACAGAAACTGGGGCATCTTCCAACTGTTGACATGATCATACTCACCAGCAGATCACCCTAGCAGATAAAGGAATATGATCTTTTCCCCAGCAATATTGCCAACCTACAGAGTCCCAATCCCCACCAGAGGTTATGACATCAATATAGTTTATGAAAATTCTCTTCCCCATTTGAGTTTATTCCTCCAAAAATTGTAAAAAAACCATGCAGATTTCTTTCCTCCAGTAACGCTTATTTCCTCAGCAAAGTGTTTCTCCAGCAGGTTTAGGGTTTATTTCCCCAACATGGTTTATTTCCCCAACGTAATTCAACCTCCTCAGCCCTAGTCTATTCCTTTAGCTTCTACAAATCACCGACAAGACTCCTCTCTCCAGCAAAGGACAATCCAGGCTACTATCCTCAGAGGGTTGCTACGAAATCTGAAAACCAGACCCAGATATCATTCAACCTTATTCTCCCAGAAGAGTCGGAATCCATATCAAAAACTTGGTCAACCAATACCTCAAAAGGTTATCCATCTCTTTTATCCCCAGTCGGGGTATATAAGAATCAAATTCTCTAGTAGAGCAAGGACCGACCAATGTTCCTAAACTCTTCTATTCCCAAGCAGAAGTTAAACATTCCCCGGCAGAGTATCCTCCAAAACATTAAGCAGGAATCCCCTAGTGGAGTATCCTCCAAAATAGAAAACGGGAATCCCCAACAAAGACATTCTAAATGAGATTGAAGATTCATGCTCTTCATCCACAGCGACAGTCAGGGATTTATTTTCCCTGGCTAAAGATGTTACACGAAACTACTACCACCGTCAGTGACATCTTACATCTCATACATCATTTACAAAATATCATAGCATATGCATACAAAACGCATATAACACACTCTCATTTATTTTGAGAACATCATTACGTAATGCATTACATACATCATGACATTGCATAAAGACTAACTTTGTCTTTTTAAGTAAAGTCTATTTTTCTGGACTGGCCCGACAACTTGATTGGCCCAGTTTAGAGAGCTCCACGGGTCGAGCCCACTCGACCATAACCCGCATGGATATACTCCCTGTCGGGAAATGATAACTGTTGTACCCCAAAATTTTCCCTCCCATATTCTTTAAGATTTGCCAAGATCATGGTTCAAAATCTCTCAAAGGATTGCACAGTCCAATTGCCTCCTAATAGTCAAAAATTTGGGTTTTGGTTCTTGCAAAGAAATGGAAGTTTTCAAGGGTCCAAACAAGTCCCACATGCCTATATACATTGTCAAGCATCCATATGCCAAGTTTCAAGACTCACAGCATCAAATTGCACAGTAAAAAACCCTAATTGCTTCACAGTCAACTGCATGGGCAAAATGGTCATTTGACAGTCAAAAGTCAAAAATTTTGGTCAACATCTTATTTTGAAGCCACAAACATCATTTGATCAATTCTTGATCATGATTCTCAAAGCATGGCTCAAAAAGTCTCAAGATGCAAAAGTTTCTATTTTTGGATAGTTGAAAAAGTCAACTGCAAATTGACCAAGGCATAACTTCTTCATGGTTTATCAGAAAAATCCCATCCAAAGCTCATTTTGAAGAGAATGGCATTTACTACAACTCATCTTCACACTTCAAGTCCAAGAAATGCTCTCACAAAAAGTTATCAATTTCAACATTATAGGTCATTTTCAAAAGTCAACAAAAAGGCACTTTAAGTCAAAGACCATAACTTGAGATTGGTAAATCAAAATGACATGGGACCAAATGCATTGGTTAGAGGACTTCAAGACATTTCCAAAATGTCCAAGAACATGATCATAGCTTCAAAATTGAGCAAGATGTGCCTTGTAGAAGTTGGGAAATTTTTGGGAATTTTGAAAAGTCAACTTTGCACAAAAGGCTTCAAAAATGCTAATGGGCCTCAATTCTTCCATGAATCATTACCCAAAGGCTATGCACGACCCATTGACCTAAAAGGGAGTTATTTTCTTATTTTTGATTAATTATTTGAATTTTTATTATCATTAATTCATTTAATTAAATTTAAATATAAGAAAAATACCAAATCATGTTTTCAAATCTTTTTTATGCAGCAAATCTCTTCCACACATGTAAGAGATTTTGTGCACCTTCTCAAGGGGACAAAATCATCTAAATTTGGCAAGTTTCCATGGCAAAAAGATTGAAAAAAGATGTGAACAAAATCAAATATTGAATCATTAAATCAATGGATCTTTGGGCTTGGTTTTGACCTAATTCCATTCACTAACATATGCATAACCTAAACCTATTCCAGGACACACAAAAGCTGCGCAGAAAACCAAGAACAAAATTGCAAATTTTTGGCCAAAAGTTGAAAACTGATTTCATACCTAGAGCTCGTTTCAAAGCACAAGAAGCCTTCCATTGTCTTCCTGACATTGCTAGGAATGTGTTGCAATCAAGAACACGCCTCCACACTCAAAGAATTGGTAGAACGACATCACACTTTTCTCAAACTTGTCCATTATCGTTTTTCAATTCTCATGCATTATTCACATGTTTTAAATGTTGATTCCTACTAATATTGATGTCCTGAAGCGAATGGTACCATTTAATTGAATTAACAACGCTTGAACCAAGATCTGCCATGGACGTGTTCTAGGGTTTCATAAGTTTTAAATTAGGGGTTTACACATATGGAAAAATTGGATAACCAAACCTATTCCATTGAAATCAGGACATCAAGACGAAATCAATCCACACCTCACGCCCTTTTTATAATTGCCCATGCTCTAATCGCTATTTTTATACATTGCAGTTAGTGGGGGTTTAAAACCCCCGCTATTCGTTTTTATTACAAGCAGGAAGATGAAGACGAAGATGGCGTGTCAAGACATGACTGGGGGATTTGAATACTAGCGCGCAAATTTTTGTTAACACCACTAACTAACGTTTTTTTGCATATTATATTTTCCATGTATTAGGTTAACAAAGAAACTCAATGGCTCAGTTGGTGGGTGAGCTGTCTGGCATGTATTGGGACCTGGGTTCGAGTCCCAGGTCCCCTCTCATATTCCATGTTTTTTATCATAACACGCTTCTATGCAGCACTCATTCAAAGGAGCACCATGCATCCCAACGCCTGTGCCTGCCAAGTGGATCTGATGGTCAATCCAATGGCCATAACGTGAATTCCACCATGTACCTCAGTCAATGCTCATGCACACGCGCTGGAAAGTCAAACAGGCTTCTTGTTCAATGGGCCAAAAATGCTCCAATTCACCTCTCTTTAGGTCAGACACCCCCATGGTTTGCATCAATTTTCAATTTTTTATTTGTTTTTCTTTATTAATTCTATTAATTATTTTAATTGTTTTCTTTAATTTCCAATAATTAATTTTTATAATAAAAAATCAGACATTAAAATATGTTAATTAATTAACTTATTAAATATTTTTGTAAATAAACTTTAATAATTAATTTAGTTTAATTTAGGGTTCTCAATTTTAATCTTTTCTTAAATAAATAAAATAGGTAGAATTAGGGTTTTAACTTTTTCATCTTTTTTTTAATAAATAATTTTCTCATCATTATTATTATTAATTACTAATTTATTTTGTAAATAAACATGTACATTAAATATTTAGTAAATTAGGTTAAACTTTAATATTTTTCTTTAATAATTAAAAACAACTTAGAATTAGGGTTTCTCTTGAATTTTAATTTTCTTTATTTCATAATTACATAAAACATCAACAAAAAAACATTTCTTTTCTTTAATTTAATAATTAATTAACTTTTTATTCAATTTAATTTCAAAAGGGTTCAACGCCCTCGCACGTTCAACTTCAATTTCTATTTCGCACGTTATTTTATTTTATTGTGAATATTATGTAATTGCTCAAGCCTTGTAATAGTAATTAGGAATTTATTTTATTTTCCGCATTTTTATTTAAAACGGGTCTTTGTTAATTTGGCGATGTATAGACCCGCGCCTTGTAATAGCGTAGGATTTTACTTTCCGCATTTAAATTTCCGCACTCTTAAAACTGCTAAACTTTGCATGAAAGAATGAATGGCCCAAATAAAATCAACCCGTAGCTCACCATAATGCATGATCAAAGATAATGGTTAAACTGAAAATAACACACAAATTCACACATCACTCTTAGGGTACGCCTCACTGTTGCCTTGCCCTCGAAACGTGGTCGTCGAGTATAGGACGTTTTAGTAAGTCCTTATGTCCATGACATGATCCAGTTGCCTCGAAACGGTTGCCTCAGAATTAAAAAGGATCAATGGCATAAGGGTAGATTCTAAGGTGTCCTACTGTTGCTTTGGTGACCACACTGTCCCTAACAAACGAATTGACCCGAACACCTCCAACGGTGGTGCTACCTACCTCTCAATGGTGGGATGGCACTACCTTAAGGACATTTACACAGCTTAATTCCTTAGGGTAGGTGGATGACTCGTAGATACTTGCTCTATTAAAAAACAAATCAAAAACTCTTTTCACACCGACACTTTCAAAAAAAGCTTTCAAAACAATTTTTCAAACACTCTTGAGGAC
This sequence comes from Vicia faba, assembly GCA_948472305.1. Classification (NCBI taxonomy): domain Eukaryota; kingdom Viridiplantae; phylum Streptophyta; class Magnoliopsida; order Fabales; family Fabaceae; genus Vicia; species Vicia faba. Next base: position 1,449,879,599 of record OX451737.1, on the reverse strand, counting down.
GGATACCAGAGTCATTCTGAAATCTTTAAGCGAAACTTTTTCAAACTCACTCACAATTGAAAAGCAAACACATTTTGAAAACACAAATGAGCAAGTATCTAAGAGCCCATGGATAACCATGGATAGAAAGGGTGCTAACACCTTCCCTTTCTATAAATCTACCTCCCAAACCGAGAAACTATCTCATAAGGAATTTTACTGTGCTTTTGTCCTGTCCATGTTGGAGAAAATAAAAGACGGTGGCGACTCTTGCTTACCGCGACATTTCGCGAACCAGCGTTAAACAGTCAGTTCCAGATCCACCGATCACAGAACTGGCGACTCTGCTGGGGAAAATTTTAAAGTGAGGTGTACCTTAGGACTAAGATCACTTGTGTTTTCAATTGTTGTGCTTGTTTGCTTTATTATTATGAGATTGTCTCTGGAGTTCTATAGATCCTAACCCGGATCTGGGGGTACCTTCTTAGAAAGTAGCAACAAGGCTGTGAGGGAACTGTGCGGGGTATACCGACATGGTTGAAGCAGTCTGCTACGTTGATGTGGCACTTTGGTGTGTACCGGTAACCCTTGAGTCCAGTCAAGGAGAGTACGGGGCCGCTGCGTGGTGTCGCGAAGCATCAACTGACCTTAGGAACCTTAATTGAACCATCTTAGCCTCTTTAGGGTAGTGAGATAACTGACTTTGGTGCAGTCCGAGGTTGGTTGATACTCGATACTACACTCAATTGAGGGTTGTTTTCTTGGAATATTTCGGTCGCCAGTTCAGTGGCTAAATCGAAACGATGAACAATGAAAGCAATCCAATGATATTGGGACCCTTAGAACCCGGATACTTCTGATAGGACAGGTTGAGCCCACCAACTTCAAAAGGGTAATACCCAGACCCCATGTTGGCCTAAACTCTAAGGGCTGTGGTGTGACTTGCGTGCCTTACCATGTTTGCTTTTGTGAATATTTGTGGTGTGTTAATCATAGCATCATAACATCATACAACATCATATGCATTGACTAACCATTTCAGGGGTTCGAATCTTCATCTTTGTTCTTGTTTTGTAGGACATGGAAACTGTTCGCAGAAAGACAATTCAGATCAGCCTTGTAAGGGTCCCTCCTCAGCTTAAGGAACTTATATCCAGGATTCCTGAGAACTCTTCATTCAGTGAGAGACATGGAAGACTCATCAGTTTGGTCAACACCAACATTGAGGAAGATATGATAAAGGTCCTCTTCCAGTTCTTTGACCCTCTGCACCACTGTTTCACTTTCCTGGATTATCAACTGGTGCCTACATTGGAAGAGTTCTCCAGACTTCTGAAGATCCCTATCCTTAGTCAACTACCCTACAACGGTACGGAAAAGGAACCCAAGCTGGAAGAGATTGCTAAAGCCTTACGCTTACAACCATCTGACATCAAGGGACATTGGGAAGTTAGAAGTGGTATCAAAGGGTTCTTAGCCAGGTTTCTGTTAGAGAAGGCCCAAGAATGTTGGAATTCCCTTGACCTACAAGCCTTTGAAGAAGTTGTGGCCCTCCTTGTCTATGGGTTGGTGCTGTTCCCTAATCCAGACCAGCTTATAGATATCAATGCTGTCAAGATCTTCTTGTCCAGGAATCCTATACCTACGTTGCTTGGGGACATCCTTCACTCATGTTACACTCGAACCATGAGAAAAAGAGGTGTTCTTATGTGCTGTACTCCTCTCCTGGGAAGGTGGTTTATTTTGCACCTTCCACAATCAGTCTTGAAGAATGAGCGGGGTTTGAGATGGTCACAACAATTGATGACTCTTACACATGCAGATATACATTGGTGCTCTCGGTCCAGAGAGGATGTCACTATCATTGATCGTTGCGGGGAGTACCCTAATGTTCCTTTACTTGGAATCAGAGGAGGTATTACTTACAACCCGTGCCTGTCTTTGAGACAGTTTGGTTATGCTCGGAGGGATGGCCCTCATGACATGTTAATTCCTGACATAGTTTTTGACTTCGACAATGATGCACAAGGACTTTGCCAGAGATTTATCAGAGCTTGGAGGATGCCCAACAAGATAGACAGCAAGACACTGGGGCACAAGAATTCCATCCCGTTGGAGCCTTATCTCAAGTGGGTACGGGCCCGCTCCCAGAAGTTAGTAATGCCATATCCTCATGTTCTCCCTATGATCAAAGAGCCAGTATTGGAAGGAGAGGTGTCCTACACCATTCAACATCATCACATGCCTACATCTTGGGAAGAAATGCAGAAGAGCTGGATCCAGCTTAAGGAAGAACGGAATTCTCTTGAGTCCAGTCTACATGCTAGTGAAAAGAAGGTCTTGGAGCTCACCCGCCTACTGCACGAGGAAAGGAATCTTAACACCTACATTGCTCCAAAGAGGACGCGCAGTGTCTTTTGGGATTGATTCACTTTTGTAATGTTTGCCCATGAGGCTTTGATGTACTGAACAATTATTTCTTAATGATAACGTGTGTTCCTTTTTGTCTACAACAAATTTGAACTTTCGAACCCTTGAATGCATTGCATAAACACATATCATGCATCATGTGCATAGCAGGTACTTTTCTTTTCAGGTTGCTTAATGTTCTTCGCTGTTTTTTTCAGCATCATGAACCTTGAATCATCTACCGAGCAGTCCATCAAGGCCCTTCAGGCTCAGAACGCCCAATTCCAAGAGTTGATTATGAGTTTGGCCCAAGGTCAAGAGGAGCTGAAGGCTCTGCTGGTCAAGAAGAAGAAGAAGAGAACTGTACTATTCAACACTGGCCGGAGGTTCGGTAATACACTGCAGAATGAGGTTGATCAAGCTGGTTCTTCTGTAGGAAAAGGCAGTCCCCAGGGGGGAAGGGTTCCTAGTCTGGTGGTCTCTGACAACGAGACTGATTTTAATGAGGAGCAGTATCCTCCAGCTGAAGACAGGTACAAACAGTTGGAAGACCGTCTGAATGCCATGGAAATTCAACAAGTGCCTGGTTTGGATTTCGGAGACTTGGGTCTATCTTCTGGTGTGGTCATCCCACACAAGTTCAAAGCACCATCTTTCGCAAAGTATGACGGGGCATCCTGCCCTAAGCTACATCTCAGATCCTATGTGCGGAAGATTCAACCATACACTATGGACAAGAACTTGTAGATCCACTTCTTCCAGGAGAGTCTTTCAGGGACTCATCTCGAATGGTTCTATCAGCTGGATGGAACCAAGGTTCGTAACTGGGAGGAGTTGGCTACTGCTTTTTACAAGCAGTATCAATATAATGCCGACCTCGCTCCTACATGTACCCAACTCCAGGGTATGTCGCTGGGATCGGGAGAAGGTTTTAAAGAGTATGCGCAGAAGTGGAGGGACCTGGATGGCAGGGTGCAGCCACCATTAACCGATCGTGAATTGGTAGATATGTTCTTGGGGACCCTATCCGGGCCGTTCTTCAATCATCTCATTGGCAATTCATCTGCAGGGTTCACAGATCTCATTCTGACTGGGGAAAGGATAGAAGCTGGCATGAAATCAGGGAAAATTCAGAAAGGTGCGTCCTCAAGTTCTGAGAAGAAACCTTTTAAAAAGGAGGCCAGTGCTGTGTATGGGCCTAGAAGGCAGGATAAACCAGAGCGCCGCCAAGCTGTCAACACGGTGGTAATTGCAAAGCCTGCTGCCGCTCCTCGGCAACCCAACCAACCAAGGGGTGAGAGACCCAGAAGAGAATTCACTCGGCTTAGTATGACCTTGTCACAAATCTTGCCGCAATTGCTATCGACCAACTTGGTGACCGTCAGAGAGGCTCCGAAGGTTGTGAAAACTGCATCTCCGAAGTATAATCCCAATGCCCGCTGTGCTTATCACTCCGATAGCCCGGGGCATTCCACTGATGATTGTTGGGCCCTAAGGAATAAGGTTCAAGACCTTATTGATGCGAAGGAAATACAGTTTGAGGCACCTGAGAGGCCAAATGTTGTGACTGCTCCTATGCCCCAGCATGGAGTAAATGCTGTTGATGAAGACTTGTATGCTGTTTCTGTGGAGGATGTTGCTACCCCTTTGTTGACTGTTAAGAGGAACTTGCTGCTGGCCGGTTTATTTCCGGGTTGTAGCAAGGGTTGCCTCCTGTGTGCTGTTTCCCCTACTGGTTGTCCGTTGCTGAAGTCAGGCATCCAAAGCTTGATGGATAGCAAGGAAATTTTGTTCAAGAAGACCGCTGTTCCTTTTGTTCCCGCTGAAGAAGTATCTGTCGTCACAATTTTCAATAATCCTACCAAGGCTCCCCCGAGGAAGCCAGTCAGGATAATGTCCGTTGCACCCATCATTATTACTGTTCTGGGGCCCCTCCCCTATGAATCTGACACAGCTGTCCCATGGCACTATGGGGCAGATGTGTATGTGCTTGGAGTGAAGCAAGAGTTCAACACCAGCACCGGTATCAGCAACATCACCGGTCCCGCCAAAGTAACTCGCAGTGGCAGGCTCTTCTCGCCTGACATTGCGCCACCAGTTATCCGAATACCTCTTATAATAACGCCTGCAAGTGCGCCTGTTCCTACTTCTGATCAAGTTGCTTCCCCTGTTGCCGAGTCATCTAATACTCGGGGCAAAGGGATTGATAATGAGCCTGCCCGGATGGAGGCACCGAAGACTGTCAATGTTGAAGCCTCCCAGCAAGAGATGGAGGAAATTCTTAAGATAATCAAGAAGAGCGACTTAAATGTCGTTGAACAGCTGGGGCATACCCCCTCCAAGATCTCTATGTTATCATTGCTGCTGTGCTCAGAGGCCCATGCTAAGGCCCTGATTTCATTTCTGAAGACGGCCCATGTGCCACAAGAGACACCTGCAGATCAATTCACTGACTGTGTGGCCAATTTGACAGCTGACAATGGTTTGGGTTTCTCGGATGCTGACCTTACCGCCAAGGGAAAGAACCACAATGATGCCCTACATATCTCTATTGAATGCAGGGGCACTACTCTTGCTCACGTGTTGGTGGACACCGGTTCTTCCCTGAATGTGTTGCCCAAGAAGGCCTTAGACCGGTTGGATTGTGAGGGCCTGGAGTTGAAACCTAGCAACATCATTGTCCGAGCCTTTGACGGGTCCAAGAGGATGGTGCATGGTGAGGTAGACATTCCTATTCGTGTTGGTTCTCAAGTCTTCGACTCGACGTTCTATGTGATGGACATTCGCCCATCTTATTCCTGTTTGCTGGGACGACCTTGGATTCACAAAGCTGGGGCAGTGACTTCCACTCTACACCAGAAGCTCAAATACCCTGTCAGAGGGAAGATTGTCACTGTGCAGGGGGAGGAAGAATACATGGTTAGTCATTTGAATTCCTTCCGGTATATTGAGATGGACGGGGAGTTTATTGAAACCCCCTTTCAACATTTTGAAGAGGTACCTCAAACATTGGCAGCAACAGAAGCAGTGACTGGAGAGGGTTCTCCTTTGAAGATGGCCTCCTTAAAGGACGCCCGTGCTATAATTGAGAAAGAGGCTCAGAGGGCTGTGCGCAAAGCTAGGATCGGAAGACCTCCCGTGATCATCACCAACCCGAGAGTGAATGCTATAGAAGGCGATATGGAGGAATCAGAGTTCGATAGCTGGATTTACCCAACGACCGGTGGTGGACTAACTAATTGGACTGCAAAAGATCACATACCTGTTACTTTTGTTACGCAGTAATGAATTCCTTTGTTTCTTTAATTTGTAATAAACAATAAACTGAAACTTTATGGCCCGGTGTCTTACCCGGGGCACCGTTGGCTTCATTTGTGAGGGCTTATTAACTGTCATTTACATATATCATGAATAAAGACATTGGACGTTTTTTCGCATTTCAAATCTTGTGCTCCCTTTCTTTCTTTCTTTCTTTATATATTGCAAAAACAACTATATTTACACACACTCACCTATACAGGTTTCAATCCACTCTGGATCTCACTGGTAACGACTCTGCTACTGCCAGTTATGACTTCGAAAATCCGATCAACTTAGCCGAAGACGAAGGTGAAGATGATTGTGAAGTGCCTGGTGAGCTTGCAAGACTGTTACTCCAGGAAGAGAGGGCCATTCAGCCACATGAAGAGCCAGTGGAAACGGTAAATCTGGGTACTGAGACGGACAGAAAGGAGGTTAAGATTGGTGCCAATCTGGAGCTCAGCGTAAAACAACGGTTGACTCAAATGTTACATGATTATGTGGAGATCTTTGCCTGGTCCTACGAAGACATGCCTGGGTTGGATACCGACATTGTGGTCCATCACTTGCCTACCAAGGAAGACTGCCCTCCGGTAAAGCAAAAGGTCCGCCGTTTGTGTCCAGAGATGTCCGAGAAGATCAAAGATGAGGTTATGAAGCAATTCAATGCCGGTTTTCTTGCAGTGACTTCTTACCCTCAGTGGGTTGCCAACGTGGTGCCGGTACCGAAGAAGGATGGTAAGGTCAGAATGTGTGTCGACTACAGGGATCTGAACAGGGCCAGCCCCAAGGATGACTTCCCCTTGCCTCACATTGATGTTCTGGTTGACAATACTGCTCAGCACAAGGTGTTCTCCTTCATGGATGGCTTTTCAGGTTACAATCAGATCAAGATGGCTCCTGAAGATATGGAAAAGACTACCTTTGTTACTCAGTGGGGCACCTTCTGTTACAAGGTCATGCCATTTGGACTGAAAAATGCTGGGGCAACCTACCAACGTGCCATGGTTGCTTTATTTCATGACACGATCCATCATGAGATTGAAGTGTATGTCGACGATATGATTGCAAGGTCCCAAACTGAGGAGGAACACCTTGATCATCTGGAAAAGCTGTTTGACCGTCTGAAGTTATACAAGCTGAGGTTGAACCCGAACAAGTGCACCTTCGGGGTAAGATCTGGAAAGTTGCTAGGCTTCGTCGTAAGTGACAAGGGTATTCAAGTGGACCCTGCCAAGGTTAAAGCCATTCAAGAGATGCCAATTCCTAAGACAGAGAAAGAAGTCAGAGGCTTTCTGGGACGCCTGAATTACATTGCTCGATTCATCTCACACCTAACAGCTACCTGTGAACCAATCTTCAAGCTGCTGAAGAAAGATCAGGTAGTACGTTGGAATGATGAATGTCAGGCCGCTTTTGACAGAATCAAAGAGTATCTCCAAGAACCACCCATTCTTATGCCACCGGTTGAAGGGAGACCTCTAATACTATACTTGACAGTACTTGACAACTCAAAGGGGTGTGTGCTGGGGCAGCATGACGAGTCTGGCCGAAAAGAGCACGCCATTTATTACCTTAGCAAAAAGTTTACCGACTGTGAGACCCGATACTCACTGCTCGAGAAAACTTTCTGCGCTTTGGTATGGGCTGCTCGCCGGCTGAGACAGTATATGCTGACTCACACTACTTTGTTGATTTCAAAGATGGATCCAATAAAGTACATATTCGAAAAGCCTGCTCTGTCTGGGAGAATAGCAAGATGGCAGATGATCTTGACAGAATACGACATCCAGTACACGACTCAGAAAGCTATCAAAGGAAGTGTATGGGCAGACCACTTGGCACACCAGGCAGTAGAGGACTATCAGTCAATGAATTTCGAGTTTCCAGACGAGAGCATCATGATTGTGACTGATTGTGAAGTACCTGGACCGGATGAAGGACCTGAGGAAGGATCCCGATGGTCTATGCACTTTGACGGAGCCTCCAACGCTTTGGGTAACGGTATCGGCGCTGTGATCATATCCCCTTAAGGCACTCATACTCCACTCACTGCCCGGCTATGTTTCAACTGCACCAACAACATGGCGGAGTATGAGGCATGCATCATGGGACTTCAAGCCGCGATTGACTTAAGGATCAAGTTTCTGAGTGTCTTCGGAGATTCCGCTCTCGTGATCAACCAGATCAAAGGCGAGTGGGATACGAAACATCCGAATCTTATTCCTTACAAAGAATGTGTGTTGACATTGATCCCCCATTTCACAGAGATAACTTTTGAACACTTCCCAAGAGAGGAGAATCAGTTGGCGGACGCGCTAGCTACGATGTCTTCTATGTTCAAAGTCAAGTGGGACAACGAGGCTCCCCGGATCATCATCTAGAAACTGGACGAACCTGCATATTGTTGTGATCTTGAGGCTGAGGTGGTAACTGAAAAACCCTGGTATCACGAGTTGAAGAGGTACCTGGAAGCTCAAGAATATCCCGAGGGTGCATCAGTCAATAACAAAAAGTTCCTGAGAAGGTTTGCGGCGAAGTTCTTCCTCAGCAACAGCATTCTATACAAGCGAAACCATGATTCGACCTTACTGCGCTGTGTGGATAAGGCTGAAGCGGAAAGGATCATGGCAGAGCTGCATGAAGGTACCTTCGGAACACACTCCAGTGGACACACCATGGCAAAGAAGATCCTTCGGGCAGGATACTTCTGGTCCACAATGGAAGCCGACTGCTACCAACATTCTCGGACATGTCATAAGTGCCAGATATACGCAGATAAGGTGCATGTTCTTCCAGTTCCTCTGAATGTCTTGACAGCACCTTGGCCTTTCGCAATGTGGGGGATAGATATGATCGGCGAGATTAAACCTACAGCATCCAACGGGCATCGCTTCATCCTAGTGGCGATTGATTACTTTACGAAGTGGGTTGAAGCAGCTTCCTACGCTACAGTAACCAAGAATGTTGTGGCACGGTTCATTCGGCATAACTTGATCTGTCGATACGGTGTCCCCGAAAGAATCATTACAGACAACGGTACCAATCTTAATAACAAGATGATCACTGAGCTCTGCGAGCAATTCAAGATACAGCACCACAACTCTTCTCCTTACCGGCCGAAGATGAATGGGGCTGTAGAGGCAGCTAATAAGAATATCAAGAAGATTGTGCAGAAGATGACAGTGACTTACAAAGATTGGCACGAGATGTTACCGTTCGCTCTTCATGGGTACCGTACCTCAGCGAGGACATCAACCGGGGCAACTCCATTTTCCTTGGTCTATGGCATGGAGGCAGTCTTGCCGATTGAAGTCCAGATACCCTCTCTCCGGATAATGAAGGATGCAGATCTGAGCAAAGATGACTGGATCCAGACTCGACTTGATCAGTTAAACCTAATTGACGAAAAGAGACTCGCTGGTACCTGTCATGGTCAAACGTACCAAAAACGGATGATCAGGGCATTTAACAATAAGGTCAGACCACAATAGTATCAAGTTGGGGACCTGGTAATCAAACGCATCATCCTTCCTCAGAGTGATCCCAGGGGCAAATGGACCCCTACCTACGAAGGGCCATTTGTGGTTAAACATGTGTTCTCAGGAGGAGCCATGATCCTAACCACCATGGATGGTGACGACCTTCCTCACCCCGCCAATGTAGACATAGTAAAAAGATACTACGCATGATAAAAGACCCGCTAGGTTGACATACCTAGGGAAAAATTAGGGCTTCCCGGCGAACCAAAAGGGTTCGGGCAAAATGAGGGATGAAATGAAAAAAAATCTGTACACCCGGCAAGTCGAAAACCTGAAAAGGCGGCTTGGGCAAAAATGGGTATCCCGGTGGACTGAAAACCCGAAAGGGCGGTCCAGGCAAAAGTTAGGGATAAAGCGTAATACTATGTCTCATTGGATCACTTTGCATCCAGAATCCGGTGTCAACTAATCAAGTTCAAACAACATCGATCAATCAGCTTCATCTTCAACCGAGCAGCCAAGTGATGACACGCTCGAGGATATAAAGGCGATAGCAGAATTGGAACCCAGTGGGATTATTCTTTTCACATAGCTGTTTTGTTTTCCCTTTGTACAAATTGTATAAACTCTTTTGTTCGGCGGCGTTCTCTTACTAGGACGTCAGCCTCTTGTACATAAACGCCTATTTTCAGGCAAATCCAAAAAATCAATACAAATTCACTTTTCAGATCAATTGCCAATTGTTTTTCCTTTATTTGTTTTGTTTTGCGAAGAACGTCCAATGTTCAATTTTTGATATATGCATTTGACACTAATTGCTAAACTCATAAATATTTGCATGCGAAACAAAGGATTAATTACAGGTAACATTAGAAACAGGGGCAATAATGAGTTGTCTAAGCGATCTAATTGCTCTGTCCACCAAAGTACCAAGGTAGGTTCAGCTGAAGAACATAACCAAGATATCTTAACTCCCCAGAGAGTAAGCCAGCAAGTCAACATACTCTCCCCAAGCAAAGTTATACTGTCAGCCTTAAGGAAATTGGGTATCCCCAGCAGATCTCAACATTCCCTAGCACAATATACAAACATTCTTAACAAGCATCCCCGACAATCTGGATCTAAGATTGTTCCCCGACGGTATATGGACATTCAGTGGAGCCACTTCCCCAGTACATCTCAAATTCTCCCCAGGAGAGTCCAACCTCAAAAGTCTTCCCAGGAAAGTGGGATCCATCTCCCCAACAGGAAGCTTATCCCCAGTAGATTCTGGAAAGCTTATCCCCCGCATAGTACGAACGCTCCCCGGACTTCTTATTCAAAGGATATTTCCCCACCAAGGATATAACTGGGTTATCCTCAGCCAATAACCACAGAAAGATCGTCCTCGGCGAAATTCTTCCTATCCTCCAGCGGAGTTCATCAATCTTCCAACATAACATAATAATGGTATCCCCAGCGGAGTTATCATCAACCCCAGCAAAGTGCCTCTTTCCCCACAGAGCATTCCCCGCAGAGTATTCTCTTCGCCAAGTTTATTCCCCAATGGAGTCATCGTCTCCTACCGGTATTCTTGCAACTACTATCATCCCCAGCGGAAACAACGAAACTCTTCTCCTCAAACATCAACCCAGGATTTAACTTCCCGACACCCGTCAAGGATTTACTTTCCTAGACAAAAACATACATTCATAAACATCGCATTTTCATACATTACAGCATGCATATACGCATCATGAACATACAATCTCACTTATTCTGAGAACATCACGCATGTCATACATCATGACATTTCATACAACTAACATTTTGTCTTTTCAGGACAAAGGTTAATACAAAGATGATTACTATCGACGGTCGCAACTAAAGATCCGATTCATGTATCTTGCCAGGGTGTATCTGTTGACGACTAATTCCAGACTCGACTCCTGTATCTTGCCAGGGCACGTCTGAAGAGTTTGAGGATCCGATTCCTGTATCTTGCCAGGGTGTATCTGTTGACGATTAATTCCAGACTCGACTCCTGTATCTTGCCAGGGCACGTCTGAAGAGTTTGAGGATCCGATTCCTGTATCTTGCCAGGGTGTATCTGTTGACGAATAACATTACCAGACTCGATTCATGTATCTTGCCAGGGCACGTCTGAAGAGTTTGAGGATCCGATTCCTGTATCTTGCCAGGGTGTATCTGTTGACGACTAACATTACCAGACTCGATTCCTGTATCTTGCCAGGGCACGTCTGAAGAGTTTGAGGATCCGATTCCTGTATCTCACCAGGGTGTATCTGTTGACGACTAACATTACCAGACTCGATTCCTGTATCTTGCCAGGACACGTCTGAAGAGTTTGAGGATCCGATTCTTGTATCTTGCCAGGGTGTATCTGTTGACGACTAACATTACCAGACTCGATTCCTGTATCTTGCCAGGGCACGTCTGAAGAGTTTGAGGATCCGATTCCTGTATCTTGCCAGGGTGTATCTTTTGACGACTAACATTACCAGACTCGATTCCTGTATCTTGCCAGGGCACGTCTGAAGAGTTCGAAGATCCGATTCCTGTATCTTTCCAGGGTGTATCTGTTGACGACTAACATTACCAGACTCGATTCCTGTATCTTGCCAGGACGCGTCTGAAGAGTTCGAAGATCCGATTCCTGTATCTTGCCAGGGTGTATCTGTTGACAACTATATTCTCCGGACTCGATTCCTGTATCCCGCCAGGGCACGTCTGAAGAGTTTAAAGATTCGATACCTGTATCCAGCCAGGGCACATCTACATAAAGAGTTTGAAGATCAACTCCTGTAACATGCCAGGTAATTATTTTTCTTTCTCAGGTACGCAAGTTCTCGCTAAGGAATCTCTTACGCGATCGACAACCTCCCAACGACATCTATAAGCCCATTTCCGACAAGGTTCTGTCATACTTCCAAATGGCATCTATAAGCCCATTCCTGAAAAGATTCTGTTACATCTCCAGATGGAATCTATAAGCCCATCCTCCTATCCATCAGTCTCCAAATGGCATCTATAAGCCCATTCCCACCATCACACTGCTGACATTCTACTATGTGAGTGCAAATTTCTGGGCACTCTAGTGTTCAATCATCTTCCACCCTCGGATTACGAAAGGCACGCCAGCCAATCTACATCCTCAGGTCTAAGAAGATTGAACAGGGGCAACTGTTGTACCCCAAAATTTGCCCTCCCATATTCTTCAAGATTTGCCAAGATCATGGTTCAAAATCTCTCAAAGGATTGCACAATCCAATTGCCTCCTAACAGTCAAAAATTAGGGTTTTGGTTCTTGCAAAGAAATGGAAGTTTTCAAGGGTCCAAACAAGTCCCACATGCCTATATACATTGTCAAGCATCCATATGCCAAGTTTCAAGACTCACAACATCAAATTGCACAGTCAAAAACCCTAATTGCTTCACAGTCAACTGCAGGGACAAAATGGTCATTTGACAGTCAAAAGTCAAAATTTTTGGTCAACATCTTATTTTGAAGCCACAAACATCATTTGATCAATTCTTGATCATGATTCTCAAAGCATGGCTCAAAAAGTCTCAAGATGCAAAAGTTTCTATTTTTGGACAATTGAAAAAGTCAACTGCAAATTGACCAAGGCATAACTTCTTCATGGTTTATCAGAAAAATCCCATCCAAAGCTCATTTTGAAGAGAATGACATTTCCTACAACTCATCTTCACACTTCAAGTCCAAGAAATGCTCTCACAAAAAGTTATCAATTTCAACATTATAGGTCATTTTCAAAAGTCAACAAAAAGGCACTTTAAGTCAAAGACCATAACTTGAGATTGGTAAATCAAAAGGACATGGGACCAAAGACATTGGTTAGAGGACTTCAAGACCTTTCCAAAATGTCAAAGAACATGATCATAGCTTCAAAATTGAGCAAGATGTGCCTTGTAGAAGTTGGGAAATTTTTGGGAATTTTGAAAAGTCAACTTTGCACAAAAGGCTTCAAAAATGCTAATGGGCCTCAATTCTTCCATGAATCATTACCCAAAGGCTATGCACGACCCATTGACCTAAAAGGGAGTTATTTTCTTATTTTTGATTAATTATTTGAATTTTTATTATCATTAATTCATTTAATTAAATTTAAATATAAGAAAAATACCAAATCATGTTTTCAAATCTTTTTTATGCAGCAAATCTCTTCCACACATGTAAGAGATTTTGTGCACCTTCTCAAGGGGACAAAATCATCTAAATTTGGCAAGTTTCCATGGCAAAAAGATTGAAAAAAGATGTGAACAAAATCAAATATTGAATCATTAAATCAATGGATCTTTGGGCTTGGTTTTGACCTAATTCCATTCACTTACATATGCATAACCTAAACCTATTCCAGGACACACAAAAGCTGCGCAGAAAACCAAGAACAAAATTGCAAATTTTTGGCCAAAAGTTGAAAACTGATTTCATACCTAGAGCTCGTTTCAAAGCACAAGAAGCCTTCCATTGTCTTCCTGACATTGCTAGGAACGTGTTGCAATCAAGAACACGCCTCCACACTCAAAGAATTGGTAGAACGACATCACACTTTTCTCAAACTTGTCCATTATCGTTTTTCAATTCTCATGCATTATTCACATGTTTTAAATGTTGATTCCTACTAATATTGATGTCCTGAAGCGAATGGTACCATTTAATTGAATTAACAACGCTTGAACCAAGATCTGCCATGGACGTGTTCTAGGGTTTCAGAAGTTTTAAATTAGGGGTTCACACATATGGAAAAATTGGACAACCAAACCTATTCCATTGAAATCAGGACATCCAGACGAAATCAATCCACACCTCACGCCCTTTTTATAATTGCCCATGCTCTAATCGCTATTTTTATGCATTGCAGTTAGTGGGGGTTTAAAACCCCCGCTATTCATTTTTATTACAGGCAGGAAGATGAAGACGAAGATGGCGTGTCAAGACATGACTGGGGGATTTGAATACTGGCGCGCAAATTTTTGTTAACACCACTAACTAACGTTTTTTTGTATATTATATTTTCCATGTATTAGGTTAACAAAGAAACTCAATGGCTCAGTTGGTGGGTGAGCTGTCTGGCAAGTATTGGGACCTGGGTTCGAGTCCCAGGTCCCCTCTCATATTCCATGTTTTTTATCATAACACGCTTCTATGCATCACTCATTCAAAGGAGCACCATGCATCCCAACGCCTGTGCCTACCAAGTGGATCTGATGGTCAATCCAATGGCCATAACGTGAATTCCACCATGTACCTCAGTCAATGCTCATGCACACGCGCTGGAAAGTCAAACAAGCTTCTTGTTCAATGGGCCAAAAATGCTCCAATTCACCTCTCTTTGGGTCAGACACCCCCATGGTTTGCATCAATTTTCAATTTTATATTTGTTTTTCTTTATTAATTCTATTAATTATTTTAATTGTTTTCTTTAATTTCCAATAATTAATTTTCATAATAAAAAATCAGACATTAAAATATGTTAATTAATTTACTTATTAAATATTTTTGTAAATAAACTTTAATAATTAATTTAGTTTAATTTAGGGTTCTCAATTTTAATCTTTTCTTAAATAAATAAAATAGGTAGAATTAGGGTTTTAACCTTTTCATCTTTTTTTTAATAAATAATTTTCTCATCATTATTATTATTAATTACTAATTTATTTTGTAAATAAACATGTACATTAAATATTTAGTAAATTAGGTTAAACTTTAATATTTTTCTTTAATAATTAAAAACAACTTAGAATTAGGGTTTCTCTTGAATTTTAATTTTCTTTATTTCATAAATACAAAAAACATCACAAAAAAACATTTCTTTTCTTTAATTTAATAATTAATTAACTTTTCATTCAATTTAATTTCAAAAGGGTTCAACGCCCTCGCACGTTCAACTTCAATTTCTATTTCGCACGTTATTTTATTTTATTGTGAATATTATGTAATTGCTCAAGCCTTGTAATAGTAATTAGGAATTTATTTTATTTTCCGCATTTTTATTTAAAACGGGTCTTTGTTAATTTGGCGATGTATAGACCCGCGCCTTGTAATAGCGTAGGATTTTACTTTCCGCATTTAAATTTCCGCACTCTTAAAACTGCTAAACTTTGCATGAAAGAATGAATGGCCCAAATAAAATCAACCCGTGGCTCACCATAATGCATGATCAAAGATAATGGTTAAACTGAAAATAACACACAAATTCACACACCACTCTTAGGGTACGCCTCACTGTTGCCTTGCCCTCGAAACGTGGTCGTCGAGTATAGGACGTTTTAGTAAGTCCTTATGTCCATGACATGATCCAGTTGCCTCGAAACGGTTGCCTCGGAATTAAAAAGGATCAATGGCATAAGGTTAGCTTCTAAGGTGTCCTACTGTTGCTTTGGTGACCACACTGTCCCTAACAAACGAATTGACCCGAACACCTCCAACGGTGGTGCTACCTACCTCTCAATGGTGGGATGGCACTACCTTAAGGACATTTACACAGCTTAATTCCTTAGGGTAGGTGGATGACTCGTAGATACTGGCTCTTTTCAAAAACAAATCAAAAACTCTTTTCACACCGACACTTTCAAAAAAAGCTTTCAAAACAATTTTTCAAACACTCTTGAGGACGGATATAAGAGTCATTCTGAAATCTTTAAGCGAAACTTTTTCAAACTCACTCACAATTGAAAAGCAAACACATTTTGAAAACACAAATGAGCAAGTATCTAAGAGCCCATGGATAACCATGGATAGAAAGGGTGCTAACACCTTCCCTTTCTATAAATCTACCTCCCGAACCGAGAAACTATCTCATAAGGAATTTTGCTGTGCTTTTGTCCTGTCCATGTTGGAGAAAATAAAAGACGGTGGCGACTCTTGCTTACCGAGACATTTCGCGAACCAGCGTTAAACAATCAGTTCCAGATCCACCGATCACAATAACCATTTTCCCTCTCAAACTAGCTCTGACCCGAGATGACTGACGAGCATCCTCTCAGCCTGCCCAACATCAACGTCGTGCAAGCCACCAGGAATCGACCAGAGAGATGCCTTCAACTAACCCCGTCCTTGGGACCAACAGTTAGTTACGAGCACATCTGTCCGGCTTGACCAAGTACTGGCAGTTACCTAATTTCACGGACCCGCATATCTAGGCGTGAAATTAGGAACCAATGGTCATGTGCCAGGGGAATTATATAAACCCTCACACCTGTGACGGCCAGATATCACATATTCACTCCTTACTACCTGACATTTCTGCTTGTACCTCCCTGTTCCCGCTCTTACTTGATCGTTGGAGTGCCTTGCAGGTACAACCCCCTTTTCTCCTCAACACACAGCCTGACTGAAGATTATCCTCCAACCACTCTCCAGGTTCTGATCAACCGTCAAGATCAGTTGCACCGTCTGTGGGAATCTGCTATCCCCATCTTTCTTCCCTCGAAACCTAAGATCAAAGCAACTTTTCTTCCAAGATCTATCTCTCTTATCATGGCCGACCATGATGATATTTACATGCCCGGAAAGGCCATTCTTTCCCCCGCTTGCAAGACTGATGGAAACCAGGAACACCCTTACCTTGAGGACAACCTGGGCCTCCGTGACGGACAAACTGCATCCCCTGATTCTGCTGATGCCCGACGTAGTGACTACCAACTCTTGGACAAAGGACATTCCAAGAATCCTACTGAGGAACTGCCATAAATCTTGCAACCAGTTCCTATCCCTCTCAACACCGTCCCGGCCATGGCGGCACTACTAGCTTCCATAAATCAGACCAACACCCTCATCCCTCAACAAAATCAAAGGATAGGGGCCTGGAAGAACAGACGCTCAAGATCTCCTCCTCGCAGAGCCCGAAGACGAAACTCCCCCAGTATATCACCACCCAGGCGTGGTACACCATTGATAAGGGAGAGGCTCGACGTTTCTTTCTTCAAGAAATGCAATCGCACACCTCCCCCCAGAGATCAAGACTCCCCTTCATTCAAGAAGAGGAAGGACAACAGGAAAATCAACCGAGCTCGTCTGCCCTCTCCTGAGTCGAAGCAGAAACGAAGGAGTCCCTCCCCCCGAAGAGACCGTGATGACCAACGGGGGAGAAACTATCATTCTTCTTCTCCTTCTCCCGTCAATAGTGAAGATGACGAGCCCATGGCCCGTTATCGAGGGAGATCACCGAAGCTTCACTCCCTGTCGGCCTAGAGAAGCCGTCCACTCTAGGGACCTACGACTGCATGATAGACCCTAACGAGCACATTGAGAACATCGATGCCCTCCTCGACTACAGAGGGGTCAGGGGCGCAATCAAATACAGACTCTTCCAAACCACTCTCAGGAAGGGGCGATGGCGTGGTACAAAAGCTTGCCCAACGAATCCATCACCTCATGGAAATAACTCGGGAGAATGCTTTCTAGGTATTTCACTGCCTCCTGCCGACACCCTAAATCATAAGCTTCGCTCGAAGCGGTCATACAGGGCAGGGACGAGTCTCTGCATGCATATACTGAACACTTTAACAAATAAGTGGTCTAGGTCCCGACAACGGATGACATGAAGAAATACCTACTCGAGCGCGGGCTCTGTCCCCGCAGCGACTTTACCAAGGCTGTGGGCATAGAAACACAAGCCACGCTCGATTCCCTACTCCTAAAGGCCTAGGAATACATACAGTACGAAGAGAAGGAAACTGTCATTAGAGCCCGAGAATCCAGGCACAAAGAGAGTGCCAAACCCTCAAATAATGATGAACCCTCGTCATCCCATCGGGGGGGAGAAGAAACGAGAAGATAGGTCCCATGATCCTAAAGACTATAAGGGACTGGCCTGATGTTTCCACGACTACACCCCCCTGACAACCTCAAGGGAGCATATTCTTTCCGAATGCACTAACTCCGAATTCAAGCAAGCCGGGGTGCACTTCCCCGACAAACACAGTCAAAGCCAGGAACCGACAAGAGCAAGTACTATAGGTTCCACAAGAGTCACGACCACAACACAGAGAATTGCATTCACCTCCAGGATGCAATCTAAATACTAATCAGAGACGGGCACCTCAAGCAGTATAATAAAAAGGAGGCCACCAGTGACGAAGCACCAGAGACCAAGAATGTTGAAGAAGGGAAGAAGTCCCCCGACCTTGATACGATTTCGATCGCCTTGAGTATCTCACATCCAGAAGACTTCTACTTTTTGGACATGGAGAATGTCCCCCTGTACTTTTCCACTCACAGTCCATGGGAATCCATCCCCACAACCATGCTCATTTCTGGAGGAGGGTTCAACAGGCACACAGTTGGATCGGTGAATAGAAGGTTCGATCAACTCATCAAGGCAAACTCTGAGACGGACGCCACGCTCGACAAGTTCCGAGGAGGATCTCACCCTCTCGTATTCTACAAAGAAGAGTTACCGGGAGGAGCCCTGAATTCGAGAATCCCACTACTCGTGAGAGCTCGGATGGCTAACTTTGACGTGCGTCGAATTTTGGTCGACCAGGGAAGTTCGGTGGACATCATGTATGCCTAACTGTTCAACACTTTTCAGCTAAACGAGAGCCATCTAACCCCCTACATGGGCTCTGATCTTCAATGTTTCAACGGGGCCAGCACGAAGCCATGGGGGTATGTGGAGTTGATCATCACTTTTGGGAGAGGGATAACGGCCATAGCCATCAAGACCCAATTCTTGGTGGTGGACTGCCCATCTCTCTATCAATGCATCTTCGAGAGACCACTCTCTTCGAGCTCATCGCGGTCCCCTCCACCTTTCATCTCAAGATGAAATACTACACCGCCAAGGGTTAGTTTCCACTCTTCACGGGGACATCCAAGCAGCCAGGAGGTGCTTCGAAGCTTCTGCAAAGGGCCTCAGCTCCACCAACGCCCAACCTCGAACGACCACTAGAGCCATACTGCCCTCTAACTCCGAGGAATCCAGGCCATTGCCGAGGGTTGACACCATTGACCTCGACAATCCATTCTCTTTATTATTTCCCAGCAGAATAAGGGTTTCCCATTGTGTAATCCCCAGTAGAAGTCATCAAATTCTCTGGACTCCCCAAGCAGACTACTCAGGAAGTATATGGCATTGTTCGCAACATAATTTTTGGTCAATACTCCAATTTCAAGACGTGAAGGATCTCTATATCCCCGGAGAAGTCGCCAAGGATTTCTTATCCTCAGCAATCAAGGGTTTTTAATCCCCAACAGTCGCCAAGGATTTCTTATCCTCAGCAGTCAAGGATTTATTTTCCCCAGCAGCAGTCAAGGATTTATTTTCCCCGGTAGCCGTCAAGGATTTATTTTCCTCAGCAATACAGCAAATCAGCTTACGTGCGCATATATTACATCCACATATCATAAACATTGATAAAACACATATATTGCATCATACATTTCATGCAACATAACTTTGTGTTTCAACTAACATTTTACCCTTTTCAGGATAAGATTAACAACTACTGTTTAATAATATGCAATCATGATACAGTTCAGATACACTCCAGACACGGAAGTCATTCTGTTACTCATTCAAATTTCAACTATCAGATACAGTCCAGATACGCTCCAGACACGGTTGCCATTCTCTCACTTATTCAGACTTCAGCTTTCAGATATAGTTTAGATACACTCCATACACGGAAGTCATTCTGTTACTCATTCAGATTTCAACTATCAGATGCAGTCCAGATACGCTCCAGACACGGTTTCCATTCTGTCACTTATCCATACTTCAGATTTCAGATACAGTTTAGATATGCTCCAGCCGCGAATGCTATTCTACTACTCATTAAGATTCATGTTTCAGATACAGTTCAGATACACTCCTAACACAGAAGTCATTATGTGTCTCATTCAGATTCAGATCTCAGATACAATTTAGATACGCTCCAAACACGGATGCTATTCTGTTACTCATTCAGACCTCAACTATCAGTACGAATATGCTCCAGACACGGATGCTATTCTGTTTCTCATTCAAATTTCAAGTCTCCAGATACAGTTCAGATACATTCCAGACGCGGACACCATTCTGATACTTATTCTTCTGACTTACGAATTACAACTCAGCAAACATTCTTGGATGGCATCTACAAGCCCATCTCCAACAAGATTCTAACACCTCTCCAAATGGCATCTTTAAGCCCATTCCCTCAACTACATTTTGACGAGTGCAAATTTATGGGCACTCTAGTGTCCAATCATCTTTTACCTTCGAGTCACGAACGACAAAGCTCGCCAATCTAACTCTTCAGGTTCAAGAAGATTGAACAGGGGCAGCTGTTGTACCCCAAAATTTACCCTGTCATTTATCAAGATTTTTCTCACAAGATTTCTTGGACTCAGGACAAGATTAGGGTTTGCTCAACTCAGGACATCTCATCTTGCACTGATAACCCCAAATTAGGGTTTGAGTTTGCACAAGGATTTTTGGACCACCAATGCTTCATGTGACTTTCATACATCATGTTGGACCCCTAAGATTGCTCATGTTAAGTTTCAAGCCTTGAACCACATTTTTGCTCAGTCAATTGGACAGTTGACCTAAAAATCAGCTGTATTGGGGAAAAAGTCAACCATGGCCAATTTACAGTCAAACTTCATAATTTTTGATCCACAACAACATTTTAGACTCATATGTACCATTTGATCAAGTTTGGATCATAACTCCTCAAGAAATTTGATCAAATCATCAAAAGGGCATAATGGTCAAAATTAGGGTTTTGACTGAGAAAGGGCAATTTCTGATTTTTAACCTAGCCAATGACCAATTGAGTTCAAACATGATTTCAAGGGTTTAATGGCATCATCTTTACCTAATTACATGGTTCAAAAGATCTCAAGTTCATTGGATTGACAGATGAATTTTACAGTCAACTGATCAAAAGTCAACTGTACACTGAAAAGTACAACTTTGACTTTTTGGCCAAAATCAAATGCCAAGGGTCATAATTCATCAATATATGTCAAAATATGAAACTTGTTCACCAATAAAACCAATTTTAAAAATTAGGGTTTTGGATTTGGAAATTTTCATAACTTAGAAATTTTCTAAGTATGAAAATTTTCTTATTTTTTCCCAACTTTCCATCACTTTTTCACCATGATGCAATTTGATTAAAAGAAAACATCCAACATGAAAGTTGTATTCCTCCATGAAATCTACAACTTTTCTTCACAAACTTTTCACAAAAGATGCTCGGGTCTCAAGTTATGAATTTGTGAATATAGGTCCATGAACTAATTAACTTAGTGAAAATTTGCCCTAATTTAGGCAGGTTTTTGACCCAACTTCATGGACATTTTTCACCTAGTTCCAAGAGGTATCTCAAAATGTATTTCAAATATGGATTATAAAGCACATTGCAATATTTCTAAAATGTCCAAGAACTCTCCAAGATCATTTGTGGTTAGGGAGAATCGAAGAAGAGAAATTGGCATTTTATCACTTTTGTTCATGCCATTTTCACAAAGTATCAAGTTGCAAATCAGATCCATGATGCTTTTACCTTGCATTACAGGTCCTAAAATCATTCTACACTCCATAATTAAATTCAAACTTAGAGGTTAAAGGCTTTATTTTCACTTTTGAAACATTGTACAAGATACATTTCCATTTTTGGCCAAAAGTGCTCAATGGCAGTTTCATAAAGTGAGCTTTTGCAACTTTGTCCATCTTGAGCCTTGGACCTCCCCCTTTGATGCAAAAAATTTCCACAGGCCACAAGCAATGTATACCAACTCTCTGCAGCTCACAAGCCAGCCAGTACAAGCATGTTTGCATTGGTCACTTCACTTTTCTTCAAATGTAAGAAAAGTTGCAAAAGAGGTCAGAACTTGTACAGCTGATAAAGAGTGGACTTTGTATCATTCTATACAAATATACAAACTCATTGCAAGGCTTAGGACGAATGCTTAGCATCCAAAACACTCCAAAACACAAAAACTCCATTTTTCTGCCCAAACATCCAGTTTCTGCAAAACCATAGCAAACTCATTTTTTTGCTCGTGCGTTTTGTGGCTTGACACTTCAAACACCTTCCATATATCCTACCAAAGCTATCCAAGCCTTTGCCCTGCTTCTGTAAGCTCTGTTTCAGCCATTGCCATTTTCAAACTTGGAGCTTGCAACTTGACTTGTGCAAAGAGTTTCAGCCATCCACAAAGCAAGCTAAGCATTGGAATAGCTTGAAGGAAGTTCAAGGAAGCTCACACGATCCTCAGGTCTCACTCAAAGTCCCTACATTGTCATATCCAAATCCAGCTGAAGGAGGTATTTTTCAAAACTCTATCTCTCTATTTAGGCATCCTCAAGCCACGATTTGTGAAGAAAAGATGTAGTCTATAACATGGTGAAGTTGTACATATGCATACTTTCCATTTATATTAATTGTGCTGTGAGAATTTAAAGCTTGAAGTTCATAAAATTTCTAGGTCACGAATTAGAGCTGACAAAATTCTCTCTGATCTTTGAGAGTTAGGTTACAAATTTTATATGGTTGAAATCGTGAGATTAAATGCCACAAGTTTCATGTTATGGGTTTTTGTTTTTGTGCAAGCATTAGCAAGTTACAGATTTGAAGAAAACGCGCGCGCAGGGCATGGCTGGAGGACAGGGATGACTGGCTTGGGCTTTTTGGCGCTTCTGGCCTTTTTGTTTTTGCTTTTTGCACCTCCTGGATTACTTTTGCACCCCCCTGACTATTTTCTTATATTTTTGCATTTTCTTGCATATTTTTATATTTATTACTTGCATTTATTTTTTCTAATGATAAAAAATACCCAAAAATAATTTATTTATTTTCACATTTTTATTTTATTTTATTTATTATTTTTTTGCATAAAAAATAGTTTATTTAGTAGAATAGGTCTTATTTTCTTAAAACAATTTGTAAATATTTAAAAAATACTTAATATTTTTATTCTATTATTTATACACATAAAATATTTATTTTCCATACATATTTAATTTCACATAATATTATTTATTATTTTCTTGTACAAAAATGGACAAAATATTAATATAGAACATATATTTTCTTTGATAAAAAAATTAGGGTTTCCCCCTTTCAAAAATAATAATTTTATTTTTCCTTATTTTCTAGGGTTAATTAATTTATTTTCTCATACAAAAACAAATACAAAACATTTTACATAAATACATTTTTATTGCATTTTAAATATTTGTACATTTATTTAATTCGCACAATATTCAATTGGGTTGTAATAGTATTTTTAGGGTTTATTTTGTGCAATATCCCCATTCAAAAACTTGTATTCCCCCTCCCATAATAATTGTTGTAATAGCTTAGTTTACATTTACGCAATTTATCGCATTTATACCATGTTTAGTAAACTAGGGTTTGTATGACAAGACCAAAAACAAAACAAATAGAAAAACCCTAATACAAGACAAATCAAATGCATGAAAAATGACACACATTGCACACAAGCACCCTTAGGGTTTCACCCAATTGGTTGCCTAAATAAAAATGGCCATGTTACGCATGCGAAGTATCTTGGCAAAACAAAACAAAAATAAGAGCATAGTCCCTCGATTACGCTATACAAAGGTTGCCTAAACAAATATGATCTTGGTCCCTCAAACATGCTAAGATACTTGGCAACATTGCTATCATGGTTATATGATGACCCACGCCCGTCCCGTTTACATACAAAGATAGGGTTGTTTACCAAATCAATGGTAAATCAACAATGTCAGAAGGAATAAAAATGCACAAGAAAGACATTTGAGTAGGTAGATAGCTTCTAGTTACTTGATCAATTTCAAAATAATCCTTGATATTTTCAAAAACAAACACACACACGTTTCAAAACATCTTACAAAACATTGAAACATTTTTTCAAAAGACAAACATCTTTGTATACATTCTTACAAATGAGAATCATTACAAAGATCGCCTAAACAATGGCCTCTTTTCAAAATACTTTCAAAAACCACACAAAGCACTATTTCAAACAATTTCAAAGCAAAGCAAGTGATCTAAACAAGTAACTAAGAGCCCATGGAAAACCATGGATGAAAAGGGTGCTAGCACCTTCCCTTTTCATAATCTACCCCCCGAACTCAAGAAAACATCTCAAAGGTCTTTCCTGTGCTTTTTTACCTTTCCTTTTGGATAAAAGAAAAGTCGGTGGCGACTCTTGCTAACCGCGACATTTGCAAACACAAACAAAAAACCTCAAGTCAGTTCTCCCACCGCATCACAGAACTGGCGACTCTGCTGGGGAAGATTATAAAAGTGGGGTTACCTTAGGGTTTAGATCACCTTTATTTGCTTACATTGTTTGACTTGTTTACTTTACATTTTGGTTCTATTGTTTGAGTTTGAATTCTCTACCCGGATTTGGGAAACATTATAGCTAAATGGCAATACGTTGTGGAAACTGTGCGGGGTTACCGACATGGTCTATGCAATAGCTATATTAATGTGACATATTTGTGTGTACCAGTAGCCTTTGAGTTAATCAAAGAGAATACAGGGTCGCTGAGTGATGTCATGAAGCACTAATGAACTTCTAGAACCTTTACTTGACCAACTTAGCCTTTTAGGATGTAATGAGATGACCGACTTTGGTGCAGTCCGAAGTTGGTAGATACTCGATACTACACTCATTGAGGGTTGGTTCCTTGGAATATTTCGGTCGCCAGTAAAGAGGCTTGAATTGAAACAATGAACAAGGAAACAATCCAGTGATATTGAGCTCCTTAGAACCCGGTTACTATTTCTAGGACAAGTTGAGCCAACTAAACTTCAAGAGGGTACTTACCTATGAAACCCCATACAAGCCTAAACTAGGAACTTGTGTGATTTGCTTATACATATATACTTGTGCATAACATCATGGACATCATGAACATCATATGCATTCTCTAACCATTTCAAGGATTTTGGAGATTCATCTTTGTTCTTGTTTTGTAGGTTATGGATTCACTTCGCAGGAAAACTATCCAAATCAACCTTGTAAGAATTCCTCCACAACTCAAGGAGCTAGCTTCAAGGATTCCTGAGAATTCTCCATTCACCGAGAGACATGGTCGTCTACTCAACTTGGTCACTTCCAACACAGAGGAGGATATGATGAAAGTTCTCTTCCAGTTCTTTGACCCTTTGCATCATTGCTTCACATTTCCTGACTATCAACTTCTGCCCACTTTGGAAGAATTCTCTCAACTTCTGAGGATTCCTATTCTCAATCAACTACCCTTCAATGGTACAGAAGAGATCCAAAGCCAAAAGAGATTGCTCAAGCCCTACACTTGCACTCATCTGATGTCACAACTCATTGGGAAACTAGAAGTGGTGTCAAAGGCTTCTTGGCAAAGTTTTTGTTTGAGAAGGCCCAAAGCTGTTGGAATTCCTTAGACTTGCAAGCTTTTGAGGAGATTGTAGCTCTTCTCATCTATGGGATGGTCTTGTTCCCTAATCCTGACCAACTCATAGATGTGAGTGCTGTTAAAATCTTCATGTCTCGCAGCCCTGTGCCTACATTGCTTGGGGATATCCTCTACTCTTTTCACACTCGTACAATAAGGAAAAGAGGCGTTCTTATGTGTTGCACTCCTCTCCTGGCAAGATGGTTTATTTCGCATCTTCCCAAATCAGTCTTGAAGAATGAGCAAGGTTTGAGGTGGTCACAAAGGTTAATGACGCTTACACATTCAGATATTCATTGGTGTTCTCGATCCAAAGAGAATGTCATTATTGTTGACCGTTATGGGGAATTCCCTAATGTCCCTCTACTCGGAATTAGGGGAGGCATCACCTACAACCCTTGCTTGGCTCTAAGACAATTTGGTTATGCCCGAAGGGATGGCCCACATAACATGCTGATTCAAGGATTGGTTTTCGACTACGACAATGATGATCAAGGACTTCGTCAGAGATTCATCCAAGCTTGGAGAATGCCCAACAAGGTGGATAGCAAGACTTTGGGACACAAGAATTCCATCCCTCTTGAGCCTTACCTCAAGTGGGTACGAACCCGCGCTCAAAGTCTTATGATGCCTTACCCCTCCATTCTCCCAGTGATTATAGAGCATGTTAAGGAAGGAGAGGTTCCATACACCATCCTACATCCTGATATGCCGACATCACTCGAAGATCTGCAAAGAAGTTAGATACAACTTAAAGGAGAGCGCGATTCTTTCAAAGCCCAATTCTACGTAAGCGAGAAGAAGGTTTTTGAACTCACTCGGCTACTTCATGAAGAGCAGACTCTCAACACCTACATTACACCAAAGAGGATGCGCAACGTCTTTTTACCTTAGAGTTTTGTATTATTTTGCCCAAGGGGCATTGATGTACCCACAATTCTATCTTATTAATATGACGTGTGTTTCTTTTTTGTTTAAAACAAATTTGAATTTCTGAATCCTTGAAAACATTGCATGAATACATATCATTCATCATAAGCATAAACAGGTCTTCACACCAAGTTTCCTCATCTCTCTGCTATTTAGTTCAGCAAGATGGATCTTCAACAAACGGTCAAAGATTTGCAAGCTCAGAATTCACAATTTCAACAGTTGCTCATGACCTTAGCCAAGGGGCAAGAGGAGATGAAGTCTTTGCTAGAAAAAGAGAAAGAGAAAAAGAAGAAGAAGCCAGCTGGTGTGGTTATCATGGGTAGAAGATTTCAGGGACAAGCCAGAAGGACCTTAGAATTTCCAACAACATCTGATGAAGGGGGAAGAAAAGGAAAAGAAACGACAGTACCATCAGATTCAGAAGAAGAAGAGGAAGAAATCCCGAGGATCATCAAGAAGGGTGATTATGATGTGGTTGAACAATTGGGGCAGACCCCTTCTAAGATCTCTATGCTAGCTCTGCTGTTGTGCTCTGAAGCACATGCCAAAGCACTGGTAAAATTTCTGAAGACAGCTCATGTGTTGCAACTGACGTCAGCTGACCAGTTCGAGGAGTGTGTGGCCAGTTTGACAGCTGATAATGGCCTGGGCTTCTCCGATGCTGACTTAACACCCCGAGGGAGAAAACACAATGATGCACTACATGTCTCAGTGGAGTGAAGAGGAACAACCATAGCTCATGTCTTGGTTGATACTGGGTCATCTTTAAATGTCTTGCCAAAGAAAGCCCTTGATAGGCTGGATTGCGAGGGGCTGACTTTAAAACCCAGCAATATAGTGGTGAGAGATTTTGATGGATCAAAGAGGATGGTCCACGGGGAGGTGGACATCCCAATCAAGGTGGGAACTCAAGTCTTCAACTCAACCTTCTATGTGATGGACATCCGTCCTTCTTATTCCTGTCTGTTGGGACGCCCCTGGATCCATAATGCTGATGCGGTCACCTCCACTTTGCATCAGATGCTTAAGTACCCGGTCCAAGGGAAGATCATAACTGTCCATGGGGAGGAGGAGTATATGATTAGTCATCTGAATTCCTTCCGTTATATGGAGTTAGATGGCGAGTTCATAGAGACCCCTTTCCAACATTTTGAAGAAGTCTCTCTAGAAATAGCAGCGACCAAGGCGGTATCTTCGATTCCGAAAATCACAAGACCTCCGCCTCGGATGTCATCTCTAAAGCATGCAAGAGAAATAGTGGAAGAAGGGGGATGCACCATCTGGGGGCAGCTTACAGACATTCCTTACAAATCAGACAAGTTTGGCTTGGGGTTTACTTCAACTGGTTAGAAGGCCGTGCGCCGTGCCCGTGCTGGGGGGCCACCTGTGAAGATTACCAACCAAGGGGTCAATGCAGTAGAGGATAATGAAGAGGAGGGAAACTTGGAAGATTGGATATTTCCTACTGTCAGCGGAGGACTGCGCAATTGGGAAGCCAGAGACTTCATTCCGATAACTTTCATATCTCAGTAATTTATCTTTTACATTTCTGTTAGACTGTAATAATTCACGAACAATTCACACTTTAAAAACGTTGTGTCTTACCCGAGGCACAACGGTCCATTTGTAAGGGTTTTTATTTCATCTACATATGTCATTCAATGAATCATGAACGCTTTTTCACATATAAACCTTTTATGCCCATTGTCTTTCTTTTACATTTTGTTGTTTAAAGATGGCTATACCCTTACACACACCCCACTCACAAATGCAGGTACCCTTCCATTCCGGAACCCATGGGTAACAATACTGCTATAGCCTTCAGTGACTCTGAAGATCTGATCTACCAAGCCGAATACGAAGGTGAGGAAGATGGTGAGGTGCCAGGGGAATTGGCCATACTTTTACAGCAAGAGGAAAGAGAAATTCAACCTCATGAGGAGCAGTTGGATACAATCAACTTGGAAACTGAGGATGATAAAAAGGAAATCAAGATAGGTGCCAATCTAGAGCCGAGTGTCAAGGAGCACCTAATTCAGCTACTGCATGATTATGTTGAGATCTTCGCCTGGTCATACAAAGACATGCCGGGACTCGATACAGACATTGTGGTACACCGTCTACCCACAAGAGAAGACTGTCCACCAGTGAAACAAAAGGTCCGCCGCATGAGACCTAACATATCAGAGAAGATCAAAGCAGAAGTTATGAAACAGTTCAATGCTGGATTTCTGGCTGTTACTTCTTATCCTCAATGGGTGGCCAACATTGTTCTCGTGCCTAAAAAGGACGGCAAAGTGAGAATGTGCGTGGATTATAGAGATTTAAACAGGGCCAGCCCTAAAGATGATTTTCCACTTCCATACATCGACATCCTGGTTGACAACACAACTCAGCATAAAGTATTTTCTTTCATGGATGGATTCTCAGGCTATAACCAGATTAAAATGGCACCTGAGGACATGGAGAAAACTACATTTGTCACACAGTGGAGTATGTTCTGCTACAAAGTGATGCCATTCGAACTGAAGAATTCCGGGGCAAACTATCAACGCGCGATGGTAGCTTTATTTCATGATATGATACATCATGAGATAGAGGTCTACGTAGATGGAATGATAGCCCGATCACAAACTGAAGAAGAACACCTTGATCACCTGCAAAATCTGTTTGTCAGATTGAAGGAGTACAAGCTAAGATTGAACCCAAACAAGTGTACATTCGGAGTCCAGTTCGGTAAACTTTTAGGTTTCATTGTCAGCAACAAAGGCATCGAGGTTGATCCTGCCAAAGTCAAAGCTATACAAGAAATGCCTGCTCCTCGCACTGAGAAGGAAGTCAGAGGTTTTTTGGGACGCCTAAACTATATCGCCAGGTTCATCTCTCACCTAACATCTACTTGTGAACCAATCTTCAAGCTGTTGAAGAAAGATCAAGTGGTCAGATGGAACGATGAATGTCAGATTGCTTTCGATAAAATCAAGGAGTATTTGCTAGAACCTCTTGTCCTGATGCCACCCATCGAGGGAAGACCGCTAATCATGTATATGACTGTCTTAGAGAATTCAATGGGGTGTGTACTGGGGCAGCATGACGAGTCTGGCCGAAAAGAGCACGCCGTTTATTACCTAAGCAAAAAGTTTACTGACTGTGAAACCAGATATTCACTGCTCGAGAAAACTTGTTGCACTTTGGTATGGGCTGCTCGCCGGCTAAGGCAGTATATGTTGACTCATACCACTTTGCTGATATCTAAGATGGATCTGATAAAGTACATCTTTGAGAAGCCTGCTTTGTCTGGGAGGATAGCTAGATGGCAGATGATCCTAACAGAATACGACATACAGTACACGACCCAAAAATCTATAAAGGGTAGTGTGCTAGCTGATCATCTGGCTCATCAAGTTGTAGAAGATTACCAGTCCATGAAGTTTGACTTCCCTGACGAAGACATCATGACAGTAGACAACTGCGAAGAGATCAGACCATATAACGGACCTGAACCAGGATCCCGATGGACCCTGTACTTTGATGGGGCATCTAATGCACTTGGTAACGGTATCGGCGCTGTGCTCATATCTTCGGAAGGATGCCATAATCCTTTCACGGCCATACTTTGCTTTAACTGTACGAACAACATGGCAGAGTACGAAGCATGCATCTTTGGTCTCAAGGCTGCCATAGACTTGGGAATCAAATCCTTAGATGTGTTTGGGGACTCAGCTTTGGTCACCAGTCAGATCAAAGGAGAGTGGGACACTAAGCATCCAAACCTCATCCCTTACAAAGAACATGTTTTGACATTGTTACCACATTTCGAGCAGATTACCTTCGAGCACTTCTCGCGAGAAGAAAATCAGCTAGCAGATGCTCTAGCTACAATGTCATCTATGTTTAAACTTGATTGGGATAATGAGGCTCCCCAGATCTCCATTAAACGGATGGAAGAACCAGCACATTGTCACAAGATTAATACCGAAGAAGTAGTGGACCAGTCGTGGTTTCATGAAGTCAAAAGGTATCTCGAGGCTCAAGAATATCCCGAAGGAGCTTCAGTCAATGAAAAAAAGTTCTTAAGGAGATTCTCAACTAAGTTCTTCCTAAGTAATGGCATCATGTACAAACGTAATCATGATTCTATTCTGCTCCGTTGTGTGGACAAGATTGAAGCTGAAAAGATAATGGCTGAATTGCATGAGGGTACCTTTGGCACTCACTCTAGTGGGCATA
The DNA here is from genome assembly GCA_948472305.1 of Vicia faba. NCBI lineage: Eukaryota > Viridiplantae > Streptophyta > Magnoliopsida > Fabales > Fabaceae > Vicia > Vicia faba. The sequence goes on along the minus strand of OX451737.1, from coordinate 1,449,848,851 downwards.
TGATGGTAAAGAAGATCCTATGGGCAGGCTATTACTGGTCTACCATGGAAGCTGACTGCTATCAACACTCCCGGACTTGTCAGAAGTGTCAAATCTATGCAGACAAGGTTCACGTGCCTCTGGTTCCTCTAAATGTCTTAACAGCTCCTTCGCCCTTCACTATGTGGGGAATCGACATGATTGGGGAGATCAAGCCTACAGCCTCCAATGGACACCGCTTCATTCTGGTGGCCATTGACTATTTCACCAAATGGGTCAAAGTAGCTTCCTTTGCATCCGTTACTAAGAATGTTGTTGCCCGCTTCATGAAGCAGAATCTTATTTGCCGGTACGGTATCCCCGAAAGGATCATCACTAACAACGGTACAAACCTTAACAATACTATGATCACCGCCTTGTGCGAGCAGTTCAAAATTCAACATCATAATTCATCCCCCTATCGGCTGAATATGAATGGTGCAGACGAAGCTGCTAACAAAATTATCAAGAAGATCATACAAAAGATGACAGTCACCTACAAGGACTGGCATGAAATGCTACCATTTGCTCTCCATGGGTACCGTACCACGACTCGCACATCAACTGGGACAACACCTTATTCTTTGGTTTATGGCATGGAGGCTATTTTACCTATCGAGGTTCAGATCCCCTCTTTAAGAATCATGAAGGATGCAGGTTTAAGTGAAGACGATTGGATCCAGACCCGACTTGATCAAATGAACTTAATTGACAAAAGAAGACTTACTGCTGTTTGCCATGGTCAGACGTATCAAAAACAGATGATCAAGACTTTCAACAAGAAAGTCAAACGACAAGTATATCAAGTTGGAGATCTAGTGATCAAGCGCATCATTTTGCCACAAAGTGATCCCAGGGGCAAATGGACTCCTACCTATGAAGGACCATTTGGAATAAAGAACATCTTTTCTGGTGGGGCAATGATCTTAACCACCATGGACGGCGACGACCTGCCACACCCTGCGAATGCAGACATAGTCAAAAGATACTACGCGTAAGAGACCCGCTAGGTTGACACACCTAGGCAAAACAAGGGCATCCCGGCGAACCAAAAATGTTCGGGCAAAAATTAGGGATAAAATAAAAAAATCTGTACACCCGGCAAGTTGAAAACCCGAAAGGGCGACTTGGGCAAAAAAGGGTTTCCCGGTGGACTGAAAACCCGAAAGGGCGGTCCAGGAAAAAGTTAGGGAATTAAAGCGTATGACTATGTCTCGTCGGATCACTTTAAGGACAATCTCTTCACTAACAAACCGGAGCTTTCTGATCAATTCAATCATCTTCGGACAAAGCAACGGATAGACAAGATATTCAGAGATACGAAGGCTATAGCAGAATGGGAACCCCATGGGATTATTACACATATAGCTATCTTTCTTTGTATAAATTTTTCTTACTTTTATGACACCATCCTCTTACTATGATGTCTTTTTCCTTTGTACAAAACACTTATTCAAAGTAAATACAAAGACATCTCTTTCAAAGTACATAAAACTATTTGCCTTTTTCTTTACACTTGTGTTTTTATTTGCAAAAACGTCCAATGATTCATTAATGAACATATGCATTTGAACATAATTACTGTTTACAAATAAGCAAGGTGGAAAAGAATAATTACTGACAAGTTGAAAGGATAGGAAAACGTGTTTAGGCTATTCCATGAGCAACCCCTACAGTGCATCATTTGAATCCCCAGCGGAGCAAAAACTTCAAATTCTTAATCCCCAGCGGAGCTGGAATTTCCAACTACAGATCCCCAGCGGAGCCAAAACTTCAAATTACCGATCCCCAACGGAAACCATCCAAATTTCCCAGCAAGTTATCTTGAAATTTGAAAATCAACCAGATATCAGTTAACTTTTGTCTATCCCCAACCTAGGATAACTCCCCAGTAAAGTGGCAGACAACCCAAACTCCTGAACCTACTTCCCAGCAGTAAGCCTTCTTCCCCACAAAGTTTTTATTGCTCCCCAATAGAATGAAGATTCTCTTTATTATTTCCCCGCAGAAGTCATCAGAGTTTTCTTTATTCCCCAGCAGAATAAGGGTTTCCCATTGTGTAATCCCCAATAGAAGTCATCAAATTCTCTGGACTCCCAAGCAGACTACTCAAGAAGTATATGGCATTGTTCGCAATAGAATTTTTTTGGTCAATACTCCAATTTCAAGACATGAAGGATCCCTATATCCCCGGAGAAGTTGCCAAGGATTTCTTATCCTCAGCAATCAAGGATTTTTAATCCCCAACAGCCGCCAAGGATTTCTTATCCTCAGCAGTCAAGGATTTATTTTCCCCTACAGCAGTCAAGGATTTATTTTCCTCGGCAACAGTCAAAGATTTATTTTCCTCAGCAATACAACAAATCAACTTACGTGCACATACATTACATCCACATATCATAAACATTGATAAAACACATATATTACATCATACATTTCATGCAACATAACTTTGTGTTTCAACTAACATTTTACCCTTTTCAGGATAAGATTAACAACTACCGTTTAACAATATGCAATCATGATACAGTTCAGATACACTCCAGACACGAAAGTTATTCTGTTACTCATTTAGATTTCAACTATCAGATACAATCCAGATACGCTCTAGACACGGTTGCCATTCTGTCACTTATTCAGACTTCAGCTTTCAGATACAGTTTAGATACACTCCAGACACGGAAGTCATTCTGTTACTCATTCAGATTTCAACTATCAGATACAGTCCAGATACGCTCCAGACACGGTTGCCATTCTGTCACTTATTCAGACTTCAGCTTTCAGATACATTTTAGATACGCTCCATCCGCGGATGCTATTCTACTACTCATTGAGATTCAACTTTCAAATACAGTTCAGATACACTCCTGACACGGAAGTCATTCTGTGGCTCATTCAGATTCAGATCTCAGATACAATTTAGATACGCTCCAGACGCGGATGCTATTCTGTTACTCATTCAGGCCTCAACTATCAGTACGGATATGCTCCAGACATGGATGTTATTCTGTTTCTCATTCAGATTTCAAGTCTCTAGATACAGTTCAGATACGTTCCAGACGCGGACACTATTCTGATACTTATTCTTCTAACTTACGACTTACAACTCAACAAACATTCTTGGATGGCATCTACAAGCCCATCTCTAACAAGATTCTATCACCTCTCCAAATGGCATCTTTAAGCCCATTCCATCAACTACATTTTGACGAGTGTAAATTTATGGGCACTCTAGTGTCCAATCATCTTTTACCTTCGAGTCACGAACGACAAAGCTCGCCAATCTAACTCTTCAGGTTCAAGAAGATTGAACAGGGGAAGCTGTTGTACACCAAAATTTACCCTCTGATTTATCAATATTTTTCTCACAAGACTTCTTGGACTCAGGACAATATTAGGGTTTTATCAGCTCAGGACATCTCATCTTGCACTGATAACCCCAAATTAGGGTTTGAGTTTGCACAAGAATTTTTGGACCACCAATGCTTCATGTGACTTTCATACATCATGTTGGACCCCTAAGATTGCTCATGTTAAGTTTCAAGCCTTGAACCATATTTTTGCTCAGTCAATTGGACAGTTGACCTAAAAATCAACTATATTGGGGAAAAAGTCAACCATGGCCAATTTACAGTCAAACTTCATAATTTTTTATCCACAACAACATTTTAGACTCATATGTACCATTTGATCAAGTTTGGATCACAACTCCTCAAGAAATTTGATCAAATCATCAAAAGGGCAAAATGGTCAAAATTAGGGTTTTGACTGAGAAAGGGCAATTTTTGATTTTTAACCTAGCCAATGACCAATTGAGTTCAAACATGACTTCAAGGGTTCAATGGAATCATATTGAACTAATTACATGGTTCAAAAGATCTCAAGTTCATTGGATTGACAAATGAATTTTGCAGTCAACTGATCAAAAGTCAACTGTACACTGAAAAGTCAAACTTTGACTTTTTGGCCAAAATCAAATGCCAAGGGTCATAATTCATCAAGATATGTCAAAATATGAAACTTGTTCACCAAGAAAACCAATTTTGAAAATTAGGGTTTTGGATTTGGAAAATTTCATAACTTAGAAATTTTCCAAGTATGGAAATTTTCTTATTTTTTTCCAACTTTCCATCACTTTTTCACCATGATGCAATTTGATCCAAATAAAACTTCCAACATGAAAGTTGTAGTCCTCCATGAAATATACAACTATGCTTCACAAACTTTTCCCAAAATATGCTCGGATCTCAAGTTATGAATGTGTGAATATAGGTCAACGAACTAATTAACTTAGTGAAAATTTGCCCTAATTTAGGCAGGTTTTTGACCCAACTTCATGGACATTTTTCACCTAGTTCCAAGAGGTATCTCAAAATTCATTTCAAATATGGATTATAGAGAACATCACAAGCTTTCTAAAATGTCAAATAACTCTCTAAGATAATTTGTGGTTAGGGAGAATCGAAGAAGAGAAATTGGCATTTTATCACTTTTGTTCATGCCATTTTCACAAAGTATCAAGTTGCAAATCAGATCCATGATGCTTGTACCTTGAATTACAGGTCCTAAAATCATTCTACACTCCATAATTAAATGCAAACTCAGAGGTTAAAGGCTTTATTTTCACTTTTGAAGCATTGTACAAGATACATTTCCATTTTTGGCCAAAAGTGCACAATGCCATTTTCATAAAGTGAGCTTTTGCAACTTTGTCCATCTTGAGCCTTGGACCTGTCCCTTTGATGCAAACAATTTCCACAGGCCACAAGGAATGTATACCAACTCTCTGCAGCTCACAAGCCAGCCAGTACAAGCATGTTTGCATTGGTCACTTCACTTTTCTTCAAATGCAAGAAAAGTTGCAAAAGAGGTTAGAACTTGTACAGCTGATAAGGAGTGGACTTTGTATCATTCTATACAAATATACAAACTCATTCTAAGGCTGAGGACGACTGCTTAGCATCCAAAACACTCTAAAACACAAAAACTCCATTTTTCTGCCCAAACATCCAGTTTCTGCAAAACCATAGCAAACTCATTTTTTGCTCGTGCGTTTTGTGGCTTGACACTTCAAACACCTTCCATATATCCTACCAAAGCTAACCAAGCCCTTGCTCTGCTTCTATAAGCTCTGTTTCATCCATTGCCATTTTCAAACTTGGAGCTTGCAACTTGACTTGTGCAAAGAGTTTCAGCCATCCACAAAGCAAGCTAAGCATTGGAATAGCTTGAAGAAAGTTCAAGGAAGCTCACACGATCCTCAAGCCTCACTCAAAGTCCCCACATTGTCATATCCAAATCCAGCTGAAGGAGGTATTTTTCAAAACTCTATCTCTCTATTTAGGCATCCTCAAGCCACGATTTGTGAAGAAAAGATGTAGTCTATAACATGGTGAAGTTGTACATATGCATACTTTCCATTTATATTAATTGTGCTGTGAGAATTTAAAGCTTGAAGTTCATAAAATTTCTAGGTCACGAATTAGAGCTGACAAAATTCTCTCTGATCTTTGAGAGTTAGGTTACAAATTTTATATGGTTGAAATCGTGAGATTAAATGCCACAAGTTTCATGTTATGGGTTTTTGTTTTTGTGCAAGCATTAGCAAGTTACAGATTTGAAGAAAACGCGCGCGCAGGGCATGGCTAGAGGACAGGGATGACTGGCTTGGGCTTTTTGGCGCTTCTGGCCTTTTTGTTTTTGCTTTTTGCACCTCCTGGATTACTTTTGCACCCCCCTGACTATTTTCTTATATTTTTGCATTTTCTTGCATATTTTTATATTTATTACTTGCATTTATTTTTTCTAATGATAAAAAATACCCAAAAATAATTTATTTATTTTCACATTTTTATTTTATTTTATTTATTATTTTTTTGCATAAAAAATAGTTTATTTAGTAGAATAGGTCTTATTTTCTTAAAACAATTTGTAAATATTTAAAAAATACTTAATATTTTTATTCTATTATTTATACACATAAAATATTTATTTTCCATACATATTTAATTTCACATAATATTATTTATTATTTTCTTGTACAAAAATGGACAAAATATTAATATAGAACATATATTTTCTTTGATAAAAAAATTAGGGTTTCCCCCTTTCAAAAATAATAATTTTATTTTTCCTTATTTTCTAGGGTTAATTAATTTATTTTCTCATACAAAAACAAATACAAAACATTTTACCTAAATACATTTTTTATTGCATTTTAAATATTTGTACATTTATTTAATTCGCACAATATTCAATTGGGTTGTAATAGTATTTTTAGGGTTTATTTTGTGCAATATCCCCATTCAAAAACTTGTATCCCCCCTCCCATAATAATTGTTGTAATAGCTTAGTTTATATTTATGCAATTTATCGCATTTATACCATGTTTAGTAAACTAGGGTTTGTATGACAAGATCAAAAACAAAACAAATAGAAAAACCCTAATACAAGACAAATCAAATGCATGAAAAATGACACACATTACACACAAGCACCCTTAGGGTTTCACCCACTTGGTTGCCTAAATAAAAATGGCCATGTTACGGATGCGAAGTATCTTGACAAAACAAAACAAAAATAAGATCATAGTCCCTCGATGACGCTATACAAAGGTTGCCTAAACAAAGATGATCTTGGTCCCTCAAACATGCTAAGATACTTGGCAACATTGCTATCATGGTTATACGATGACCCACGCCTGTCCCGTTTACATACAAAGATAGGGTTGTTTACCAAATCAATGGTACATCAACAATGTCAGAGGGAATAAAAATGCACAAGAAAGACATTTGAGTAGGTAGATAGCTTCTAGTTACTTGATCAATTTCAAAACAATCCTTTCTATTTTCAAAAACAAACACATACACGTTTCAAAACATCTTACAAAACATTGAAACATTTTTCCAAAAGACAAACGTATTTGTATACATTCTTACAAACGAGAATCATTACAAAGATCGCCTAAACAATGGCCTTTTTTCAAAATACTTTCAAAAACCACACAAAGCACCATTTCAAACAATTTCAAAGCAAAGAAAGTGATCTAAACAAGTAACTAAGAGCCCATGGAAAACCATGGATGAAAAGGGTGCTAGCACCTTCCCTTTTCATAATCTACCCCCCGAACTCAAGAAAACATCTCAAAGGTCTTTCCTGTGCTTTTTTACCTTTCCTTTTGGATAAGAGAAAAGTCAGTGGCGACTCTTGCTAACCGCGACATTTACAAACACAAACACAAAACCTCAAGTCAGTTCTCCCACCGCATCACAACTATACTGATCTAAATCAGGCTTTCTCAAAAGATGCCTTTCCCCTCCCCAATATTGACAAACTGGTCGACAACTTGGTCGGTTTTAAATTACTATCATTCATGGATGCATATTCTGGTTACAACCAGATCCCCATGGCAAAAATGGACAAAAAAATACCGCTTTTATGACCGAGTCAGGCAACTATTACTACAATGTAATTCCCTTCGACCTAAAGAACGCGGGCGCTACTTACCAGCGCATGATGAACAAAGTCTTTCACGACGAGATAGGCGACATGATCGAAGTCTATATGGAACACATGGTCGTCAAGTCCACCGATGAGCTCGACCATTCCGCCCATATGAAAAAGGTGTTCGAGCAAGCTCGAAAATGTCGGATGCGATTCAATCTAGAAAATGCACCTTCGGCGTACGGGCAGGAAAGTTCCTCAGATTCTATCTAACGGAACGAGGCATCAAAGCAAACCCTGACAAATGTCGGTAATTCTCTGAATTTACGATGCCCACCTCGAAAAAATCCATCCAAATCTTGAACTACATGCTCACTTCCCTCTTTCGGTTCGTGGCTAAATCTGCCCAACATGCACTTCCCTTGTTCAAACTACTGCGCAAGGAAGACACCTTCGAATGGACGCCCGAGTGTGAACAAGCCCTCGTCCATTTGAAAAGATCACTCTCACAGCCGTTCGTCCTGTCTCGGCCCGGGAAGGACGAAGTCCTTTACCTTTATCTGGTCGTCTCCTCTGAAGCAATAAGCGCGACACTAATAAGAGAAACCCCTGAAGGACAAAGGCCAATCTATTTCATGAGCAAGGCCCTACAAGGCCCAGAAGCGAGGTACCGACAAATTGAAAAAGTAGCTCTGGCCCTTGTTACAGCAGTGAGGAGACTAAGACGCTACTTCCTAGCCCACACTATAATGGTCTGAGCAGACCAACCAATTAAACAACTGCTCGGAAGACCAGACATGGTCGGCATAATGTTGAAATGGTCCCCGGAACTCTCTGAACTCGATATCCAATACGAGAGCAGGATAGCCCTTAAGGCTCAGGCCTTGGCCGACTTCGTAGCAGAAATGACGTCTCCCACAAGCCCCAATGGGTCGCATCGTTGGACAATCTTCGTCGACGGCACCTTCAGTTAGACCGCAAGCGGTACGGGCATTATACTAGAAAACAAGGAGGGGATCCTAGTCGAAGTCTCCCTCGCTCTATCTTTTCCTAACTCCAACAATCAAGCCGAATATGAGGCATTCCTCGCGGGTTTGCGACTGGCTAAAGATATAGGAGCCGAGGAAGTAATAATCTTCACTGACTCCCAGTTGGTCGCTTCCTAAGTCCGAGGTGAATATTAGGTAAAAAACGACCAACTCGCCGAATATTGGGCGCTAGTCCAGGAGGCAAAAGGGAAGTTCAAGTCGGTGGACGTGTAACACATCCCCCGCAAGCACCATGTCCGTGCAGACGTCTTGTCCAAATTAGCCAGCACTAAGAGAAAGGGAGGAAACAAATCCGTAATACAGGAGATACTGCCTCGACCAAGCATCCAGCGACCATCTTTCACCCTAGGAGTATTCACCATCGGGGATAGCGATTGCTATATGTCCCCCATACACGATTACCTCACTAAGGGCAAAATCCTCGACGATCCAAAAGAAGCGACCTTCGTCAGGTGGAGGGCCTGCTCATACGTACTGGTCGAGGGAAAACTCTACCGAAGCGGATTTTCCATTCCACTCCTCAAGTGTATCGATCGAAGCGGAGCGAAGCGCGTATTGCTCGAAATCCACGAGGGCATCGACAGTCAGCATCTGGGTGGGAGATCCCTCACAAGGAAAGCCTTGTGGGCATGATACTACTGGCCCACCATGCAGCACGATGCAAGAGAACACGTGAAGAAATGTGACAAATGCCAACGACACAGAGACATGCATTGAGCTCCTCCTAGCAAGCTTAAATCCCTCTCCTCTCCATGGCGCTTCGCCTGGTGGGGACTAGACCTCCCCGACCTGTTCGTGGTTGGAACCAATCAGAACAAATATCTAATAGTAGCGGTCGACTACTTCACCAAATGGATAGAATTCGAAGCATTAGCCAAGATCACCGCCCAAAACGTCCTTCGCTTCGACAAAAGAAATATTCTGGCTCGTTTTGGCATCCCACAAGTGATAGTCACCGACAACAGGACCTAATTCACGAACCACACCTTCCATGAATTTGTTACCAAACTTGGCATGACCCAACATTTCACCTCGGTCGAGCACCCCCGGAAAAATGGCCAAGCCGAGGCCGCCAACAGGGTAATACTTAGAGGCCTCAAGCGAAGGTTGGATGAAACCAAGAAACGATGGGTCAAAGAGTTACACAGTGTACTCTAGGTGTATCGAATAACCACACACTTGTATATTGGGGAGTCTCTGTTCCGACTAGCATATAGGACGAAGGCAGTTATCCCCGTAGAAATCGAGGAACCTTCCAGGCGAACCGAGGCACCACTCGACGAGGAGATGAATAACATCACCCTCAGAGAAGAACTAGATCTGGTGGAA